>OX387376.1:20761095-22011095 GCA_947563715.1 Lycia hirtaria
TTTTGACTTTCGTACCAAAAATCCTAATAAACTATTTTGTTCAAGTAAAGGAAACCTTTAAAAGACTGGTGTGAACAAGTTTACGTAGAATATGTTCCTGGGCGAAGCATTGATGCTGCAGTACAATGAACCAGAAAAAGGAACCAGAATAAAATAAATAATGTATAAATGTAAATAAAATAATCTCTTATATAATTACAATGAAATTGGTGTATAATTAAACACAATAAAATCATTTCAAAAAAGAAGTTATGTACTGTCAATCACTTTTATTTCATATTTTTATACTTTTATTTCCAGCATTGTTCATAAGTTTTAGCTCTTTAGCTCCTCGGATTTTTGCGATGTTGTTCTTGTCGCTAGTTGAGATGAACTCCAGAATGATAAGATTCTCAACCTTAGGTAAGTTAGCAGAGTCGGCACGTACAAAATTATCCATAATTTATCCAATCAGTAGGCAAACAGTTCCTTATAACAAAGCAGTGGTCAACGTAAATGCAGTATCAATCAAAACGGTAGGAAAGCAAGGTCGTCGTAAATATAATGAACATAATTAATTTAACACAAATGAATAGAGTAGCAGAGCACCAAACACACAAAATAATTATTTTCTTTGTTTATTTATTTTGGTATGACAGTTGTCATAGAGATATTGTCTCTCTTGTCAATGCCAATGCTGTCAGTTTCATCTTTTTTTACTAACTAAACTACATTTTATTTTACTACATTTTAGAGGTCGACTGAAGGTCAAATATTTTTTATATTTTCGCAAAAATTTGCGCGATCTCATCATTTTATGTGCCCTAAATAAAAAAATATGGTTTATAGACATATAATCTCGAAATGGTTTTGGAATCAGCATATGTTACATTTTTCTTTACATACCCACGATAACTTTATTGTACATACATACCTATTGCTATTTATGACAGTATTAAATTTGTCATGCCATTTTTCATTGCTTCAAATCGACCTTGACCTTTTCTCAACAAGTATTATTTTAAAGACCAACACAACGTAGTCATCTTTGTGCGTTACTTTACTTCCTTGCGATATTATAAGCAATAACTATCAGGCCAACAGTATCAACTCACCTCTGAGAAACAAAATTAGTAGCACTAACGATGACATCATCCTTGCTCTTCACCATCACCGGCACCTTCCTGCAGCCCGAGGACTTGAGGATCCGAATCAGCAGCTTGAGGTTGTCTTGCAGCACGTTGGGGGGGCACATGTCGATCTTAGTGACCACCACGAACACGGGGACGGAGAGGGCCAGCGCTAGACCGAGGTGCTCCTTTGTCATGCCGACTATACCCGCGTTCGCCCCTATCTGTAAGTGATAACGCACGATAACGACGAGTGCACGTGCAAGGAGTTGTATGCTAGGTTGCAAGCTACGGGCATGTGTATCCCCAGCTTTAGAGAGTGCGTATCCTCACCATAAGCATGCCGAAGTCCGGCGCGTGGCCCGTCATGCCGAACACGGTGGTCTTGAGGTACCGCTCGTGGCCCGCCAGGTCTATGAACGTTATCACCTTGGACGACTTCTCGCATATCTTGACCCAGTCCAGCGTGCCGTGGTCGGGCTTGTTTACCACATTACCTGCGGAACACAGTGCACACACTTCATTCAAATTGATAAACATGGTTAATCAGATCATTCGGAGCGTGAATGACAGATATGTATACTAGATAGCCAGTACCACACATTGTTTCAAACTAATGCATTTAGTAACCGAAAATAACTCACGATATGATTAATAATATTAGAATCGAATATTCAAGGAAGTCTTAGTAGAGAGGGTTGAAGTCCAAAGTTATAGGTGGCATTGAAACTGCATAAAATCAACTGCAGTCGAAGCCGAATATATCGTTACCTCTAGGTTGTCGAAGCCGAGTATATCGTTACCTAGGTTGTCGAAGCCGAGTATATCGTTACCTCTAGGTTGTTGAAACCGAGTATATCGTTACCTAGGTTGTCGAAGCCGAGTATATCGTTACCTAGGTTGTCGAAGCCGAGTATATCGTTACCTCTAGGTTGTTGAAACCGAGTATATCGTTACCTCTAGGTTGTTGAAACCGAGTATATCGTTACCTAGGTTGTCGAAGCCGAGTATATCGTTTCCCACGGACGAGGTCCGCCCGCTCTCCATCTCGTGCTTGTGCCGGAAGAGCCGTTGGCGCGCGTACCCGCGCCCGTTGTCCAGTTCACCGTGCGTCAGCACACCCAGGAGAGTAGACTTGCCCGCGTCCACGTTGCCTACTACCGCTACCCTGCAGACATGACCTAATTATTTAATCTGCTCCTTTTGACTGGAATCAGACAGACCCCATTAACACATCATCATCATCTCAGCCACAAGAAGTCCACTGCTGGACATAGGCCTCCCATGGATTTCCAAAAAGACCGGTTGGAAGCGGTTTGCGTCCAGTGTCTTCCTGCCACTTGTACGAGGTCTTTTATCCCCTTTCCTACGCTATGCTCGCCGGTGCGTAGTCTCCCCTCGAGAACTTTTCGACTCCATTGGCTATCAGTCTTACGTGATGTCCTATTCAATGGCACTTCAACTAGCTAGTCCGCTGTACTATGTGGTGTATATTATCCTCTAAGATAACCATGTTTTAATATGAAGTTGTTGGAGAACGTAATGTTAAGACCATATGACGTTACGCCATGCGAGTCCGAGTAATGTAAAGTACCTGATCTCCATGAAGTCCGTATGGTCGAGCTCTGTGCGCAGCAGGTACTGTCCGCAGATGCCCGCGCCGCACTCCCAGCGACGCAGCTCCACGCACGAGACTCGCTCCCCGCTCACTAGCGACTGCAGCGTGGCGAGCGACGCGCTGAACTCGTCCTCCGTCAGCCCGCGACCATCTGACCATATATATTTTATTTTTATTCTTCATCATCATCTCGAAGTCCACTGCTGGACATCTATGCCGGTACCACACGGTACTTTTTTTCACTCGCCAATCCGCCTGCCAAGCTTGACGAGTAATTGAAAAACCTCCTAAATTCTCATTCTTACATCTATATAAATATCAATTTATTCATCAATTCTTTATTTAAATTAAGTAATAATGCTTTTAATTTTAGGTGATTTTTAGGATCTGTAATATTTTTTTTCTTCATTTGTATCAGGCACAGGTCCGATCGTGTATGGCCTACTGCTGACACCTTTTTGATGGATCAGACAAGTATCAGCTGGAAGGTTTAGAGTCAGTGGACCGGCGAGCACCGATTCACATCGCGATGCCCGCCGGCATCGGTGACGATAAACAAGCTGCCAAGAAGCTACTTAGTCTCGAGCACCGCCGTAAAGTAACATGTCTGTCTATTTTCTACAGTATTTCGCGGAATGTGCGCAAAAGCTTCACGAACTAATTCCACCCTCCCCATTTCACTACAGGACTAGCAGAAAGTCGGCGAAATACCACCCATTTCTCGTTGAAATGCCAAAAATCTGTACACAGCGATATTGATCCACATTGTTGCTGAGTACTGCACATGAATGGAATTCTTTGCCGCCATCTCTGTTTCCTGAGACCTACAATCTTGGAATTTTCAAGGGTAGAGTGAATAGATATCTTCTAGATCGACGAGCTCCATCCTCGGCCACACCGTCGCTTAACATCAGGCGAGTTGGTGGTCAATCGTAGATCTATTATGCATCATCATCTCAGCCATAAGAAGAGCACTGCTGGACATAGGCCTCCCCCATGGGTTTCCAGAAAGACCGGTTGGAAGCGGCTTGCATCCAGGGTCTTCCTGCCACTTGCATGATATCTTCTGTCCACCTTGTGGCTGATCTTCCTACTTCTATCGTGCATAAAAAAATTATTAAATTGGTAAGTGGTCAAACATTTGGCGCATTTGATTCTAAAAATATATCTCAGTTGTCGGTCCCAGGTCCCAGATCCCAGATAACGCGTTGTGCCAGATTCGCACCAGTATATTGGCCAGGCATCGCACACATCGCACGTTTTTGAAAAAATATCAATAAACAATAGTAAAAAAATATCGATAAACATCATATGTATGTAAATATCATATATACATCATCTCAATAAATTGAGATGAATGGCAATTTGCCACCAGGTCTAATGTTATCTGTAGCATTGGCTTAGGTGGGCCAAAGTTACAGATTTGGCTAATTTATTTTATGGCTTAGATTTAAGATTCAGATTCATTTTATTGGCATTAATATATAACATTCAGATGCACTGGGCAAGTCAAGCTTATACAGTGATACTAAATCAAGTAAATTAAGTAGTTGTACTATTTATATAGAAATAGATTTTTCAGAGTAAGTTACAAAGTTATTGGCAACTTGTGTAAGATCTTGAGCATTGTAACACCAGATACAATCAATTATACAAGCAATAATATTCTAACAATCCCTTCCTTACATCATATAAGTTTATTATTGTAATATCTTATTATCTGCATGCATTATCAGTTGGTGGTGTTATTACAACACATACATGAAACTGCCGTTATTATGATAATTATGTTAACATACAACTCTACCACACTGGATTGCAACACTATCAGATTGATTATACTTTTTATATTACAATATTCTTCATAATTCACACAGTTTAGGTTTGCTGTGTATTTTATAGAAATAGATAACATAATTATTTATATTACTAATATGTAGTATGAATTTCAAAGTTTTTCATACTACTGTATGAAAAACTTTTAGTAAGAATATTTTTTGCATGGATAAAATTAATAGAATCATTGTTGCGCGATCTTTTGCCAGCAAATAACGTGTGTTCCATACAACAGGAGAAAACTGTTTTCTACCCCTAAATTTTATACGATTTTGATCATTCTGTTTTATATTCTTTTAACCATTAATGGTGATGCTTTATGGTTTGCTTTTATCAAAATTTACACACGAAATTTCAAAAAGCGTACCATATAGGCACGGACATTTATAATTTTGATTAGATTAAAAAGAAATGTCTGTAAAGTCGGTTTACGGACGATAATTTTACGTGATACGATGCGTCACAAGCCGAACGCTTAGGCCGATCGTGCCTCTCTATCGCTTGTTCCGCGCTCTCGCTTGCACGTAGGCTCAGGCGGAACGTGACACTTTTTCGTGCGTGCAGCCGGCGTTCCTTGATTCATAAGTAATCACGTCAAAAAAAAAACATCAAAATCAGTTTTCTCCTTTTTATATGGGAGATCGCGCACCAACAGTTCTCTTGATGCTTCAGAGCAGGACGTAGGCTACATTTTAACAACATCATCAACACTCAAAATCACTAAAGTTTTTCATAACTATGTGGGTAAAACTGCAGAGCATAGCTTATATTAAATAATTGTCACCTTCTCCCGTTCCAATGTCATAGATAATCTCTCCGTTACCAGTCTCTAGTCTCTCCAGCAGTTGTTTGCGTAGTAGCTCATACTCATCTCCATTTGGGCTTACTAATATCATCTGAAATCATTTAAAAAACATAAATGAAACTATTTCCTGAATAAACCAGAATAAAAAAAAACTGACACTATTATGCTGTGATTATTTTATCAATACAATCATAGGTATAAATAATTGTGAAACATTTCCAGCATACAGTTTAGATGTATCATGTACTGTACAGGATCACCAATGACAAAATACTAGATAGAACTTGTATGGTGTTTATTTTGTATAAATAGTTTTATAGCATGGTGAACACATTTACAGTTGTCATTATTTGTAGCATATTTTATTGAAACATGTAATAAATAAAGGTTCCCATGCTAGACTGGGAGAAAAATATAGAATGTAATGTGAATGGCTTTTCTTACTGTAAATACTGGGCATACTATAAAAGTAAAATAGTTTATATAAAGTGATGGGCTGACTCTCTGTCATTGCCAGCCAATATTTTGTACACCTTACTGTCAAATAAGAGTCAAATCGTTTTTGGCGGGAACATCTCAGTAATGTGTTGTTGCTTTGTTTTATTTTCCTAAACTTGTGTTATTTTGGACATTAATGCTATAGAAATGGTGGTGTTTTATTGATTAAGTGTTTGATCAAGTGCGTGAATGTGGGCAAGTGAAATAAAGCAGTAAAACATGTGATTTTACATTGTCAGCTTCTCGTAAAGTCGCCATCACTTTACTGAGGCAAGACTTAAATTTGAAAATGACTGTTTACGTGACTTAGACTGTAACTAGAACACTATAATATACAACTTGTATTATTCAAGAAACTTGAAAATATTTCAATACTTGACACTGGCAAATCGCTAATCGCAGGGTCCAATACAAAAAAGAAGAAGAGTCAAATCTGGCATCAAATGGTATTTCATGTTCTGCATACCAAACAAAAACAAAGACAAAAACTTCTCAATGGCATATCTATTTAGAATTATTAAAATTTAATAAGGCTTTGTTCTTAATGACTAAGAGACAACAATGAGCCAATACTGTTGCTCCTACAGACATGAAATTTAAAAACTATCTTTCTTGTGAACTATGAAAACTAAGAAATGAGTTCTTGACTTTTGGTAAAACTGCAGGAAGCAGCTATATACAATAAACAACTAGCAAATTGTATATAATGAAACTTCTATTTTTTACAGTGAATGTTATAGTCTGTAGCCTTGATTTCTGTAGAGGCTAGTTTTTACCGACATCAAAAAGAAGAAGTTTAATAATTAGAAAATTTACAGCCTGTATTTTTTTTCTCTCCGTCTTTTGTGAATCAATTTGAAAAAATATTTTTATTTTTGGAAAGAATATATTTGTTTTCAGATTGGCCCATCAAAATTTCTTCAAAATCAGTTTAGTAGTTAGGTTTTTAAAAACAAAATTGTACACTTTGAAATCAATTTATTCAGTTTTTTTAACTATAATTATTGGTATTCAAATATGTACAGCCCTAACATTGTATGCAGCTGCTATTTTCACTTATACATATTTTGTAAGCACATTTTGTTTCTTGATAAAAATGTATTACATCTTCAACATATGCACTAAATAGCTTTGATGATACTATATGTATATGCAAGTCAAATATAAAATTATTAGTCATCAATAGTGATCAATAGAGATTTGATAAATATGGATTTTCCTGTTTGCATGAAGCATTTACAAAGAATTTCACCATAACAATAATGTTGCAATATTATTCTAATGGGGTGATGCAACAAGATCTTAATTTAAAATAATCATGTTGTAATGTTACAGTAACCACTATATTACATACCTTGACCATTCCCAGAAGTTTTAAATAAAGACTATTTTGTTTCTGACTTATCTCATATTTTTAGGAAATTATTTTGTTTGCATGTTAATACACAATATTATCTTAGTATCAGTTTGTTAGTTTTCGCGGGATTTAACATAGTTTTTAAACAAAGAATACTTTGTTCATATACCTTTCCTCTGATGCTGGAGTAGTCAGTTTCGCTCTCGAAGGAAGCCTCACCCTCCATGAGAGGCACGGCCTTCACTGGTGACTCCGGTACGCTGTCCATCTTCGTTTTTAAGCTCAGATACAAGGAAATACACAAGCAGTTGTCAGAACGTTTACACCATTATGTTTCAAGTACGATATGCTCAATTTCAACCACTTACTTTGCCACTGAAAAAAAAAAGCCACTTTAGATAAAATTTTAGATAGAATTTGTTTTTAAAAACGATAAGGGCAACCACTACAATTGTATTAATATAAACACAAGTATTTTAGTACACAGGGCTTTAGCACATATTTATGTTGAAGTAAATAATTGTACATATTTCCAGGTATTATACAATGCAATATTATTTACCTGAATCACTCTAGAAATACAAGATATCCAAAATAGATTATCGCTAAAATAAAACAGATGGATTTTGTGCCAACTTTTGACAACTCACAAACACATTTACAAATGTCACATCACACCATAGTGTCACACGCAAACAATGCTGCCAACTGCAAAAAGCAACGATACATTGCCAGTTTTTTAGAAGATTGCCTTAGGAGTTTTGGCGGGAACGAAATCGAAACATATTGATTGTTGCTTTGTTTTATTTTCCTAAACTTGTGATATTTTGAATATTAATGCAATAAAAATGGTGGTGTTTTATTCATTAAGTGTTTGATCAAGTACATGAGTGTGGGAAAGTGAAATTCAAAATTCAAAATATTTTTATTTCAGGTTAATGAAGTAGTGAAACGTGTCATTTTACGTTGTCGACAAAACTCCATAGAAGCTTCTAGTAAAGTCGCCACCACTTTACTGAAGCAGGACTCGACTTATAAATTGACTGTATACGTGACTTAGATTGTGACTAGAACATTTACAACTTGTTTTATTCAAGAAACTTGAAAAAATCCTAATACTTGACACTGGCAAATGCTTTAATGCGGGTCCAATACAACAAAGAAAAGAAGAAGATTGCCTTCTCTTAAATGAAACTCACCACAGACTAGTACACAGAACAATAAGAGTCCTAATGTTCTGTGTACTAGTCTGTGGTGAGTTTGTTGTGAATTGTGAAATAAAGTGGATTTCAATATTTTTCATATTATGATTTCGGCGATAAAATCGTGTTAATAGACTTAATACAATACGTAATATGATCCTGTGGATATCGTTATCACTAAACAATCAATATGGGTGATCCCGGTTCGTCAGACACATGGAAGAAATTGGTGATAGCGAAAGCCAATGACCAATGGGTTTCTATTTCTAATATTAAAAAAGAAAAGCATGGTGATGAAGTAGATTCTGTAGCAACAGCAGGGAATTTTAGTCTAGATTATGACCAGTCGCCTTATCATTTTGTAAAGACAGAACATTTAGCGGAGTGCGGTAGTCAACAGTGGCAGATAAACAAGTCGCCTGCCACCCCTGAATCAGACGTAGACCCCCTTTTAATTTACAAGAAACAAAAATCCGAGTCTTCAGAAGAACGAGCATCACGTTTAGCTAAAATGTCAGCTTACGCAGCTCAAAGATTAGCTAACGAGACGCCGGAACAACGCGCTGCCAGGTTGAAACGTATGTCTGAGTATGCGGCGAAAAGATTAGCTAGTGAAACAAGTGAGCAACGAGCTAAGCGCCTGGCTAGAATGTCCGCCTATGCAGCTAAGAGGCTAGCACAAGAAACTCCTGAGCAACGACAAGCGAGGCTCACCCGGATGTCTGCATATGCTGCCAAAAGACACGCTTTGAAGAAAAATGAAGCAGCTACTACTAGGAATTCACAATCTAAAATTTTCAACGCAACTACACAATCTAATGACGATGACTGTGAAGTGATAGTTATGCAGCAAAAGCCAAACCAAAGCTGAACAAATTGTCTCAATATTTTGAGCTGAATATTTAACTGGTCATTTACTATTAATGTATACAATTTTCATTGTTTAGTTAAGTTTATATAATTAGTATTTACTAATATTACTAATAGATGTAGATTATATTTGTATAAGTTGTCTATTGTCTTCGAACTGATTTATTTTAGATTTTATTATGCACTTAATCACAATAAAAACTTATATTCATTCAAGGTGTATAGTTTTCTGCTAGTAAAAAACAAAAAGCTATTGTAGTCAATATATTTTATTTATATTAAATACTGCTTAAAAATACTTCAAATATACATCTTGTATCTCCCATGACAAAACTAAAATTTAATAACTGATGTACCATATATCACCAACATGATGCCATAACATATGTATAACACAACTCACACTGACGTGGTTATTGGGGTCAGTTCTCAAGGCATCACTAAATAACATTCTTAAAATAGTTAAAACCGAATGAAAATAGTCAGAGAATTTCATCCTTCTTTAAATTTAGTTATTTTAGGTATTCATTAGTGGTGTCCTAATAATAGCCACTGCCAGCTTATATACATTTCCTCATAAAAATAAATCAGTCTGTTTCCATACTTATGTTATTTATGAAAACAGTCTAACAACCAATGGGGGCTTGTAATTTAATTGTTTACATATGCTTTAATGATATCAATGCATGATTTTAGGCCTAGAGGTAAAGAACCTTAATTTGGGCCAAATGATAATGCTTTACCAGGCATTAAGGCTGCTATTTCAATCTTGGTTGGTCCAATAGCAGACCTGAATTTAAAAACAGAAGACTACTATTGCCTTCTATTCCATCCTCATAACAATTGAAATAGCAGGTTTATGCCCTGGTTCTTTATGTTTCTTGTACAATATAGTTTTAATTTCTTCATGGTCGATGCATCTTTGTTTACATCTAGGCTTATGAGATTCAACATAATTTAGAAGGAATGTAATCTCAGTCTATCTAGCTTACTTACATGGTTTCTATACAGTATTAAATCTATCTTAGCTAAGTAGACAAGAGAAAAGGGCAGGCAAATCAATAAAGCTAATTTATGCAAAAATATGAAATTTTATTTAACAGTCTAATGCAGTTAAATATTAGACACAATTTAGAGTTCCAGTACTTTCGAGTTTTGTATGTTTTGGCTGCCTTTTTTCTAGTCTGAGAACTTAAATGTAGAAAACATCAAATGTATAACTTCCATATTTACAATTACATGTTGTCTTAAAAAAAATCTTAAACGCATACAACAAACAAGGCCGTCACACACGACAAATATATTATACTACTAATTCAATAGCGATTTTGTATGATTACTCAACGTAGAAATGTAATGTGCATGGCTCGTAATATGGAAAGATATGCTCTAAAGTAAATATCTAAATAGTTTGTAATGGCCAATAGGCTAGAATTTCTGATATACTGATACAATCGCAATCAATAGTTTTTATAAGTTGCCAATGCGCGCCACCTTTACTGAAACACATTTTCATGACTGATGAATGTCTTAAATTATTATATTATAATTATATTACCAGAACTGTCATTTATATACTAGCGAGAAATTGACAGAAAATTTTAAACACTAATCAGATGTGAGAGACTACACAAGATAATTATAGTTAAAAAAACTGAAGAAACCGACTTCTCATGGTAGCCATTGTCAGAATTGGACCAGATTGAAATGGGAGCACACGGGAAGCACCAGCTTTCAAATAAAAAAAGAATAATTAAAATTGGTTCACCCAGTAGAAAGTTATGAGGTAACAAACATAAAAAAAAAAAAAAAAAAAAACAGTCGAATTGATAACCTCCTCCTTTTTGGAAGTCGGTTGAAAACAGACATTTTTCGGTATGACCGTTAGTGTTCGTATTCGTATCATATTTGTGTATGTGTCAGTGATATCACATGTAGCCTTGTCTGAAGAGCGCACTTTGATTAGCAACAAATAAATCCAATATGCACACGCAATATCATATATGTATAAAAAATGTATGTAATAAGTTACAAATAGGTATCATCATATTCATATCAGTGCCGATAATCATCATTGCGTCATAGTGTCCTGCTTAAGAGGCATCTTGCAATGTGTATTCGTACACCCGCCTGATGGCCTGCGTCAGATAACATGGGATGAAACGAATGAACAATTAAAGGTTTGTAACCTTGGTTGGCCTTTGGTTGAAACCAGGAGCTGTTATTTGTTACCAGTCATTCCTTGTTCAATCATTTATTCTCATGTTATATGGCACAGACTATATATCTCAATGTAAGATTAAATAAAACTTTATAAAGAGCAATGTTTTATCAAAAATAATTTGTTTGTGTGTACATTAATTTGCAATCCATAATTTCTAATAAAACGTGGTTGGCGAATGATCATAATGGCGAATGTAAAACATTAGGACGGAATTAACGAAAAAAAATTGCTTAGAAATGCGTATAAAATCATAATTCAATTAAAGCTAAAAAAAAAACACAATCTATAAAGTGTAAATTTACAGCTAAAATCTTAGATGTCACTTTAATTTTAAAATTAATTTAGTGTTTTTTTTTCTTTAAAGAAAAAAATTCTGGCAAAATTTTCACATTTTATATCTAATCTAATAATTGTCCAAAAAGTTATGAATCTATAGTCTATTTAGTATTCTGGGCACAGAGTCGCACATGTTGATCTTATTAGATAGAGAAAGAACTTGAAGGCAACCTAAACACGGTGGTCATATGACACGGTGGCAAACAAATCGCTCATACTTAGCGAGCGCTAGCCATCTCTCCGCATGTTTTTAGTGCATAAATCAATTGCGCTCTGCAAGTCATATCCAACATGCATAGGCTTACTTCTGCAAGACCTTTTCATAAACTAGAAAGAGATAACGCTTTCAAAGTTGTCAAAGACAAAAAGAGAGAAAGTCCTTTTTAGAGATGGAGCTAAGTACTGAGGGTACATCTCTAGGCGGCGTTCAGAAGCGCGTGGTCGCCTGATGAGTGCGCAGCTGGTACCGCTAGCAAGCGGAGCGAGGCGCGCGCGGCGCCAGCAGCTGCCGCGTCGACGACGACGAGCTGTACGAGTCGCCCGACGAACGGACCGACGACTGCGACAGCGGAGTACCTTCACGGACAGTACATTAATCTAGTTATAGTGACATCTGTAATTCCGTGTACGTAAGTGATTTAAAAAGTTATAACGCCATCTAGTGGCGAAACCTTAAAATTAACATAATATTAACTTAAATTAACATTTCTGTTACTGATTTCATCTAAAATTGCAGTAGATGTTCGATAAAGTAAATTAAGAATAGATATAATATTGTAGCAATACAAATTTCTAAAAAACTCACACTTTACGAGAAGGAAAACCTAGGTTGTAGTAACGATCGTAAATGTAAACGAAAATAATGCTACCTAATTGACAACTACTACAAATCAAATCCCGAAGAGACGAAATTATTGATTGATTTGTGATAGTGTTCTCAGTCTGTACCTCTTTCTCAACCGATAGGTCAATTGTGTTAGGTCTAGAGGGCCTGAGCAATTAAATTATTATTTTAAGAGCTAGAAAAAATCATAAGCACACATACCCGGCAGTGAAGTGACGTGGTGCGGCAGGGCCCAGCGCTGCGGCGTGCATTCCCCGTTGTTGGTAGCCTCCTGAAACACACCTCGCATCAACTTCTGACAAATAATAATTAATTGGCGAGAGGTGCACTAAGAAGCGGTGTGTACAGTACGCAGCCTTACAGATGACGCATCGGGAAAATTATCTTAGATACAATTAAAATAACAGTTTCCGCTTTATAGATCGCTCTCTTAGTTACACATATATAAGTACATAGGAGAAGTCTCATTCTGTCTTGTAATTCTTAGACAAAGTTATACAAAACTAGGGGGTTATTCGACCATTGACCCTATGCGTGGAGTAGGTACAGTATAGCCTGTTTCCTTACGCCATTTCACTTTGTCTTGTTTTTTTGTTTGTTTGTACGTCATCTTTACATTCACCGCATTCACTTACATATCTTACAGTCTTCTTCTTTATTTTTTTTTAAATTAGACTAAGATATCATTTTAAAGCCTAATTTTCAATTTTATCATGCTTTACGTATAATGGTTGTAGAGAATAATGCCCCTGACTGGAATAAACTGAAATACTACTAATTGAAATTAATTTTATTAACGGATTTATAGCGGTTATTTTACATAATTTTACCCGACGTTTCCGTGAAAAATCCGTAAAAAAAATAATCAGTTAAAAATTGTTTAATATCTTTATATAACAATCGCGTAAACCTTAGAGAAAAACATATACTTAAAATACTACTGTTTCCCGTCACGCTAACTCTACTGCTGCGTACTGTGTTTTCACATTAATTGCACTATGTGCAGGTTTCCCGTTAAGGACACGGTATTCTGTAAGGCCTTCCATCTGTTTAAATTTCACTCCGCTATTGATGCATTAGGAAGTTTAAGAAGACGAACGGGTGAAATTTTGACAAAAGGCACGAGGCATTGTTATAAAATTACTTAAATCTCGTAGCATCGCTACTGTTACATTATAACAAATCTTTGGATAAACTGACTAAAGAGCTTACGATATTACTAGCTACTAACTATCGACCTCATAGTTTGCAATTTGACTGTTGTTCATTATGTTAATTAGTTTCTGCATTTCTTGATATAAACTAACTTTGCCTTTCCCTGTCCTCCATACAAGCAATATTTTTAATAATTAGATTTTATAACATAAATATAATAATTTCGTGTACTACGGATGCGATTAAAAAATCCAGTCTGCAAGGCTTTGTTTTATTATGAAGGGTAATCACGATATTTATATTCCAATATCTGGGAAAAATAAATTGCCTGACAGCTTAGGTGGGTGAAGAGGTTGGATTAAAGTCACATAATGTATGTAAATATGTACATTTTCGCGATAAAACACATGTATCTTTTTCATAAGATGTACAATTACCGACTAAATGAAATAGGTGATGTACAGATACAATCATTTAATTAGTAGGTATAGCATAGGATTCACGTTCGAAATAAACATAAGTATATAATAATAAACATAAGTAATAATAAGTATATAAACATAAGTATATAAAATAGTTTCAAAAATAAGTTACATAATTAAATTAGAACTTATTCTTTACAGCATGATATTGTCGTATGGTTTTGGAGACAATAGCTATAGAATTGTTTATTTTATTATGTCACTAAAGGGACTTGTTCAAATGTCAGAAAATTGTTAAAGTAATGAATACAATGGTTATCTATACTAATGAATATCTAATTGTTTTTTATAGAATTAATATTATTATCATTTCTCTGAAACAATATTGGCATAATGTACGTAAAAATGTAGGTTTGGAGCAAACGTACTTAGAGGCGGGCAAGACGGTAACGCTACGCTACGGGAGCATACTTCTGCGCATACGAAGTCACAGGAAACAGGTATTATTGTAAAATAATCTATTTAGACGGCGGATTTTAGTAGGCTTTTATTGTTATTTTTCAAAGCTCACTTAAAAAGTTTTATCTACCCAGGTTAATATTGAATACATATCCAAAGATCCGTCATAGTACATAACTGCTGGTAATCTGTATCACACGTTAGAAGTAAACACAAATTAGTGGCTATAACTGATTGTATGAGAATGAAAGTGCAAATTAAAAACACAACGCCAAATAAATAAACCAACACAAAGATGAGTGACGGCACGCTACTAATGATTCGTTGACAGAGAGCCTCTTAAACCCTAAATGTCTACCATCTAAGCAAAATCTGCTAGTTCTGCTACTTTAATCTCTGAATCCTTTATCGCTATAAGCGTCAATATGATAAGACAGCGGTACATTAAAACTCAAATAAAAAAGGTCCTAGCGCCGTTTGGTGACGCGAATCTAATTTCTGTTTATTTGATGGATATAGCATAGCTTAGCCAAAAGCGCCTTAGGGCCTTGGAGGATCCTCTCTTTAGTTAGTTTCGGTCAAACTATAGGTCTGCTGAACTATTCAAACATATATCTAAAATAATTTAGCAAATCGTAGCGAAAAACAAAGATAACACGACCATCAAGATATAAAAACAATGCAGAATAGGTATCAAGGCAGATGGAGGTTTCATATTATACCAACTATTGCTGAGGAATAATGTGCCGATTTCACTCACAAAAATCACATACGAGACAGATTCTTGATGTATAATGTCAAAATATAAATATATTTTTTTAAATATTTTTTTCTATCTCATAAACTAGAGCTGATATACAAATAAAGTAATAGAGAAGTTTGGTATCACCTTATAAAGCATACTTATAAACAAGTGTAACATCCTAGGCACCAAAATGTTTATAGGCCAGTGTTATACGAGTACATATCATATTCTCTTTGTGTGAGCGGTTGAACAATTGTGGACCTTTAGCAAGCGTCAACAACTATGATCTCGCCACGCTCATGTTACGTGATTCTCGGAATCAATCAGTAACGCTCGGGAAGTCATCATAGATGGCGACTCTGAACCGCCTGAAATTAGGTTCGCGACACAAAATAGCGCTTTGACAGGCCCTTTCTTCTTTCACTCGCATTGAGCTTTATTATGTGTTCTGTGCGCATGCTTTTCTAGTTGAACAACCTATTCCAACTTAAGATATTTTGTTTAATTACTATATGTCGTTAATCATATCGCGATAAAAAAAAATATTGGCGATTTTTACACACCCGCGCCTAGTAATACAGTAATTGAAAACATATGCCTGTTTTGATCGTTGCGATGTGTCTTGAATACATAACCTTTATGCTGTGGTGTTTTCCAAACACTACGGTTAATTTTTCCAAATGAATGAAATGAGTGAATAGATATCTTCTAGATTGACGAGCACCATCCTCGACCATACCATCGCTTAAAATTTGGTGAGTTGGCGGTCAACAGTAATTCTATCTAACATAAAAAATCTAATAATTAGGCAATACGTATGAAGGGCAATATTGAGTGTAATTCAAAGGTTGATTCAACACACAACAACTTTAGCGTGCATATTTTATAGATGCACTATGGTTAGAGCATAAAACGAGTGAAGATTGAGTGACGTAATATTAATTGTCAATGTCTTTAAGTGCAAAAATACGTGCACATTTCAGCGTGCCGTCACACATTTATAATACTAAGTAAAGGTAACAATACGATAACAAAATTTATGAGATATGGCAGTTTCCGTTTAAGTACTTTAGGGATACTGTTACATGTTTCATATATTTTACCATTGTTTTTTTTCACTTAGTATCATAATCGATGCTGAGCGTTCAGATCCATGATAAGACGGTGACGGGCTCTCTGCCAACACTACTGGCGGTGAGGAGGACGGGTGTCCGACTTACGGCGAGCTTGTGTCGTCTGGGCGCGGTGAGTATGGTGGTGTGAGTGTCCTCGGGCGTGAAATAGTCCGAGTCTTCCCCGCGGCACGAGTCCGCGTCGCGCGCGCCGCCCGCTGCACGCACACATACGTCACACTCACGTTTGCCTACTTTACGATACTTTATCCAACTAAACACCATATACAGTCCCGTATTTCTGTCCCATGAATGGTGTTCGGTCTGACAAAATACCTACGTAACTACCAACTGGCTAATTCGAGAGGCGCGAGAAGATTGATTGAGGACGTATGTGTAAATATACCCAATCCAATTGAACCTTTGATTTAAGTAATTGAATTACTTATATTAACGAAACTATATTACGCCCTCATTGATTTTTTTTTCTTTCCTTGATATTTATATGAGGAGGGTGAAAATTGATACTATGATTAATGGCCATTAAAAATTATTGCTGTCATTTTCTTTTTCCACTCTAATTGAAATGTCGATTAAAGAAAATTCGAACTCATTTATTCTGAACACATAATCAGATCATGTGAATGTATTGTTTGAATCTATCCCTTTCGCTCTCACTTATTTTGAAATGGAAACGCAAGAAATGTAATCTTGAGATGTTTTCTCATTCACCGGACCTTTATAAACAGAACGATAATGAAGTGGGAACAAAGGAGATGAGTAATTATGAGTGACCACAATTTTCTGGATGAAACATTAACAAATCCAGTAGACTCCAAGGTCTGCCAATTTATGCCAGTTATATGAAAACAACATCCATTCTCTAAGCCTTACCTGAATTTTTTTGGACACATTTTCTGAATCATTTTGATGAGATGTTGCTAAAACGCAATTTATCGTAAACAAGCATGATCGATACCATAGACAACAAAAGTTTAACTGTAATATATGTTAATAAGGGAAAACTTAGTTGCGGAGACAAGATCCAAACATATGAATCTCATCATCGAGAACGTAATATTTATTTTTTCCAAGTACATTAACTACATTTAATAAAAAAAGTAAGACCAAAGTAAAAGTAAAACCCGCAAATAATCCTTTATTTCCTCAGGTACTATAGGCCCAAACCAACCTTCGAAATTACCATATATCCAAGTTGAATGCGGCACAAGAATAAATGTGCAAGCGGAATTCATTCCTTTATGACCGAAAGGATTGGAAATCATGAAATTCTATGGTTGGAAATAACTTAGCTGTTAAGGCCAAGCCACATAAGCGCATTTCCCGAACATTGCAGGATCTAATTCTATTGGTTGGTAAGTTTTTGAACAGTCTAATATTATATGCAAATCTAATAGTACATATATTAAAATTAAAAAATCAATCCCATATGTAGATCAGTTAAAACTACTGCTTTAAAAGTACAGTGTCTGATAGATATAGAAAAGTACATACAGTCTCTGATAGGTGTAGTGTAAGTACATACAGACTCTGATAATGTAGTAAAAGTACATACAGTATCTGATAGGTGTCGTAAAAGTACAAACATACTCTGATTGATGTAGTGAAAGTACATACAGTCTCTGATAGGTGTAGTGTAAGTACATAAAGTCACTGATAGGTGTAGTGTAAGTACATACAGACTCTGATAATGTAGTAAAAGTACAAAAAGTCTCTGATTGATGTAGTGCAAGTACATACAGTCTCTGATAGGTGTAGTGTAAGTACATAAAGTCTCTGATAGGTGTAGTGTAAGTACATACAGTCTCTCTGGTCGGGCTCGTCGGTATCGGTGTCGTCGATGTGCGCGAGGTGCGGCGCGGAGAGCCGGAGCGCGCTGCGTTCCGCCTCCGTCTCGGTCGCGGCCGCCGGCTCCGGCTCGTCGGACACGAGGGGCGGGGAGCGCGCGCATACAGATACACTCTTTATTATCTGACAAAGAACATTAATATTGTAATAACGGTGTACGAATATATCACGAGTGATTGTTTCAATATCCGGCAGGACTACAGAACGTACAGCACGCACACACAGCGTACGGCAGGCACGTACGAAACGCTTTGGCTCCACTTTCATTATACGTACTGCCAAACTGTGGAATGCGCTTCCTGAATGGGTCTTTCCGACTGGATATAATCTAGGTGTCTTCAAATCGCGAGTGAATAGGTTTCTTCTAGGCAAGCGTGTTCCATCGTAGACCGTAACTGTCGCTTAACACCAGGGGAGTTGACGGTCAAGCGCAAGCCTATTTTCGAATAAAAAAAAAGACATGACTCCACATCTTCATTATTTCCTTTTTGTACTTGCTTTTGTTAATTTTAATGGTGTGTCAATAAAGAGTTTATCTATCTATCTATCTTTTTTTTTTTTTTTTTTTTTTTTTATTAACAAATTTATTCTCCACAGACTCCAGGGTCCGTGCCTTTTATGAACTAATTGCATTTATAACTACTTACATTTTTTTTTTTTTAAGTTATGCAAGAGGAAGACAAAATTTTAATTTACACTTAGCTAACATGCATGCGTGTATACGCCGAGCAGTCCAGCTCCCGCAAGCAGCACCCGTTCACGAGTTGACGCATGTGCCAGCCATCGCTCTCCTCAACCATGTTTGAGGGAAGAGGGCGACCCGCCACACGACGCCGCCGCAAGAAGAAGCTTTTTAGTGAGCGTGAGTGCTCTGAGTATACACGCTTTCTTATTATAATTAAAATAACACAACGGGGACAAATAATACATACAAGAATTTACAAAATTAGGAACAGACAACTAAAGAATAAAAATAACCTAACACCTAACACTTTTTTTTTTTTTTTTTTTTTATAACAAACAGCGAAACTCTCCATTCAGGGCCTCCACTACCGCCGTGTTGCGATCTTTGATAGCCATTTTGAGGTTGTAGTCTAAAATGGTCCTTGGTGTAGCTGCCATTGCCCGCCGCACAAAACGGCTGATGGCATCTCCTTCATCATCGGTGTAGTAAGTGAAGGTCCCGGTGTGCCTCGAGACTGCCACGACTGCATGCGAGACGCTGTCATGTAGCTGCAGTTTGCCTTTGGTCTTAATGACGATGACCGACTCGTACGTCAAACCTTGAGCTTCATGGATGGTGAGGATTCGTGACCCTGTACCTCCCCCGTAACCCTGGTTGCTAAGGGTTAACTTTTCTTCTTGAGTGTGGACCAAGAAAAGAGTTTTAGGGGCGGCTTTGGGTATTTGGGAACCCGTGAACCTTCTCTGCTCTAGTGACTGGATGTGGGCGACTGAGGAATATATTCCTGAATATATTTCTCTCAGCGCATATGCGACGTCCATTGGATTGCGATGCGTGCATAACAATTCCTGGCTGATGTTGGTTACCAGATTTGGGCGATGGTACCTTAACTCAAAGAGATTTTCTCTGTCGATATAAGGCAACTGGTTGATATCTCCAATGAGAACAATCTCGCCGGCACCAGACAGCCGTGTAGCCATTACTATGGCTCCGAAATGGTTCATGAGTGCTTCATCTACCATAAGGCGGATGTTGCTCTCGTTTTTTCTGAAACCATTTACGAGAACAGAAGCCATGGTGCGCACTCTGGTCTTTACCAAGTTTCCTATCCGGTGCGCTAGCTTCTCTCTCAGATCTTTAGCTGCCTCTGTTGTTGTGGTGATAATGGCGTCCTTGTTCGCATCAAAGTTTCCAACTACCCAAGTTGTCTTGCCGCATCCTGGAACTCCATTGACCCACTGTATATTAGGCACCTCCCAGTTTTCCCACAATGCTTTAACTCCAGAACCCTCCTCGAGAAATTCCGCCATTTTGAGGATTTTGTCATCTAGCATTATTTTGGTGTGCCGGGTTGTGACTACAATAGGGTCATTCAGTGGTGTCGCATATTTTGGTCTTCCCGTCCGCTCCGTTTCACCCTCATCTAGGGCCACAAAACCATTCTTAGCGCTGTAAGCTGCCATATGATGACATGACATTTCTCCTCTTATGACCAGGGATGATTCGTTGTCATATATGGCTGCTTCTGCTTCATCTAGTCTCACCCTCAGAAAGCTTTCGGATCCAAGTCTAAATAACTCCAAGATATTTGCGCATATTTTGAAGTTGACTTGTCTCGTTGCCCTTGTGACGGCTAAAAACTCGATGAATGCATTTCTGGCATGTTCTGATGGTGTGTGTGCTGGGATATAACGGGGTGAACAGACCTGGCCCATGTCGGCTCTCGTCCGGGCAGCTCGCAGTGGTACCAGTTCCGGAGCCGCTTTTGCTACTTCTGGTGGTGATTTTGGTGTCGACCTGAGCAAGCTCTGCCCTGCAACACTGAAAGCCGTTAGAAAAGCCGAGACATGGCTCCTGCTATTTAAACAACTGACACGTTTTTGCGACGTGGTTCTTTCATCAGTTGCTTTTTGCTGCGCTCGCTCGGATCCGCTGAGATTGGTCGATGTCGGGATGGGGTGTCCCCAGCTATCTGTTGTAGAGGGGCCGTCGTGTCTCTGGGATTTTAAGTAAGACAAGTTCTCACCCCTATCTTCATACACGACCACCTCATGATGTTCTGAGGCTTTCAGGCTGCCTAGCCGATGCACCACTTCTCCTTTTTCGCTCTCGATCACCATTGCGTCGACGCTTATAACCCGGGGAGCACTGTCTAGATTTTCACCAAGTTTTGTTAGAAACGAACATACCTGCACGAAAGGTGATTGGGCCGTCCATTCGAACAGTAGAATTGTTTTATTTTTCGATCGTACTAGTCGACATCGGTAGCCAAGAACATCGGATACTGGCATGGCATCGTACGTTTTCCGCTTCATGGTGGTTTTAGTGGTACTCCCGTTTAAAAGACATGCTAACCCAGGTGACAAACGGACACGCTTCCTGTTACGAACCCGACAGAAGCCTACCCCAAGTCTTTCCTTGGCATTGTCCATGAAGAAAGCTACGCCACGTATACGAATGGGCATAGTTCATTTTTTTTCTAAACTTGTAATTACAAAACCATTTCGAGGAATAGGCTCCCTGATCATGTTACATAGTCTTTTTTTTAATAATAGTAGAGGATTACGGATATTTTTGAATAAAACTGAATGACCTTCATTCGACCTTTATGACGTAGTTGTAAGGATAATGCAAAGCGTCCCATCGAAGCCAAAAAAAGTTATATGTCAAGTAACTTTAACTTTTAACCTCAAAATGTCTTGTTAATATGGTGTTTATTTTTTCCTCAAAGTTTTCATTTACTAAATAACTGATAAAGAAAACGAATATTGTGTTATTATTTTAGAGGAGACATTACGTTACTGACATTATGTCGTGTAGAAAATGATTTTTTCCATCCTTCAAGAATGATTGAGCAAGCAGTCCAGGAAAAATTGTTGTTCGTATCAGAGAAGATATACGCGAAAAGTGGTGTCGTGAAACAGGAGTGGAGTATTTTAAAGGATATACACAATACTGCTGTGAAGATCATTTAAGTAAGTATCTCTAACACTTGTTATAAAGCCTACCACCCCATCCAGTATTATACAAAATGATAGTGACAGTGAACGGTTACGATGATAAAAAATAGCCTGTGCCAGTCTCCAGGCTGTCTGCTATCTCTATACCAAACTTATAACAATTTGGTTCAGCAGTTTGATTGTGAAAAGATAACTCACAGAGACAGTTAACTACCCCTTTTATTAATATTATTTAGGAGTATTAAACGTTATTCATTGTAGTTATTTTAGTAATTAGAAAGTCTTTTATTTATATTTCAGCCCAAAGAAGATTTGGTCAACTATTATCAACATATATTAATGTACGATGAGCCAAAACATAAGCATACAGCTTCACTTCATACCCATATGTCTGAAGCAAATATAGAATCTGCAGAGTCACTCCGTACCTGTATGCCTGAAGCAAATATTGAATCCACAGAATTCAAAAAACTGTTATTGCAAGTCACTCCAAATCCCGCAAAAAAGGAAATATGAGGATGTACCCAGCACATCTTGTAGACTAAGAGCGGGCCATATGTTCACCCACCTCATCGGGTAACAAGTTATGAGCTATCTAGGATGACGCTCGTGAGTAAGGTAAGGTGTCTCTAAATATACAGGTTTGCCTAGGCTAATCCTGGAGCGTTTTGTACAGTAAGCAAAAATGTGACCATTTTTTGGGGTGTCCACCACCATCGAGTAACAATCACTAACATTCGAAAGTGCCAAAATCAATATGGTTGTCTCGCTTAACCCTGGAGCTTTCATGACTCAGTCTAATTTCAGGGTGCCAAAAATAATACCAATCACGTCGTCAAGTAACAAGATGAGACTTATGCAACCATATTGATTTTGGCACTTCTAGATAGTCACTTTAGAATGTACATACTACTTGTTACCCGATAAGGTGATGGACACAAAAAAGGGTCACATTTTTGCTAACTAGAAAACTCTCCAGGCTTAGCCTAGGCAATCCTGTACATTTAGAAACACCTTACTAATGTGCGTTATCCTAGATAGCTCACATCTTGTTACCCGATGAGGTGGGTAACCATACGGCCTGCTCTTAGTTTATTGGTATTCACCAATAAAGGTTGATGCTGCAACTCAATGTGATTATAATGCAGTTATAATTTCTTGTGGCCTTATTAATTTAAAAGGAGAGATAATAAAAAGTTATTAAAATACAAATTGTTTATTAATTTTCCGCACTATTTAGTAGTTATGGAAAAATATATTATTCCCAAAAACATTCACCCCTAGCGATAACAGTATTCATGTAGTCTTCTTCAAATTTCACCCATACCACATAGGTATTTTTTGATGTTTCAAATAATGGATCTGCACAGAAAACCCTTTAGATTTCTTAAAAGCTAGCATCTAACACATTATTTGCGTTTTATATTTATCTGATACATAGTCGTTTTTATATATGACTTCACAGTATTTTCAGAGGCTGGACATTTTATTTCCATCACAAAAACATCCCCAACTCCATCAGGTGACGCACTAAGAATGCCATTAATCAGCATAAATACTGACTTAGCAATGCTTATATTTCTCCTGAATTTCTTTAATAACCCTGCTTTCCAGTTCCATGCCAGGTTGAATATCTTTCGTCTCTTGCACTGTGTTGATCACTAGATGCTATCTATTCCAGCATCATAATATTTTCTACCTTAGGTAGATTGCTTGAATCTGCTTTTACGTATATATCAGACATTCCGGGATAGTTTCCGAGATTGAAGACAATAGGTACTTTCTAAATAATGTATGAAGAAAACTACAATACGAAAACTTAGTAATATTTAAAAAAGTTTTATCAAAATCCGAAGAAAATGATTTCTGTTTACAAAATCGTCATTCGTAAACATCTTATTTTTTTTTGTATTGGACCCCGCGATTAGCGATTTGCCAGGGTCAAGTATTGAAATATTTTCAAGTTTCTTGAATAATACAAGTTGTATAGTGTTCTAGTCACAGTTTAAGTCACGTAAACAGTCATTTTCAAATTTAAATCTTGCCTCAGTAAAGTGATGGCGACTTTACTAGAAGCTTCTATGGAGTTTTGACGACAACGTAAAATCACACATTTCATTGCTTTATTTAACTTGTCCACACTCACGCACTTGATCGAACACTTAATGAATAAAACACCACCATTTTTATAGCATTCATATTAAAAAAAACACAAGTTTAGGAAAAAACAAAGCAACAACATTTTACTAAGACGTTCCCGCCAAAACTCATCCGTAACCATCGCCAAGCTACAAAGATGACTTTGACAGCTGTAACATGAGTTTTTTTTTTAATTTATATTGGCATCACTATGTTCAATATTACGCGAGTGATGACGTCACGAGGAACATAATTATAATATTTTTTTATAAAATAACTACTCCACCAATATCAAAATCATTCAAATTAGTGTCTTTAAATGGTCTATTCTGTCTAAAAAAAATATAAAAAAAATAGGTAAAAAAATATGAACTATCCCCATTCCCGGCACTCCTTTGTCTGCGTTGGCAAACAGTTCTTCAATTGCTACGCTGTTAGGAGATATCTCCGGCCGAGGTATGATTATTGAGGCTGGTGTTATTTCAGTTGTGTTCGGTGTATGTGATGTGATGTTAGGGGGAGGATGTGGTGGTGCTAATGCTGTTGGCTGTGTTTGTGTTTCTTTATTTAGGGTGGAATTTCTATTGGCCGCTATGCGAAAAGACCTCTCAATAAAGGACAAGAAGTATGATCTATTCTGTGCATCCGATAGGATGTGATGAAGATCAGACTCCACAAGATTTCTATCCATCTGAATTTCAAGATCCTGTCGTGCGGCCAAAAAACGGGGACATTCCATGAGCACGTGACTTACAGTTTCATGGATGTTTGGGTCGCACTCACATCCGGGACTGTTTTTGAGCTTACATCTGTACAAATATTCAGCTATTCCTCCGTGTCCTGTTAGAGCCTGCACATGGAAAGGTGACAGTTTTGTAGCTCGTATCAACCGATATGCCTTAGCTACGTCCGGGAGGAACTTCTTTGTTACTGCACCAGTGCTGGAGGTATCATATCGGTCTTGCCATTTCCTAACTGATTCCTCGCGTATCTTCTTTCTACTATAGGACAAGGGGATCTGCTCATAATCCAGGCCAGCTTCTGTGAGTGCTGCTGATTTCGCGAGCTCATCGGCTCTTTCGTTTCCAGCAGTTCCCACATGCGCTCTTAGCCAGAAAAAATGGACAGATCTTCCTTCGGCTACAATCTTTCCAATGTTTTCCTTTATAGCCTTTGCCAGAGGGTGACTTGTCTTAGGATTTCGTAGCAGTTCGAGCGAGGATCTTGAGTCGCTTAAAATATTGACCACTGGGTCATTGCTCGATTTCACCATTTGGGTCGCTTGACATAGGGCAAAAAGTTCTGATTGGAAGACTGTGCACTCGGAATGGAGCTTGAATATTGAGAAGTTTGTCTCTTTACCGTCTAGCTATCTTCCCCGTCAGCACCCTTATTAACAACTCATTAGGAAACGATTCCGATAGGAAACTATATCTTCATCTCTTTCATTCTGTTTGGATATAACAAAGATGGAGATATAGTTTTCGATACGAATTTCTACCGAATGCCTTGTGACTCAGAAACGCTTTTAGTCACGGACGCAAGTAACATACTGTGTTATGGTCTTTATGCTTTAATCAACTTAGCGCTAAGTGGCGTCGGCAAAACCGCCTTTTATGAGTTTACTCGTATTTTGTTGATATGTATATCTGGAGTCAATAATATGTTTATTGATTCACTGATTGAGATTTGGTGGTGAAAAGATCCGTAGACATACGAAAGTCACCGACATAGCATAGCGGATTAGCAAGTTAAAGTGACAGTAGGCAGGGCACATAGCACGTAGAACCGATGGCCGAAAGGTTCTCGGGTGGAGACCACGCACCGGCAAGCGCAGCGTAGGAAGACCAGCCACGAGATGAACAGATGACCTCATACAAGCGGCGGGAAGACGCTGGATGCAAGTCGCTTCAAATCGGTCTTTTTGGAAGTCCATGGGAGAGGCCTATATGTCCAGCAGTGGACTTATTATGGCTGAGATGATGATGATGAACTGACCCCGTTGGCAGGTGGTTGCGTGAGCAGCGGCGAGAGTCGCTCCGCGTCGCTGTCGGGCTCGGGGTCGCGCTGCCGCGGCTCCTCCTCCGCGCCGTTAGCCTCGAACACACGCCCCGTATCCGGCTTGAAGTCCAGCGAGTGGATGCTCAGATTCGACTGAAACCATACGCCCTTTTTAACCGAACGCGCAAGAAGGAGGGTTTTAAAGAGAATAAATTATTTGACAAAAAAATGCAATATTCAATAATACAATTAAAGTTAACACATTACCATAAAATGGAGTGCTATGGGTCCCAAACTAGGGTAGGCCTGTATCTTGAGCGTCCAAGAAATGGAATTTAGCAGAGGAACTTTTTCGAGTGTATGTATGTTTACATCCGACGGAACTGGGTAATTTGTGTAATTTTTGAAGTCTATAATTTTTTAGATACTAATATACATATTCGATATTTTGGAGTGTATAAAACACTCCAAACTATTGAATATGTATATATGTTTCTATATAATCGCCTACAGCTTAAACGGCTTGACAGATTTTGATGTGTGAGGTGTCGTTAGATTCGCTTTTACTCCCTGAGTGTCATAGGCTACTTTTTTTGTAACAGTAATAAAAAATATTATATATTTTTTTCGGGATAAAAAGTTGGCTATGTATTAATCCAGGGTGTCAGTTACTTCCATACAAAATTTCATCAAAATCGGTTTAGTCGTTTAAGCTTGAAGAAAAAATAACAAACAAACACACTCACAAACTTTCGCCTTTATATTATTAGTGTAATGTTGTGGTTGTTTTTGTCGCAAATAAAAATATGTCTGTCTGTATCTATATGGGGCGAGTCCTAAGTGGCGTAAGTCATGTATAATATAACATGGTTGAGGAGGGCGATGGCTGGCACATGCGTCATACTCGTGATCGGTTGCTGCTTAAGGGTCGCTGGTTTGCTCGCGGTATGCACGCAACATAGTAATAAGTACTTAAATTAAAACAAAATAATTTTCCCGTAACGATAAGTAGTAAACAATAGTTTGTAATTATGACAAAGGTCACGGACCCTGGTGTCTGTGAAGATAAAAATTAAATAAATAAAAAAAAATCATGTATACCTTGGTAACGTCTCCATTGAGCAGTTTGTGCAGCAGCGGGCTGTTCGCCTTCTCCTCCGCCCGCTTGGCTTGCTCCTCGCGCGCCAACAACACAGACATGCGGAACTGAAAACACATTCTACATACTTATAGTAATATGACTTCAAAATACACAATTCATTTACTTGGATGTCATTTTTTCTAGTTATTTTGTTATAAACAAAAGTACGGAACCGATTTCGATAAATATAATATGATAAATATAATTTATTGAAATAAAACATTTTTTTTCGGATTTATCGCGTATATTTAACATAATTATAAGGGGTCATAAAATTATGTAAAATATAAGCGGTAAATCCGCAAAAATTTGTTTCATTTCAATAAGTAATCGCGAAAACCCAACGCATTTGTTGAAGCGCTTCACGCATCAATATAAATTTAATGTACAACCAATCAGGCTCGAGTTGTTCATTGGAGCCGCTAGATGTCGCTATGCAATTCGAGGTGCATTATTAACACACGCAAACGAGATGCTCTAGTGAACTCATAGGCCTGTTTGGTGATTTTCGATTTGTTAGAGAGTTAAGGAGAGTTACGGTTGGTTAATAAACCATACGGTTTCGGAATACGCGTTTTATTTCTCCTCGGGGATCTTTTTGGGTTCGTGGGACCGCTCGCCGCGCTCAACAGCATTAAACAAATTCATTTTTCACTTTTCTAATATCCCTAACTAGTGATTGTATATATTGTCGATGCGCGAGAGACAGGTGCGCGGCGTTGAGCTCCACCTTGAGTGTGAGTGGGAGAAAGTTACCTCCGGCGTGATGTTGTTGGCGCGCTCCCGCTTGAGGTCGTCCCGGGAGCCGGCGCGCCGGCGCGACCCCGCGCTGCCCAGGCTCCACGACGAGCTACGCTCCAGGTTGCACCGGTTCAGGATCTCTGCCGCCTGACAACGTGTCATCGACATTAATAAACAGCGTAGCGCTCGTGGCGTAGCTTGACTAGGTGTTCTCAACTATCACCAATGTCAAGCAACGGACGGACCGGTCAGTCTTCGGATGGGTGACCATGAGTGGCATTTCTTTCTGAGCGCTACCGTGGATCGGATTACACGTTAAATTGTAGGTCCCGGTTGTTTGTTCTTAAAAATAGCAATCGTCAAGCCAGGGCAGAGGCCTTTCAGCCGCTTAATAACCCTGACACTAGGGCTGGTCTATACGAACATACTTACTTTTTATAATAAACATAACGAATACTAGCTGCGCCCATGAAAAACTGTTATTAATTTACCTGAAAAAAATCACAATTAATATTGTGAATTTTATATACTTAGTCTGGCCATAAATACTGTTACAGTTAAAAATAAGAAAGATATTACATTTGAATTTGGAATCTGTCATTTTTATACGATTGTTCATTGAGTTTTCTAATTTTGGCGCCAATACATTGTACTATATTTTGCGATATTAAAATGGAGTGGGGTGATAAAGAGAACCGAATCGCTGTGATTGCATTACACAAAGTTAGTATGGAGCCAAATGCAATTTTTAAAACTCTCCATACGCTTGGTATTAGTCAAATGTTTGTGTACCGGGCTATTAATAGGTACAATGAGACCTCCTCTGTTTGTGACAGAAAAAGATCTGGCCGTCCACGTAGTGTTCGTACGAAAAAGGTGGTCAAAGCAGTAAGGGAAAGAATTCGAAGAAATCCTGACCGAAAGCAAAAGATTTTATCTCGGGAGATGAAGATAGCACCCAGAACCATGTCGCGTATTTTAAAAGATGACTTAGGACTTGCAGCCTATAAGAGACGCACTGGTCATTTTTTAACTGATAATGTATAAAAGAATAGGGTGGTAAAATCGAAACAACTACTGAAGCGGTACGCAAAGGGAGGTCACAGAAAAATTTTGTTTACGGATGAGAAAATCTTTACAATTGAGCAACATTTTAGCAAACAAAATGACCGTATTTATGCTCAAAGCTCTAAGGAAGCTTCCCAATTAGTCGACAGAGTGCAACGTGGGCATTATCCGACTTCAGTGATGGTTTGGTGGGGTGTTAGCTATGAAGGAGTGACTGAGCCATATTTTTGTGAAAAAGGTATCAAAACATCGGCACAAGTGTATCAAAATACCATTCTTGAGAAGGTAGTTAAGCCCCTTAACAACACCATGTTCAATAACCAAGTATGGTCCTTCCAACAAGACTCGGCGCCAGGTCATAAAGCTCGGTCCACGCAGTCTTGGTTGGAAGTGAACGTTTCGGACTTCATCAGAGCTGAAGACTGGCCGTCGTCTAGTCCTGATCTTAATCCGCTGGATTATGATTTATGGTCAGTTTTAGAGAGTATGGCTTGCTCTAAACGCCATGATAATTTGGAGTCCCTAAAACAATCCATACGATTGGCAGTGAAGAATTTTCCCATGGAAAGAGTGCGTGCTTCTATTGATAACTGGCCTCAACGTTTAAAGGACTGTATTGCAGCCAATGGAGACCACTTCGAATAAGCTTTTATATTTTAAATTGTTTTATATTTATGTATTAAACTAACACACTGTAAAAGTAATAAATATTATTTGCAATAAAAAAATAATTTTTTTCTTCGTAACAATATTTATGGCAAGACTAGGTATATATATATATATATTTTTTTGTTGGAAGAACGATGTCTTCTAACCAAGGCACGCGAGGCGCGTGCGCTCCCAGCGACTTCCGTCAGTACATCGACCGACTCCTGAGGTGCATGTGCACCCTGAGGATGGGAGTCCGACTCCCGAAACCGGTTGGAAGATATCATTCTATTAACCGATTAATATCGTGAGTTTTTTCCGGTTAATTAAATAGTATAAATGAATACTCAAGGAAATTTTTGTACAGTTATGAAAAACTGTGTGATGATTTTAAAATGATTACAGTTAATTATGGATGAATACTCATTTGAAATTCATTCCAACTTACATAATTTGCCGTTATTATTATATACTTATATTACTATTGTACGGTCTCCGGCCCGCGCTCCTCACCAGGGGGCGCCGTAGTAGTCAGATGTTGCAGGAATGAAACAACCGAGGTACCTACCACTCGACCAAAGACAATTTTATTCACAACACTCCCAGACCCCCATCCCAAGCCGACACAAGTCGCTATCGCGTGTTAATGATATACAGCGCCATCTAGTGGTAGGCAGTGTTGAGCTGAACATAATTATACAACTATACAATTATTTAACAATAAAAATCTGAATCTCATCTGATTATATTTTGAAAAACTGAAACAACAGACTTCAAATTACGCGTTGTTATTGGGTGACATATTTTTCCAGTTATTTTGTTATAAAAACCAAAGTACTGAACGGATTTTAATAAATTTATATTTTATATAAAATTTGAAGTATAGTTTACCAAAAAAAAAAAGAAGAATGATCAAAATCAATTCATAATTGGAGCAGTAATCGCGTAACATACAAAACAAAACAGTTGAATCGAGAACCTTCTCTTTTTTGGAAGTCGGTTGATAAAATAAATTAGCCTATGCCCGTCTCAAGTTCTAAGGAATCTCTGTACCAAATTTCATAACAAGCGAGGCACCGGCCACAACTATTGTGTCGCGACAACTGGGTACTAAACTCTGCCAACTAGTGGATATGGCCTATACTATACTACTATACTATAGTGCAGTGTAGTACTACTGTTTATGACACGTTTATAGTATGTTTTTTTTTATAGTACAACTGGATTTTTTTTACTGCCTATACTACTATTTGCGAGACGCTTTAAACTTGGTCTACACGCTACCTGCGAGGCGGTGTCAGTGTCGGGGCTGGCGATGGCTGGGTGGTTGCGCGGCGCGGCGGCCGGCGCGTGCGGCCCGTTCAGTGCTTCAATCAGCGACACAGGCTCATAGCCGGCGGGGATGTTTTCCATGCTGCCCTGTGGATATACGACATACGGTTACCCTAGTCACTCACTTATATGACTGGCGACATTAAACGAGATACATCATAATACAATGTATACACATTTTTTTTCTATTCGGTAGTTTATTTTATTTTATTGAAATAGGTACAGTTACAGATAATAGGCTATATAATATGCATTAAGCTCAACCGGCAAAACATTGTGAACCTAAAATCCAATTACAGCAGTACACAGCTTGTATAAAGATAAATTTGACACCAAGTGTTAAGTGAATATTCGTAGCAACATCTATGAGCAATAAAATATAAAGGAACAATTTAAATAACTAGCTTATTGATTTCAAATTTAAACGACAGAAAACTACATGAAAATTTGTCTCTGATATCACTCAGATCATCATGTGTGCGGCACATCCGGATTAATGGACTGTTCTTTGAGACATTGTTGAAGGCAGGTGGCATGCTAAACAGTTTAAAGTTAGTTAGTAGGGTATATTCATTTATATTCTTAGTTAGTAAAAATATGACTATGGTAAATTGTGAACGTATTTCTTCTGAAACAAAATATTAATAATAAAAATAGTTAATGATTTGAGAATATGGGTTATTGATGGATCTAGTAAGTATTTGTTTTTTTTAACTCGGGTTGTGCAAAAGAATCAACAAATCATATATAATGATGAACTGCTTAAACTACTATCACAGAAGACTTTAATAGAACTATTAGTATTTGACTATTTTAAATGTTGACCATTCATATAATTTGACAAGCAAGTACATTCCGTTGACAGTTATTTTGTCATTCTTCTTTTTATTTTTATAAAACGTACACCCGCCCTAGGCTTTTTCTGAAAGCGCCTATACAGAAGACTACTAACCGCGTGACTCAAAGGCTGACAAATCACGTTTGTTGTATGGGAGCCCCCTTAATTATTAATTTTATTCTGTTTTTTAGTATTTTTTGTTATAGCGGCAACAGAAATACATAATCTGTAAAAATTTCAACTGTCTATCACGGTTCATGAGATACAGCCTGGTGACAGACGGACAGACAGTCAGACAGCGGAGTCTTAATAATAAGGTTTTACCCTTTGGGTACGGAACCCTAAAAACGACGACTATAACGTATCAATATACGTCAAATCAATATCAAATCAATATTTCAATAATCCACGAAAGAATTCAAGCCACGACAACATGGTTCAATACGTCTTACGTCCTAATGGACGTCACTCTATTTTGCAAGAGAACAAGGTCAGCATATCTCATATACTAGTGCAGGGTACACGTAAATTGTCGTTACAAATAGTGTTTACAGCAAGTAAACACTATTGTAGCGACGCTGGACGCTGGAACACGTGCCCACGCCTGGAACTAGACCGAGTAGACATGTGACGGGTGTCACTAGGTAAGACCTATTCATGGGTTCCATCCTCGTGATTTAATATTGGAGGCAGAAGTATGTTTGTCAACTTCGTGTACAACAAATAATAGTAGATTGGTACACATGGAAACGAACCTATTCAGAGTGGATTGGAACCTATTTGGGGTTGATAAGCACCTATTCAGGGCGGATAGGAAGCTTTTTAGGGTAGATGGAACCTATTTAGGCGAGATCTCGTGCCTAAATAAGTCCCTTTCAAACCACATCGTCACTTAAAATAAACATTTACCGCTCTTATGTCCGTACATAATCATTAAAGTTAAAAAAAATGAAACAACCGACTTGAAAATTCTGTTTTTTACTTGGATGACCCATTTGTTCCAGTTATTAAGCAACTTCAAAATAAGGAGATGATTGTTATTTTGTTTTATAAACCACTGAACCGAGTTTGATGAAAATGGAACCAATCCGAAAGTATATTCTTTCAAAAACTAATTAATTAATTGTCTTATAACACGCATACAGGGAAAAAACCGAAAACTGTATATTTTTTATTTAATCACAAAAAAATGGGGTTTTATGCAAGGACTGAGGGTCCAAATTTTAAAGTGAGTTAACAGTGTCATGTGGGGTATCATTGAAAGAGCTTTATTAGCACAACCTAAAACTTTTTTTATTTTTTTTATTTATCTTCACAGACACCAGGGTCCGTGACCTTTGTCATAATTACAAACTATTGTTTACTACTTATCGTTACAGGAAAATTAATTATTGCGTGCATACCGCGAGCAAACCAGCGACCCGCAAGCAGCACCCGATCACGAGTATGACGCATGTGCCAGCCATCGCCCTCCTCAACCATATGTTAGGGAAGAGGGCGACCCGCCACACGACGCCGCCGCAAGAAGGAGCCTTCGATGCTGAGCATGAATGCTCAAGGTGAGCACACAACTCTTATTTCTAACTACTGAAATACTAGTATTTCTGTGAATGCAGTCACTGGTAGAGCCCGGTTTAGACGGGGTTTTCAGATTATCTGTTTGCCCTCGATTGATCGGACTTTATCAGCGTGCAGTCGCTGATAAAGTGCAGTCACATCGTCTAATTACATATTTTTTTTAATACAAATCTGTCTCTACTCTCGGCCCAGGGCCTGCGTCACCGCCGCGTTCCGATCTTTAATGGCCATTTGTAAATTGTACTCTCTGGTGGTGTGCGGTGAAGCAGCCGACGCACGCCGCACGAATAGACTGATTGCATCATCTTCGGTATCTTTAATTATTTTTACTATGTGTAATTTTCGGATTATGACCAAAAATTTTAAAATCAATCTTCCTTTTATCAATGACTAGCTTCGCCCGGTAGTTCTTTTTATGTAATTTGTACAGAACCCTCAGTGGGCGAGTCTGACTCGCACTTGTCCAGGTTTATTTTTACGAGTCTATTATTATTATTACAATAAAAAAACCTTAGCCTATGACACTCAGTAAGTGAAGACGAATCTCACGACCTGCAGCCTAAATGCCTTATCCGATTTTGATGTGCAATTTACATGAAAATCGGTCAAGCCGTTTAGGCTGCAGGCGATCATATAGAAATATACATACATACATATACTCGAAAAAATTAACCCTCTTTCTTACGCAGGTAAAAAGTAAAACATACAAGTCTAGCTAATAGTTCCAATTCGGGTAATATTTGGGGGTAGAAAATAGTTCTTTCCTGTAGCATGATAAAATGTTCAATGAACTGGCGAAAATAGCGATCTCAACAACTATCTTAACGTCATATATAATTTTATTTTTATACACAGATACACATCCTTTTAATGAATTTGAAACAAAAACAATTAAACATGATGATGCACACATAAATAAGCGATACAAGTGTCTAAAATAAATATAAACAACGAGACATCAACGAAGGGACATGAAAATGCACAACTACTTTCCGTCAGCAAACACAAAACACACATGAATCTGGTGAGAGCAAGCCCGATCTATGATGATCCTTCATTTCAACTAGTGACTGGAATTCAGAAGTGGGATAGTGGATAGATAGTTCACTAAACTATGGGATTTTAACCCTTTGGACGCCACTGCAATAATGTATTTTACGTCAAGCCAAGGTTGTATTCTAGTTATGTATTGACATCGTTGGTGTACAAAAAGTGCAAGTTTATACACTCGCCGTTTGACGAAACGAGCGATACTTATCGAAAAGACTCGGTTGCAATAACGGTAGATAGTGTCTTTTCGACTTTTCGAACGATACAAGCTCTACTTTTGAGGTAACTTTACAATATAAAGTATGATCAAATGACCAACAAATTAACATTAAAGTTAACAAGAATTCACATTACCTCAAGAATAGAGGCTGTGAAAGACCTCAAGCGGTAGCGCGCCAACATCACCCCGGAGGTAACCCTCTCCCACTCAAATTCTCAAAGTAGAGCTCAACGCGCGCACCTATCTCTCTCGCGCATCACAACATTTTTAAACATTTAAAATCATTGGTTAGAGATATGAAAGACATGAGTTTGTTTATTTAGATAAGAAAAATGTATTAAAAGTTTTATTCAGATATCACTTATACTGGCGACGGAGTAGTGAAAAAAAAAACAACATATAATTACCTACTCCTCAGCCAATTTAAAAGATATCAAAGAAAACTTTCTTGCATAACTTTAAAAAAATGTAAGTATTTATAAATGCATATATTAGTTCATAAAAGGCACGGACCCTGGAGACCACGGACCACGGAGTCTGTGGAGAATAAATTTGTTAGACAAAAAATAAGAAAACTTTTTTTTTAACATTTCTCCTATCTAAATAAACAAATTCATTACTTACTTTTCTAATATCCCTAACCAATGATTTTATATGTTTAAAAATGTCGTGGTGCGCAAGAGAGATAGTTGCGCAAATAGAGCCTATTCTTCTTTCATTATTTACGGATTGACCATCCGTAGGATTAGGCCGCAAGCTATGTTGTACTCAACTGACCCATCGTTTCGACCAAATCTGTTGGTAAAGACCGCACAAACAAACAGTATGGTATTTTGAATATTCTACTCTTACGGTACCATGAATTGTCGTTATTGCAACAGTTTAATTTGATACAAGCCATATCGTTCGTATCATCAATTGTTCCCCACGGGTTGGTAACACTGGGTGACTGTGGCGGTCATTGGGTTAATAGAAATATGGGCCGTACATGTAATAGGTTGACAACAGTGCGTCGGGCTTGCGTGCTACTGCGTACCTGACGGAAAGTGAAGATGTGTACTATCCAGCAGTCCCCACTGGGTCTGCGGACCGGGCTATTGCCCGAGCCCTCTAGCAGAATGAGGGGCGGAGGCCTACGCCCACCGGGGACGCACACCTACGGCCAATATACATAACTATATTCTTTACAATAAATATAATAAATATTATAGGAACAAAGTTTCTGCAACTTAAAAGTAGCAAGATATCCATAGTCTATTTGTATTTGGAAATTTTAAAATAAACTACGATTATTAGACACAAATGTTTAAATGCGGGAATTTAACAACTTAAACAGAAATACCTAGACTGTATCTTATAAAAGCGTCTACTATTCCTAATAATCAGACAACTGTACAAATCCATGGCTATAGTTTGTTCCTACAAAACAACTTACCAAATGTCTCAGTAGTGATGTATTATATTGTAGGCGATGTGAAGCCAAGCGTTTTTTACATGGAAGCTTAAATTCCAGCCATCAATGGCAAAACTGGATTCCTAGGGTTATTTAATGGTGCAAACGCCTATGAGCAGCATGATACAACGGCAAAGCATTAGCCACAGTCAACGTACTCCTAGCAACAATCGAAATAAAGTCTTACTTGAACCAGATGGTGCAGAAATCGTCCACAGTATTGATTCTCTATTCTAAATTCTGTCTTGAGTTTGATGCTCAATTCAGACTATTCGCCATGACAAATTAAACATCAGCATGGGCCGCACCAAAACCGTTAAGTCCTACTTTAATATTACTTTAGCTTTTTCTTGCTCTCTCAACCGTAGAAAAAGCATTAAAAAGTAACATTGAAATAATCACTTCACTTTTAAGACTGGTAGGGTTAGGGTCTTACTTGAACCAGATGGGGCAGGCGTCCAGTTGGGGATTCTATATTCCATTCAGTCTTGATGGAATGTTTGCTTGGACCTTGTTAAACAAGAAGATAGTCTTAAATAAACATGTAGAGTCTGTTCAGCTACATAACTAGTGCGGCATTGAGGGCGTTGTGTCCTTATTTCATTATTTTGTTCGAGACTACAAAATAGGGAATACATATGATTCATTTTTATTTGGTCATGAAAAAGCTAACAAATAGATTTATTTCACAGTAACAAAATAAAAATACCTTCAAAAATAAGAAAGTTACGAGCATTTTAATTTCATGTTAAATAGCACAGGGTAGCGAACGATAACGTCATGGTTCAACGTCTGTTTCGCAGGAGAATAATGGAGCATCCCTCCCCTAAAACTTTAAATGTATACCTATATATCTCGGAAGTTTATTGACCGATTCGAATATTTTTTAGGGTTCCGTACCTCAAAAGAAAAAAACGGAACCCTTATAGGATCAATTTGTTGTTCGTCTGTCTGTCAGGGTGTCAAGACCTTTAACTCGGGAACGCGTAAAGGTATCATGTTGAAATTAAAACCATATATGCAGATCCATAGTATCTTGCTGCAGAAAGAAAAATAAAATTTCAGTTTTCATAAAAATAAGTTACAACCGTAAAAAACGCACATTTCGACACTCACAAAGGAATCAAAACCTATGGGGTACTCCCCGTTGACCTAGAACTATAAAATTTGGCAATAAGAATTGTGTTAGAGTACACATATAGGAAAAAATCCGAAAACTGGACATTTTTAATTTAATCACAAAAAATTGTGTCTTTATGCGAGAAATGAGGGTGTAAATTTTAAAGTTCTTTAACCGTATCATGTGGGGTATCATATGAAAAAGCTAAAACAGGTTATTAAATATTTTTACGATGTATATTTTTCGGTTTATGAAGGAAAATATAAAAAAATATATATTATTAAATATATGATTTCCCCCTTTTAACTACTAGTTTGTACGGAACCCTCGGTGGGCGAGTCTGACTGTATTAAATTTTAGTATGTTGTCTGGAAGAGATCGCTTTTAGCGATAAGACCGCCTTTTGTGCCATTTTCTTATGTGATTATTGTCTTATTACTTTATGTGGTGTCAATAAAGTGTTATTGATTGATTGATATGTTATCAATTAAAATTGTTATTCCTGTGAAATATAATCAAAATCAAGTCATAATTGGCAGTAATCACTGAACAATAAAAATACAAAAAAAAACACACACAACCGAATTGAGAACCTTCTTCTTTTTGGAAGTCGGTTATAATTTGATGCATATTCCCTATACCATAATAGTATGACGTTAGTTCCTCTTTTTTTGCCACGATAGAAGTATAAGTGAACAGACTCTATCAATGTGTGTGTATATACGGGTGAGGCACGTACGTCGTGCGAGGCGGAGTCCGGCGCGGGTTGCGCCGCGGCCGCGGTGACGGCGCGTCGCTGCAGCGCGCGTATCTGCAGCAGCGCGCGGAAGGGCGCGCGGCAGATGGGGCAGTTGTTGGCCTGGTAGCGCAGCGAGTCCGCGCACGAGTTGCACAGGCACAGGTGCCGGCACGGCAGGATCAGCGTGTCGCGCACGTCGCACATGCAGATCACGCACTCCGAGCCACCGTCCTCCGTCTCCTCGTCGGAACTTGGCTGCCGGGGGTGCGTGAAACACGGCGCGGTTATATCGGCTGTATGTTGACACTCACTCGCTCAGGACTGATTCTTGAAGGTGTTCATTGGTGAAATGACTAATACGCTACGGTTTACGTTAGGTAAAACATTTTAGTTGTATGAGTGTGAACAGCAGGCCTAGACAAAAAACATCGTAGCGTTTTTCCGCACACGCTACAGACGAAGCGTTAGCGTGAGTAAAATGGTAGACAAGGTACAGCGTTAGCAACATACGTCTATTCCGCAGGGCCTCACGATACACGCTCAAATTGTCTATGGAACTCAGCGCGGGGCACCTTGATAAAAAACTTAAACGTCAAAATTCAAACGTCAGATGCTCTTGAAACACTCAATGAGCTTGTCGAAAAAAGCGCGGGAAACTCTCGAATTGTTCGGGCGGAAAATTTGCTTTTGTTTATTAAAAATTGTTATTTAATTTGTTTGTGCGATCAGATAAGTAGTGTATTGTATATAATTTTATTGTATATATCCCCTGCTATATTGGTAAGTTAGTTTTTTCTTGATTTTCCCCATGGATCCACCGATCGATCCTGGAGGTACGGTGCCTCCAGTTGGTTGTAATGTAACCATTTATGATACTGAAATGGATTTAGAATCAACAATTGTCAGGAAAAATAATTCAGATGTGCCTCCAAAACGAAGGCGGTCTGACATTAAAAAAGAAATATCCCATGTACGAGTACAACATCCTGTTCCTTCACCGTCATCTGTTACAACACCACAGTCACCACCTCCTCGTCCTTCTCCAGTCTCAAGAACTCAATATAATGAAACAGACTTGGGTCCATACATTGTCCACGTTCAACGAGAGCAGTCTTCACCAAATGACGGTACCACGTTTCATCCACTTTCCTTTGGTAAATACTTACGTGAACTCAATGTTTGCAATGTTGTAAATGGAAGCATTAAGCGTATAGGTCGAAATAGAATTTCTTTGGGCTTTACCACTTATGCAGACGCGAACTTGTTTCTTAAAAATATCAAGCTTGTGGGTAATAAACTGAACGCTTTCATTCCCAGTTATCATATCACGCGAATGGGCCTAGTACGAGGTGTACCTGTGGAATGGTCACCTGAGGAAGTGATTGAAAATACCAGCGTCCCAGGAGGATGCGGTAAGATACTAAAAGTTAGACGTTTAAACTACAAATCAATGGTTGACGGTTCTCCTGTATGGAAACCCTCGCAAACGATTGTGGTCACTTTTGATGGACAGTTTTTGCCAAACAGAATTTTTATGTGTTTCAACGCATTACCGGTAGAACTGTATAACTACCCTACTATACAGTGTTACGCTTGCTGTTTATATGGGCATACTAAAATATCCTGCCGATCAACGGCACGTTGTTTTAAGTGCGGAAATGCACATACTGGAGACTCGTGCAAAGTAGAGGTAGAAAATGCTACTTGTTGTATTTGTTCAGGTAACCATTTTGCCACCAACAAATCGTGTCCTGAATATGCGAGACAAAAAAAAATCAAATTATCAATGGCAGAGCATAATATTTCCTATGCAGAAGCTGCTAGGATTCACCCAACTATTTCAAAATCATATTCTAATGCAGTTACCACTAACAGCCAAGTAATACATGAAAAAAATAAGCACAATATCGCTTCTCCTACAGTTTCTTACAAAAAAACAGTTTTTTTGCGTCCACAATCTCCACCCAAATCATCCGTAGGATACAATCAGTTGGCTCATAATGAACTTATTAAAGATTACAACATGCCTGCCCCATCAAATGGGTGCGCTTTTTCACATAACTCGAACGATACTCGGGAAGATAACTCTTTGAAGGAATTGATTATAGCCCTTATAAATATTCTTTCCCAATCTAATCTCATACCGTCCAACGCTGCTTTGTTAATTCAATCACTCGTACAAACAAATAGTAATATTAATCATGGATGCACACCCAGCAGTAGTGTTGCAGTGGAACTGCCGCAGCGCACGTAATAAGAAACATGATATTATTTATTTATTAAATACATACAATCCGTTTGTATTTGCTCTTGCAGAGACCTGGCTAAAGCCTGGTTCCGTTTTCAAATTTAAACACTATTCGTGTCTTCGCAACGATAGAAATGATGGGTGTGGTGGTACTGCCATACTTATCAAAAACTCTTTGTCATATGCTCCTATCAATATTCCTCCTCATAGCGATAATATTTCAATAGTAGCAGCTGTTATTAATTCTATCTGTTTTGTTTCTGTTTACGTCCCTCATCCTTCGTCACATGCATTACTAGAATTAAATAATATCATACGTAATCTTCCAAAACCATATATATTGTTAGGTGATTTTAATTCTCACCATCAATCATGGGGTAGTTCGATCACAGATTATTATGGTCTAAGCCTCCTTGATTTATTTGATGAGCACAATCTATGTGTATTAAACGTTGGTAACCCTACGCGTAGAACTAAACCTAGTGAAGGTAAAAGTGCAATTGATTTGTCTGTTTGTACTTCACATTTAGCCACCGATATTAAATGGGAAATTCTTTCTTCGTCATTTGGTAGTGATCACTTCCCAATATTGTTGACTTTTTTAAATCATAAAATAAATAATTTGTCATTCAGAAAACCTCGCTTAAAATACAGAATTATAGATAACGAATGGGATAGTTTCTCTTCCAGAGCTGAATCTAAAATTAAATCTCTGTCTCCTGTCTCATCATTCGGCGTTATTGTAAGCGCTGATAAATTTTCTGCAGCTTTATCAGAAGCCGCTAGTGAAACCTTCCCTTTAAAGAATGTTGCTTCAGCTAAAATTCCATCACCTCCTTGGTGGGATAATGAGTGCACATTGGCAGTTAAAAGAAGAAAAATCGCTGAAAAAGCTTATAACCAAAACATGTCCAATGAGAATTTCCAAACTTTGATTGAAATCATGGAAACAAACCGCAAACTTTTTAAGGACAAGAAATTCGATGGCTGGAAAAGATATTGTTCATCAATCTCCCCGTATTCCCGTCTTTCAAATGTTTGGCAAAATATTCGTAGATTTAAAAATGCAATGACTGATTATAATTATTCTAGTCTTCCTCAATCTATGTTTCATGAATTTCTAAACCACCTAGCTCCACCGTTTGTCCCAGATCGAGAATTAATAGAACGCCCTTTAAGTATAATCCAACACCAAGTTGGACTCAACTCATTATTTACTTTAGATGAGTTAAAAGGTGTTCTTTCGTCAGTATCAGATTCAGCCCCTGGTGAAGATGGCCTCCCGTATTCGTTTTTCTGTAACCTCTCTGAGCATTCATTATCTTACCTCCTAAGTCTTATTAATGCAGTAATGATGTCTGGTACTGTACCTCCCTCATGGAAATCTCAAGTTATATTACCGATTCTGAAACCTTCCAAAGATCCTTCTCAAGTATCATCATACCGTCCGATTGCCCTATCTCCAGTGATCGCTAAAATTGCGGAACGTTTAGTTAAGAATAGACTAGAGTGGTACCTCGAAAGTCATGGGTTATTGGCATCGTCTCAGTATGGCTTTCGTAAAGGTAAAAGCACAATAGATAGCATTGGTATTTTTACCTCTGATATACGTATTGCTTTCTCTCGAGATGAATCGGTTGTTGCTGTATGTTTAGATATTAAAGCAGCCTACGACAATGTCCTTCTGCCAGTTCTTCGAGAAAAATTTGACAAACTAAACGTGCCCCATATGTTGTCTAATTTTATTATTAATTTATTATCAGGTAGATCAATTAAGTTAGATAATGATGTTGCTCATAGACTTCTTTGGAAAGGCCTACCTCAAGGCTCTGTCGTAAGTCCCATTTGTTACAGTATTTACACATATGATTTAGAATCGTCACTTCGTGGGGAGGCTAGTATATTACAATATGCTGATGATTTACTGATTTACACGTCTAATAAGATTATCCCTTCAGCCACCGCTCGCGTAGCCCAAGCACTCAATAATTTAGGAGAATGGTTAGACTATAATGGTTTAGAATTGTCGGCACATAAAAGTAATGTTATCTTGTTCACTAGAAAACGTGGGCTTAATCCCATAAGAATATCTTTTAAAGGTGAAATTTTGCCTGAAAAAGACAACATTAGATTTCTTGGTGTTACATTGGACAGCAAACTCACCGGAATTCCACACTGTGAATATGTGGTATCAAAATGTGAAAGAATATATAACATTCTTAAATGTCTTTCCGGCGTTTGGTGGGGTGCGCATCCGTATTCTCTAAAGCTGGTCTATAATGCTTTGATAAGAAGCGTCCTGGATTACGGGAGTTTTTTGTTGGAGCCTTGTAGTTTAGCAGGTCTGAGAAAGATGGATGACATTCAATCAAAAGCTCTGCGATTAATAACAGGTGCTATGAAATCGAGTCCTATAAACGCTCTTCAAACTGAATGTGGTGATCCTCCCTTACAATTACGTAGGCAATATCTTTGTGACAGATATTTATTTCGCGCCTTACAATTTGCTAATCATCCACTTATACAGAAACTTCACCATCTCTCAGTATCTGTAGAATCTACTCCGTTCTGGCGGCACAAAACTCCACCGCGCTTAGTTGCTAGCTTCAGAAAATTCTTATCATTAGGGGCTCCAGTTTATCAAAGTCAATATTTACCTATATTCAATTGTAATTATGATGCTTTAATTTATTCTCCAAATGTAATCCTAAATTTAGGAATTGAAAAACACAATCCTAATGCGAACACTGTATTTAATGCAAAGGTGGATGATATCTGGCGTGGGTGGCATCAAATTTATTGTGACGCCTCTAAACACACGTCTACGGGTATGGTAGGAGTCGGCGTATATCACTCACAATACAAGATTGTTCAGAAAATTAAATTACCACCAGAGACTTCCGTGTTCACCGGCGAATGTTATGGTATTTTCAAGGCCATAGAGTATATTCGTATAATGAAACTTCCACAGACGACCATTTTTTCTGATTCACTGAGTGCTCTCTATTCATTAGCAAAATTTCCATTTAAATCACAAAATTACCCGATTATTATTAATGCAAGGGAAGAATTATATCGATGTGTTTTGAACGGTCTTTCTATTTCCTTTGCATGGATTCCAAGTCATACTGGGATAAGTGGCAATGAAATAGCAGATAGACTCGCAAATCAAGCTGTAGTTTGTGGTGATCTATTCCCATACACTATTTTCTGCCACGATTTGACCACTCTTCCCAAGCTTTCTTTGAAGAAGGCTTGGGAAGAAGTTTGGTCGAACAGCATTTTAAAGAAAGGGAAATTCTATTCCAATATACAACCGAATATTAGATTAAGACCGTGGTTTTTCGATACTCGTATGTTACTGTGTAAGCGTGGTACATCATCTATAATCCGTATGAGATTGGGCCATGTGTGTACCCCAGCTCATCTCGCCAGAATTAATATCATCGATTCCGCTTCCTGTGACTGTGGAAGTGACGTAGGTGATTTAAATCACTTATTTTTTTCATGTCCGCAATATGATATCCTCACATTCTATGATTCCCTCATCACGTATCAGGTCCCTTTCCCCACAGATATTTCCTGTTTACTTCATACCCAAGACCCGTATATATATATAACTTATTATCTGTTTACCTTCTATCGAACAATATAAAATTATAATTTTCGTGTATCTTTTTGTTTTCTTCCTTAATTTTCTAGTCCTTACTTTTCTGATCCATTTTTCTTTCTTCCAAATTATTAGTAACAATAACAGTTTATAAATCTCACGCGTTTATGGTTTCCCCGTTTTGCTATTAAGAATATAACCTCTAGAAGTTAATCTTTAAAAATGTCAATTTTGATGAAGATGAAATCACTGCAAGATCAAGACTGAAATTAACAATTTAACATTGAAGCTGGCAGAATGCCTTCGTGCGATGCCAAGAAACAAAGGAAAAAAAAAAAAAATGAGCTTGTCATTGCCGCGACAAATTCAAAATGATTTCACGCTATTTCGGAAACTTTGTGTTGTGGAGTGTTTTGAGTTAAGTTGTTAAGGTAAATATATCATATTTTCATAAATAACACCATAAAAATTCATTGAACGTTGATGTGAAAATAAAATGTGCTAAAAAGAGTGCGTAAGAAGACCAAATAATAACGTTTACTTATAGTGTTTATTTTGTTTCACTTAATAACATTAAATTCTTTAACTAACTAAGTATTGTTTACTTATTTTTAGATGTCAAGAGTATGTGCGAGCGCCGAGCAGTTTAGTGCTATGCTAGATTACATGGAAAGGTACAAAATATTACAATACTTTATGATATAATTTCGTTTAAGAGAAATGCGTGCAAGTTTTTTTTACTTGATATTTTGTTGGGTGCGGCTGACAAAAACGTCATCACTTATAAGTGGTTCTCCTAATACATGTACAAAAGCGTCATGAATTTTCGACTCTATTAACTAGGTAACAGTCGGGACTTTTTCGTGACCTCATTCTTATCTCAAGAGGTGAAGTGGTGGCAGTGTAGAATAGTGCTGTTTATTTCTTTGTAACAATTTTAAGCAATATTCATATTTCTAGGAATGGTGATCTTTCTAGACCACAACCAGAAGCTCAGGGGAGGTTAAAAGCTAAACAGCAGTGGGCAGAGTTATCCGAACTGCTGAACTCAATGGGTGGTGGTTCAGTTCAAAGATAGGCAGAGAAATGGAAAAGGGTAACTAAATAAGGCTAAAATCAATAGATATTTTTTGATCAACATGTTCCATCCTTGGCCACATCGAGCGAGTTAGTGGTCAAAAGTTACATTCAATATAAAAAAATCTAGAGATAGTTTCCATAGTTACTTAAAAAACTAACCGATTAGTTGATAAAATCTCTAGACTGATATTATAAATCAATTGCTCTTACTCATAACAGTTTCATGCCACTAAAAATCTTATAATTTAGACTTGGTTTAGTTCAAAACCCTGCATGTAGGTACCTACACTGCATTTGTCACAGTCGTATTGGATGTTGGGATATTTATTTTTACTAATAATGTTACTAGAATCATAATATACTTTAACAATACAATAGTAATGACCTATTATAATCTGTTATTTAAGGTATGATCTGACTGGAAGGCGAAGACCAAGAAAAAGGCTTCAGCCTTAAATCGAGACACACATGGTACTGGTGGAGGTCCAAGTCTAGCTAAGCCCCTTAATCAATTAGAAGAGAGGATTTTAAAAATAATGGGCATTGGTTCGATAACGGGGCAGGAGGAATTAGAGGAAGCAGGCTTTGAAGTAAGTTTTTTTATAGTTATAATACGATAAAAAAAACACTTAAATACTATTTAAATAAAAAAAACTCATTTTAGATAGCAGTTCCAGAAGCTTATCTGCTACCGTCTCTCTCACAACCTGTCCGGGCATCTCCACCAAGTACCTGAAGGGCTCGATACATAATATACAATGGAGATACCTGCTACTCCTGTACCTGAACCTCAACAGCATGTTCAGGTCTCGAGTGCTGCTGGACTCTCCAGTATAAGACAAGGTATATTTTTAAATCCAGGCTATGATTATTTTCATGTCATAATTCACATTAATTTTAATAAGTTGTATTAGTTTGTGTGTATTTTGTTACTACTGTTTCATTTTGAAATTACTAAAGAGATGGAATGAAATTTGGAAAAAAATACTCTATTAAAATGAGCATTATTTCTGTGTAGTGACAGATAAAGCCTCGGGCGCAGGTTTTAAATAAAAACTTTATTTTTTCAGGTGTCATGAGATCGCCATCATCGGCACCATCAACACCACGTCGCCGCGGTCTCTTCGGACAACGGCGACTAAAACAGACTGAAGTTGAAATCTTTTGTTATAATTTATGATATGAGCTATTAGTATTAATTTAGTAGCTCATAGAAAAGACTGAATTTTAATCCCTTGTGATATTATAAACTAGTATTTATTTGTTAACTCATAGGAAAAAAGACTGAAATCGAAACTTAGTTGTTTAAGGACCTATAGCATTTTATTAGTTCAGTAGCAGTAATAAAAGTTAGTAGAAATAAATGGATTTTCTTATACTAGACTTAGTGTTAATATTTTAGTTTGTTGTGCTCTGCAGTTCCATCTGCATAGTGATGATAAAATGTACTATGTTCATCTCCATATTCATAACTATTTCTGGACTGAAACTGGTTCAGCTGTTTTATTGAAAAAGTAACAAATAATAATAAATATTTGTGGACATTTCACACAACACCATCTAGCCCAAACTAAGCAAAGCTTGTACTATGGAACTAGATGGCTGTTAGAATACATATATACTTTTTGTTGTAAATATATACATATGATACATAGAAACACCCCAGACACAGAACAAACATCCATGATAGACAGAGAGTAAGTTTATCTCGCTTTTTTTAATGTGAAAGAAGAGTATCCAGAATAGCTTTAAAAAAAAACATTAATATTACAATATATATTTATTTGAACACAAATTTACTAGAACGTTGGGTATAGGTTTCAGCTCGAGACCCGCGGGATGGATTCAATATAGGTGTCAGTAACCATGACCGTCTTGGGTATCCAGAGTATCCTAAAACAATTTAAAAACAATAATTAATGTTTGAAATTAACAATAGGTATTACTCGCTGAGCTCACTCACACTTAAAATTATAAGCAAGATGTCAATAAAATTCAAAGTGAAGAATCAATTGCTCTGTCATCATGTTTTCATACTACATACCTAACAACCATACTTTTCTCCATTTTGATGAAGCTGTCGCATAAATGGCTCTACTTTGCTGGATGACCAAATGAAGGAATCATGTGTTGCTCCACCAAACTTGGCTTTCACATTGGATTTAAAAATATATAAATCCCCTGCACACAATTTATACAATAAATATTTTCTAATTCTGATACTATTGATAGCACAATGAGCACAAAATTGTTAATTCTTATACATATAATAGAGTTGTAGGAGTTTAAATTATACTTGTTTGATCATTCATGCTTATAATGTGTCTATGTTTTTAAATTTTACCTAGTAGTCTAAACAGTAATATAGACTGATATTGTCTAAACACTTTGATAGATAAGTGTCAGAACTTTGTGTTATTTCAACTTACTCAAGTCTTATGCGGGCTCTTTCTTGTTGCACTTGAGGAAAGATTATCCATTTCTATAAAATTCGTGGATGATTTAGTGCATCCACAACTTGTGCATTACTTCTACTAGCTGTCTTAATCATGTGTTGTGTCAGTCAGCCCGACAATCCTTTGGTATGAACCCATTGCTAAAAAACTCAGAGTACAAAGGACCTACAACAAAATGAATTACATAGTGAAATTATCAAGTTAAGCATTGATTGTATTATCTACATAAGGCAATTTAAGGCTATGCAAGTACTTAAATGTTTTAAAAATTATTACTTAACAAGTATAATTAGATAGTACCAACCTTAGCTTCTAAGGAATTTCCTCGGTACCCCTGAGAGAAGTCAGACGCTGTAGATCATTGCAAAGACTGGAAAACGTTTGTTTATCCATCCTAAATAACTAATAAAATCCGACGGAGACATTTCGTCAATAGTTTCTCAAGTACTGCGATTTATGCTAACTCGACGAGTATCCAAGCTTCTTCAAGGTTAGCCGCCCAAAGTAATCTTAGGCATGCATTTTGGAAACAATTCACACTGTTTTTTTTTTCACAAATACACTTATTTTCGAGTTTCGCTATTGATAGCAGCAGGGTCCCAACGAACGACAGCGAGCGTGAGCAACAAACGCCGATATTATCGTTAGCGTGTGTCAAAACTAGCCACTTGTCTACCGTTTGTTTGTAATAGCGGTAGGGCCCCACGCTACAGACTCAAATTGAGCGTGAGCATTTGACGTTCATAAAATTTGTCTACCAACTGAGCGTGAGGTCACGTGACCAATCCGCAACAAATGTCAAATCCATACATTTTGGAGTTAACGTGAGGCGTTAACGCCGTGAGATATGATTTTTGTCTAAGCCTGCAGAAATCTTTACGTCGAGACGTAAAATAAAACAACAATTAATATATTCATAACAACGCATCGTTACGAATATATTAATTTATTGTTTTTTGTTTTTGTTTATATTTGAGTTATTAGTTTGTTTGACTGAGGTAGATTTTATGTTTTGACATGAATTGTTATTAATTCAATTGTAAACCATAAATAAAACATTTACGATTTGGGCATTTGAATAGAATTTTGAATTTTCAAGGCTAGAGTGGATAGATATGAACTTGACTTATTCTGTACAAGTGTCAATTCGGCTAAGCAGCGATTGAGCAGATGTTACTTTCTGAACGGTAGCAATAACTAGTATGTAGGTTGAAATTTAAATTGTATAATTATGTCACTGTGTAAGCCGAGCTAGCTATTTTTTCATGATTGTATCTAAGCTGCCACTATCCGTGAAAATCTATAATTAGCTTTCTGTTGTTACAATTTTTAGGTATATGTTATAAAGCTGTTGATTTTCCTATGAATAAATAAATAAATAAATATCTTCTAGATCGACATTTTCCATACACCGTCGCTTATCATCAGGCGAGCTAGTGGTCAGTCGTAGATCTATTTAACATAAAAAAAAAAACAAAGAAAAAAGGCGGCAATGTTACCTACCGCCTATTTCTAAATTGAAATGCATTCTGCTTGTCCTAAATGTGGAATGTAGATAAATTAGGTAATGTCAGAAAAAAGCTAAATTATATTACCTATAATATTAACCAAAAATTTGAAAGTTTTAAAACACAAAAATAAAATATATCAAGTAAGCATAAACTGAAAAATCAGAAGAAAAAAAAAAGTTTATGTACCTTAGTGTCCAAATTCTTGTTCTCAATGCCGTATATCTCCTGCAGCAGGTAACAAAGCCCGTCCACAAACAGTTTCTGCTTCAACGCTTTCAAGACATACGTGCCATCAGAGTGCCTCTCCATAACCGCTACAGTGGTGTGGGATTGTCTTATTTCTGGAAAAGTCGTGCAGTAAGTATGTTAGATTACGTACATGTATGTCAACTATTTACGATCCTGTTGTTTTTTGGTCTATCCTCATAAACAAACCAAAGATGGCAAGAGATAACATTTTAAATCCTGTGTCAGCAGGTTCATACTGCTTTTTTTTTTGAGAGAGATTCGTTTTTTTTTCAAACAGGAGAAAAAAAATTACCCGATTTGATTCTTTGATTAATATACGGATAGAAACATACATTTTGTTAGAGACTTTGGAGATATGAAAAAAAATCATGCTAGTAGAATATATGATGAAATTAAAAGGGAAACTATCACAACTAAGTAGGGTTTACAAGTTGTCGAGTTATAGTCGATCAACTTAAAATAATTACTTAGACAAGTCAAAAATTAGTAATTCATTTAAATTAACATAACTCATATGTTCGTAGTATCAATCAAGAGACCCTGTTTTTAGGTCACATAAATTATGATATTTAACTACGGAACTCTGCATTGCGCGTGGCACGACACGCACTTGGCCATTTATTTTTTCTTTTGCACTTATAGGTAGTACACGTCGGACACTGTATATTAACACACATACATGTATGAAGCTATGGTTGACGTCCGATTGCCGCTCGCTCATGATGTCAATTGGCAAGCATCGCAAACTGGCAAACGGCAGGGCGAGCGCGGGGAGCGGGTGAGGAACCCGAGACTGGCGGAAGGCGGAGAGTATCCGTTCTGTATGTAATTCTATTAATGTCTTCTGTGCTCATAGTTAAGGCACTAACCTTCTTGTCCCTCATCGACCACGCAGTAAATAGCAATCGGTATGATCTCCCTGTCAGCGTTATACGTGAGATCTTCCTCAGGGTACTTGGAGGGGTCGATCACGTGCGATATCTGGCAGAACTGTTGGTTCGCGCCGCGCTTGTAGTGGTACGTCTGGGAGCTCATGGTAGGGTCACGTGGGTAGTACCTGTGTTGTCACAATACACTAGGTTTTTTTAACTTGGATAACATAGGCATTTAACCCCTTAACCACGACTGTCGGACAAAAGTTTTTGAGCCCATTCCACTTGTGTTGAATTCATACGATAAGAAATCTTGGTCCGGGTCGGAAAAAAATAAAGTATGCGTGAATAAAACCCTCCTAAATGCCAGTGTCGGTTATTTCAGAAATAATATAATCAGATACTTATATCTGACACAGAGGACGCCTTTAACAAGCTCGATAAGTTTTTGTCGGAAATACCTGACCTGGCAGTTAAAGGGTTAAGTTCGTTCGTTAGTTGAATTATGGTGCTTACGTAGTCAAGGGCGTCGCCAAGGGGGGCAGAGGGGGCAGCTGCCCCCCCCCCCCCTAAAGATATAAAAAATGTAGCCAACTGCAAAGCAACCAAAGTCCTAAGGCCGTGCAATTGTACCTGTACCTACAATTCATATTTTTTTCATCCTCCATAATATTAACTTGCCCCTCTCTGGGCCATGGGCTGGCGACGCCCTTGTGCGTAGTTGAGTAGTTAATTCCAGTATATCTTGTTTCATAGGTAAACTCAATCTTAGTCAGATTTGTATCATTGCACCGCTAGTATTAATATTCTGTGAGAATTCAACTACCATACCATTTAGTTGAAATATGAAAGAGGTTCGTCTTTTTCAACCGACTTCAAAAAAGGAGGAGGTTTTCAATTCGACTATATTTTTTATATTTTATTTTTATGTTTGTTACCTCAGAACTTTCGACTGGATGAACCGATTTTGATGATTCTTTTTTTACTTGAAAGCTGGTTCTTCCCGTGTGGTCCCATTTCAATTTGGTCCAGTTCTGATAATGGAATTAATGAGAAGTCGGATGCTTCAGTTTTTTAAACTATAATTATCTTATTGCGGAAAGAAAGAAGCCATAAGTATACATACAATGTCACAATAGATTTGTATAGGTCGCAGTGACTAGCCGGGGCTGTTAAAGCCCTTGTGGCCACCTATGCTATGCTTCGAAGGTACATAGGTATAATATTAAATTTATACAAAGCAAAACACATCAAAGTATCGAAAAAAAAAACTACTTACACGACCCCAGTAGGAGTCACCTCTTCCGTGCAGAAGTAGTAAATAGTTATAGCGCACCGGCTATCACAGTCAAAAGTGAATTCAATGTTGTAATATGTCCCTTTACCATTCCCGTCAACAGACTTTAACACTCCGTCTCCTATTTTGTTGTTGTCTGCAAGCTTGCCTACTGGCTCGGGGCAGCGGACGAAACGTAAAGACTCTTTGCGGATATTGACGAGGCTTTTTAGTGTTTTTGTTGGTTCATTTGATTGTGGCGGCGGGTAGGGAAACTGAAAATATACAATTTTATTGATGCGCATTCTTAAAGTGGTAACAGATTATCGAATTGTTCGTTCCGAACATGCAGCGAATCTAACAGAAATCTTTCGTGTGTACGCGTGTTCGTCGAACTACTTTGAATGTTCGGTGTGACGCCACGACCAACAATTTTTAACATACTTCCAAAACCAAGGAGGTTCTCAATTTATCTGTGTTTTTTTTTTTTTTTTTTGTTCTGTGATTAGGTACTCCGCCAATTGTGAATTGTTTTTGATGATTATTTTTGTTTGATAGGTAATACCCAGAGGTGGTCCCATATAAAGTTTATCAAAATCGGTTTTAACAGTTATTTTATTATAAGAACTTTAGTTTTTATAACAAAATAACTGTAAAAATATCATCAAAATAAACGAATTGCGTTGCCGTTTTGAAGTCGGATTTTTTTCCGTTTTTTAAACTATACTTATGTAGGTTTGCTCCGTACAAATCGGATCGTCTGTTAGTACCTGTCGTAAGACGACGCCACATATTCTGCGCGGTTGAGCTTGACACACGGTGACCGATTTGTCTGTTTTGATAGTATTCTCACGTAAAGTCAATGGTAAATGTGAATTATAATTCTTAATAAATGAAGTTTGCTGGGGCCACACTAAGGTCAACGTCAAAGGAAACTTCAATGCCTATCATCGCAATAAATATTGCGTTAAGCCTCGTATCCACTAGGCAACATTTGGCGTGCGACATGTTGCGCAACATGTTGAAAGTAGTCCACTCCACTCCACTCGACTCGATAGCAATTGATGCTTAACTAACGATACTCTCTAAACAAACAACAAGCCGCGCGTCATGTTGCGCGCCATCTGGCAACGTCGCGCGTTGTTGTGCAACGTTGCCGAACATGTTGAGCGGCACGTGTTGCGCGCCAAACGTTGCCTAGTGAATAATTATTAACGCGATAAAGTGAGTGGCTACACTTTAACGGTCAACGTGAATGCCCATTCTCGGCGATCCTGTCGCGCTCACGGTGCATACTGACAATATGTAGTGTGGCCGCTTCAACCCTTTAATTCTCGCGTTAATCTCTTTGATGTACCGCCACTTGAGGTATCGGTAGTAACAGTAAACGGCAATGTGAATGCCGTTGTCAAATTATCGCGTTGAGTCGTATCCACACTTACGTTAAACGTCAATCATCGCGATAATTAATGACATTTCCCTTTAGTGTGGCCCTACCATCAGAAAAAATCAACAAGAACTATATTGGCGTGATCAGATTCGCGTCAAAAATTACTTTTACGAAGGTGTATAATTTATATCACGCCCTATCCGTGGAAGACAGCCACAGTGGCCGTTAGAGCTTTTTGTTTTTATTGCATTTTTGAATTCTAACAATGCATTTGCATCTATCCACATCAAAAAAAAAAACCCCTTAATTAACCTTAAATTAAATAAAAACCGGCCAAGTGCGAGTCGACTCGCGCACGAAGGGCGTTACCATTATCAATAAAACCGGCAAAAAAATCACGTTTGTTGTATGCCCCCCTTAAATATATATTTTTTAATTTAATTATTTATTTTTAAAGTGAATAAATATTACTCAATATTCTGTGAATATTTCAAGCGTCTACTGGTTGCCGTTATCAATATCGAGCAAAAAAATCACTTTTGTTGTATGAGAGCCCCCTTAAATATTTATGTTATTCTCTTTTTTAGTATTTGTTGTTATAGCGGCAACAGAAATACATCATCTGTGAAAATTTCAACTCTCTAACTATCACGGTTCATGAGATACAGCCTGGTACGGACAGACAGCGAAGTCTCAGTAATAGGGTCCTGTTTTACCCTTTGGGTACGGAACCCTAAAAGTCGTTTTAATTTTTGCAAAGAGCCACATAACAATACTCTCCATCGAATAGAGCCACTGACGCCACTGCGTCCGTTTTTTGCTGTCGCAAATGGCCAAAAACGCCTGCGCGTCCTTAATCCATGTTAAAATTGCTGCGGGAGACTCGCGGCTGACGTCGAAAAAGGTTGTAACGTCTATTAAATTGAAGCGCAACTTTGCCGCGGAAAAGAGCTATAATGGCGATTAAATTGACGTGAATGTGATAAAATACAGCTGTATACAACCGTACGGGACAAAAAAATGTGTAAAAACGTGCATAAAATAAAATTAAAAAAAATCATCAACTGCCTGTTATGTCATGTATTAATTTAGAATACAAAAAATATATGTTGTCTGAGAAGTTTTAGAGATAATCAGAAAAAATAGCATTATTGTGGCAGTCTTTGACGGATACGAAAATCTGTAGATCTGGATCAACAGATTGTCGTAGATCTATTATATGAAAACATGAAGCTTAACATGTGGCAAGCAACATGTTTTATTATTCAGCTGTACGTTTATATATTATAGGATATTTCATTCCTAATGTCCAATTTTTATGGCATCTTAGTAAAAACATAAATTAAGTACATACATACACTGATGTATAGCTAGACAACAATATCCGAAGTTCCTATCATATATGTGCAAGCAATGCTAGTTTAAGTAACTTAACATGTAACAGAAACACTTGCACTATATATATACTCCTTTCTTTCCTAGGGTTGCCTGGAAGAGATTGCTATTAGCGATAAGGCTCCCAATTATACATTACACTGCTCTTTTCTTATTGTAATTTTATTATGTGTACACTAAAGAGTTCATCTATCTAGATGAATTCTGATCAAATATGTAGTGAAAATAGTTTCTATTGAATGCACTTCTTCGTTTCCTTTTTACCTGACTGCATAAGAAGGAGGGTTGTTTTTCAAGTGTATGTAAGTAAGTGTATGTTTGTATGTATATTGTGGGTATGTATGTATGTTTCTATATGATTGCCTACAACCTACAGCCTAAAAGTAGTTGTAGTTGATGTGTAAGTGTTGTTAGATTCATCTTCACTATCTGAGTACTTCATTACTTCACTACTTCATAGACTATATTTTTTGTAATAATAATACATCTCTCGCAAAAATAAAGAAAAGTGTTTTAGTAACCTCCAATGAACTTTTTCATAATAACCAAGTAATTTTACTAGAATTATTTATTTTTTAAGAATTTATAAGAATTTTTTAATTTTATAAGAATGCGCATTTTTAACCTTTTACAGCTTTTACAGATTTTACGCATACATACATTCAACAGCATATCAAGCATAACAAAACTGTAAGTTAGACAGCAAAAATTGATTTTCTGCAGTTGGATATTTTATTTTTCTTTTACATGGATACTTGTTGGTCATTCTAAATAATAGCAATTAAGTCAATAAATCATTTTATCAAAATTTTCCAAAAACCCAAATCATTGTAAAATGATATATCACCTTTCATAATATCATATTCAGTAAACTGCATTGTCATTGGAAACCAACAAGGCTTTGTAAATTGATGATTACACACAATACTAATAAATTTTCCTAAGCAAAACAACTCAAGTTTTTTTTAATGTTGACTGGCACTTTTTTACCACAGCATACTTGATATTAAGGGATGATTTAGTCAAGATGTCATATCACTTAGCCTGAAATGAGAACTGGCTCAAAAATGAGAACATCAAAAGTGCTTGGAGACAGATTAATGCTGTGATCTTCCATTGTTTTACCATCTTAACCTAACCTAACCATATTCAGTGAATAAAGCACATGAAATCTCATTTATTGAATTTTCTTATAAGATCCAAATAAAAGATGAAAGTAGACAAAATAAAAAGGTCAATGTCATAGAAAATCACAATTTTTATCAGTTAATTACTTACAGGTGTAGGTCGGCTGCCCAGAAAATTCAGATCAGCATTCTCTCCAAACAAGTAAGCCTCGGGTTGAGGAGTATCAAACCTCTCTCCGCCCATTATAAAGTGGGTCCCAAAGTAGTTTCCTGTTGTTTAATTTAACAGATTTGTAACAGATTTTACCACAGAAAGGAACACTGATGTAGAAATTGTGGAACAGCATTATAATAGATAGTTGCAATATATTTGAAGATGTAGTGACAAAGATAAACAAAGAGACACTTAAATGGTTCAGATGCATGTTCAAACTAACCAAGTGCTCATTCTTTTATTTTCAAGAATCTTTGTTTTTCATAGAAAAGAAGGATGAAAGAATATTGGTGAAACAAAAAGTGTTAATGGGTAAGCCAGTGGGAGCGATGTAATGTAATTAAACAAATTAACAAATAAAAGACTGTCGAAAATACCCGCAATTGCAACGAGATTAAAAGCAAAAGAATTCCGTGTGAATCGGAATAACTGGAAGGATATAGTCTCCGTCTCGAAAAAAGGTATAAATGTATGTATGTACGGTTACATTAGAATACAGAATGAGAACAATTGAAGTTTCAATTGAAGGACTGGGTCACGGAGTATGGCCTGTAAGATACACAATAAGAAAACATTTGAATGCAAAGATTCTTAGTGCCAATAATATTTATCACATCTAATGCAGAGAATGGCGAGTAATAAGGTCACTGGTGTCTCATACTTGCCTGAACGCGGTGGATATTTGTATGCGTGATTGGAGACCACATCAGCTTCTTCTACGCCCGCATTTTGTCTACTAGTTAAGGCTCCCATTGTTTTCTGTTTTCACTGGCTAAAAAACGATGAATAAATTTTACTTTCCACGTCTTGCTTCGGAAACACGAACTTAATTTTCACGAAATTGATTTGTTTTGATTTGATTGCTTAAGACTTGACGGTTCGTTTTGATTGGTTTGATATTGACAGTTAATCATATACATGACATTATGACGATATCGCTACCATTTTTTTTAACTATTAACTACAACTACTAAAAAAAATTGTCTGATTTAATTCGCAAAACTACAAAAAAAAATCCATTATTTTCATTGAGCATTGGCAATGATTATTTGGTTACTTTTTTCAAGTTTTGTTGATTAACATGCTAGAATTCAATTTAGAATCAAGTGGCAAATCTCCAACAAACCCCTATGCCTCATTCATTAAACTTCAAATTGAGTTTTGGCGAGAACGTCACGGAAACGAAACATTTGAAAATACACGTGACTAGAACATTTTGAGATTTGTTTCATTCAAAGAGTATTGTACCATTCAAGAAACATGAAGGAATCCCTTAGACCATCTAAAGGAATCCTAATACTTGAGACTGGCAAATAAGCGGGTCCAAATACAACAAAAAAAAACTTCACATTATTTTATTTTTTTCTTCGCCGTACGTTTTGTACTGGCTGGCAAAGGTCATTTGACCATACAGCCTCACTTCACATTAACATTTTACAACTCTGACACTGAACTCAGTCTTTGATTTTTTGGCGGGAACGTCTTAGTAACGTGTTGTTGCTTTGTTTTATTTTCCTAAACTTGTGTTATTTTGAACATTAATGCTATAAAAATTGCAGTGTTTTATTCATTAAGTGTTCGATAAAGTGCGTGAGTGTGGGCAAGTGAAATAAAGCAGTAAAACGTGTGATTTTACGTTGTTGGCAAAACTCCATAGAAGCTTCTAGTAAAGTCGCCACCACTTTACTGAAGCAGGACTCGACTTTTAAATTGACTGTATACGTGACTTAGATTGTGACTAGAACATTTACAACTTGTTTTATTCAAGAAACTTGAAAATATCCTAATACTTGACACTGGCAAATGTTTTATTGCGGGTCCAATACAAAAAAGAAGAAGAACTCAGTCTTAGGCTTAGCTGTCAATGCCGAATTTCTTTCGAGGTTGTAGTGTCACTTTGTGAAGGTGCATATCGTGAATTTTTGTAATATAAATCTGAAATAATCGTGACAAGTGCTATTTAATGTGTTGTGTTACTTAAGCCTGCATATCCTTATTACCTACTAAGTTAGATTTTTGGTTTATTTCAGGTCACAATGGGGCGCCGACCAGCGAGATGGTAAATATTTCCCAACCTCGTATCATCTTGTCTTTGTCGGCAATACTTAACTGATTTTATTTGTTTTAGCTATCGGTACTGTAAAAACAAACCGTACCCAAAGTCACGGTTTTGCCGTGGTGTACCTGACCCCAAGATCCGTATCTTCGATTTGGGAAAGAAAAGAGCAACGGTCGACGACTTCCCGCTATGCGTTCACTTGGTCTCTGACGAGTATGAGCAGCTGAGTTCTGAGGCCCTCGAAGCCGGCCGTATCTGTTGCAACAAGTACCTCGTCAAGAACTGCGGCAAGGATCAGTTCCACATCCGGATGAGATTGCATCCATTCCATGTGATCCGCATCAACAAAATGTTATCGTGTGCTGGAGCTGATAGGTAAGTGAGACTTGCACAAATTTTGATTAAAATAACACTGAATTACCAAATTTGATATGTGGTCATATTGCTGTAATGGTCATATTAAATACATGCTTTTAGTGACTTCTCATTTTCATCAATTTCTTTTAATGAAATTCTCTTTATGTTAAATTTAACTTGTTGTAGATTTTAAGTAGATAACATCAGGCAAGTTGGTTAATTGTTTAACTAACAATAGAACAAGATGTGTTTTTTTAAAAGGTATTGCCTTTCTACTGTAACATTTAAATGTTGGAATTTTTGAAGCTATAATAAGGCAACCAGGCTTACAGTTACATCTATTGTCCCAAATTACTCATATTTACAGAAGATAATCATAGTTGTTTTAAGTTTAAAGTTTGCCTTTTCAGGGTTCTGTAGTAACTACAATGAAACCTTATAATTTTGTTATCTGTATGTCATTTTACTCTGAAACTATCAGCCTTACATAAATGAAATTTAACAGGTAGATGTGTTCTGTAAACTGCTACAAAATGTCATAGTAGGTATGTGTTTTTTAAATGTTGTGGAATTCCATACATGTAAAGAAAAGATGATTTTTTTTCAACTCCATCCCATTGTATAGGGTATTGTGGAATAGGTCTCTTAAAATAAGACTTAAGTTTCCAGTATATAATTTCTTCTTAGATGTGATATATACAAGATTTAGATTTAGATGAGAAATAATTGTCCCCCCTGCATTTATAAACTATACTATATATATCAAATATTTTTGAAACCTCTGTGATTACAACTTTTCGAGATATAGCCATAAATATACAAAACACTTAAAATTATTGGAGTATTGAGGTCATTGACATTTATTTATTTTTATTTTTTATCTAATTATTTATCATAAATACAAAGTTGTAACACCTTTGATAAAAACTGGCACATCAATACACAAAACCGTCAAGACTGGAAATGTCGGGGGAAGGCCTTTATCCAGCCGTGGGACACTACAGGCTAATAACAACAAAGTTTAAAATAGAATACACATATTTAACACCTGAAAACCGCAAATGGTTTGTGGAGGTGCTCATTCACTGCAATAACCATCTAATCAATAACAAATCAATCTACCTACATATTTAAAAAACATGATTACATGATTGCAAAGTAGTCTAAACAAAAAATACTTGCTAAGTAGTTTTCTTTTAAATTACAGCATGAGCTATGGAACCCTACTATATGTATGTCTTGACATGGTCTTGGTCATTTATTCTATAATCAGATATCATGTTAGCATAGCATGTTTTACATTTTTATCATTATGTGACATAATAATCTTAATAGAGAGTGATTGTGACACATTTTTGCAAGTCATATTAGCTATGTTGTGAAATAAGTATTGCTTTATGACAAATCATTTTTACGAGTCATGAAAATGTTCATATTTTTATAGTCTATGTACCTATCCTGTCATCAAACAAGATATAGTAGTTGCATAGAGTTGTGCAACAGTTGCTCAACTCTATGCAACTACTGTATTCAGTATTCTGAATTCAATATTTTGCGGTAGTTTGGGCTTCTGTTTTGAATGCCTATCTTACCTAGCCATATCATATCGCCAGTTAAAAGGTAATAAGCGACATTTTAGTTGAAAGGTAATAGGGTATAAGCGACATTTAAGTCAAAAATGAGTTATGAATGCTATCTTAAAATACTTAAAATTTTCCGCTTTTTCATTTAGCATTCATAACTCATTTTTGTCTAAAATGTCGCTTATACCCTATTACCTTTAAACCGTTTTAACCTTTCTAATGGTAGATAACATAGAAGGAAAATATTTGTGCTTTTGATGTAAAGGCACCCAAATTGTACTCATGACAGACATTACTTCAGAAGGTCATGGCTGTGCTCTCTGTTACTGTAAGGAGCTTAGCTGATTTGAGTAGCCTGGCAATGGGAAATATACATTACACCCCAAGCGCAATGTCAGCCAGGTTTTGTCTTCCGACTCTCAATTAGAATTTGACATTATTTCAGAAAGTTGATGTTATGTGTAAATTGTTTGTTACTATTATTATCAAATGGCAAAGGAAAATATTTAAGGCAATTTCCTCACATATTTGATTGTTAATGTTCTCGGAGAATTGAAGTATGCTAACATGCTTTTGGCCAGCTTGGTAAGCTTTTCCTAAGATTTTAAATTGCATGGGCCAGTTGACTATCTGACTAGATTCTAAATTGAAGAGTATTGAAGACCCAAGTTGTAATTAAAATTATCTCCTGCTGAGTTCCATTGTTAATTTTTCAGGCTCCAGACCGGGATGCGTGGTGCCTTCGGCAAGCCTCAAGGTACCGTGGCGCGTGTGCGCATCGGCCAGCCAATCATGTCTGTGCGCTCCACTGACCGTTGGAAGGCGAATGTGATTGAGGCTCTGCGTCGTGCCAAGTTCAAGTTCCCTGGTCGCCAGAAGGTAAGTTTTCTTTATGTGAAAAAGATCTTTTATTTGACCACCAACTTGCATAATTATGATATTGATTGTATTGTGAATATTTTGAGCCTTCATACACACCTCTCTTATGATACCAACGACTTGAGTATCTAGTAAGACAATAGTTAGATAACAAAGTTGGCAACATGTGCATTTGTTTGCAAACCTCATTTGTATTGCAGTATTTGATGTAAAAAAATGCCTGGAAGACTTCCACACATTTTTTTATTTATTTGCTTTTATGAAAAGTTATAACTTGAGGATAAACATGCAACATTAATTATATGCTATAGTCACATTACATAACATTACTATACAGATGAGAGAAACAAAATGGATAGCTTTAGCCAAGTGATCCAAGTACCATTTTGAGCAAAATTTGGTTTTAACAAGAGTTGTTATGTTTTTTTTAATAGATAATAGTGTTCTAAAATCAAATTTACATAACTTAGTCTTAGCTAAAATGTTAATTGAATCACTTTGCTTCCAAGCAAAAGGTTTTTTTTTTGTATCAAAACGAAATTATACTCATTTTAATCATCAGGCATGTGAAAAGACATGATTGCTAATTCACCTGATGTTAAGCGATATTGCGGTCTACGATGAAGCGCCCTTACCTAGAAGAAACCGATTCACTCGCGATTTAAAGACTCAAATTATATCCATTGGTTTCTATTAAAAATAAGTTTGTAATCAGTTTTAACAACCCTAGTGCAGAAAGTGTATTGGTGTATGTGGCAGGACATGGATGTTGATGTGAAAACAAGTTGACTCCTTTATGTACAGTACGAGTTGGTTTGTCATCTAGTTGAAATCATAAACTTAGTGCAAATACTGTTGTAGATTGTAATTAGAGATTTCTCATTAATTTCAGATCTACGTCTCCAAGAAATGGGGCTTCACCAAGTATGAACGTGAAGAATTCGAGAAGTTGCGTGAGGAAGGCCGCCTCGCCAACGACGGCTGCAACGTCAAGTACCGGCCGGAGCACGGGCCCCTCGACGCCTGGAGGAAGGTTACCGCTGAGATCTACAATGTATAAATTGTAACTACTAATACATTTTGACAAAAACTACACTTTGTTTTTGAATAACTTTACACTCCCTGTGGTTTTATCCACTATCCTTGAAATATTTATGGTAAAGAAGTGTACTATTCATAAGGAACAACTATTCCGAAACACATAGAGCGAAAGATGTCAGGTCAGAAGTAGCCATGACACATGCAATCAAACAATATTACGACACTAAAGCAGAATCAAGAGAACCGTTGTCGCGCACTCTTCCATACAAAGAAAAATGTTATTGCGTTAACAACAATAGCTTTCTTGAAACATGTGTATATGACTATGTGTAGTTTTGATGTCACCTGACTTTACAGGATATTTATTCCAGTGAATACGAGATTTAAGATTTACTGACCGGTTTTACACCAGTAACCTGTTTCCAAAGCATAATACCAGATTTGTAAAATGTCAAAAATTTATCCTAATAAATTCAAACAAAATTTAAAAAAATCGATCTATAGAGGCAGTTTTGATATTTTTCGAGTGTTTTACACACGTATCCACAAAATAGTTCAAAAATTTCACACATCTGATGGGACTTGAACCTGCATATCCCGGTCTATACTTGGGAGCCTTACCATCTTGGCCTCAGAGGTGTCACTGGATGATCGAAACTTACGAAGCCCGTAACACACATGTCAGTTCCATAGTTTTAGTCCTTAAATGCATTTTATAAAATCAGTGTAAAATTTTAGGGTTCTCTACCTTAAAAGGAAAAAACAGAGCTTTCTAAAATCACTTTGTTGTCTGTCTGTCAAGACCTATCTTGGGAACACATGGAGGTATTGAGTTGAAAACCATATACGCAGATCTGTAGCACAGCAGATGCATAACATCATCATGCATCTGCATTTTCGCAGATGTGTAACATCTGTGAAAAAAAACAAACTTCTCAGTCATCATAAAAAAAGTTACAGCCGTCGCAAAAATCCGTCACAAAAAAATATTTGGGCACTCAATGGAATCAAAACCTATAAGTTACTTCCCTTTGACCTAGAACTGTGAAATTTGGCAAGAAGCAAAAGGAAATTATCCGGAATTTCCGGAAACTACATTTTTTATTTAATAAAAAAAGTTGGGTCGAAGTGCAAGGAATGAAGGTCCTAAATTTTCTATAATCCTAAAGTTTGCTACCTGTATCATGTGTGGTATCATATGAAAAAGCTACATTAGCACAAGTTAAAACTGGTTTTTAATTATTTTTAAGATGTGTAAAATGTTGTGAAAAAGTATAAATGTTCTAATTATGACCAAAAATCATTTCTCCTTTTTCAATGGCTAGCTTCGCCCGGTAGTTATTTTATCTAGTTTGTAGGGAACTCTCGCGACTGCGAGTCTGACTCGCACTTGTCCAGTTTTGTTTAAAACTACCATATATAAGAATAATATATATATAAACTCATGCTGACATGTGAAATTGAAACAGACTAACTTATCAACAGATTAATTTTATCATTGTATATATCTACATATTATTTACAAAAAGGTTTCATTAAATTATTTCTACTTGAAAAATGAGTCTATAGTTTTACAATTAGGTACTTTTGACTTCTTAACTGGTGACACAGACATTCTTTTTCTTTTTTGACTGCTTTCTGTGAGAGTTATTCCTAGTTTACCATTTAAGGCTTTGTTCAGCTTTTGAGCTTCGTGAAAATCTAAATGTTCTGAAAATTTGTCCAGTGGAATTTTATTTCCACAGTCTGAACAAATTTCTGTGGGTATTGTATCATCTATTTTTGTTAAGAAATTTTTGATAGATCTATTATTTTTCATGGTTTGTGCTTCTGAAGATTTTCTTTTATCTTTATTACTATTTGATTTCATTGGTTCTTTGGGTGGTTTCTTTCTTGTTTTATCTTGTTGAATTTGTTTATTTTCTTTGATTTCTTTTCTAACTAGCTGTCGTTCTTCTTCCCTAACTTTTAGAGCAAGATGATAGTCTCCATGCATTTCCATCAGGGGAATTGGTATTGCTTTCCCACATTCCGCACAGTTAAATGTTTCCACATCAATTTCAAAAGGTTTTTGGGGATTGAGATTCTCTTTACTTTTACAATTTAATAGAGGAATATCATTATCATCTGTATCTGATGATTCTTGTATATTGTCTGGGTGTACTGTGGATTTGAGTAGCTGCCTCATGTTGTCTATTCTGTCTGTTTCTGTGGGATCATCCTCAAATAATGCTATACTTTTGTTAATCTCCATGTTTATTGTAGAGCCAGAGTATTCAGTGTCAACACTCTCTTCTCCACAGTCAATGACGTCACAGATGGGAGTGTTGGGTTTTGCTTTATTTACATTGGAGTCTATACTAGCAGCATCAGAGTCGAGCTTCCTATTCAACATCTTCGCAAAGAATGACTCTTGTTTGTCTAAACTAGATTCTATAACAGGAAGATCTGTAGATCTGACACTTTGATCTGTCAGTGTATCTTCTTTAATTTTTCCAGTACCTTGAAAGAACTTTTGTAAAATGTATTCCTTACCATTATCTTTCCTGATTTGCATGTCTATTTTTATTTTTTCAGTATCTTTCAGTTTTTCTAGAGCAGGTTTTGATGATCCAGCACTAAAGTAGTCATTGATAGTTTTAGTTTTCTTATCAACATTATCTTGGAATTTGCCTACACTGATTCCAAGAAACTCAATTGGAGCTTTTAATTTTCTGTTGTTTTCTCCTTCTGAAATAAATATAAGATATAAGGACTGATACAAAATAAATGTTGTACGTTACTTTTAGCTTACCTTTAAGTTTAACACCTTCAGAACTCTCCATTAACAATTCCAAAGCTTTACTTGTAAACAAGTCTCCACACAGTTCATCTTCTGCTGTAAAGTTGTAAGATCTTGAACTGCTTGTGTCTCTTCCATCATTCAGCCTTACAGAATAACTTACTACCATTTGTTTAGGTGTTCTATTGCTTTCTAGCGCATCCTTTTCTAATCTGTCTTCTATTTCATCTCCCAAATCTTTTAGCCATTTTTTTACACTTTCCAAATGTAAAAGAGCAGCTTTGCCTCTAAACTGTTTACAGCAACCAATGCTTTTAGGATTGAATTTTGCTTGAACTGCTTCTAAATCTATTCCTCTCGCTATGTTGTACAGCCAGATTCTACAAATTCATTAAGAATTTTTAGTAATTATTATTAATATGAATAAAATTATTAATATGATATACAAGACATGAAGCCTCTCACCCATTCTTCTCATCAAACTTATTCTGTAGTTCTTTTTCAGAGAATGTTTGAAGTTCACCCATTGTGCCAATCTTCAGAATTTTGCAAACACTTTCACCAAATTTTCCTCCTAAATGTTTTACTTTTCTTAATGGAAGTGTCCTGAAAAATTTAATCACTAATATAATTTTTTAAATTAATTTTAAGCCATAAGTATCTTTCCCAACTGCCTTTCACAACAACTGCCATAAAATTACTAACTTATAAAGGATGTTAATAGAATGTTTGGGCAAAATTGTCTGTTTATTAGGTTTGTTCATGCCACATACAAGTTTAGCCAAAATCTTGTTGTGAGCTATGCCGGCTGAACACCTATACCCTGAAAAAATTTACAAAACATCCAATTACAATTTTTATTAATAATTATAATAAAATAAAATGTTCAGTATTTTTACAATAATATAACAATGAAATAGATTGAAAATAATAGATTAATTTTACCAGTTTCTTCATAAACAGCTGCCCTTATCTCACTGACTATAACAGCTCCTACAAGAAGTCTTTTAGCATGTTCATAATCAAAGTCTATGGAGTCAGAGCCACCATTGTGAATGTCTGTCAAAAATTCATCAACATTTTCATAGCCAAGTGCATAAGTATTGGGCATCAAATCTCTGGTAATTGTTTCAGCATTTAGAGAGTTTAATCTTTTTTGTACCTGAAATATAAATTAAAGTCTAAATATTACACTAGGTTCTATACCAATTTTATCAACAATTGAACATTTATCATTAGACATGCCAATATTATATGCATTGAAAAAAAACATAGGTAAACACAGCGTAGGAAGATCAACCACTAGGTGGACAGAAGACCTCATACACATGGCAGGAAGCAGGCCACGGTCTGTTTTTGAAAGCCATGGGGAATGTTCAGCATGGACTTCTTGTGGCTGTGATGATGATGATGATGACAAAAATGTATTTCTAAATTTTACCTGATTGATAAATACATGAAAATAACTATGAAATTTTGGTTCTCATCATCAAAATTGCAATAGCACACAGGAAAATTTTAGTACAAAACATAGAATATTTTGCAAGTGCAAATAATATGACATGTTAAGACTAGACTTAACACAAAATGAGCTAGCTATGGGCTCAGATTTATGATAATATTAAATTAGAATCTAAGCTTAGCAAGAATAATGTTATACTAACTGGAGCAGTGATGTCCAAGTAGGCTTCATCTATAGAAGCCCTTTCCAGGAGGGATGTGAACTTCTGCAATACTTTAGCTACATCTTTTCCAGCATCTCTGTATCTGAATCCACCAAAGAAGCAATGTTAAGGAATAAATGTCAGTCACCTCCAATATGATAATACTATTACTATAAATAGGCATCTGCAATTGCATAACTACTCTTTAAAGAATAATTTTACAGAGATGTAACAAAGTATTCCATGAAAATAAAGATAAGCTCCTGGAAAGCTTAATTTCCATAAATAAAAATATGAATCTTACTTTGTAATATCAGCTTTGCCACGAGAACATGGTACAGATGGAAGCTGTATTTCTGGACATTTGGCCTTGGCTTCGTCCCCTCGCATGTGCCGGGTTACTCCCATTGCTCTAGCTACATAGTTCACAGCTATTATCCTAGAAAGTGCGGATACGTGAAAGTTAGGTTAGTTTAAATATTTACACAGGTTTCATGTTTACAATTAAGTTTAAACTCACCCTCCACCTTTCCAAGGATTGTATTGCACTACAGCGATAGGTTTTCCTGATAGTTCAGGATTTAATTTCTCCTCGACTTGGCAATAGAAGCAGTCCATATCAATAAGGACTACAACACGATTTTCAGACTCCATTTCCAATTTTGTTCAAGCAGATGAAGCAGATAGACAATAGGACATAAAAATTAAATATTCATAGTTTGTTTGTATTTCTAACATTTTTAACCTAAACGGAACTTATAAAAATCTTTTTTTTTTTTGTAATGGACCCGCATTAAAGCATTTGCCAGTGTCAAATATTAGGATTTTTTCAAGTTTCTTGAATAAAACAAGTTGTAAATGTTCTAGTCACAATCAAAGTCACGTACACAGTCAATTTATAACAGTTTATAAGTCGAGCCCTGCTTCAGTAAAGTGGTGGCGACTTTACTAGAAACTTCTATGGAGTTTTGCCGACAACGTAAAATCACACGTTTCACTGCTTTATTTCACTTGCCCACACTCACGCACTTGATCTAACACTAAATGAATAAAACACCACCATTTTTATCGCATTAATATTCAAAATAACACAAGTTTAGGAAAATAAAACAAAGCAACAACATGTTTCGACGACGTTCCCGCCAATACTACATAAAAGTCTTATGTATTTGCGCGCCAACAAGCCAACCAAACAAAAACTCAAATCAAATATTCCCAACCCATTCTAGGTCTATGAATCCGAATGATCGCGTTCCGTACCATACTAAACTAACATTTTATCCCGTGTTCTATTGGTCATACATATATACGCTGATTAACGCTGTTCCATTTCATTATTATTTTTTGTTCAATTTTCGTGCGTGACAGTTCCCGTCCGACAGAAAGTGACAAGATTAAAAAGTAAATAAGATTTTAACATGCGTTTATAAATATGTAAGACGGTTAATTGTTTTCAAATACCAATATTATTTACTGGTGTAAACTGTGTGTAAAACGGAACGCCCATTGATTTTCCATGGAAGAATAAATCTTTCTATTCGTGTTAATTCTGCTCCACAGAAGACAGAAGTAAATAGAAAGGGCTAAAAAAACCCACTTACCTGTAAAATGAAATACTTCCATCTGATATATTTTTCGTAGTGCTACTATTTTTGCGTTCTAAAATGGCACAGTATGGCATTATGAAATTTTTACACGTCCACTTTGAAGTACTGACGTACGTACTGTCTCAGTCGAATTACGAGCTCAACTGGTTCCGGTTCAAGGCTGCTGACCTTAACTGTGGTGGTCGGGAACCGCCTACATAGGATTTCTATTTACTCCCTCCCTTCTGTGTTCTGCTCAAACAAGTATCTAGGTATATTAAAAAAAAAAACAAAATACCAGCCCCCGTATTCTGAACCCATTCGGTTTCGGAATCGATTCGATTTGTATATCTCCGTCTCTGTCATTCTCTATGGAAATGACAGAGACGGAGATATACAAATCGAATCGATTCCGAAACCGAATGGGTTCAGAATACGGGGGCTGAATAAAGAAAATCAGTTTTTGCATGTGTAAGTGGGTGGCGCAAGTGGTTTCAGCATAGGTAATTGACCTGGAACGGAGATAGGTAATCCCTATTATGTCAAGTTCTATAGAACTAATGGGAGTTACCGAAGTTTTAGGCGCATTTCTCTAATATGGCGACTCGAACAGCAAAATAAAAATTGGGAGAGAGCCTAACAGAATCTATAAAATTACCAATTTTCAAAACTCGCGGACCAAACTGGACTCACCGACGTTATCCATACTGCCTGTATGAATCAACCACAGAAAAGAAAAGCTTTTCTGTGGAATCAACTTATCAACCATAGACCTAGAATGGTTATCAACCGAGTTCGGTTGATACGAAAGTCGAGACTTGCACCTCAAGCAAAACTTGTACAGGGGGTTACCACAATATCAACCGAGTTCGGTTGATACGACAAGTCGAGACTCGCACCTCAAGCAAAACTTGTACAGGAGGTTACCACAATCTTATTTCAACATTACTTTGACTTTTGTCTTGCTCTCTCAACTGTAGAAAGAGCGATACAAAAGTCAAAGTAATATTTAAATAAGACTGCTTGAACGCTTGTGGTACGGCCACAGTAGAGTACCTACCTGTTTATTTTTAGGTAAGTAGTATAGCCAGTACGTTGTGCGTATTTAATTTTAGGGTACCTATTTTATTTTTATTAGGTTAGCGAGTTTAGTCTCAAGAGTATGATTTGTGTATATTACCGTTTTTGTACTTTTTAGAAAATTAAATTAATAGTGGGATAGAAAAGGCTGTGGATGATGATTACCTATATATCTAATCCCAGAAACTACAATTAGTACCTATCCTATTTGTAACTCGGAAAAAGAAAAGGGATCATAGAAAAAAACGAAAAAATATGTACCTAATTAACAAAATTTTATTATACACCCTGGCCATAAGTATTATTCCATTTGACATACTGGCCCAAATCATCTTGTGACACACTCGGCTTCACTCGCTGCAGGGCGTTGGTGAAATCTTGTAAGAAAATCGGACGAACCTTAAACAAAAATGTAATTGAAGTTAGAATATTCATTGAGAATTCTTGAACAAATTCTAGGCACATTACATCATCATAGGAGTGGAATAAATACCTGAAACAATTATATTTGTTTTTTCATCTGATATTCCATAATAACCATTATTTTTCTATCCTTATAAGAAAATATAAGAAACCATGAGATAGACGCGAGGAAGATAGCTAAAACCGAGCCGTTGTCATTAACAGAATATCTATCTCTTATTCTGCATTCGGCGAACTTTCGAGAGGCGAGGAGGTGTAGTTACTATAATTTGTGGTGCTAAATCTTGACAGAGTATAAATATAAAGTATCGTAAAAAAAAATACGATTATATCTTTCTTTTCACTATAATTTTACACAGTACGCTGTAGAAAAACTTGGGACAAGGCTTGCATATTTAAAAATAGCAAACCACATTTAAACGTAACCCATAACTTCATCACACTTGCCAAGTATGAGAAACATAGCATTGGTCAGTAATTTGTTACATGTTTCACACTCTGTTGAAGTATATTTTGTAAATAATAATTAATCCGTGGTCAACGTTGCTGGTACATCATCGAACTATATTTCTTAACAATTGTGACGTTGCGTTAGCGCGTCACTTAGAAAATAAAAAATAAACTTAATTTTCGAGATAAAATAAATAAGTAATAAACAAAAAGTATATAAAATCACAAACTACCTAATACTAAACGAATTTCTTAAATTAAAATATATTATTAATCTACGGAACCACTACGGTTTCAAATAAAGTTCTTGTCTAAATTCGATTCCGCGCGTGTCTAAGGCCGACGGCACGGAACGCTAAGAACCAGACAAAAGAAGCGATAAGGATTATGACGCGGTCGGTGCACTGGCAGGCTCTCGCATTTTGATTTCACGGCCGTAACATATGGTCGTGCCTACTAAATCTAAAATAAAAAGTGATCTAACTAATGGAATCCCTCTAGGGTGAGTTTCCCATTATTTTGCCTTAAGCTAGTAGTGTTATATTTCAAAATGTCTGACAAAATGTATTGTTATATTAGCTGTTCTAATCGTCAGCGGGCTGCGAAATTAATAAAATATTATGAATGTCCACTGTGGGTGGCCTTCAGCCCCCAACGCCGCACAATTACTGTATTAACCCTAAACTTTGTTGTGTACTGTTTGTTGATCTTAATAAACAATAAAAAAATAATTAGCAATGATTATAATATTATTATCATTATACCCAACCACAACACAGTACCTTATCAGTATCTATGGAGACGATCTGCGAGAGCGGCACGGCCCTCACCGGCCCCATGGCGGCCTCGGAGCAGAGCGACTTCATGTCGGCGCCGGAGTAGCCCTCCGTGAGTCGCGCCACCACTCGCATGTCTTCACCGGTCAGGCTGTTTCTCTCGCTCTGGAGGAGATTGCTCACTATCTGGCAGCGAGCCTGTAAGGTAAGGTCGATAATTTCTTATGTATAGGCACAAAATCCTCATCATCACCTCAGCTATAAGTCTACTGACACGAACAAAAGCAACCCCATGGATCTCATGGATAGTGGCTGGTCTTTCTACGCTGCGCTTGCTTGTGCGTGATCTCCACTCGAGAACTTTTTGACCTCATCGGCCATCAGTTCTGCGTGCTATGTGCCCTGCCAACAGGGCAGAATACATTACATACAGAACGGACACTCCGCCTCCCGCCAGTCTCGGGTTCTTCACCCGCTCCCCGCGCTCATCCTGTCGGTTGATGGAATTTACTCGGCACATTCATTTTTCAGTCGAGGCAAAACTTGCGGGATTCAAGCGTTCGAATCCCAATATACAATGTAAATGGACAAAGCAGTGGAAAGACAATTTATCTAAGTTCCACTGGCTCTGGCAGAGATTCTTCAACCAATAAGAGGGTAGACGATCCCACTCTATTATAGCCTACCCTAGCTCGAATATAGTGTGTGCGTATGTAATCTGACCTCTTCATCTGGCAGCGGTATGTATAGGCGCTTGACGAGTCGGCGGCGCGCCGCCTCGTCCAGCTCCTGCGGCCGGTTGGTCGCGCCCACTATCAGCAGCCGGTCCTCCTCCCCTGCACATACAACCGGATTCAACAGCGGAGTCAACATTGGATTATCTTCATACCTTCACCAACATACTGGGTTTCAGCATTTCGATTACCTTTACACTTTCATCAATATATGTATACTGGGTTTGAGTATTGAGGTTATCTTCACACCTTAATATACTATGTATGTAGCAGTTTAATTACTCTTAGTCAGCTGTTAAATGTTAGAATTATGATAAAATAATTTTAGAAACCTCGCGCGCATAGCCTGGTCCAAAAATTCCCATTATGCTCGCAGCGTTTCTTCACTGAATGCATACAGAAATTTACTGGACCAGGAAGGTACGGTATTAGGGAAGGTACCAGCCGGACTCGAGTTGCGGCCTCTTTTAGGAATACACAGTCCAAGCTCAGAGTATTTTTTCTAGTCTCCTTCCGGTACACAAAACGCAGCTGAGGTCGTGATCGTGTCGTATCGAGCTCACCTGTAGCGGCTCCGTCGAACTGTACCAAGAACTCTGTCTTTATTCTGCGCGTGGCCTCGTGCTCGGTGTCGCTGCGCTGCGTCAGCAGGGAGTCGATCTCGTCTATAAATATCACCTGGAAATAATAACGTACTTTTGAAATGGTGTTTGATTTTTATTATGAAAACTAACGTGGTTGTTACTTAGTTTTACATGTAAAATTACGGGTTACTCACTTCTATTTTTGAGTCGAAATCTCCGACTATAGTTTCAACCGCATACTGCGTTTTTTTTTTCAAAAGCAGCAGCGTAAACGACACTATTATGTGGCCTCGGTGGCAAAAAGCTACTCTAGTTACACCATGCTTCTGTGCCAAATAGATTTGTACCGAATGCGATTTACAATGGTGGGCGAAGGAGATTTACTGTATGTACTGTAAGATGTTTAGATACAAATGCACATTTTCTAAGAGACTGAATATTCTGGACGTAATGCCATGTTTGTTATGTAATAAAGGGGTAGTTACAGCAGGCTGGTGACACCTGGCGACCGCGAAAAGCGCTCGCACCATCTTCTCGCCGTCGCCGATCCACTTGGAAGTGAGCGACGACGCGGATATACTGAAGAACGTCGCGTGGCACTGCGCCGCCACACATTTACCTGAGGAGACATACACTTGCCGTCAGACCTTGCCAGGGGGGTTACCACCCAGGGGGTTTTTGTTTTTATATAAAATCAGAATGTTTAATTATTATAATGATAATATTGTGATTATGTTGTAAATGACTACAAGTTGTTTTAACCCAGATTTACAAGAATCAGTGGTATTTATATTGTTTATGCTTGCAACATTAGATGTACTTGTTCGTACAGCGGCGCGCGGCTGTGTCCATGCATACATAGTTATCCAAGTGAATTCAATGCGTTTAATTGAAAGAATCCATCTGTACTCCTTTCCTAAATCTGTGACCTATTGTATGGCATTCAGGGAGAGTAGACGAATCTAACGACACCTCGCACATCAAAATCGGTCAATCCGTTTAGGCTGTAGCAGATAATATAGAATCATATGTACATACAAACATACCCACATTCATAAATAATTACAGACACATACATTTGAATAATATAACCCTCTTTCTTGCGCAGTTGGGTAATAATAAAGTCTATCATTAGATAAAGGGACTTCTTACCTATCAAAGTTTTCCCAGTACCTGGTGGTCCAAAGAGCAGGATACCTTTGGGAGGCCTCCTTAGACCAGTGAATATGTCAGGACGGAGTAGAGGCCACACCACTGCCTCCTGTATCACAGACTTGGCCAGCTGCAGGCCAGCTATGTCCTCCCACCCTAGGAGAAACAAATTAACTCATACCACGGGGAACAGCTTTTGTCTTTCAAACAAACTTTTGTCACATGTATTGTACAAACTTGATTAGTCCAATGTTTGGCATTTGGGAGTTCTATTACAGTTAATTTTGTGAGTATTGTGGGTTTGATAGGTTACATTTTGCAGTCATAAAATAAATTAATGCCAGACTGCAAAATGTAACCTATCAAACCGACAATACTACCTAACTACCTACAAAACTTTTTTAAAAGACAGGGGACAATTCTGAAGTTTCTGCTACATTAATTAAAATTCAAAATATCATTGCATTCAAAAAAGGAATGTAATTTATATGAGAGTTTTGTTTGATTCTTTAATTTATTAATTTTAAGGATTACAATTAGTTCAGTGGTGCCGTCAGAATTGTCACAATTATATAATTAAGTATATGTTTACTTACCTACAGGAGTGCCTCTATCAATAATCTCACTTTCTATCAACTCTATCATTTTAGCATCAATATGCTTCAATCTGTCATCTGAGATCTCTGATTCTGGTTCCATGTTCTCTTGCTTAACACTGGAGTAACAAAATATAACATATTTCATATTATCTTGTTAGTAGATTTCAGAGAAGGTGCCTAAAAATTATTACCATGCTTTTTTATTGGTTGATTGACTTTGTTTTACTGCCAAGTTACTTGATGTTAAGCAAACTCAGGAAGACCCATTCAACATTACTTAATTTAGTGATTTGTAAATTTAATAATATCAGACATTAACATTAAGTATTACTTACACATTTGCACCTATCATGGGAGACACAAATTTCGATTGAGCTTTCCTAGAGGTGCCCAAAACCCTTCTCGCCGCTGGATTTGACCCCAGCAGCTGTTCTTTAGCAGTCTTGAAAGTGATTTTCGCTATATTACTTTTGTGTGCTTTTTCTTCTTCTTCTTGTTTGACCCAGTCTACTTCTCCAGAAGTATTTTTATTTGGTGCTGAATTGAAATTTTCATTCATAGTTCTACTCCTACCCAATACATGCTTAAGTGATTTGTCATTAAATGGTTTATCTTCCTTGCTCAAATTTTCTTCATTAGTATTTCCAAAGAGCGGCTTAATTTTTTTACTATCGTTAACTACATTGTTTGGAATTTTAACACCAGTTCCTGCTATTCTCTGGTTACATTTGCATATATTTTTTTGAAATTCTTCTAATCTCGAATATTCTTGGTTGGTTTGCATCACAGCATCATTGGGGAATTTGGATGTTGAATTTTCCAATAAGGTTATAGGATTGATTTTGCTAGAAATGTTAAAAAATTTAGTACATATACAGTAACTATACAGTCAAAATTATGACTCGTATGGCAGATCTACATCTAGGCTAAATACATGGAGTAATAAAAAAGGTTACCTTAGAGAAGTTTTCCAAATTTTCTTACGACATGCATTTTGTAAACAATTGCTTGCTGAATCACTTAGGCTATTACCATTAAACGTTTTAATGTTTGTGTGCCAGACATCATTAAGTAACTTATTCGATGCAACATTAGATGAGCTGAAACAAATAAATCGTAAGACGTATTAGGTGTGTACAATGCACCCCGTAAGATCACTTGAATCAATATTTTGTTAGCAAATATTGTAGACATGAGATTAAGTTTTTAAGCACAAACTACAAAGTTTTTTATTAGGTCATTATTCATTTAACGTATTTTAGTGGTAAACAAAATATACCTTTGCAGAGATATTTCGTACAGCTTTAGAGAACTTTCATTGATGATATTACTATTAATTTCCACATTTTTCTCCATTCTTGTCATATACTTTTTAAGAATTTCACATATGAATTAATTATTGTATAAGCGAAATCGCAAAACTATTACACCACACCAAACACAAATGTTATTGGATGGCTAAACTTCACGCAAAGAGGAGTTCATGTTTGGCGCCATTTTATTGTAAATTTTTTTTTCTTAATAAAAAAAAAAGTGCGAGTGAGACTCGCCCACCGAGGGTTCCGTACAAACTAAATAAAAGGGGAAAATCATTTTTTTTAATATTTTCCTTCATAAACCGAAAAATATACATCGTAAAAATATTTAACACATTCCTTGCTCACCACTCGGATCCGAGTGGGGTGGGGCTATAGTAGCAGCGCCTCCCACTCGGATCCGAGCATGCGTCCCGTTCATTTTGTAGTAGTCAGTAAACCACCGGCGTTTGTGGCAGTCAACGTTGCTTTGCGTGGCCACTTTGTACTTAATCAAAATACGCCTAAAAAGTTTTGGTTCCCAGTTGAAGTAAAGGGTCTGCAGGGGGCGAAGAATGTGTTAAAGACCTGTTTTAGCTTATGCTAATAAGGCTCTTTCATATGATACCCCAGATGATACGGTTAATTCAATTAAAAATTTGGGCCCTCATTCCTTGCATAGAGACACTATTTTTTTGTGATTAAATTAAAAATGACCAGTTTTCGGATTTTTTTCATAAATGTGTACTCTAACACAATGCTTCTTGCCAAATTTCAGAGTTCTAGATCAACGGGAAGTACCCCATAGGTTTTGATTCCTCTGTGAGTGTCAAAATGTGCGTTTTTTACGACATATTCGGCTGTAACTTTTTTTTACAAAAACTGAGAAATTTTATTTTTCTTTCTGCAGCAAGATACTATGGATCTGCGTATATGGTTTTAATTTCAACTCGATACCTGCACGCGTTCCCGAGATAAAGGTCTTGACACCCGGACATACGGACGGACAGACGGACAACAAAGTGATCCTATGAGGGTTCCGTTTTTTCCTATTGAGGTACGGAACCCTAAAAGGCAGGGCTCGACTCGAACAAAAATCGAATAATGTTAATATGCACGGATTGAGCTTGGATATTATATTGTCTATGACCTAATCATAGTATCTCTTAACTAAACGTCAAATTCCACGATAAAGACATTCAATACGTCAAAAATTGTCAAGTTGTTTGGGTTTGTTTCACAAATTTTTTAGAAAATATTAAAATTCTGCAGTGTAAATTGTACTAAATTCTACCTGTATACAAAATTAGCAGTGCTATTTGTATGTTCACAACTTTGAGTTCATGGTTTATAAAGAAATCATGCTGAATGCGCTGCCGACGAGATGACTTCGAAACCGCCGATTTATCATGAAAAACAAGTAAAAGAGCTTTGCGCTTTACACGCGCTCAATAATTTATTTCAGGTATGTACGTTTTAAGTTAAATGCCAAATACCAACGGCTTAGACCGTCACGGTCAAAATTACTTAACACTACTTAGTATTGTTCGCCTTGGACTGACTTGTGGTTTGAATTTTGTTTGAATAAAAAATTTGCATTGAGTACGCACTAATACACGCACAGCAATAAAAAGTTTATCATATTAAAAATATACTTATTAATAATTTGTTGTTCTTTTCAGACTCGTAGTACTTTTTCAAAGTCAGAGTTAGATGTAATATGCAGTCAACTGTCACCAAATGTATGGATCAACCCTCACCGCTCAATGCTGGGCCTTGGAAACTATGACATCAATGTCATTATGGCTGCCTTACAGAAGAAAGGTTGCGAGGCAATATGGTTTGATAAAAGAAAGTAAGTCAACACTAGATAATTATAGTGTTAATCAAAGACTTGTTACAAAATCTTAGAACTTCTACTTTGTTGACTGGTTCCACACATGGGTAGCCTTGAAATGGATTCATATCTGAGAAATCAAGCCATTTCTAAGAAATCAAAGAGTTCAGCTATATTGCTTGTGACAGTTTACTTTAGAAATAGAGCCTCTATAGAGCAGGCAGCCTCTAGATGCAGGACCCGCTCAACATTGCAGACACCTTTATGACCATATACAATCTCTTAATTTCTATGTGTCCCTTCTTGGTAAACCAAGTTTTCCACACTAGGTGTGCTTACCATCTTTGCCCAATCTATACATAACATCAGGTGTTCTGTGCTGATTACAAAAAAAAAGTCAAAGAATCTACATAAAATTCTTCTATAGTCACTATTTTATCAGATTCAACTTACATGAGTAGTAATTACTCTGGCTTTGCTTCATCATCATCTGTACTACAAGAAGTTCACTGCTGGACATAGGCCTCCCCTAGGAATTTCCAAAAAGATAGATTGCAAGCGGCTTGCGTCCAGGATCTTCCTGCCACTTGCCTTCTGGGCCTCAAGGCTGCTAAGTGAACATCACTCGCTCACCGCTCGCTGATACGATTCAAATTCAAATTGATTTATTTGCTAAGACATAGGTACAATAAATAGGTCTTAAATAATAATATATTTAGTAAGTATCTCTACATCTAACCCCTTTGAGGCGTGCAAATTTACTAATATTTTAAACATTTAATATTCATTATAGACACTTATATCATTATATCTACTTTATTATTAATATCAATCAACGTAACAATTATAGATGTCAAGTTCAATTATAAATGTCAAGTTAAATTATATATGTCAAATTATAAGTCTATCCTATATTTTATCTTTTAGAAATTCATCCAGAGTGTAATATGCCTTCTATGGAACTGTTTTAAAGACAATTTTCAAAGATAATTTCAACAAATTGTTAGTCTATTTGTATAGCAATAGACTAGTAATTCATCAAAATTGTCTTTGAATTGGTGAGTGGCGAACAAATGATGTTCACTTAGGAGCCTTGAGGCCCTGTCTACCTTGTGGTTGGTCATGCTATGCTACACTTGCCAGTGTGTGGTCTCCACTCAAGAACATTACAAGCCCATCAGTCATCAGCCTTTGCTGGTTCTTGGCTGGCTTTGCTTACTGCTCATGTAAAGTTGATGCTGATGGCAAGAAGCCTGGTATATCCAGCTATCAAGTAGGTAAACCTGCTTCTTGGGAAGTGGGCTAATATAAAAAATAGTCTGAAATAACTGATTTTGTGCTAAATAAAGGTTTATATCATTTCCAGAGATCCAGGATGCTTAGATTTGGCGAACATCTGTGGTTTTATCCTGAATGTGCCATCTGACTACAAGCTGGGATTTGTAATGCTGCCGCTGCGGCGCCGCCACTGGATTACCATACGCCAGATACAGGGGAATTTCTACAATTTGGACTCAAAACTGGATACACCACAGTTAATAGGCAGGGTGAGGAGAGCATTATTATAAAATGTGAAAGTATAAGCTGTGTCCTACCATTTTCCCTGTTTCACAGGAAGTATTCATTTATTTAACAGGCCTCTTGGCTCAGTGGTAGTACGACTGCCTTCTGAGCTGTAGGTTGTGGGTTTGATCTCCACCAAGGAATAACATTTGTGTGTTGAGCATGAATGTTTATTCTGTGACTGTGTATACCTATATATGTTTCATAAGTGTATTTATAAATATATATATACATATATGTATTCTATCAACTATTGTATATATCTATAATTTGAAGTGTAAGCAAAATCATTCATTCAGGCATTTATCAATTTCAGACACGAAGGAATCAGGAAATTTATTCTCATGCTATATTCTTAATGAACCAATCCAATTGATTTTTCCCAAAGCCTTATTGTAAATTGTATCATCGTCATCATACACAAGAAGTGCATTTAGGCCAATTTGGCCAAAGTGCAAATTTATTATAAATTAATCTCTTCATTAAGTCTAATTACATGTTTTATTTCATTTCAGAGCAGTGATTTAATAGCATACCTGAAGGAACAACTAGATAGTAAAGAAAAAGAACTTTTTGTGATTGTCAGCAAAGAAGTTGAGGAGAAACAGCTGTGGATGTATCAGAACTCTCGAGAGCACAGCCACAACTCGTACCCGTCGATGCCGCACTGTGAGAGCTCTGCAGACAGTGTCTCCTCTAACTCGTACGACCACAGGAACAGAGACGCACAGTGCCTCAAACTGAACGATGTCCGAAACAGTGTTAACAGTCTCACAAATCACAACTAGAACTAGACTGTGTGTGATCGCATAGCAATCGTAATGTGTTCACAACTTTATAACAATATGTGTTGTGTATTTTTATATACTGTCCCAATTTTCAATGGTACTGTCTTCATGTATTGTCAGAATGTAAATTATCAATGGGATGTGTAAAGTATTTTTAAGAATTTATTCATAACAACAATTTAAGAAATTAATTTCAATTTTTAAAACTGATGTTGTTTTCTGTATTTTTGATCTTTTGTCATAGTTTTGTGGTGAGGATTCCCAAATGGGAATCATTAGCTAAAACTGTTTTATTTCAGGTTCCAGTCCTGAAAAAAAATTGCTTTGACAACTTGTTAACACCATATTCTAAGAGAAATGGGTAAAAGTAGTCAAAATGACTAGGCGTAAGTTATGCAGCACGTTTAAAAAATGGGTAGTGATATAAAAACGACGTCAATCGTAATAATATTGAAATTAGTTTCTTAAAATAGTTCAATGTTTTAAGTAAAGACATAAAATAGACACATTAAAAATAAAATTACATATCCCATTCGGCATTTGTTTCAGTTTTGCGTACTTAAATATTATTGTTTAATTTATTTTTTGTTTTCTATGACACTTTGTTTTTGTTTTGCACAAATTAAGTTTATAGTATTCGCTTGAGTTATAGTTTTGTTTTGTTGTAGAATTTTATGGCCTAAAGTTTTGTATAAAAAAAATTGATCTGTTATTTATTTATTAATATGATATATAGTTTTTAATGTCTTTTATAAAGATCTTGGGCCTTTGGCGAGTTTTTAATAAATTGTAAGTACTTATTATTGTAAGAGTAATGACAATAGAGAGTGATGCTACTATTATTCATGTATGAGATGTAATTTGAAAAATGGCTATCATAATCTACAATATTTATATCAATTCTATGCCAAATACATTTAACCAAACATTTCAATAGTTAAATTCTTGAACCAAATAAATAGTGATGTTTAAATATTCTCTATCTCAGTACACTAGTTTTAAATTTAGTACAAATTGTATACAAATGTTATGTTCATTATTTTACTTCGTTTATAGTCTGTTTAGGTACCACATATTTGCCAGTTAGTCAAGCACCAACCAGTAGTCCAGTAGTATGCAAAGCAGTCATTGTTGTGTTCTGGATAGAATGCCAAAATTTACAGCAATACTTTGTTGTATCGAATAAACCCCGCTCGTAATATCTGATTTAAGAGAAACGTCGCGCGCTCTTCCATACGTTAAGGATTAATCGTTTTTCTACCCCAAAACTTTATCTGATTTCGACGATTTTTTTTATTTGATTGGAATCGTAAATCACCAAGTCTCTACGATACATTTTTAATAAATTTGGGTAAGTCTCTGAAGTTTTAAAATTAAAAGTCAAAATTCTGAAAATATAGAACTGTAGATGCATAGCCTTGGATGGTTCCAACCATACAAAATAAGAATTATCGATTCCAAAATAAGAAATCGGATTCAGGGGCAGAAAACAGTTTTCTACTGTTGTATGAAAAACGCGTAATGTTGCCGTGACTATACACTTAAATACCACACATATGCCAGTTATTCCTAAACGTTATTGTGTTCTGGATTAAGTGCTAAAATATTAAGCGATATATTTTGAGGTATAATGTGATCTCCGTTGGTAACATAGCAATTAATATTCAGTACTTTGGCACAGAGTTTTGAACGGTTCAAGACTAGACTACGAGCAAGAACTTTAATATCAGGGGCCGTACCACGAGCGCTCATACAGTCTTATTCTAACATTACTTTTGTCTTGCTCTTTCTACAGTTGAATGAGCACAAGGGACAAAGTAATATAAATAAGGTTGTTATTAGGATTACCCCTAGGCAATCGATTTCCTCGGCACGTCACTTAATGGCATGAAAAAAATTTGTGGCACTAATGTGGTGTCAAATCAATCAATCAATAACACTATATTGACACCACATAAAGTAATAAGACAATAAACACATAAGAAAATGACACAAAGGGCGGTCTTATCGCTAAAAGCGATCTCTTCCAGATAACCTTGGGATGTGTTGGAAAAGTATATGTAAAGGTGGGTGGTGGTGTTGATCCAACATGATAATGATTTTGTTGCAGTTGTCGCAACTCTTTTTGAGGTCTATGAAAGCAGTTACTAGTCGCGCGAGCGCCTTATGTTGCATTCCATTTACACGTGTATATTCGTATACAAATGTAGCACTCTCACTAACTCGCGATATCGGAAGACGAGCGCGGGGGAGCGGTGCGGGGAGAACCGGCGGAGTAATCCGCGCAGTTGTGCCAACTTATGAGCATTAATATACTTATCATCACAATTTCATTTGAAACTGAAATTACTAGTTTTGCATCACGAAAGATTCAGAGAGAAATTTAAGTAAATGCGGATAACGCGGCGAACTAGAATTTTCAATCATAATAAATTGTTTAATTTAAGGTTTATTTGTAAGTGGTTTACCGTTGTATCTTACTGAAATGTTTATGTAAAAACTTTCAAGGATAAAATTGCAAATAACGATTCCAAAAAATAGTAAAGTAAATGTAATGAATGATGCAAGTTCGATTTTTATTTATCTAACAGGGCGATTTAAATAAATTAGCAAAGCGGACTGAGATATAACAAGTAATAACAAGTAGGCATCTATATTATAACAAAACAAAATTACTCAACTGCAGAAAAGAATTTTTGCAGTCTAATTTACGATTTCGTTACTCTTGATTCGCTGGTGAGTGTACGTTTTTTGTGAGAAATTATGCGTAAAATCGCTGTAAACTTAAATGCGTTAGTAAAATCACTTGTTTACGAAAAAGTTTGTTGGAGTTTTTTTTTATTCGATCATTAGGGGGCCAAATAGGCTTAGACTGCCCCGGCTAGTCACTGCGACCTTTCTAGATCTATTGTGACATCACCTGTTACTTACAGCACCTCTCCAAGTCCAATGCTGAGCATGTAGTCAGTGATGGCCTTGGGGGAGGGAGGAGGTTTTTATCTCAATGAGATTATGTGACCTCCAAGGTGCCGGCTTCTGCTATGGTGCAGAGGCTCACATTTGTTAAAGGTTACGAAAATACGCAAATTTTTATTTTTGCGAGAGATGTATTATTATTATCATGACAGAAATATAGACTATGATATTCAGGGAGCAACGAATCTAACTACACCTTGCACAACAAAATCTAAACCGATTTTGATAAGGTGTAGATGATCATATATAAACACATACATACATTTGAAAAACGTAACCTTCCTTCTTACGCGGTAGGGTAAAAGTAGAATGCAAAAATTTATTTTAAAAATTAGTAGCTCCCAAAAGGACAGACCTATATTTTTTTTTTAAAGCTATATATATAAATCGGTAAAGCAGACTGAGATTTAAAAATAGAAGGCTTTGGACAAGAATTTATTTTATTTTTTCATTGAAACAGAAGGCTTGTTTTTAGGGTTCCGTACCTCAATAGGGAAAAACTGAACCCTTATAGGATCACTTTGTTGTCCGTCTGTCCGTCCGTCCGGGTGTCAAGACCTTTATCTCGGGAACGCGTAAAGGTATCGAGTTGAAATTAAAACCATATACGCAGATCCATAGTATCTTGCTGCAGAAAGAAAAATAAAGATTCTAAGTTTTCGTAAAAAAAATGTTACAGCCGAATATATAGTAAAAACTCACATTTCGACACTCACAAGGGAATCAAAACCTATGGGGTACTTCCCGTTAACCTAGAACAATGAAATTTGGCAAGAAGCATTGTGTTAGAGTACACATATAGGAAAAAATCCGAAAACTGGACATTTTTAATTTAATCACAAAAAATAGTGTCTTTATGCAAGGAATGAAGGTCCAAATTTTAAAGTGTATTAACCGTATAATGTGGGGTATCATATGAAAGAGCTTGAGTAGCATAAGCTAACAGGTTTTTATATATTTTTACGATGTATATTTTTCGGTTTATGAAGGAAAATATAAAAAATATATGAATTCCCCCTTTTATCTACTAGTTTGTACGGAACCCTCGGTGGGCGAGTCTGACTCGCACTTGTCCGGTTTTTTAACATTAAGTGCATAAGGAAGGTAAAACTTTTAGTTAAAAATAAATAGGCCTATAGGGTAGAAGGTCTAGAACATTAAAAGGTATTATCAGTATTATTACAACATCTTCTATATCAAATACACGAAAAATGCAGCTTCCATGTTCGGCGGCATGAATATCATTAATATACCTGAATGTCTAAGGAGGAAGGAAACCTTAACCCAGAATCAAAGGTGTGATAAGTTGCATGCTCTCAAAAGGATGAACCGATTTTGATCTAGTTTTTTTTTTGTTTGAAAGAGGATTTCATCATGAGTGATGAAATCCTCTTTCCTCTGCTGTTTCATTAAAATCGGTCCTTAGTGTTTTATGTCGTTTTTTTTTTAGTTTTCTAGATGTTCAGATGTATCTACATTCTACTTAATTATGCCTGACTTTGTCTATATTACATCTATGCCTGAATGTATTTATAATGAAACTCCAGTGCGTATGTTAGATGTTAGTTTATTGTTCTGGTGCAGTTGTTGTTCTTGGAGAGTATCAGTCGGTCGGGGTCGAGCCGCAGCTGCGTCATGGCGCCGTAGATCTGCGCGCGCACTCGCGCCTCCAGCTCGCGCGTCCGACCCAGCACCCAGATGCGGTCTGGAAACAACACATTTTCTTAAACATTTGGACAAAGGTCGATCACCAAACAAAATATATATTTGAATTGCCAATTACGAGATATTGATAAATACGATACGGTTTTACGACAAATCATTTTGACTGCATTGTTTTGTAAGCGAGAAATTTAAGCCATCATGCAAGCCACGAATCGAAGAAATTGAAATATAGTGTATTATGTAGTATATATGTATACCAGAATGCGCAACGATGACGCTGCTGCAGGACAAGGGGGCGTATCAAAAACGTTCAAGTAGTCTTATTTCAATATTACTTTAACTCTTGTTTCGCTCTTTCGATAGTTGAGAGAGCATTGATAATTTGATACCAAGACAGAGGTCAAAGTTATATTGAAGTAAGATTACTAAAAAGGTTATGGTAGACCCCAGATGAGCGCGAACCGCTCGTAGTCTGTGAAGAGCACGTGGTAGTACCCGGCGCCGGTCTGCAGCTATATGTAGTGGTGTTGTTGTATACCTGCATGCGCCACGCTGACGCTGCTGCAGGGCCAGATGAGCGCGAACCGCTCGTAGTCTGTGAAGAGCACGTGGTAGTACCCGGCGCTGGTCAGCAGCTATACGTAGTGGTGTTGTTGTATACCTGCATGCGCCACGCTGACGCTGCTGCAGGACCAGATGAGCGCGAACCGCTCGTAGTCTGTGAAGAGCACGTGGTAGTACCCGGCGCTGGTCAGCAGCTATACGTAGTGGTGTTGTTGTATACCTGCATGCGCCACGCTGACGCTGCTGCAGGACCAGATGAGCGCGAACCGCTCGTAGTCTGTGAAGAGCACGTGGTAGTACCCGGCGCCGGGTAGAAGCCGCCCCAGCACGTACGGCATGCGGTTGTTTAGCTTGTAGCGGAAGGAAGACGCGCCCGCGTGACTCGGGATGCCCAGTCCGTGGGACGCGGATGGACTGCCCGTCCTACCCAATATAGAATAAATAAATATTGGTGGACATTTCACACAACACCATCTAGCCCAAATTAAGACGAGCTTGTACTATGGAAGCTAGAATATGTTTGCTCTGGATCGGGATCGAACCCACGATCTACAAGCTCAACAGGCAGACTTACTTCCAACTGAGCTACGAAGCCAGTCTATATAAAGGAATAAAAAACCATAATTAGAATCAGAACCGTTTATTGAACAACTGACAGTGAATTATTATGCTAGATGGCTTAGTAATATGATATACCCACAGAATTCAGAAAAACAAACGGGATATATTCTTATTCGCTTAGCTAAACGCACTCATGGACTAAGTACTTAACTAGTACCTTTACGGACGGAGTACTTAACTAGTACCTTTACCTTTTTGTAATTCTTAGGAAACAAAGAGGTGGTAGGACCCCGCATATACTATAAAGCATACTAATGTTTGCTATCATGGTACACTACAGCCAATGGGTTATATTACACAGTCAATAGTATCACGATCCTAGTATCGTGCCAGTATCATGATACCTAAGAATAGAATAGAATATCGTTTATTGTCATAAAAGTCACATTCATAATAATTTACTTAATAAATTGATATTAGGAAAGTTTCTAATATGGACTCGTACGGTACCTAATACGGTACCACGGTGATACGTCTCGATACTGCCTTGATATTCGGTGATCGCGTGATAATACTGATCGTGTAATATAACCCAGCACGTTTATGTGCTTGTCTTCAGTCAATGTTGACTGATAATGTAGGGTCCTATCCCATGTGATCCCACAAGATAAAATTATAAGTAGCTCCCAAAAGGACGCTCCTATTTTAATTTAGTTTTTTTATTTGTAAAAGAATTTGATCGACTGTTCTTTGCTATGTTTCACCATGATCTGTATAAGTATATTTATAAATAATTAATCCGTGGTCAACGTTGCTGGTACATCATCTAACTATATTTCTTAACAATTACTGTATTAACCCTAAATTTTGTTGTGTACTGTTTGTTGATCTTAATAAACAATAGAAAAAAAAAAAAAAAAAACTTTTCAGCTGTTTTATCATGTCGCAAGATTCTAGAGTATAATTAAATTAAAATATTCTAGACAAGTTAGTTCTAGTTTCCGGCAGCCTAGTGGTGAGACCGTTATGTTAAGTTATGTGCGTATTTGTTGATTGCCGCCAACTTCAAACGGTGAAGGAAAACATCGTGAGGAAACCTACATGTCTGAGAGTTCTCAATGATCTTGAAGATGTGTGAAGTCTGCCAACCCGCACTCGGCCAGCGTGGCAGACTATGGCCTAACCCTTCTCACAATGAGAAGATGGCTGGTTCCCAGCAGTGGGACAGTTTGTACAAACAGGGCTGATAAAAAAAATATATTTAGACAAATTATTCTAGAGACATATCTCGGGCTTGTTTTAGGTCAGAGTGAGTGGGTTTCGGTGAGCTTCATTTTCATCTGCCTACATCGTTTCTTAACTGACAGCGATTGATGACCAAACAGTCAAACGCAGAATTAATCTCGTTAAAAAATCTATCCAATGCATAATACCTCAACGTACCATCTATTGATTGTGTTGACCGATATCAACAGGAACCCTCGATCGTTGAGGGAGACGTGTAGCTCTGTGCAGCTCGCCGATATCTCTACCAGGTAGAAGGAGCGCTCCACTTCGTACCACGTGCCTGTCATCTGAAACCCAAGCACAGAAGACATGTACAGAACGGACACTTTCCACCTCTCAAGGTCTTCACACGCTTTCCGCGCTCGCCCTGTTTTTTGCTGTAGTTTGGGGCGCGGTTGTCAGTAGAGTTTCGAATTCTAAATGACGTCACAAAGAGTACTTTGTGTAATATAAGGAAACGTCACGACTCACGAGCAAGCGGCAGTCAGATGACAGCCATAACTTCATACATGTGTGTGTGTTATGTAGGTATATAGGTACGTAAAATTGCGTATGTGTTACTAAATTAGCGCGCCGTTGTATGGAGTGCCCGACGTGTGACCCAAGAGGCTATTAACTGACTGAACACTTGCTGAACACTGACATGTAACTTATTTGCACCTAAAGAATAAATAAAACCGCGAAGAGAAGCATAGTGAGCTCTTAAAGACGATATTGAAGGTAGGTAATGACACAAGAAATAACCATTCTTTAGCAGTCGGGTAAAAAAGAGGACCACTGGGAGGAAAAATCTTAGCTACTCTCTCTACGTAATTTTTTGCTTCCTTTTTACTTGCCCAAGTATTGTCAGTGAGTTAGGTAGGTATATGTATTAGCTCACTGTTTCTCGCGGTTTTATTTTTACGTGTTATGTCAGTCAGTCACTCCGGACAAAGTTTAATTTTTATATTTTTCTATACCTACATGAGTATATTATTTGATTGACCACAATTACCATAGGTATAAAATCTTCATCATAGTCATCACACCTCCTTTGCTCACTTTACGCAGTAGAACAAAAAGAGAAAGTATAAAAAGGATCTTCCTAACTTATGGTAGTTAGGTATCTGTATCTAAAAAATAATTCAATATTAATTCGAAGATTCTACGACTGTTGGATGTTATTCAAAATAACACGACCGTTTTTTATCGTATTTCGAAAGAAACATGTATTTTTTGTTAATGGAATACAAAAAAGGTGTCTTCAGGGCAAGATTATCCATTAATAGATTTAATTTAAATTTGTATTTTTTAAAACATACAGAGTTTGCTTCCTGCATTTTTGCTAACTACGCACACAAAATATGTGCAAGCAATTTCTCAATGAAATGCCAAATTTCCGTACTCAGCGATCACGTTCTTGATGCGTACTGCACAGGAATGGAATTCTTTGCCGCCAACCAGTTGGTGGTCAATCGTATTAACATAAAAAAAATTACCTATGCTTTTCCTCCACTGCTCGTATCTGGCTGTACCTGACCTACCAGCACTGGGAGTAAACCGATAGCACCTTCCATTCACCGTCACCTTTCCAACCCTTCTTTCACGGCAAACGGTAGGAAGTGAACCGATAGCACCTGCCATTTGCCGTTTCCTAGCTTCATCCTCTCCTCATGGAATCCTCCTCATCCCTTTGAAAAAACCTACCAGCAGCACTCTTCTCTACAAAACGTAAATAAGCGCACAGGCTTCTGTCCGGGCTGGTTTATTGACCGACACAGAATATCGAGATCCCAGGAGAAGAGTATCGTTTACCTATGTACCTCGCATTTCTTGACAGTAGACAACTCGTACTTTCATGTTACTTTTCCAATAAATATGAGAAAACTGATTTCTGCTAAATAATGGAATACGCTTCCTGAGTGGATCTTCCCGGATAGTTATAGTCTGGGCGTCTTTAAATCGAGAGTGAATTGGTTTCTTCTGAATAAGCACGCTCCATCGTAGACCGCAATGCCGCTTAACATCAGGTGAGTTAACGGTCAAACGCAAACCTATTACAGCATAAAAATATTTTTAAGTGGTTTGATCTACGATTGACGAGATTAGTGTATTTTGCTTATATTTATTTGTATTAACCGGCTGCGCCGCCAAAAGAGGGTATTTAGTTTTTCGGTGTTTATTATGTAAATGTTTTGCAAGATTTGCCTTTTTATTTTCACTGAGCAATCTTAAACATATTATGAAAAAAAATTGTTGATATTTATAAAATTTATCAAGTAAGATTTATGCTATGAATATTGAATAATGAATATTCAACACGCTTGCATATACCTGATAATGACATTGCATTGATTACCTAAATTTATTCGACAAGCTCACACAAGTCATTACCCGACTGTGCATAAGTTGTTTTTTTTTCGTCAATATGCGACTTTCCTGTTCTGCATCCTAAATTATTAGACTAATTTTGATGCAACGTGTTGTGAAGGTTGCGCGCACTTGGACCCGCCGCACATCGCCGGATGTGCGGTGCGGATGTGTATTATAAAGCGCATGTTTTCATACAACTTTGGAAACATGTCTACAACACACAACAAGATCTACGATTGCATCACCACCAACTCATCTATGTCTACCTATCCAGGTCCACTGCTATCTCTGTGTACTAAATTTCATAACGATCGATTCAGCCATTTGATCGTAAAAAGTAACATACCTCGCTTGTTTAGTAAAAATAACACAATTAAAAATTAAATACTTTCGCATTGTATCAGACTGTTTGTATATAATTTTTTTACACAAGATCTACGCTTGAACACCAACCAACGGTGTGGCCGAGCTTGGAGTTCGTCGATCTAGAAGATATTTAAATTGCGAGTGAATTGGTTTCTTCTGGGTAAGCGCGCTCCATCGTAGTTCATAAGTTCGTTGCTTTTTACATGTCATCACTGTATCTGCTTAGCCAACGTGTGCTTTTACTCCATTTTCAACCGACTCCCAAAAAGGAGGAGGTTCTCAATTCGACTATTTTTTTTAATGTTGGTTACCTCAGAACTTTCGACTGGGTGAACCGATTATGATGATTATTTTTTTATTTGAAAGCTGGTGCTTCCAGTGTGGTCCCATTTGGTCTAGTTCTGACAATGGCATTCATGAGAAGTCGGTTGATTCCGTTTTTTAAACTATAATTATAGTTTTGCCAATCTCCAACATTTCGAACTTTTGTACTTCGTTGGATTTACGATTGTTAGGTACTTATTACATATGAGATTACTTAGAAATCTTACGTAAGCGAAAGTTTGCTCGAAACACGGAAAGTTGCCGATGGTTAGGCAGTTCATATCTAGCTTTGTTCTTTAGTGACCCAGTCACGCCAGTTACTGTAGGTACATCTCACGGTTGCTAGCCTAGCCGTGTAGTTGCTTGACGAATTGCCGTGACTGTGGGGTCAGTCAGTATTCAATCTCGATATCGAAAATATTAGAGATAGGTAACTTTGTTGCAATAAAATCCAAAAGCTCGGTTGCGAAATGTAACAATATTCATATTAATTTATTTTTGGTAAAACCGATTTAGTACAAATGTCAGAAATATCTCGATGGAAATAACATTATATTAAATTAATTTCACAGTCAACGTTATAGATTAAAAAAATATTTAAAAAAATTTTATCAACCCCAAAACAATCCATTTAACTGAAAAGGAAAAATAACAATATTACGTACCTAATACCGAAAAATTAAATCGAAACTGGGCTATCTAAACTGGTACGTATAACAAGTTTAGTGTCTATATTAAAAGAAAAACAAAATTCCCGACTGCAAAAAAGCCGTTTCTGCAGCATATCTTACAATTTCGTTACGCTTGATATGCTGTTGAGTGTACGTGTTTTGTGAGAAAGTATGCAAAAAATCGCTGTAAATGATTATAACATAAAGAACTTCCAAAATCCGAAATGGAACAATCCATTTAGGTTTAGTTATTTTTAGTAACCAAGTACGAGTACTAAACAAATAAAAAAAAAATAGGTTGATTCACACAGCGGGGTCGAACCTTGCATGTTAATTTACTTACATTATTCTTACGAACTCAACTAAAGGTAAACAACTCATTTTTATCCGCCTACGCAAGAAGGGTAATGTTTTTACCCGACTGCGTAAGAAGGAGGGAAGTTTTTCGAGTGTATTTATGTAAGTATGTGGGTATGTATATATGTTTGTATGTAAGTTTCTATATGACAGCATACAGCCTACACGGCTTGACCGATTTTGACGTGCGAGGTGTCGTTAGATTCGTCTTCACTTCCAGTGTCAGGCTATATTTTATGTCTCTCGTAAAAATAAAATAAAACTCCTTTTTTGTAACCTTCAACGAAATTTTTCGTAATAATCAAGTGTGGTGGTTTTAAAATTATCTTAAAGAATGCGCATTTATAATATGCGATTTTACGCATATTTTTTTACAAAAAACGTATCAAGCGCAACGAAATCGTAACTTAGATTAGATTGCAAAAACTGCTTTTCTACCGTCGAGTATTTTGTATACATACTTGTCTTTTAATATAATTATATAGGTAACAGTTCTAGATTATAACAGATAATTAAAAAGGTGGTCGTATAAAAATTTTTTTTTGTTTATTTGAAGCCCCTATTTAATGTTGGGCTTACAAAGTTAGTTACCTATGTCTACTACGTATTAACTTTATACTGAATTTTCCGGCCGGAAAATGAGTAGGTACTTTAGTCACTATAAATATTAATATATATTGTGATTTTTAAATAAAAACTACGGGCCACTCACGTCTGTTTTGAGCCGAAATATCCACCACGTTAATTTCCATAGTAATATATATAAAGTACCTACTCATTTTCTGGTTGAGTTAAGAAGCTTCGGCAATATCTAGGTATATACTGATTGACTGAAGCTTTTTTTTAGTTTCTAAACTATACAAATAATTATAAAGAAAATAGCACTCACCTTTTGTATATCAAAATTAGGTAGTTGCGGGTAGACGGGACACTTCCCCAGGCCCGTGGGTCGCGCAGCCCCACTCAGCGCCAGCACAAGGCACAGCTGCATTATAGCGCTCTCTCTGAAGTCACCCATGGCTGTCACTTCACTACTATCAATAGGAACTATAGTTTGCTAATATATACCAAAGTTTTTCTAATATACAGTTTTTGTTGGTCTAGCGGTCTAGCCTGTAGGTAGCGTATTTGTTATGTAAACAGACTGCATGTTGGTACAGCGTGCGTGGTGGTAGCGCGCACTACACTGGCGCGGAGTGACCGCGGGAACGCGCCCCGGCCCTATGTTATTCATGACTTTGCCTCTATGCGTAAGTGACGAGCAAAGAGAATACAATAACTATGGTGATGAGCACGGGCTGTCCAGCTATACATTAAACATAAATCTAATAAAAAAAACGAAAAATATGCAACATGTAACCACTAACCAGCCTATGCCCGAAAGAATACTTAACCTAGATTTCAATATTTTAACCGACTTTAAAAAAATGAGGTTCTCAATTCGGCTGTATGTTTTTTTGTATGTTTGTTACCATATAACTCCGTCATTTATAAGCCGATTTGAAAAATATATTTTAAGAGTAAAAGTATACTTTCAGATTGGTCCCATAGAAGTTTCATAAAAATCGGTTGAGTAGTTTGATTTTTAGGGTTCCGTAGTTAAAACACAACAGCGAATTTTGAAGTCGGTTGTTTCAGTATATACTATAATTTTATACGGAAAACTTCTGTATATCGTCATGTACGTAAACTTTACTTTCGTTATTTACTTGTTGCAAAAATAACCGATCTGCTGATAATTATAATTTAGTTTATTTCGTCACATAATCTAGGTTATATAACACTGGATCCTCCATCTTTACTTATATATACAAGGGCGTCGCCAAGGGGGGGCAGTGGGGGCAGCTGCCCCCCCCCCCCTTTAGAGATTTCAAAAATGTAGCCAACTGCAAAGCAACCAAAGTCCTAAGGTCGTGCAATTGTACCTGTGCTTACAATTCATATTTTTCTCATCCTCCATAATATTAACTTGCCCCCCCCCCCCCCCCCCCCCGGGCCAGGGCCTGGCGACGCCCTTGTATATACAGTCTGATAAAAAGCGAAAGACCTAAATTTTATTTGTGTTATTTTTACTAAGCGAGCGAGGTATGTTACTTTTTCACGCTCAAACGGCTGAACCGATCGTTATGAAATTTAGTGCAGAGATAGCTGTAGACGGACATACGGTACTTATCATCATCATCACCGTTTCTCATAACTACGCGGATGAAACCGCGGGGCGCAGCTAACTTTTACCCGACTGCGTAAGGAGGCTTATGTTTATTGAGTGTATGTATGTGCGTCTACAGCCTAAACAGCTTGATCGATTTTGATATACGAGGTGTCGTTAGTAGATTCGGCTTCACTCCCCGAGTGTCTTCATTTATATTAAAAGTAATATCAAAATACCCGACTGCAGAAAAGCAGTTTTTGCAGTCTAACTTACGATTTCGTTACGCTTGATACGCTGTTGAGTATACGTTGTTCGTGAGAAAGTATGCGTAAAATCGCTGTAAAAGATTATAAATGCGCATTATTCAGAATAATTTTAGTAAAATCACTTGTTTATTACGGAATAGTTCGTTGGAGGTTACAAAAAAACGCGTTTTTTTATTTTAGCGAGATCTATTATTATTATTGCAAAAAAAATATAGCCTATGACACTCCGGAAGTGAAGACGAATCTAATGACAGCTTGCACATCAAAATTGATCAAGCTGTAAGCTGTCACATAGAAAGATACATACATACCCACATACACTCAAATACATACCTACATACTTGACAAACGTCCGTCTTACACAGTCGGGTAAAAATAGGTGAAATCGCGGAGGCATGGGCTTCATTTCATTATCACCACGTGGGTGAAACTACGGACGACAAGTTAGTAATCAATTGATTTATTTCCGGATTGTAGCAGACATCATTTTTGTAATCGGGTTCAATGTCTTGGTCTTGCTTAAGTAATACATTATTTAGATTTACATACGAGTATGTAGTTTGAAGTTTTATTCAGCCAATAACATGTGACTACTCTTTCGGGAATCAGAATGTCTAATAGTCACACGAATAATCATGTTCGAATCATTTTTGCCCGAATGCGCAAGAAAGAGGGTTAAGTATGTTTTTCGAGTGAAAGTATGTTACTATATGAGCCCTTACATATTGCTTACATATAAAATATTGGCATACAATATGTATAATTTATTATTATTCACTTTTACGCTCACTGAGTGTTGATATAAATAGATGATGAGAGATACTTACAGATTTAGAAATTAGCGTCTAGTATTAAAAATAGCAATGCGTAGCCTCTGCATGCACATCCGTCGAAGCACAAAGGGAGTGCAATCTCGGTATAGTGAGATTGAGTATTAATTTTGCCAAATTGTCTTGCACCAAAAATCACTCTAGATCAAAATTTGGGAGATTACTTAACATTTTCGGACACCAAAAGGCAGATTCCTGCGTCGCCTGAATTTTTTTATGCGTTCTCCTAACAAGTGTCGAGGTAGAACGGATATTCCTATAACATAACCTTGGCCAGGAGGCTGCTATTGAACTATCACTCGTTCGCCACTCGCTGATACGATTTAGCGACAATTGACAATTTATCTGGGGGCACGGCCGTGCCCCCGCTTGTGAGCGAGCGGATACGTACGGCCGGGTCTACCTTTGCACGATTAGTTTATTTCTATGTAACAGACTAGCGATTTGTCACAATTGTCGCTAAATCGAACAAATGTTAGTTAAAATAACAGCCTTGAGGCCCTTAATAGGTAGCAATAAAATAAATACATGCAGAGATTAAGATTATTCAAGATTTTTTTTGTAGTAATTAGATTACGTACGTACGTTTGACGACCAATTCGCTTGATCGTAAGCGACGGCGTGGCCGAGGATGGAGATCGTATGTAAATCTAGAAGATATTATAGCTATGGAATTTCTAAGATTATAAATCTCGACAAATGGAGACCACGAACCGGCAAGCGCAGCGTACAAAACAAAGAAGATATCATACAAGTGGCAGGAAGACGTTGGCTGCGGGCCGTTTCCACGCGGTCTTTTTGGAAATCCATGGAGGAGGCCTATGTCCAGCAGTGGACTTTTTGTGGCTGAGATGATAATGATGAAATCTGGCCAATACAGAGATTGAAGATTACTTGCATTATTTAGCAGCAAAGTAAATTTAGCGTTGGTTTCTCACTCGTTGCACTTTTGCGTAGCAGAGAGAAGAGGTCCGTGATTCCAAGTGCCCTGTGTAATAAATGTACATAAAAACGCCTCCAATTGTAGTGCTGGAGTGACAGTGCACAAGTCGGTTCACCGTTTTGTGAGGAGGTCATACGAAGAAACAATTAAATATTTATATCGCGACATAATGGATGACGCGTCGCGGGCACACAAACAGCCTGACCAGTTTCAAACAATTATATTGTTCAAAATACTTCTTACAAATATAATTTAACATTTTATTTACATGTCACATTAACAATTATCAATAATATTTTACAATTATACAGGTTGTTCAGTTTGTAAAATCACGCCATTTGCCGCTAAGGTTAGCGGAGAGGCTTTTCCACTTGCTACGTTCTTGATTTTTCTCGTTTTCTATTATATTTATTACTGTGCTCATACTTGCTCGTCGGTTACGGATATTGTTGACATGACTTTTGTATTTTAAATAACTAATGAGTAAATAATCTGACAGATGTAAGATGTAAGACTCTCTACTTGTAAAGACATATTTATCAATTTCCTACAATTTTAGTTGGAAGTAATGAAAAAAATAAGTAAATGGGCCTTAAAAGGAAGCTCAAAATTACACAACGGGCTATGGAGGATTATGCTCGGAATCTCTGCGAGATCGGAACAGAAATGAACAGATCCACAGGTGTACGAAAGTCACCGACATACCACAGCGAGTTAGTAAGTTGAGTTAGCAGTGGGCAGTGTATCTTAATAAGCAGACCTGATGGCCGAATAGATCTCAAGTGGGGCCAACCCAAAAACCGATTTTGAGAGGCGGAAATTGAAATTCTTTCCTTCTATGAAGGACTACTTCTATTAAATTGAATTTAGTTTTTGTTAGACATAAATGTTTTGCCCATTGAATAAATATTGTCAGGCAAGTACACTAATACATTGTACATTAACACATGTACATTAACACTATATTAACATTCATTACTGAACATCCTGTGCACAAAATGAAACAATGTACAAAGTCAATATCTTAGCACGCGTACGAATGTTCAACATTCATACTACAGAAAAAAGATTACATAATGTTTGTCGAGAAGGATTTTTCCTATTATTCAAAGGATTTAAATATTCACTAACATGTAATTTCTTCTATGTACAATGCAAAAACTTGATAGTAGGTATAAACAAGATTTGGTAATGTAACTAACCTAAACTATGTAAAATTGCAAAGTTCTTGCTTCAATTTTCATTGTCAAAAGGCTTTTTGGGCCGTATTTTCACTGACAACAGGCCTTTTGAGCCGTTTTTTCACTGACAACAGGCCTTTTGGGCTGTATTTTCTCTCACAACAACTTTTGGGCAGTATCTACACTTGAAACTAAATCCTCGTCCAGAACGAAGGCGTAGCTGAGGTAGTGATGCGGTGGCATTACCTGAGTGACTACGTTTTTACTACAGCCATAAATTATCGTAGTGTACTCGCTACGATATCTTTGTATCTTTGAATTTCGCAAAACGCTACGCAGTCTTGATGTGAACAAAGCCAGTGGCCCTGATGGTATTCCAGCCATCGTTCTGAGGACTTGTGCGTCTGAGTTGACTCCTGTACTGACGCGCCTCTTTCGCCTCTCCTTTGAGACTGGACAAGTGCCGAAATCGTAGAAGATTGCTAACGTGCAACCTGTGCCCAAAAAAGGCAGTCGTGCTGCCCTACTAACTACAGGCCTATCTCGGTTACGTCCATTCTCTGTAAGAAAATAGAACGTATCCTCAATAACAGGCTCTTGACGTACTTTGAATCCCATGATCTCCTCAGTGATCGTCAATACGGGTTTCGTGGAAATCGGTCTACTGGAGATCTTTTAGCGTACGTCGCCCACATCTGGAGTGAAGCCATAGAGAAACACGGGGAAGCAATCGCCGTTTCCCTCGTCATCTCGAGGAAAATTTCGGGAAGCGAGAGGCACCCCAACGTCCTGCCCCAAGCCCCGGAGGGGGGAGACCGACGTCCCCTTTCCTTAGAAAAATTATCACCGCCACCTAAACCAGCCCGCGAAGTTTCGGCCATGGAATCATCCGTGCCAGGTACGGCCTGAGCCCAAGTCACCGCGGTCGACAAGATTAAGGATTGGTAACAATGCGGGATCTCCCCTCTCAAGGTCTTTGCTATTGACGATGAAGAGTCAGACCTCATTTCGGATATGTCCATCCCGACCCCACCAGTTACGCGAAAAGGCCGTTGGAGCTTGTTACTTGCCGACTGCAAAAAGCGCTCCGGGGTCGAGATGGGCATGGCCACAAGACTAGCAAACGAAATGCTACAGCAAGGGAAAGAGGCGTTGGAGTCGTCAGGCAACATAAAGCGGGAGATAAAGAACACCGCTGTGGAAAGCTGTGACCTCCCTTTGCGTACCGCTTCAGTAGTTGTTTCGATTTTACCACCCTATTCTTTTTTAAATTATCAGTTAAAAAATGACCAGTGCGTCTCTTATAGGCTGCAAGTCCTAAGTCATCTTTTAAAATACGCGACATGGTTCTGGGTGCTATCTTCATCTCCCGAGATAAAATCTTTTGCTTTCCGACAGGATTTCTTCGAATTCTTTCCCTTACTGCTTTGACCACCTTTTTCGTACGAACACTACGTGGACGGCCAGATCTTTTTCTATCACAAACAGAGGAGGTCTCATTGTACCTATTAATAGCCCGGTACACAAACATTTGACTAATACCAAGCGTATGGAGAGTTTTAAAAATTGCATTTGGCTCCATACCAACTTTGTGTAATGCAATCACAGCGATTCGGTTCTCTTTATCACCCCACTCCATTTTAATATCGCAAAATATTGTACAATGTATTGGCGCCAAAATTAGAAAACTGAATGAACAATCGTATAAAAATGACAGATTCCAAATTCAAATGTAATATCTTTCTTATTTTTAACTGTAACAGTATTTATGGCCAGACTAAGTATATGTATCTGTGTATGTATTATTATTTAGTAAGTTTAAGTAGTTTATTTTAAAAATTACTTATTTTCTTTTCTTAAACTTAATTTGTCTATGAGTATCTCATGAATCAACACCACCCACCTTTATATATACTTTTCCAACACATCCCAAGGTTGTCTGGAAGAGATCGCTTTTAGCGATAAGACCGCCTTTTGCGCCATTTTCTTATGTGTTTATTGTCTTATTACTTTACGTGGTATCAATTAAGTGTTATTGATTGATTGACGTGCACTTTGTGCGATTCTCTTGCGTGAACTAGACTCGCGATCTTGTTGGCGCTCGCTCGCCGATATTACCTAAGCGCGAGATCACCACTTGATATTGAGCGCTATATCAGTCTTGTCGACCGCTCGGTAGGTAGAGTGCAGCGTGGCTCGCGCCTTGTCCGACTCGCGGCCGTGCAGCCAGTCGGCGTACAGTTTGCTAGCGAACTTGTTGGCGCGCACGCTCGCCGCAGGAAGCGCCTCGTACAGCGCCTCGAGCCGGGTGACGAGCTCGCGCCCGTTCTCCTCTGCTGTGGGACGGACCTGCGCGCCGCCGTTCAGGCAACCTGCGAGTTCACGCTTATTGTACAAAACAAATTTATAAACACTGACACAAATAAAAAAAACACTACTACCTGTCTGTCCTGTCTGTCTTTCACTGTGAGGATGACTGGCAGAAAATGCTACATTAGCATTAAGTCCTCCTATTGTACAGCTTGTTACGTTGTAATTGTGTGCAATAAAGTGTTAAATAAATAAATACTACTACACTGCTACTTAGTCCCGAACACGCCGTAAAGTAGCATGTCTGTCTGAACGTCCGCGGCTTTGCTCAAAAGCTATAAATACTAGAAAGCTGTAATTTGGTACAGATATGGATATCAATAATGCCGAGAAAGTCGTAGAATAAAATATTGAAAAAAAAATGGGGTACCTCCCCTACACGTAGTGGGGATGAATTATTTATTCTCATCTACTCCATCTTGTGGGCTATCGTTAGATAGGTAATCAAAAAACATATTGGGTGTGTGCGAAAACCAGTTTTCAATTTAGGGATCCATTTGCAAAATAATAAACTTTGAAGTGATCATTTTTGTTAGTCACGTGTCCCCCCGTCACCCCTCCCTCTACCCCCTCTACCGGCTAAACGGTTGACTTTGGAGATATGAAAAATTCATGCTAGTAGAAAATTTTATGTAATTAAAAGGAAGACTATCGCGGCTAAGTATGCTTTACAAGTTATAGAGTTAGAGTCGATCACCTTAAAATAATTATTTAGACAAGTCAATAATGATATTTAATTTAAATTAACATAAGTTAACTTATTATGTTCGTATTATCAAACAAGAGACCCTGATTAAAGTTTACATAAATTATGATATGTAACTACGGAACCCTACATTTGTCGTGACACAACACGCATTTGGTCATTTATTTTTTAATTATTTGCGCAAGCTTGTCTCGCTCTAGACCAGTTTTTAATGTTTGTAGATTAACATCAATATAAACACTACAATCTAGCCAATTTTGAATAGGCTCTAGCACCCTGAGTACAGAAGCCAAAAAATCAACTACAAAAATAAACAAATAAGTACATTCCTTTAAAATATATACAAAAAATACCCGAGCTAAAAGAACAATGGCTGGGTTAAACGCTAATTCGCTTGAGCAAGAAGTTTTGAAATTCAAATAACAATAGTTCGACCGAAGTAAAAACAAATGTACCTAATGATATATTTCACTAATACGTCCCAGTCAGTTTAGCTGCCTCGTGCTTGGAAAACCACAGCACTCAGTTTATGAAATAAGCAAGAGGTATAGGTACAAATTGATTAAGAAATTTCCAACTAAGGACCCATAGGCTTAAGATCATGCTTGTACCCTATTTTTTGTGAATTAAATTCATTTCATTTCATTTTTTCATTTCATAACTATTCCATTCCTGTGCACTAAGCATGAAGAATGTGCAAAATCGTTGAGTACGGATTTTGGGCATTTCAATGAGAAATGGTCAGCAATGTGCCATGCTCTGTATTATAATTACTCAGGGAGTGAAGACGAATCTAACATCAACTCGCTCAACAAAATCGATCAAGCTGTTTAAGCTGTAGACTGTCATATAGAAACATACATACATACATACAAACATGGGGTTATAAGGGTTATGTTATGTTATAAAAACATAACCCTCCTTCTTACGCAGTCGGGTAAAAAGGTTGTGATGCGCGAGAGAGACAGCTGCGCGCGTTGAGCATTTTACATCTGATCAGGATAGGCATCGATAAAAAAAAAAATATAGGCGTCGGTACCAACCTGAGGGGCATGCCATGACCTCCACGTAGTGGTAGGGCGACTTGCCGCGTTTCAGTTTCTGCACCAGATTCTGTATGTTCCGGAAGCCGTTAGCGATCGCCATGCGGAGCACTTCAGCGCCGTCCTTCTGCAAGGTCACTTCGCGGAAGTCGGGGTTCCTAAACAAATACTTACATAATATTACTATAATATTACATCCTCGAATTGGAAGGAAATGTCAGTCTTTGCAATAGTAATACCTATTATAATACTGTAACTATGTAAATTAATGTCAAAAGTAGAATTTAACCATCTTATGACTGTTTGCAAATGTATGTATTACTGATAACAATAATGTTTTCTAAGGTTTTCGCGATTGTTAATTGAAATAAATTCTAACGGATTTATCAAAGTGCAAAGTGTTCGAAACGTCAGCTCATAAAATTATGTAAAAATATACGCGATAAATCCGTTAAAATTTGTTCCATTTCAATGACAATACAATAATTAGGTACCATAGAGCTGAACCCATGCCCGGTTCAGTTGAAGAAGGTTTTGCTTTTAAAAGGTGGATTAGTAAAGCTAGGTAGAACTGAATAATTTTTTTTTATCAGCCCTGTTTGTACAAACTGTCCCACTGCTGGGAACGGGCCATCTTCTCATTGTGAGAAGGGTTAGGCCATAGTCTGCCACGCTGGCCAAGTGCGGGTTGGCAGACTTCACACATCTTCAAGATCATTGAGAACTTTCAGACATGTAGGTTTCCTCACGATGTTTTCCTTCACCGTTTGAAGTTGGCGGTAATCAACAATACGCACATAACTTCGAAAAGACAGAGGTGCGTGCCGTGGGATTCGAACCCAGGACCTGCGGATCGCAAGTCAGACGGTCTCACCACTAGGCTGCCGGAAACTTCAAAAATATTGAATAGTTTAATTGTTTTTGAAGATAGGTGTTTTTGGATATCGAATTTTAAAGCGGCACATATTGAAAGATTCGGCGAACAAGTATCTATATTTTAAACTAAAAACAAAATACCCGACTGCAGAGAAGCAGTTTTCGCAGTTTAACTTATGATTTCGTTACGCTAGATACGAATTTATACTAGAGATGGATTATTATTATTACAAAAAAAATATAGTCTATGACACTCAGGGAGTGAAGACGAATCTAAGGACACCTAGCACATCAAAATCGGTCAAGCCGTTTAGGCTGTTATGAATTTGCTGTGGCACTTGCTGGAATGCGGTATGCCCCCTCTATCCCCTCCCACTAAGTCGTAAGCAGCGTAATTTGCTTCAGTCCGATTTAATATGCAAGTGTGCAAATTGCAATACACATACCGTATTTAGCTCATTTACCGAATGCCCTTTAAAATCGAATGTTCTATGGTCGAGCGCGGACGGCGTGCATACGTAAATATTAAGTACAGGCGTGTTGCGTAGAACAGGGCACCAGTGTTGCGGCTGAAGGGTCAAGTCAACATCGTCACGTCAGTCCCTTTCAGTACTCGTGTTTCACAATCAACCACGTACGAAGGTATGTGTTTACTTTTAACAGCTGTCAATAGGGGTTATGGCCTGATTCTTAAATTGTATTGTGATTTCTGAGTTAAATATAAAAATGACAAAATAATGAATTCGTAAATTATAAATAAGTCACTATCATCACCATTTCAGCCACATGAATTCCACCGCTAGACATAAGCCATGCAATTAAAAAAAAAAAACGGTTGGCGCGCGTCTTGCATCCAGCGTCTTCCCGCCACTTGTATGAGGTAATCTATCCGTCTCGCCGCTGGGCTTCCCACGCTGCGCTTGCCGGTGCGTGCTCTACACTCGAGAACTTTATCCCATCGGCCATAAGTTCTACATAGATATCTTCTAGATCGACGAGCTCCATCCTCGGCCACACCGTCGCTTAACATCAGGCGAGTTGGTGGTCAATCGTAGATCTATCTTGTATTAAAAAAAAAAAAACGTGCTATGTGCTACCTATCAACTTGTTACTCCGTCCGTGCTACATCGGTCATATACAAATATCTATCTATATTAAAAGAACAACAATATATTCGACTACATAAAAGCTACTTTATTATTCTGAAAAGAAGTCCGATTATGGTTTGTAGTGTACTTGCGCTTACGTTACGCTTGATATTATGTTGAATGTACGATTTCGCGCGAAAAAAGGCATAAAGCCGGTGCACATGAGCATTCTTTAGAACATGACAAATCATTTGTTTGTTACGAACAAGTTCGTTAAAGTTATCGAGAATTTGTGTACTTTTAAAATGTTCACGTTTTATTATGATTATAACACAATAACATAAACAAATAAATAAGATGTAGCCTATGACACTTGGAAAGTAAAAAAAACAAGACACCAAAATTCGGACAAAAAATCAGCAAAGTTGTTTTTATTGTAGATGGTACTACAAACATCCGAAAAAGAAATATATGATATGAAACGATGAAACATAACCCTCCTTCTTACACAGTCAGGTAAAAATACAAGAATATAACACGAATCGTCTTATAAATACAACCCGTCCGTTGCCTTCCTAAACATCCACATAGTCCGGTTGCCGGGAGGAGTTTGACAGGCGTTACTCATCGTGGCGAATATCGGTGAATAACCACAGAAGACATTAATAGTAATACACACAGAACGGACACTCTCCGCCTCCCGATAATCTCGGGTTCCTCACCCGCTCCCCGCGCTCGCCCGTTCGTTGCAGGAGTTTGCGGCGCGGATATCTGTCGAGAAAAACGGCGCGGGCTTCAAACGCTCGAACTCCAAGTGACGTCACTAGCGAGCGGCAATAAGACGACAAGCTTAACTTTATACATGTGTGTGTGTGTGTGTGTGTAATATACACACGTCAACTAGAGTACGTCACTCGTATGTGTCACTGATTAGCGCACCGTTGTATGGAGTCCGACGTGTGGTATAAGTTCAAAATGTTTGGAGAAATCAGTCTTTAAAAGCTGGACTATAAAGTTTAGTTTACCGATTTAGTTATTTTGTTTGAAAGAGGACTTGATCGAGAGTGTTCTAAGCTATGTTCATGTAAATCGGTTCAGCTGTTTTTTTTGTTACGAAAATATCCATTACCTGTCGCTGATTATTGACTTGTAACTTGTCAGCATTGGACTTCTCGTGGTTGAGGTGATGATGTATGGTACAGGAGTGGAATTATTCACAGCCTTCTCTAGTTTGTGAGAACCTTGGAATTTTATAGGCTAGATTGAATAGATATCTTCAAGATCGTGCTCCATCCTCGGCCACACTCCTTCGCATCGCTTATCATCAGACAAGTTATTGGTCTAACGTAAATCTATAAAGAATAAAAAAAAAATTAAAGCCCACCTCAAGTTCTTGTAGACGAGCTTAACATCAGCCTCCCCGAAGAGTTGTTCCGCGGCGTGGAGGAACACATGGTCCGCGTAGCCCCCGGAGCCCGAGCCGTGATGCCGGCGCAGCGCGGGCTCTCCCTCGCCACCCCAAGGCCAGTCGAGCGGCGCGCTCGGCGCTTCACTCAGGGACTTGTCGCCGGCGCTCAGCATCTGTTCCAGCTCGACTGCAAAATTGATAATCATGTCAAAATTTTCAGATATTTTAACTGTATGGTTCTCAACGAAAACGTTATTAAGTACTTTTTTGTATAGAATAGCTCTACATTTGACCACCAAGCCCGCCTGCTGAAAAACGATGCTGTGGCCGAAGATGGAGCACGTAGACCTATTTGTACATAACAAGTATTGGTTTAAAAAACTCTAAAAAACTACTTCAAAATACGCTATACGTATTTTCCAGTTATTTTGTAATAAAACCCAAAATACTGAACCGATTTTGATAAAATTTGGACCATCTGGAAAGCCCTATACCCTTATACTCTTTCAAACAAAAAAATATTTTTTTAAATCGGTCCATGTGTCTTCGAGTAATCGGGAAACATATATAAATAAACTGACAATTGAGAACCTCCTCCTTTTTGGAAGTCGATTAAAAAGGGTAACTACAAATAGATCCATTCCACAATAACTATATATTAGCTTCAAAAATTAGAAAGTTACTAGGATTTTATTTTCGTGTTAGACAGAGAACACGAAATGTCGCGCATCATGTTAGCCGTACAAATTGAATACAAACTATTATTTCGTGAAAGAGGGACAGAGCATCCCTTCCCTAAAACTTTAACCGTCTTACTTAGAAACGCATGTTAAAATCTTATTCACTGAATAAGGACTTGTCACTTTCTGGAAACAGAACAAAATACTGTTTATATAAAATGCACTTATTCAGCGTTCAAGACGGTAAATGTTTATATATCGAAATTTTACTGGCCGATCGAAATCTTTTTCGGGTTCCGTACCTCAAAAGGAAAAAACGGAACCCTTATAGGATCACTTTGTTTTCCGTCTGTCCGTCCATATACCCTACTTCTTTGAGTAGCGTTCGCGCGCTGCCAATTATTCCAATGCTTTCGAGGGCTTCACTACCTACACCATGGGGAATCAGAACTACACTAAATTATGTCAAAGGCAATCTTGCGATTCGACATTGTTTAAAAAAAACTCACTCGCAGTAATGACACAGTCGACATCATGACAGTTGTGTATATCGCTGTAAAAGTCCTCCCTGGAAGCCTCGAGTTTCTTATCGTAGCACGGCATGAAGGTGACGTGGTATATCGATTGTGGCGCCAGCTCCCGCAGCCGGGAGAGGTGCTGTTTCACGAGGGAGCCCATGATCTGCTGCGGCGACTTTGTTGTGGAGATATACGGGAGGATGAAGCTGCCATGGGTCTTTTCAGCGTAGCACACCCAGCCTGGACGAAAATAAAAATTTTTTTGATGTGAAACCCCCCTTTTATCTACCAGTTTGTACTGTACCCTCGGTGGGCAAGTCTGACTCGCACTTGTCCGGTTTTTTTTGTAACTGGTTGTGTTATATCGGCATAAGCGTTTGTTCGTTTTTCATAGAGTAACTAGTTTTTAAAACGGTTATTGTTAAAAACGCCCAGCACTATAAACAACACTAAACCAATGGGTGTTTGGTTTGAGGTTAGTTCAAGAGAATCAATTGAACCGAGCAAATCTGGGTCATCCAGGTACTAGAAACATAAACATACATACCCACATACGTGCATACACTCGAAAAACGCTGCTTTTTACGCAGTCGTGTAAAGATAAATAGCCATCTCTGTTCAACACTTGTATTATAATACAAGATATTTTCGAAATGGGCAGGATTTAGCCAACATATAGTGTGACTCAGCCTCAATTACCTGGACAGGAGCTAGCGAGCATGGGCAAGTGTTTTCCTTCGGGTTCGTGCTGATGCTCTTGATAACGGCGGATGAACTCTTCCTGCGTCTCCAAGAGGGACAGGTCTTCCGCCACCGTCATATCCAAGACCAGGTCTGCACCGAGGCTTTTGAAATATCCTGGGGATATAATATTTGTACCATTTTAAATGTATTTATTCATTTTGGGTGAAACTAAAAATTTCGTTCATCAAACTTCACTGGGTAAGTTCTTTTAATTTTCAAACACACTTCACTAATATTGTAACACCTCATTTTTGGTATAAAAAAATGTCAGATCCTTTTAGATAGTATGAGTAATAAACCTATCAAAATTCGTTCAAATTCGCTCTGTAGTTTTAATTGCGCCAATAAAACGTTTATATCTTAAAACTTAAAAAGTACTGAACCGATTTTGATAATACCTGCACTGTTTCCTAATCTGGCAGATAATTTATTCAATAAAAAAACCCGGACAAGTGCGAGTCAGACTCGCCCACCGAGGGTTCCGTACAAACTAGTAGATAAAAAGGAGGAAATCATGTATATTTTTTTATTGTCTTTCATAAACCGAAAAATATACATCGTAAAAATGTTTAAAAACCTGTTTTAGCTTATATTAATAAAGTTCTTTCATATGATACCCCACATGATACGGTTAATTCACTTTAAAATTTAGATCCTCATTCCTTGCATAAAGACACTTTTTTTATGTGATTAAATTAAAAATGTCCAGTTTGCAGATTTTTTCCTATATATGTACTCTAACACAATGCTTCTTGCCAAATTTCATAGTTCTGCTGTCAACGGGAAGTACCCCATAGGTTTTGATTCCCTTGTGAGTGTCGAAATGTGCATTTTTTACGACTTATTCGGCTGTAACTTTTTTTTTACCAAAAACTGAGAAGTTTAATTTTTCTTTCTGCAGCAAGAGACTATGGATCTGCGTATATGGTTTTAATTTCAACTCGATACCTTCACGCGTTCCCGAGATAAAGGTCTTGACACCCGGACGGACGGACAGACGGACAGAGAGACGGACAATAAAGTGATCCTATAAAGGTCCCGTTTTTTCCTTTTGAGGTACGGAACCCTAAAAAAATAGAATTATTACAACATTTCTTCTAGTATTCGCGTAATACGTGGACGAACGTACATACATACACTTATGAAATTTGGGCACAAATGCTTAGAAGCCCATGTAGACTAACATACATGAAAATTCTGCAATATTACATATATACATATCAAAACGATAATATCGTTTTTTTGAAGTCTATTAATAAGGAAATACACAAGCTAGTCAAGATTACGGGAGCTTCCGGAGGATGGTGTTTTACTTAAAATTAATGATTAAATAAAAACCGAAATATAGGTCTGCTCAGAAGGACATGAGCTTATTTAATGCATCAAATGTTACACTACATTACTTAAAATAACGAAGGGTCGGGGCGACGGCGGGCGCACCACTTGAGTGTTGTGTTATAAAAAATACAGGCCGTAGGAATGCGACTTGCTAAAGCGGATAACATAAATTCTCCCTCCTCAAGTGTGAAATTGTCGGGCAAAGAATTTGCTTACGACCATTTCACTATGCTTAAATATAAACTACATTATTATTCTAAAATTACAAAATCTTACTAGGTATATTTATTAATCTAAGAACGCATCAGAGTAGTGCAAAAATTCATACACATTTCTCTTACGTTGAGATAACTAATTTAGCCTAATGATTTTACATATTAGTATTATATTATTTTTATTTTAACAATGTTTTAGGTACGTACACAAGAAAATATGCATATAGTACTAAAACATTGGGTTAAACACCCTTTTTTTTTTTTCTATTCTAACTTAACATACTATAATAGTCTTACAACTAAATCTTAAACTATTTCACTTGTGGTTACTTTGCACTATCACTTTCACTCTTGTTTGTTTGTCCAAATTGGTACTCCATTTTCAGTATTGTGTGGTCAGTATGTGGTGTACAACAGTACTTCACTAATGGGTAGGAAAGAGAAGGATTATAATAAACGGTTTATTTAGAGATTGAATGATAAAAATATTATAAAACCTATGTAGATTTAAGTTATGTAAAAGTCTTATTATTATCTGGTTTTCTCACAAGTAAATAACCAAAGTTCTTATAATAAAACATAGTTAATCTTAAATTTATTTACTGGATAAAAGGTCTTTTAAATATCTCAGTAAAATACAAGCAAAACATTTTAAAATTGCATGAGTTGGTTGCATAAAAGTTCAAAATGTGTAAATAAAGTACACACAATAAGGTAGAAGTAAAAAAAAAATGCAGAAAAATGTAAAGTAAAATTGTAAAAGTTGTAAATACATAATGAATATAAAATTTGTAAAAATAAGTAATAAAATTGTAAAGTAAAATTGTAAAAGTTGTAAAATTGTAATAAAAATACATTTATTTTTCACATGAAAATTGTATAAGTCGTAAAAACATATATAATAAAATTGTAAAAGATTAAAAATTGTAAAAACATTGTATATAAAATTTATACCTATAAATTTTAAAAAGATATATAAAATTTATAGTACAATTGTAAAAACTTGTACCTCTCTATAACATTTTTTATTTTATTTTGAATGTGGAAATACATTTTATAACAATCTAACGTAAATATAGGATTTTATGAGCTAGACACCTAGTTTCACAAAAATTCATATGAAAACCAGATAATGATTATGGAGAGAAAAGTTCGATCTCTAAATAATCTAAAATATAAAGGTAAATGGGACAGGAAGGTGAAAAGTTGTACCCACCAACCAGTCTGCACCATCGCTCCTTCTTGACAAAATTTGTTTGGTTCGTTGACGAATTCCATCGCTGCTACCGCTGCCGCTAGTGCCACCATTCTCGCAGAAACCGCAAAGAAATTGATTCACGGAAGCGCGAAAATTGTGTGACGACGTTATTTCACAAGTTGCAGAAGTTTATGCAACAGTATGTGAAACGCGCGAAAACCGTAACAGCTCAACCATGAAATCCTTACAGGCTGCGCCAGTCAAGATTACGGGAGCTTCCGGAGGATGGTGTTTTACTTAAAATTAATGATTAAATAAAAACCGAAATATAGGTCTGCTCAGAAGGACATGAGCTTATTTAATGCATCAAATGTTACACTACATTACTTAAAATAACGAAGGGTCGGGGCGACGGCGGGCGCACCACTTGAGTGTTGTGTTATAAAAAATACAGGCCGTAGGAATGCGACTTGCTAAAGCGGATAACATAAATAGCTAAGTTGAGACTGCTGTTTTCTCATAGAACAAGGCCATGGTGTAGTTCACCTGCTAGTTTGGTAGTAGCCTCCTCCGGCGTGAGTTTGTATCTAGCTGCGAGAGACAGTGTGGGCTGTGGAGACAGGGATATCACAATGAGGCTCACATCTTTGGTATCTCCTTTGTTGTCAGTGTACTTTCTTTCTGAGAATACTCTGAAATGTAATAATTTTTTGTTAAATGTTTGTGTACTTAATAAATAAATAAATTAAATAAAAAAAACAACAATAGTGCCTGGCCAGAATGCCTAAATTGAAAATGAATCACCTAGCTTGAGAGTATATTCCCAATATAAACTAGTTGTGCCCTGTGACTTGTAGTGTTGAAAAACATGAGTAGGTAACAAAAAGTACATATCCAACTCTTAGGTACACAGCTAAGAATTGGATATGGTCATTTTTATACACACACCTGATCTCGACTAGGTAAACAGACAGACTAGTTAATTTTGCTTTAATATTAGTTAGAATGTTTAGGCTAATTTCACCCAGACAGATCAGATAATTTATTTAGTTAAGGAGTGAGTATATTCATTGTAGGTATGTTTATTATATTCCACCACACTATCTCATAACATTGGGTGAGCTAATTGTTCTCTTTGCTGGGTTCTTATTCCGTATTACCATTGGCCGCATTATGTGAATTTGACGTGGGTACATTGACAATGAAAATTAACCCTTTAAGTTTAAGAAGCTTAATTTTCATAGTAGGCACCCATGTCAAATTCACGTTATGCAGCCGATGGTCATATGGAATAAGGGCCCTGATTTTTCAATAACCTAGAAGCATTCCAAAGTACATTACCTTTTATACTCATACCTTATACACTACTGTTGATAGTTTTTGGCACCTGTGTTACCTATAGCATACACTGCTGGCCTAGCATGGAAGGAGGATAAAACGTTTTTGTCCACATTGTTATGTCAGTTGTCAATGTCAGTACATACTTTATTTCCTCTGAAGGGTGGATAAAACGGGGGAAAGATTATTTGTCCATGTTCCATGCTAGCCCTGCTGGTTATGGCATCATTGCACTTTTGAAACATCAACAGAAAATGATTATTTAAAATGAAAAAGAGAAGTCAATATTGGTACTTTATTCAGAAGAAATTATATGCTAAATTATTATACCTTATTTACAAGTTCTTAGATACTTAAATATAAAGAAATAATATTTAGTGCCTCCCTTTAAACAGAAAATATTATTTCTGAAAAAAAAAATTTCAAAAAAATATTTCTGCCTAATAATTTGGATAATACACTGTAACACTAAGGTATGAAATCATCAGTATGGATAAAAGTGAAATGCCTCAAGTATTACAAGTATAAACTGTTTTATCAGTGTCATCCAGTAACTTAATGTTACTTTCAGATCAAAGATCATGATCCGAATTACGTCAACAATCGTTCTATACTTAGGATTGAAGAATGTGCTTTTTTAAACTATCATGGTCATTCATTAAAACACTATTATCATTAACGGGATATTAATATATGCACGAACAATATATACGCGAACCACGGTAAATATCCCGTTAATAATAATAGTGTTTCAAGGTTGTGTGCGTTTTTGCAAACTACTATTTATGCAAAGTTGTGCTGTAGCTATGAATTAGAGTTCATGATCATCCACAGCTTTTTTTTCCCATTGCTGGGTATAGGCCTCTCTATTATTATGCTATCTGCCTCGATCCTGTGCTAATCGAGTCCAGGTTCAACCCGTGATAGATACAATATCACCCACCCATCTTGCAGCTGGATGACCTATGCTCCGCTTCCCTTGTCTTTGTCACCACTTGGTCACAAAATTTTGAGACAGAGAACAAAATCAGAGTTACCAGTTATAAATAATGTAACCTATTGTAGTTCTTATAGTATATTCGTAATATTATTTAAACGTAATTTTAAAAAATGGAGGCTTGTTCAGTGCTTATATATATAAGTACCTGTATAATTAGAATAATATGCTGTTTCTAATGAAAAATTTAAAACTAGAGAATGAAAAAATGTAACATACTTGAGCAGTTCCTCTTGACTCTGTCTGGTGACCAGAACACTCTCAGCCGAGGTGATGCAACCACTGCAAGCGAGGCAGTCAGCCAGTGTGATCTCAACTTTTTGCAACTTCTTCTCTTGTCCCGAAGACACATCAAAGTAACCATCTTCACCAATTTTGATCTTTGCTCCAGTTTTAGTTTTTTTCTTCTCGATTTTTACAGGTTTTATACATTCCTGATAAAATTTAATGCATGCATGTAAATTAAAATACCATGCAAAGATTTATATAACATTCAATTATTACAAGAGTAAATTGAATTCAATCACTATTTGGTTTTAAGCATTATGTTTTCTCATATTGTTGTAAGTTTATGTAAGCTTTCTACATGAACGAGGAATGTTTATTTTATTAATAAGATTTATAGGTTATGTTTATTACTTGCCTGTGACGGAGTAATAAAATCGTCGAGATCAGTTAACTGAAGGGCTCCGCTAAATCTAGACGCCATTCCGTATCTTAAAACAAGTATTTCGTAACAACGAGCTTAACTAAAATAGGCTCAAGTCTAGTGCATTTAATTTTAATAATATTATTCGGATTATTTTTCGTATCCAAAACTCACTAGTGACAGTAGTGACTAGTGTGTCACGCAAACAATGACAATGACATTACTGACAAACAGAAAAATTGAGGTGCGCTAAAATTAATTGAAATATTCGTTATAGCGCGAGTCCCAACCCCGTGAGGACAAAATGAAGAAGAAGAATATTCGGTAGATCGATTTTTTTCAATAATCGGTAACGTGGTCATCCGTAGTACCGTACGTACAATCAAAGATTACTATTGCGTACAATCCACTACCTTTACGGCCTAAGGCCTTACCGGAAAACTTTTCTTTTAAGTTAACCAATTGCTAAACAAATGAGTTTTGTAAAGCCTTCTTAGCAGTGACAGTTTTTCTTTTAATTTCATAATAATAATAATATGCTAGTGGTAGGAATTTTTTCACATGTCCAAAGTCAAAAGTTTAGCCGGTAGAGGGGGGAGGACATTTGATTCATAACAAAACATATTATTTCAATGCTTTATTTCGCAAACGAATCCCTAAATTTTTAAAATGGCTTAGGCACACCCCCAATGATGTTTTGCTTAGCATTTTTTAACCCCGAAATATGGAAGGAAACAAAAAAAAATTTTGGTCAAACAGAAAACGATTACAAGCATATGTATTTGTAAGTACCTACGAGGTTGAGGTTGAAGTAGAGCCGAAGTTGAGGCGAGGTTGAAGCAGCCCCGGATCTTTTTAGGAGATTGAGCAGAGGTTGAGGGGAGTTTGAGGTGAGGTTGAAGTTGAGGTTGAGGCGAGGTTGAGTTGAGGTTGAGGTGAGGTTAAGGTGAGGTTGAGGGAAGGTTGAGATTGAGGTTGATGTTGAGGCGACGTTGAGGCGAGATTGAGAGGAGGTTAAGGGAAGTTTGAGGTGAGATTGAGGGGAGGTTGAGCAGAGGTTGAGGGGAGTTTGAGGTGAGGTTGAGGTGAGATTGAGGTGAGGTTGAGTGGAGATTGAGGGGAGGTTGAAGGGAGTTTGAGGTGAGGTTGAGGTTGAGGTGAAGTTGAGGTTGAGGTGAGGTTGAGAGGAGATTGAGGTGAGGTTGAGGGGAGGTTAAGGGGAGGTTGAGGGGAGTTTGAGGTGAGGTTGAGATAAGGTTGAGGTGAGGTTAAGGTGAGGTTGAGGGGAAGTTGAGTTGAAGTTGAGGTTGAGGTGAGGTTGAGGTGATGTTAGATAGATTGATTAATAAGTATAATGATGTACTAAAATAAATATGAAATAAGAAATAATTCGTTTAGCTTTGTCTTTTGGATTAAATCTGTATTTTGTTATTTTTCCTCTTTAGTGTAGTGAATTTGTGTACTTTTGAAGTCGGTTGAATTTGGTAGGTACTGTCAACGTGGCTTACTTTGACTCCATGTCAAACATTATGCATATCCAGCTCGCCTGATGTTAAGCGACGATGTGGCCAAAGTTGGACTTTGTCGATTTAGAATATATCTATACACTCTGGCATGGCCGTGGGCAGGGGGGGGGGGTTTGGGGGGTCCCCCCCCCCCGAATTCCAGGCCATTATAAAAATTCTTCCAGGCTTCAATAATTTTATAAAATGCTTCAGAAACAGAGATGTCGGTAAAGAATTCCATTCCTGTGCAGTACGCATCAAGAACGTGGACCGAAATCGCTGAGTACGAATTTTTGTCATTTAAATGAGAAATGGGTGGTAATTCGCCGTAAATAGATATAGTATTGAGTATTGCAATGGGGTGAGTGGAATTGTGCACAGTCACCGAAATCCGAAATGAAACCAGTAGAATATAGACAGATATGTTCTAGAGCTTTTCCCCAAAGGATTAGTAGGTATTAGTATTATTAAAATTATGATTGTGTTCAAAAGTAGTAAGATAGCTGGTGTCGTATTTTGTTTTTCACCCACGACCCGAGAAAAGTAGTAGGTATTACAAACGTTTGTAAAGAAAATGTTATGATATTAATTATAAATTGTATTAAGAACTCTGTGGAATTATTGTCTCAAATTAATTTCAATGTGTGTACAGTTACAAGGCCGTAGGATTGGGGGGGTCAAACCCCCGAAATATCCTAGCGATTACCAAAAATCCTTCATCTTCTTTAAGTTATTTAATATCCTTTGTATTTTTGAGCCATGTCAGTACTGTGACAACATTAACAGCAAATTAGTAGAATACCTAAAATAAACGGCTGGACCGATTTTGATGTGCGAGGTGTCGTTGGATTCGTTAGAACTCCAACGGAGTTTTTCGTAATACATATGTGATATCATTAGAATTATTCTAACTAATGCGAATCTATTTGTTTTGCGCATACTTTGTCATAAAAACGCACGTTTGTAATTTTCTATAAAATCATATGTTTAAATTTAATTAGGAATCAATGCATACAAATGGTTGTGTTTATAATTTTTAGCGTAAAAGTCGTTATTGTCCTCTCGGGTATTTCATTTTTCTCTTAACGCAGACTCTAGTTTGGTTCATCTGGACCACAAAAACCTAGGAAACGCTAACAAGATCAATTAATCAAATTACTTCCAACATTTAATTTTAAAAAACTTCAAAATTTTCATCTAGTTCCATAGTAGGTACAAGCTTTGCTTAGTTTGGGCTAGATGGTGTTGTGTGAAATGTCCACAAATATTTATTATTATTATTTATTTATTTAGAAGCACGCCACGCGAGAAATATCGCAGGATACAGCTAGCGCTGACATGAAACGTAACGTAGTATGCGCAACATTGAAAAACCTCTTTACTATCACGGAAGTGAAGACAGGCCGCATCCAAGTGCAGACGAGAAAAATCAATCATGTGTTCCCGCCTCCGGCTGTTTCCAAGGCAACGCGTAAACAGTGGAGAGACGAGACGTCGCGCCGTGTGGACCGCTGTGTCGCTCTACCTAACAAATTATTTCGAAAAAGTGCAAGTGGTCTGATAACTACGTGTTTTACTAACAATGGCTGAGGAAGGTGCTGCTACAACCCCAGGAGTGACGTCAGAAAAAGTGATACACACATATCCAGTTATAAGGGTAAGTGCGAATTTCTTCCATTTTAAATAAGAATCGCAATTTTAAAAGTTTGCTAGCGAAATAATAGAACTTATACCATAGCAACAGGGAAGGACTGTGACAAGTAACACAAATAATTTTGCATTCGATTCTCCACAGTCCCTTCTGTGCAATTCTCCCTGCGTTATGAGGGTAGCATTATAATATATCGTATAAAAACGTTTACGATAAAGGGGCATGCGTATGGTACTGTACATTTACTATTATTCCTTTGTGTTTATTGATGAGGTAAATCTTCTAAAGGTATCCATGTCGTCGTGTTGGAGATACAACCATTTTTGTAGATAATTAAAACCACCCCTCGATGTTTCCTCGATGACCTCGATCCCTTAGTACTTGACGGATGGAGGACCCCAGAATCACAGATTTATATCTGCCTGCTGTCTGATCTCTTCCGCTATAAGCACATACGCTACTCTGCGTGATCAAGATAATCCATGTCGGGCTCCCTTTAATCGGTTTTGCTGCAGGCAGCATTGCTTAGATTTTACTATCGGTACCTTGATCAGGTGCCCCGTACCAGGCGGGCGAACCATCACGGTATCTAAATTGTATTTTTCTCAGGATTATTTAGTTTACCACATTCGTTGTTATCTATTTATAATTATTTTTGTCGTAAAAATTACTGTAGATATATTGTTATTGATATTTCGGCGCAGTCAAGGTCTACTATTCCGGCCAATCGAGCGACGATTTATCGTGTTCAGTGTTCCGCGTCGTCCAACCACCATGACATATCGCATTACATTCACTATCACCTAAAGCTGGGTCTTTAGCTACATGTCTTCATCTCTATTTTTGATAAAGAAACGATTTTGGAAAATCTCATGAGTCCCCGGGAAAAAATGTCACAAAAATTCAGAAAGATACGGAATCTTGGCGGACTCAATTGGGAATGTCAGATTGATAATAAAATTTGTGAGTCTCATCTTAGTCATCATCATCATCAGCCCACACTGAACTTAATGTCTCTCCACGGTATGCCACCATACAATAAATACTAAACACGCTAAGTAACTGTAACTGCTGAGTAGTGCTGAGCAAGTCGCTGGCATGATGGTAAGAATCGCACAATCGGTAGGAACAACTTTTTTCTACAGCTCAAACAACTTGTAATCGAAAAATTTGGCAATCTACCGGTAGGTAGATTTTACTTACTTACTTACTTAGACTTTACGATAGGTATCGTAAAGTCCATGATATGCAAGTTCGTAAATACCGGCAAGTACAAATTAACCAAACGACTATATCTTCTGTCCTAACTTTGAAGCGGTAGACGATACACCAAGCTTCGTTTATTTTGGCAGGTGGACGCACACTGCGCTCAAGATTTTCATCTATTTACGAATTGCTTTTACCTCTGCTTCAAACCCAAACAACGTGATTAGACACAGTTTGTTTACAAATCTATGATTGTTTTTTCTTTGTGGAAGCAAATAGAAATTTGTAATCACAATAAGTAAAGAGGCTATTTAGTGCCCGGAACTGTTGGTTAAAATTCGAACAATGCAAACATTTCCACTTTTATTGTGCGGACCTGGTAAATTGTGTAATACGCTTCCTGAGTGGGGTTTCCTGTTGTTTATAATCCACGTGTCTTTAAATCACTAATAATTATAAGTACATACGTGGTGTCTTTGAATCGCTAGTGAATCAGTTTCTTTAAGGTTACGTTATCGTGACCCGCGAGTTGGCGGTCAAGCGCAAGCCTGTCGATTATAAAAAGCAAGGTATTTTCAAGCCTTCGGCAGGCTAACTGCCACTCTCTTTGGATCCCACTGCGACCAGGTGAGCTGTGGTCAAATGCCTAGCTTGTCAAACATAAAACATACGACGACTTTATCCCTAAAACCGACGTATGTTTTAAGTATTTAAGTTTAATTTTAAGTCGTTGTACCTATGTTTGTAAAGTGACCCTCCTTTTCGACTTTTCTAAAACGATGTTTTTCTCTCATCAGCACTCGGATATGTCAGAAGAGATGCGAACGGAAGCCGTCGAGTTGACCGTGACAGCGTGCGAGAAGTTTTCCCATAACAACGAGCACGCGGCGCGCATGATCAAGGAGACCATGGACAAGAAGTTCGGTCCGGCCTTCCACGTGGTCGTAGGGGAGAGCTACGGCTTCGAGCTCACCTACGAATGCACCACAATATGCTACATATACTTCGGTGGGAACCAGGCTATATGCATTTGGAAGTGTTCGTGAGGGAAGCTACAAAGTGATCGGAAGTACCTATGTTCGTCATTTTGGGGGTAATTTCTAATTAGCGAAGTCGCAGAGCGTAGTCATTTTGCGCGATTGCTGCGGTAGACTGCTGAAGCTGATGCTGAGAAATCTTTTTTGGTGCTGGCTGAAGTAATGACGGCGTAATTTCCTTGTGCCTTTTGTAACAGACATAGGTAAGTAAATATAACTAAAATAAGATGTTTATATATTATGTCAAGATTGTCGGTACAACTATAAGATAGGTAAGTAGTTATATTTTATAGACTGACTAAGGACGTTTAAGAGAACTGTTGTCGCGCGACCTACCATAAAAATGGGTGAAAACTGTTTTCTACCCCTACGGCCTACACATTAACTGGTTTCGGTTATTCTTTTTTAGGGTTCCGTACCTAAAAAGGAAAAAACTGAACCCTTATAGGATCACTTTTTTGTCCGTCTGTCCGTCCGGGTGTCAAGACCTGTATCTCGGGAGGGTGTGAAGGTATCGTGTTGAAATTAAAACCATATGCGTAGATGCATAGCCTCTTTCTGCAGAAAAAAAACAAATTTCTCAGTTTTCGTTCGGCTGTAACTTGTAAAAAAAAGTTACAGCCGAATCGTCGTAATAAACTCACATTTCGACACTCACAAGGGAATCATAACCTATGGGGTACTTCCCGTTGAATTTCAGAGTTCTAGAACTATGAAATTTGGCAAGAAGTATTGTGTTAGAGTACAGGAAAAAAACCGAAAACTAGAGATTTTTAATTTAATCACAAAAAAATTGTGTCTTTATGCAAGGAATATATATGGCTTAGCCATTAATGATTCCAACCATATAAAAAATAAAGACCGAAATTTTATAATGTTAAGGGGTAGAAAAGAGTTTTTTCCTGTTGTATGAAAAACGCGTAATTTACTGGCAAAAGATCGCGCGACAAGTGAAGCCGTCTGTCGTAGCAATCGCAAAGTTTGATCACTGTAAATATTCTTATTTATTAATAAATTTTTAAAGAATTCTATTTAGATCATGTGTGATCGGATCGTAATTTAGACGTAGTTATATTTTCTTTAGCGTTTATTCTTTGTGACGGCAAGTTAAAAAGCAATATTCACAAAACAATGCTGTGTTAGTTATGTAGCGTTTTCATTATTATGCAAAATGGTTTTAACTTGAATGTGGTTTTTATTCCATCGAACAATTGTAGTTTCATTTGCATAAAAGCGGACACTAAGCGCTTCGAGACATTTTTGACATTTCTCAAACGTTTTGCTTTGAAAACGACGCAGCGGTAGACCGTTGGCATGTTGCTTTCGTAGTCGCGTGAACATATTTTTACTCAACTACACAAGGAGGGTAACCTTTTTCTGAAGTACCTATGCATTTGTATGATTCTACATTATATACGTCTATACGCTAAACTAATTTGGAAGAATCGAGATGAATAGAGACGAATGTTTAGACTAGACCATACCAGTTTATCCTAGACTGTGCGTATTTATATCAGGATCAACTAGTTTGGCCTAGACTAAACTGGTTCATCCTATCGGACTTAGGACAAACTAGTTTTGCCTAGGCTATACCAGTTAATCCTATCGCGTATAGGAAGAACTAGTTTAGCCTAGGCCAAACTAGTTTGTCCTGAAATCGGGTTTGGCCGGTAACATATATATATATATATATATAATCTGAATCTCGGAAACTGCTCCAACGATTTTAATGAAATTTGGTTTGTAGGTAGATTAGGGGACGATAAATCAATCTTGTTAGGTTTCATTTTTAGTGAATCCGGGTTTGCTCGTAATTTCAGTCATAAAAAATGCGAGTGGAGCTAGGTCGCCCAGGTACTGATGTATTAAGAGTAGAATATGATAGTTGACATCAACCACATACATATAAAAAAGAAAATTTTGAGAACTTTTTTTACCACATTACTATTTTTTACGTATTAACCAAATCTGTTTACGTAAGAAAGTAGATCCCTCCGTTTGTTTGAATAATCTGTTAATATTTGTTTAACATGATCGTGCAATTCATGCATGTCATGGACCGCGTGGATACCGCGTGCGTAGGAACTGGGTCAATGCAATGTGAAACCAAAATTCTAACGTCGAGAACAACGTGTTGAGATTCATACATATTTCATCATCTCAGCCATAAGAAGTCCACTGTTGGACATAGGCCTCCCCCATGGATTTCCAAAAAGACCGATTGGAAGCGGCTTGCATCCAGCGTCTTCCCGCCACTTGTATGAGGTCGTCTGTCCATCTCGTGGCTGGTCTTCCTACGCTGCGCTTGCCGGTACGTGGTCTCCACTCGAGAACCTTTCGGCCCCATCGGCCATCAGTTCTACGTGCTATGTGCCCTGCCCACTGCCACTTCAACTTGCTAATCCGCTGTGCTATATCGGTGACTTTTGTACGTCTACGTATCTCTTCATTTCTGATTCGATCTCGTAGAGAGACTCCGAGCATAGCCCTCTCCATAGCTCGTTGCGTGACCTTGAGCTTCCTTATAAGGCCCATAGTTAGGGACCACGTTTCAGTGCCGTATGTCATCACTGGTAACACACACTGGTTGTAAACTTTCGACTTGAGGGACTGGGGAATATTGGACGAGAAGACGCTTTTAAGTTTCCCGAACGCTGCCCAGTCGAGTTGGATACGACGATTGACCTCCCTCGTAAAGTTGGACCTGCCTAATCGGACCGTCTGTCCTAGGTAGACGTATTCGTCAACAACTTCAAGAGTGAAGTTCCCCACAGATATTGGGGTGGGCACTACATGGGCGTTCGACATAACCTTCGTTTTGTCCATGTTCATTTTGAGGCCCACCCGTTGGGAAACTCTGTTGAGGTCTTCGAGCATCGTGCTGAGCTCTTCCATCGACTTCGCCATGACTACTATATCGTCGGCAAACCGAAGGTGAGTGATGTACTCGCCGTTAATATTAATGCCGAGCCCTTTCCATTCCAGAAACTTATAGGCATCTTTCAAACCGGCGGTAACCGGCACGTACCGGCAAGCGCAGCGTAGGAAGACCAGCCACGAGATGGACAGACGACCTCATACAAGTGGCGGGAAGACGCTGGATGCAAGCCGCTTTCAATCGGTCTTTTTGGAAATCCATGGGGGAGGCCTATGTCCAACAGTGGACTTCTTATGGCTGAGATGATGAAACCGGCGGTAAACAGTTTCGGAGAGACAACGTCTCCCTGCCTCACGCCTCTTTTCAACATACAACGTACATATTTACATATATGATATTACTCAATTTGTATTTTTCTCTAATATCTTTAAGTATTTTATTGAAAGTAGAGCAAATTTCAACTCTTCGTTTGAAGCACATACTTTTTGTAGTAAAATAAATATAAATAGAAGAGTGAATAAAATAAAGTATATTCTGGGCAAACGTGCTCCACCTTAGACATAGTCTTCGCTTTTGAGACAAAGTCAAACGCAGGCCCATTCAATGTAAAAAAAAGAAGCAAGATTTGCATTGCGCATTTTGCATTGCAGTGGTAGGCATACCATCAGGCGGTACCTGTCATAACATAATGTCTGTCATAATACCTGTCGTAAAATACGGCATATTTCGCATGTAGGTACATTACGCGCTTTTTTAGGGTTCCGTACCCAAATTGTAAAAACGGGATCCTATTACTAAGACTCCGCTGTCTGTCTGTATGTCCGTCTATCACTAGGCTGTATCTCATGAACCGTGATATAGAGTTGAAATATTCACAGAATATTGAGTCATATTATTCACTTTAAAAAAAAAAAATTAAAATAAAACTAATAAGTATTTAAAATTAATATTTTTTTGCCGTTTTTATAGATAAAGGTACGGAACCCTTCGTGCGCGAGTCCGGCTCGCACTTAGCCGGTTTTTTTAATAACGTAGAGGCATAACCATTTATGATTGAAATCGGATTTAAAGTAGTTATCGAAATTGGATAGAGTTTGGGGTAGAAAATAATTTTCTCATTTTGTATGGAAGAGTTGGCGGCAACATTTCTTTTAATTTCAATAAACGCAAAAACCTAACAAACCATAAACATAATCGTCTTAAAATGAGGCACATAACATCGAAACATAGTGTTGGCTCGTACGATGTATCAATTAGATACCTGCTTTTTGTAGACGCATGTTCCGCACTCAGGGTCAAGTATTGTACAAAATGAACAATGTCACGTAGTTGTACACGATTATAATGAGAAAAACCATGTAAGTACTTATGTGGTTTTGTACCAAATATTTTTTTATAATAAAACCTTGGTTGAATAGAGCTATTATGGTCATACCATTATTTTGATGGCGAATAGCAATCTTATTATTTTGTGGTCATTATTTTCGACACTATAATAATCATGTCTATTTTAATGTAGTTTTTTTTTTTATAGTTTATGTGGGTAGTTTTTAATGGTACGAGACCGGGATTATTGTGAATGGTTGATCGTGATCGCGATAGCTTTGTCATCTTGCTCGCGCGTATAGGTGTGTAAACGGGATGGCACGCTATCTCAATATTTAACGTATGTTCTAGATTTTTTCTTATGAACGATGTATGTTTGCATTTTTTGCGAGTTTTATTCAAAAGATGTTATTTTCTTTTGATATAGTTTTAACATGTGAAGATTTTAAGCTGTTTTAAGTATAATAAATTACAAGTATTTTAACAATTCATGATTATTTTATTTCTCTTTCCGATCCGTATAAATTATACAGCTTATAGCTTTTCTATTTTTATGTTGGAATAGTAGGTTCACAATACATTGGAAGGTACGAGTAATAAAAAAAGCTACCTATTCGATTTTGTTCTTTACAGGAACCAACAACCAACAACACAATTACTTTTCAAATACTTACATATATGATTCTTTTACGTACTTTTAGTCAGTATTTTTCTTATAATAAGAACAATACTGGCTAAATTTCAAATAGCTAACCTTTTTCTTGTTATCGAGCTATAATAGGTATTCTGTGAATCAGCTAAAAACCTATAGGAATAATTTTGACATATTCTCAAAGTACAATTTGAAACAAACTTTTCAAAATTAATAATTATTTATTATTTGTGTTTTCAGTTTTCATATCATAGTATCATGTTTCTATAAAATTACATCTGCCTCCAAATGTATTTTTTTTAATCTTATTTAATTAGGGCAATTATTTCTCACAGAATGATAACGTCCTTCGAAGAATCGCTCATTCTTTTACTCTTTAAGGCGTAGGCGTGGGCACTGTATCTCTCTCGCTTGCTTGCTGACATTTTTTTAAATAACTAAACTGACTTCTTTGTGCCATAATTCGGTTTAAAAATAAAAATGTATCGTCGATGTAATTATTTTCACAAGTATTATCCAATAATATATCACACGAAGCAACGGTGCCCACCCCTTCGTCAAAAAAGCCATTACAGATAAACCGTCTTACTTATAAACGCTGAACAAGCGCATTTTAGTTAAACAGTGTTTTGTTCCGTTTTCACGCGTGACAGTTCCCGTCTGATAGAAAGTGACAAGTCCTTAGTCAGTGAATAAGATTTTAACACGCGTTTATAAGTAAGACGGAACATGGATAGAGCAAGATGAAGATAATATATATTTAACTAGCAATCATAATTTTACAAAAACAGCGAAAGATCTTCCAGTAAACAGGCTGTCCCTCCATCCCAGGAGAGGTATTTTCTCTTTCTTAACTTCGAAAGCATTATCTCTCTCTTCTGGAGGAGCAGTGTAAACCAGGGTCCACAGCAACCTGTTTTCGCGTTAACATTTCAACAACATCGTAGTCGTACCTGCCAAATTTTGTATGTAAATAATTTTCTATTTGTGTAGCAAAATAACTTACATATGTGTTGTATATCATTATATTGACATTGTAATATCTAGAAACATTATCAGGAAAAATCGTCAAGAAAAAAATAGAATTCGACAGGCGCAACGCAACATGTTAAATCTTTTATATTTATATAAGTATATAAGGCTATTGTTCTAAGTGATTGATTGATAGACAAGTGCCTAAACCGCTGATCGTATAAACATTACATTTGAAGAATGCCTTGCAAAGTACCTATCGGCATCCAAAAAAAGATCTCTCGACAGCGGGTAGCACCGCGCGAAACAACTAGTTGTTAGTAACATTTAAAAAGACTACTGTGGACCTGAATTTACAATGAAAGATCTGTACATTTTACAAATATTAAGACAGTTCAATAATTTTCAACATCCGACGGGACTGCAACCCGCAACATCTGAATCAGTACTTCGGAGTCTCTAATAAAATTCAGCCTCGGAGTTGATTACGCTGGATGTGGAAAATCTCTGAAGTCTTTTTTGTTGTACATTTTGTTCTGATTCGTTCACAACACCATCGCTAATCTACCTCTTTTACTAAACATTGGCACATAAAGTGATCACAAATAATACTCATATGATATATCCGTGGCTGTCGCCGTACCAAAGCTACTACAAATACTTATTAAACACGTATTAAAATTCACAGTATCAAGTATCTACCAACGTAACATAGAATATTATAAAATCTAGACAACTCGAGTTATAGCGGGTGTATATATTGACTAAGACTTTATTTTCAACTTGCTTTATGAGTATTGATAAAGGCCTTGAGGCCTTTAAACTCCCTTCACCCTTTATCTATATTACGCCAACAAGACCTTAAGTTTAAGGCTGGGACCAAACAATCGTAATACTGTGTCGCAAACATTATGCCGCATTCGTTTTCATATCAAAGTTACCGGTACAAAATTAGTTGTAATTTTCAGTTGAAAATACGCTCGTTTTGCGTAATTCTTAGAGATATGTTGAGCATTTGTCTGTACATAAAAGAGAGAGATTGATCTCTCTGTTCAATATCGATTACTCTTTTTACGTGATGGGATCTATGAATAGCTAGGTTGAAAATTCGGAAAAAGCAGAAATAGTTTAGCCATTCATAGTTCCTATCGTAGGTATTTAAAAAAAGAAAATATTATTTTTCAGTTCTATGGAAAAAAAATCGCTCAACGCTGAAAATTTGAGAAGTAAGTACTAAACTAATTCACTGGGTAATTAGTTTCGCAAGTTCAATTTAAAGTCGAAGTGAAGTTTACACCCTCTAGAAACTTATCATTTTTTTTCTAACAATTGTATGAATATAAACATTTAGGCACAATTGTATTAAATTCAACGTACTGGGTATATATAGTGCGCTACACCACTGCGCACGTACGGAACGATTATCAAGCACCTTTATATAGGTATCTGGGAAATTGTATATAATTGTAAGAAAGTTACAGTCATGTTAGGTAACTTTGAATTTCCGTGTAACTTCGAACGGCCTCTTATAGGAGATCTGTATATTTTTTGCGTGACATCATCATGTGAAGTTGTCATAATATAATGGCGAATTATACAGAGAATGGTAGAAAAAAAATACATTTAGGTAAATTCCGTTTAAAGTTACAACAAAAGTCAAATTTACCCAATTTGACTTGTAAGATTGCTAAAAATCTTGTTTCTTGTTGCGTTATACCAGTAATTTAGTCGAGTAGTGATTCACTTTCTGTTTGCATGAGAGCTTTTTAACTCACGCTAATAAGCTCTTAAAATTATATAAAATGTAAGAGTTAAATCCTTTATAAGTTGTTTAATTTCAATGGATAGAAAAGTTTACGCAGCACCATCCTAACGTGCGGTTACTCACTACTCAACTAAATTAGTAGTATAATGTGAACTTAGGCTTAAGGTTTGAATTTCTTTTACGTGACTGACGTTTCACGCGCTACTATATCCTATGCGCAAACGCAGGACACGTAACGGACCTCCAGAATAAAAATGAAACAGAAAATGCAAACGCTATGTAAAATACGTAAAAAAACGCTATTTAAAGTACGTGCGACCGACGCGACGTCAGCGTGGAAGGGCTTCAAACCTACTATGATTTCGACTCCAGTTGAGAACGAGAAAATATATATCTCCATTCTAATATAAAATATATAATAGCCTCGTCGCTTGGTCTAATGCCCAAACAAATATCATGAACTGGAGTCTGAGCAAGCTTTCCGACGTAACGTATGTCCATGATACGCAGTGAACTTGTGTCGTTAAGACGCTGTAGCTAGTAAATGTCTTGTACGCGTTTGCCAACATTTTTTTGACATACAAAACTACAGAACAGAGACGTAAAAACATGTTGCGCAAAATCAAGCAAATAACAGCGACATAATATGTTCATCAAACATTTCAGTTCATAGTTTTTGATTTCTTTTCTGTATATTAAGAATTTATTAGATAAAAATGAAACGTTTTTACGTTATTTTGTTTTTTTTTTGCATAATAAATTTTTCATAAGTACATTTACTAATATATTTAAAGACGTTGGTGTGCACGAGCGAGACAGAAGACTGATTACATACAACGCCAGAACGAGAGGCAAGCATCGGTGTATTGACGAAATAAATTCTCATCGAGTATCAGGTTATGTTACACCGTAATGCTACAAACAAGTCTCTAGCTTAGAAGAAAAAATAATTTCAGGTCTCATATGTGACTAATAGAACGTACAGTTTTAACAAGATGCAGTGAATAACTTCTATATGTACTAAAATATAAGAGTGCTCATAACATCTAATAAAATTTAGGAGCGCTCAACAAAATTAATTTCCGTACTTAAATACAATTTTAACTTACGTATTGGAAATGTAAACAAACATGGCGGACTAATCTGTTCATGATACAGTGCGATATATAGGTAGAGAAGCGGGGGCAATTAGTCCTGCGCTGCCACAAAACATTTTTTTTTTCTGAGATAATCATAGCCCCGACTGATATCATTGGATTCATCCTGACGTCACAAATACAAATATGTTTATCACAATTGTTTATCAAAGCCCAGCAGGGTTACGCTCTTACTCTTATAACGATGCAAAGTTGACTCACGCCCGTTTTTATCTTGCTTTTTCTGCAATTAAGAGAGTGACATAAAAGTTGAAGAGACTGTTTAAAAATTTCGCAATTTAAAGTAGGATTATTTGGACTTTTGTCTCACACTCTTAATTACGGAAAAGGCAAGATAAAAATGAGCGCGAGCCAACTTTGCATCGCTTTAAGAGTTGAGGGTAACTCTGTAGGTGCAGTGTCAGAAAGATGGATACAGACAATCCAAGATGGCGGTCGGCAGTTTAATTTCTTACGCCATAAACATACTACATCTATATTTAATATTTTCAAAGTTTAGGATAATTATACTTTACTAAGAGTAGGTACTTTCAATTCCTTTTTATAATCATGTCTACCGAAAAATTGGTGACTTGGTATTATGATGACCAGTTGTGAATCCGCCATATTTATTTCCATATTTTACAATAAAAAAGAACACGATGTAGTTTATGACAATAAGAGGTGTCAATGTGAATAAAGTAAATGTTTTAATACTCATTACAAAATAAACTGTTGATAAATATCTCAATGCAAGGCAAGTCTAGTCTGGTAGCCATTGCACCATTTAATGTTTCTGTCAATTTCTTACTTTTAATATTATGTTATGTCTATGAATAAACTTATTCTTACAAATAAACGAGATTTACATTAGAAATTGTAAGATTAGCGTTACAGAATTAATACAAAAGAACACATTCAATGGAATGACAAAGTAGAAGAAATGTTGATTTGTGACATAACTTAAAGAAGAAAATACGGAAATATACTTTGGTTAGTTACCAACGAAGAACATAGAGCCGAGGTAGACCTGGCAAGTGCGACGTCTTTTATAATTCCAACCAATTATCAGCATTACTTACATCGAAATAAAGTGTACTTTTACTTTGCACAATAAGTCATCATCAGGCAATAAATTTTAGATTATATATCTCGGTTTACTCTCTATCGCAAGAGCGAGACAAAATTAAATTAGCTGCATTTGATTTTGCACGTTAACACAATGGCAATTATAGTAATATTCGCTTGGCGGTAAGACGCTTGCCAGGTTTGCCGTTGGCTGTGCGGTCGCTCGCGACCACGGCATGGCACTTGTGATTACAACCGAATAACAACCTAACTACTACTCGCTGGTATACATACGTTACCCTCATTACAATACAGTACATATCCATATCTGTACACCTAGCGCGGAAACTCTACTAAATAAACTCCTGGAACCAAAAAAGAAACAAAAATTGGAATATCGTTCGTTTTTTGAATTTAGTTATTTTAAACATTTTAATTCAAATGTGGAAGCATGATGCCAACATCAAGAAAAAAAACATTTTAATTAGTTAAGTGGTGCCTTCAGAATAGCTCTATGGTGGCAAAATAAAACCTTGTTGAACGCACAAAAAAAGAAGAATGACAAGTGAAGATTTCATTGACAGCTGGTCTCATGTGACCATAGTCTGAGTAAACGGTAGTGTTACAATCTCTTTGGAGAGAGGTCTACTACGTTCGCCATCGATATCAATGATAAAACTACAGGATTTTTGCTATTAATCCTAACAGTAACTCATTTGAATTTTATAATGTATGTGAACACCTAGCATTTCAGGCCATTCTTTTTGTACTTATAGAAAATAAGTGAAGTTACAAACATAGATAGATATGAAACATATTTTGCCTAGTGGTATCAGTGACCTTGTTGCATGGTAGTACGGAAGCCTCGATTTGCCAGTGAAGCTCGTACTTTGCCAGATTTATTTAAATAAAGCCTCTTGGAAATAATAACACAATGTGCTCAAAACAATTTTTAATTTGACATCTGTCGGTTTGACTGTAATAAATTTGAAAACGGCAAACTTTGGACGAATGAAAAATGTCGTGTTCGAGCGAAATAGTCGCGGTACTTTTAAATACAGTTTTTTTTTGGACATGTACTGTATTTGTTTGAACACAATTTGAATACATCACTAATTCAAATAATCGGTTTTCGGGAACACAACGATTGCAACAAACTAGCTGTTGCAAACATTTTAATTAATGAACTATTCTGGGCAATTCTCAGGGTACTACTAAACTAAATATTTTTTCTACAGGACAAATAAATGAATCTTAAAATAATAAGGTTAAAAAAAGAACGAACATTATATTAAGTCATTAAAAAAATAATAGTAAAGTGGTGCCTTGCGAATTGCCCCCATTATTTACCTATCTACATATTCATAAATTGTTGTAAATTAAAGGCAAATATATATCTTATTATTAACAAATTGTATACAATTTTAACTATAAGTACATTTTTCTTACTTGTCCAAATTTTGTAAGCAAATATACCGATCACAGCTCATAGTTTGAATTCATTAAGGCGCATGGGTGGGCGCTGTAGATGTCATAATCGCACGCAACACCTTTTTCTCAGACAAATAAAAGGTAATACTTTTTTATACCTGAATATTTTTTTTTTATATAGACAACTGCAGCGACGGGTCTTTAAAGATTTTTTATTGGTTGCCAGGTCACCATCTTTGTTTACATAATTGGACATGTAGGGAAAAACATACTTTAAAAGGAAGCATTAGGATTACAGTATATGTACACCGAAAGCTTCAAGCCCTTATTATATTATTAGTTGATCTTAGTTAACGCAAACTTAATTTTACGTGAAAAATATTATCAAAATGAAGATCAATAATACAATGGGAAAATTTTCCAAACCGAAAGTACACATCATACGGCTGGTCCCAATATTTGATCTCAATCCATTTTAATGTACCTGAGATAGATACTTTAATCTATTTTAAATCAAATTGATCTTGAACCTATATATGGAAAGCATAGATTAAAATCTGAGATAAGTGAAATGGATGCATTGGAGGTCGAATATTGGGATCAGTCGATATACTACATTTTAAACACTAATCAATAATTGTATAAAATTAATCTAAGAATACTTAAAATAACAACCAATCTTAGGGAGTGAAAATAGAAATATTAAAAATGGATAAATTCCAAATAGCTACAGGAACCATCTTCATTATCAACTCTGCAGACACCCTGTACATTCAAGTTGCGACACACAAAAATAATACCTGCTACAATTATACATATAAAAGTCAGACAATTTTACAAAAATGTCACGATGTACGGGAAAATGTACCCAATGCCAAGGTGAGAAGGTTCGTTTTCATTTTAGGCTAGAGTGAATAGACATCTTCTAGATCGACGAGCTCCATCCTCGGCCACACCGTCGCTTAACATCAGGCGAGTTGGTGGTCAATCGTGGATCTATCTTGAGTAAAAAAAACTGTTAAATAATATATACCGCAGAGAACTTCATACTTTAACAAATCATTTCTAAAGGTAGCATTCAGTAGATATATCGAGAGAACGACAGACGTCCGCAATTGTCGCATCGGCCGCAACCCTCGGAACACTAGCTTAAGGTATAACTTGGAGTGCACTGGAAGTGATAATTATAATGTCACATTAATGTGTCTAGATTCTAGCCTAGATGTTTAATCTGTACTAATAAAATATGTACGGTCAAGTGCGTGTTGTGCCACGCGCAAGGTTGGGTTCCGTCGTTGCACATCAAAATTTATGTGAACATAAACAGGGTCTTGTTTTATACTATGAATATACGAGTTAACTTGTTAACGAGTTAGTTTAAATTTGCACGTAATTGTAATTTTTTACTTCTCTATGGTAAATTTTTTAAGCTGTACGACTATTACAACTATTTTGTCACAATGAGTAAGAATCGCGAAAACCTTAGAAAACATTATAAGGGTTCCTTGTTTACTACGGAACCCTAAAAATTAAAGTTTTTTACTACAAACAACAAGGCTTTGTGGATAAGATTCATAAACAGCACCCAATTCACTTCCATCATATGTGTAGTTTTTAAGACTAATGCCTTAAAAATGATACATCATGTCAGGGTTGCACGATCAGTGCCTGGGATCCAGGAGCAACGCGCTTGTTGGCAGTGAAACATATCACGATATGTACTATTTCATCTTATTTTGTTTTGACACAATGTACTTTTTAATTAATTTTCTATTTCTTTCACCGCTTCATAATCACTTATCTTCACAGTTGGAACGTACTCAGTAATAAGTGACTTGCAGGACCGCCACTTATGGAGGGGAGTGGGGAGATCTTTGCCCAGCAGTGGGACAGTATAGATTAATAAAAAGTCTCGTTGATCTGCTAATTATAATCTACTTTTTTAACCGATTTCTTAATATAACATTTACTACACCACTACTAGGCAAAGATCTCCACCAATTCCATCCAATCTTACCGATCCCCAGCCAGCACCTCAATACATACTTCGACAAATTCTATCAATTACTGAAATTTCCGGTAAATCAAACAAAGCAAAGTAGTTGTGCTATTCCAAATATTAGTTCCTAAAGATACGTACAAGCCACTCACACTGGTATACAAAAAAACGACACTGCTTATACTATTGGAGTTACACTCACATGTAGCGTATTTATCACTGTAGTCCACATTTTATCGCTGTAGTCCACATTCTATCGCTGTAGTCCACATTCCACTCGTTGACCGCTGGCTGTATTACTCTACTAGACGGTAGTGTAATAGGGTCGCGGCGGCGGCGAGCGCTACGAGTCCGGATGGAAGTGCGTCACTAGCAGCTTGGTCGCCTTTGCGAGCTCGTAGGCGGCGGCGCGGACCTCGTCCAGCGGCGCGGGCCCGGAGCACGCGGAGCAAACCGCCGCGCACGCTGAACTCAGGGACGAGAGACGCTCGGAGAGATCCGACTCCAGTGGGGACTGCGGAGATAATAATTAAATAAATAAGGGTCGGATTCAGAAGGCAGTCGTCCTAGACACGGCACGAATTGTCAGGAGTCAAAAGAAGGCGAAGAAGAGTGACAAAAAATCCTCTTCATAGTTAGATAAACCTAACCTAAAAACGTCATTATCGCAATCATAGTTTCCACCTGAGTGCTTGTTTGAGCTATCTACCATTGATAAAATTTTACAGGAGAGTTTTTTGTAAGGCTTGAAAGTCTTTTATACATGAGTATGGGTAACTATGTTTGAAAAAAGAATTTCAAGCCTTACTAATATAGCTTTTTCAAAAAATAGTGACCTCTTCTCCTGTAAAATTTTACCAATGGTAGATAGCTCAAACAAGCACCGAGGCGACGTAGTATCAACACACCAACCTGCGGGAACAGCGCCCGGAGCGCTCGCACCGCATTCCTTATCCCGTGCTCTCGCTCGCCCAGCCCGGGGTGGTTGTCTCTGGCGCACGCCCACAGCTCCTGTATGGCGCGGGTGACGCCCTCCGCCCGCCTCTGCACCATGTCGGCGCTGGGCAGCGTACTGCCCGACCCGCCCTCCAGCACGCTCTGAGTCAGCGACCGGTCCAGTGACGATAACGTCGTCAGCTGAAATTAACGATCATCAATAGTGATTTTGTGAAATTTAACTGATTGCGCATGCACGTCCTCGTTGTAAAAGGCTACCTAGAGTTCTCGAAACTATCGCCGGACTTTATTAAATATTTCAGAACATAATGTTTTTGAACGTATAGCTCCGCCTGTGTTGAACACAGGCGGAGCTCTCATTTCTGTTTTCCATTTAATTTTATAGGAAACAGATCTACGATTGACTATAACTTACGCGACGGTAACTTAATCTATATAAATGTCACGTCACGTGACGTCCTTCAAAACTAGGTTGAAGACGTGGCTCCTTGAGCAATTATTTTATGACAACGACGTCTTCTACAAACTGCCAGCAGTGTTATATAATACTATTTAATAATTTATATTACTATAATAATTGTGAAATCTGATGATAATGTTATTTTTAAGGTATTTTATTAATTTGACATTTTATCAACGAGTTATTTTTATTATTATAAACTCACACGTGATATACACGTGTTTCTATTGACTTGTAACTATGGGGTTATAAATAAAATATTTGTATTTGTATGCAAAGTCCTGATTAACGGTTTACCCTCAATCGAAAAATACATTCGTACTCGTAATAGACGAAAGCTTCTAATTACCCTTTAACAGACGATCCAATTTGTCCGGAGCGAACCTTCAAAATTGTTGTCTGTGACGTCACATCGAACATTGAAATGGAAATTCGGCGAACGCGCGTCTACACGATCGGTTTTTGAAAGTTCGCTGCATGTTCGGAGCGAACATTTCGATTGTTCGTTAACACTATTACAATGAACACTCTAAATTTATCGGTCTTACCGAAAAACGTTACTCAACTTTGATCAACATCTTAAATTCTCTGTCTTATTTCCGCAACATGTGCCATTACATGTCAGGGAGAAGTTGACAAAATAATATATGTTGAGCATTGATCAAATTTAAGTAACGTTTTTCGGTAAGTCCCTAATGGCATAACCGAAAAACGTTACTTAACTTTAACCATCATCTTAAGTTCTCTGTCTTCTTTCCACAAGTGTCATTACGTGTCAGCGAGAAGTTGACAAAATATGTTAAGCAATGCTTAAAGTTAAGTAACATTTTTCGGTAAGGCCGTCAGTCTCTAATCAGTGGTTTAGATTATCCGTAGTGTCCGTCAACCAGTCAGGAACTAAGTATCGTCAACTTTGAGTTTTATATACTAAGATTTAAAATGTGAAATTAACACTTAGGTACTTCATATTTTTCTAGCGTAAGTAGCAAAAAAATATGATATTCTTATATGTATCTACTGGACCCGAAATAGTTAAGATATACTCAGTTAGAAATTATAATTTGAAAGATTACTTCACACACCTCAATTATTACGGTAGTATGTTATACTAACTACAAAATAAACTACAAGTATACGCAACATAACTTTGAAGCCAAGATTTCTGCTACACATGCAAATATGTAACAGTAAAAGGATATCAAAATTGAAAGATGTCAAATGCAGTAATATGATTTTAATACATCTTCTTACTCATCTCCGATAATTATAGCCTGGGTGTCTTTAAATCGCGATTTTTATATCAAGGAGTTGGCGGTGAAGCGCAAACCTATTACAACATTAACGGTCTTACCGAAAAACGTTACTTAACTTTAACCATCGTCTTAAATTCTCTGTCTTTTTTCCGCAAGTGTCATTACGTGTCAGCGAGAAGTTGACAAAATATGTTAAGCAATGCTTAAAGTTAAGTAACGTTTTTCGGTAAGGCCGTAAATATCTAGAAGTTTGTCTGAGAAAGATTGTTTTTAGCGATAAGAACAAATTTAATTCTCTAAAGTATTTAAGTACTGGAAGCCAAGACTCATTTTGGGCCCCTCCGCCAAGAGAGTAACTTTTTAATTTTTAGCTCCACAGACACCGGGGTCCGTGACACCGAAAGAAAGAAAAAAGTTACTTTAAGTATTTAAAAGATTTTATTTTATTTTACTGTGTTCTTACTCATCCGGCATATTGTCTGGAAGAGACTTCTTAGCGATAAGAGCACCACAGAACGACGATTACAGCAACAAAATGAGAAAGATGGAAAGGTAGAGAAGACACGACTATCACTTCCACCGTATTTTTGTGAGTGTTACCAATTGTATTGTACATGTGTCTAATTCATCGGCTTCAAAGTTAGCAAGCGATTTTTACACCTAAATTAGTAAAATGTAAGTGATTAGTACCTGATGTTTAGTAACCTGCCAGTTATTCTTTGGTCCCTCTCTAGTCTCATACATACTGACCGGTCGCTGTGCGTTCTTCAGCGCTTGCCTCAACTCCGCTTCATCGGTCAACTGATCAGTCTCAAGACTCCGCCCCCGTTCCTGGGCTTTCGACGCGGTCTCTAGCGCGTGGCTCGTCGAGCTCTCATTCATAGAGTATTGTGACGTCATACTCTGATCGTCATCTATGCTGCTTGTGGTCTTTAGAACGCTGTTCTCTTTCGTTAACTGTTCTACTATAGTTTGTAGGCTTTTCAGTTGATTCTTCAGTTCCGTTATGGTGGAGTCTTTGTTGTGTAGTTCTTTTTTTAAAGTTTCGATTTGTTCGCTGGTCTGCGGGAGGGGGGATTGCGTTTTGCGGTCGATGTTGAGTGAATCGATGGGGAGGGAGGGGTTGTATGTGGTGGATACTGTCTCGCCCGGTTTCGGCACCACGTTTGATATCTGTTGAACCAAATTTGAATTTAATTTTTTTTATACTAAACATTATTTATTTATTTATTATTTAAGTTATATTAACTCTAACCTTGAAAATTCCAAGATCCAAGTTCTCAGGAAACAGAGAAGATTAAATTATGCATATAAAGATTTAATTTCAACCGCACAAAGTATCAAAATTTTAAAAACACTTTCTCAGTAACACAAAAACGTTTTTCAGAATCCTACGGTACTTACAAACATATCATCATCATCAACACCACATCATTCAAGTCCACTGACAGCCACTCAGCCTGATCTTCAACTTTCAAACATAATAAATGTACGCCTTTTTTCTATTGAGTTTAAATACAGAGACTACACTTCCTACAATCCTGTCACAACTAGTCATTTTCCACTATCATTAGTATTTTCATACATGCTCGTCGATTGCGGGTACTTTTTAATTGACTTCCAAAATGAAGGTTCTCAATTCACTGTATAGTTTTGTTTGTATGTTTGTTCATATTTTTTTTTTGTATGATGGGTAATATAGGTCAGATCTCAGAGGTCGCCGTATATAAATTTTTATCAAAATCGGCTCAGTACCTTAGTTTTTATAAAATAACTATAGTTTCTATAAGATAGACTCAAAACATAGCATTGGTCAGTAATTTGTCACATGTTTCACACTCTGTTGAAGTATATTTGATAAATAATTAATCCGTGGTCAACGTTGCTGGTACATCATCGAACTTATATTTCTTAATGATTCCTGTATTAACCCTAAACTTTGTTGTGTACTGTTTGTTAATCTTAATAAACAATAAAAAAAAAAAAAACATCCCAGTAAACGAATTGTGTATTTTGAAGAGGGGTTTTTTTCAGTTTTTGAAACTATAATAATGACCTGACCATTCTTCAAAACGTCTTCGACTTGGTCGTGAGAGGTTTCCCCACCTTTACCTACATTGTTTCGTTAATATTCCTTTATCCGCATGCCGGAACTAAGACACAGAACAAACATCCATGCTGAGCAGAAATGTTCGCACTGAGTGGGGATCGAACCCACGACCTACAGCTCAGAGGCAGACGTACAACCACTGAGCCATGAGGCCCGTTATAGAGTATATAGAGTATGAAGGGTGTGTGCAGTACTCACGTCTAGATCTAGCGGCGTGAGGTGTGCGTAGTCCTCATCGGACGCGACCGAGTCGTAGAGAGGCTCGTCGTCCGAGACTTGCGACATGTGCTTCAGGTGGCTCGCAGACAGGAGCGGGTTCAGCGGACCGAGACCTGGACACGGTGTATATACATATAAACATATTAATAACGTTTCAGTTCATTCTTTCACGACAAGCCAGCTGATAATAAAAGAGATGAATGTTACTTCTCGGCTGCAAGGTGGCTATGTGCTGCCTCCTGGTGGCGTCCACCAGAACGTCCTTCAGCAGGGTCGCCATCTCGGCGGTGGAGAGGCGCGCCAGTTTCTGCCGGCCCTGGTTCCGCGGAGCAGACAGCGCCGGGTTCACCGGGAGGAACGCCACGCCGCTCCGCTCCAGGCCCGATGCGCTCGTCTGCCATACTGCGGTACACGTTACATTCATTTTATAACCGACTTCCGAAAAGGAGGAGGTACTCAATTCGTCGGAATCTTTTTAAAAAAATATTTCAATGTTGTTCCCCGATTACTCGAAGACACCTGGACCGATTTGAATTAAAGTTTAGTTAATTTATCATAATAATTATATATGTGTAATTCTGACTTACCTGTAACATGTATGTTATTCAAGGCTAATAAATATTCTTATTCTAGAGATTTCATCAAAATCGGTTCAGTATTTTGGTTTTTATAACAAAATAACTGGATATATATATATATATATATATATACGTAATTTTTATGTTTGCTCAGGATAATTAGTTCAAATATTAAACATCTATTTTGTTTGATTATCTGGAATGAAAATCGAATGCTTAACACCCTGTATCAATATTGCTAGTACAGTCACCTGTATAAGAAATAAGTCCTGGAAGTAACTACTGGACACAATTAGAGTATATTTTAACCGAGAATTAATAGTTTCTTCTAGACAAGCGAGTTCCTTAGTGGACAGTTGCTTAATAATGGCGGTCAAGTGCAAAACTTATAATCATAAAAAAAGTAATGGTATAACGTGTACTCACTCGCTTCAGTCTCTCGTCGATCGATCTCATCGTATATATCCATCACTAGCTCTTCAAACAGATGGTTTGGAAGCTGCAAAAAAGTAAAGAGTAATTAATACTCTGATGAATATTCCAGAGCCCAAAAATGTATGACCGAGCGAGGCGTATTCTGCGTTACAAAGCTGGCATGTACTAAGATACCAGTAGAACATGCTATGAGACGCGTAGTAGTAAACCAAAACCGTGTTAGTATACATATATGGATAGATAGATGGATAACACTTTATTAAAAACCACATGATAACAAAAAAACAAAGATAACATTAAGTACTATAATTATATTCATAATTAATATAATTATAGTACAATAATTAATATAATTGTAGTTGAATTAGTAGTAGTTGTAGTGTAATTAATGTAAATTAGTATATATTTTTTTTTTTAATTTAATTTTTATCTCCACAGACACCAGGGTCCGTGACCTTTGTCATAATTACAAACTATTGTTTACTACTTATCGTTACAGGAAAATTATTTTGTTTTAATTTAAGTACTATGTTGCGTGCATACCGCGAGCAAACCAGCGACCCGCAAGCAGCACCCGATCACGAGTTTGACGCATGTGCCAGCCCGAGCCCTCCTCAACCATATGTTAGGGAAGAGGGCGACCCACCACACGACGCCGCCATGTTAGTATATTAACGAAGAGTTTTAGGAAACTAGTGGCGTGTTCTATTAAACTAGTAATAAAACTGTGGCAGATACTAGTATAATAAAATGACGTACTAGTATACTAGGTGCACATATTAGTGTACTAGTGGAATGTGTTAGAAAACTAGTGTCACGTACTGATATACTAAAAGCGCGTACTAGTATATTAAATGCACATGTTATTATACCAGTAGAATGTGTTAAAAAACTAGTGGTACGTGCTAGTAAACCTATAGGCAGATACTAGTATGTTAGGGGCACATATTAGTGTACTTGTAGTATGTACTAGAAAACTAGTAGCACTTGATAGTAACTTAATGGCGCGTACTAGTAAATAAATAAATAAAATAAATAAATATTTGTGGACATTTCACACAACACCATCTAGTCCAAACTAAGCAAAGCTTGTACTATGGAACTAGATGGCTGATAGAATAGGTACATATATACTTTTTTTTTTGTAAATATATACATATGATACATAGAAACACCCAGCCACAGAACAAACATCCATGTTCATCACACAAATGTTTGTCCTGGGTGGAGATCGAACCCACGACCTACGGCACAGCAGGCAGACATACTACCAACTGAGCCACAAGGCCAGTCAATAGTATACTAGAGGCTAGTATACTAGAGGCTAGTATACTAGAAGCTAGTATACTAGAGGCTAGTATACTAGAGGCTAGTATACTAGCGGCTAGTATACTAGTATAGGAATTTACTATTAAACTATGATGTATGTATATGGTAGTCCATTATCGATCCTCACCAGTTGCAGCTTGCCTCGTGCCGCCTTGGCGACGTCAGTGCACTCGTGCGTATCGTGCGCCCGCGGCACGATGTAGTGCGTGCCGGCCGCGTGCTCGGGCCGCGCGCCCGTCAGGAAGTAGATCATGCGGTCCGTCGCTTCGTACACGAGCTCTACCATGCGTTCCGCCAGTGCACTGTGCCCGCCTTGTCTGTCACACAACATAAACACGTCTTGTTTTTTTTTTTTTATATTAGATCTACTATTTACCACCAACTTGCCCGATATTAAGCGACGGTGTGGCCGAGGATTGAGCTCGAATATAATAGGTGTGTTCCGTTACACAATTTATGAATAGCTATGCAGTTATTTGTAGATTTTATGAATATATATACAGTAAAAGCTCCTTATTCGCTGGGTATACGTTCCGTAAATATGCCGTGAATATGTAATGGTGATTTGTATGGGATTATAGGGCATACATTACGAAAAAAAAAACAAATATGTAAAAAAAAAACAATTTAATTGAAGTTTTTACCATATCGATTAATTATTATTATCTTCTGGTTTAGGCAATGGTTTAAAGAATTTTGTAATTTTATCTTGCTTGGCAGTTTTTAAAAGCTCCTACAATTCAGACAGATATTCAGCAGTGGCATTAGCAATTAAAAATAAGACTTCGTTCCATAGACGGATCAATTTTCATAAATAAATCACAAAGCTCATTTGCCATTCTTAAACCTACACTAAGATTTTTCAAATTAGATGTCACGTTTCCAGTGCTTGTTGAAGCCTCTTCTTCAATGAGCTGCGAATTTAACATTTCCTCCAAGTCGGTTTCAGTCAAATCATCATTTTGTGATTTAAGCAACTCCTGAATGTCACTTGGTTCTATCTGTTCGACTTCGAACCCATCTCGTCATATTCCATTCGCGTTTACATAGGATACCGAATGCTTTTTATTAATATGTATGTACCGATGTACCGTTTAGATCCGCGAATAAAGAAATCTTTAGCCGCGAATATAGGAATTGCGTCGCATTTTTTTTATCCGCGAATAGTGAAAACGCGAATGAAGGAAGCGCGAATGAAGGAAGCGCGAATGAAGGAAGCGCGAATGAAGGAAGCGCGAATAAGGAGCTTTCGACTGTATGATCTTATGCATACACAGACAGACAGTAAAAGATACAAATCTGAAAATTGGCAAGATTATAGGGCTTACATTGATGTAAATCTACAAATACAAGCTTGTGTAAATATTTTTTTTTTTTAAAGGGAGATTACTGAACGAGATAAAACCTGTTGATTCCACGAAAAATTGATAAGTGAATGTTTCAATTTGGATAAAGAAAATAGGTCTGTAACACTTAGCTACTTTATTTGAAACGTCTAGCATTTCAGGTTATTCCTACTAAAATATGTGAAGTTACAAATATTCCTAATTATAAAACACATTATGTTGAGTAATTACCTCTGGTGTCAGTTCATGTTCATGTATTGTGTCATGCATAGGAGTATGGAAGCCTCGGTGTGCGAGTGAAACTCTTATGTTACCAGATTTATTCTTTTTTTGTGGACATTTTCACACTACGCCATCTAGCTTCAAACTAAGAAAAGTAAAAGAATAAATCCAGGGGATTGAAATCACGATCTATAGCAACATACTATCATACTAGCAACTGAGCTAACTGAGCGGGCCAGCCTGGCACCGAATACCTGGCGCATTCAGCAGGCGTGTTCCCCGCGTGGTCCAGTGCTGCAGGCTCGGCGCCCCACGCGGCCAGCAGCTCGGCCTGCGCCGGCTGTCCCGCGCGACACGCCACATGCAGACACGATGTACCCTTCTCCTGTAACACACATGAATCGATTTACATTCTTCTAAGTCTTCTGGAACTAGTAACAATTCTGCCAGAGTTCACAGAAATATACTATCATATTACTTTGTTATTTTTAACCCCTAACCTAAAAATAGGGGTGTTATAAGTTTGATGTGTTTATCTGTGTTGGTCTATGGCATCATAGCTATCAACATATGGCATCCATTTTGATCTAGTTTCTTTCTTTGAAAGAAGATTTTATTTAGTGTTCCCAGCTATGTTTCATCAAAACCGGTTCAGCCGTTTTTTTTTGGTCAAGGGTTTTTGGATTTTCTAAGCTTATACTTGTTACATGAGCGTATTTATAAACGTTTAGAGATAAACTGTGCAGTTGTCTGAACAAATTAAAAGACACTAAAGTAAATAGGAATCATACAGTTTGTTAACTTAGAGAACGATTACTTTTCATTATCATTTTACTACTACGCGGGTGAAACTGTGGGGCAGCAACTAGTATGTGTATAAAGAGGGGATGAAAGATTATGATATAATGTTTTCTAAGGTTTTCGCGTTTGTTACTCATTGAAATGTAACAAATGTTAATGGATTTATTGCATATTTTATTTATTTTATATTTTACATAATTTTATGACCTGATGTTTCAAACACTGCAGAATCTGTGGTCACAGGTGAGACTCACTTCACCTCACCTGTGAGCAGTAAAGTGTTCGAAACGTCAGGTCATATAATTATGTAAAATATACGCAATAAATCTGTTAAAATTGGTTACATATGGATATAGACTATTGACAAGCTATGCTGGCATGGTTATTACCTGGTTATAATAGTTAGGATCAGCACCCTGTGCCAACAGCCTCATTGCAGTATCAAGTGAAGAGCTCCTCACTGCACTGTGCAACTGCCTCCCAAGTTCACTGGGAGGCTCGTCTCGTCTTGCTCGTAATACATATGCTAAACGTAGGTGTTTAGCTAGAATGAACTCTGATTTGATTGGACTGAAACAAAATTGATGAAAATTAGTTTTCAAGATTCACACATCCCATCCTAAAAATGAATATGGTTTTTTATTTTCTTTAATATAACTACCTAGGCACTGATCATTTCATGATAATTTTATATGTTTAAAAATGTTGTGATATATGGGAGAGATAGCTGCGCGCTTTAATCTCTACCTTAATAAGTGTGTAATAGTTGAGAAACCCTTAGAAACCAATAATTTTATTTTTTAAATCATTTCTTAAATTTATCTATAATAGGTTTCTCAATTTTGTTTACTAAATATGTTTTCTTCAATATGGTATGAGGACAAACAATACATACTGTAAAGGATCCTTTGCTTGTGGCTTTTTCCTCAAATGCTTGGGTGCTGAAGTGTCCAGAAGAGAATGCTCCCAGATGCTGTTTACATTCTGTGCTGTCAAAGCTTGCACCATCTGAAAATAAATGAAATTAAATGAGCTTGAAATCGAGGGGCTTATTAAAAGCCTTTGTAGTTTCACTATTCGACTTCAGGATTGATTGATTTAAGAAGTACTTTATTATCATAATAACAAATACAGTTTATAGACTTAGCTTAAATAGCTTAGGTTACAAATTATCTTATTGACTAAATCGTTCTATAGGCTAAGTGCGCCTTTTAAAACTTTGAACTAACAAAATGTTAGGTGAGTGAATACATTCTTTTTAAAACATGATTATGAGGGTAAATTATTATTATATAATATAAATAAAGTGGTTTTGTTAGGTACATACTACTTCGCTATTTCATATGTTTGTGTAGTGCTAATATAATTTGAGGTGGATAATTACTTACATAAATAATAACACTAGGTAGGAACTTAAATAAATAAATAAATATTTGTGGACATTTCACACAACACCATTTTGCCCAAACTAAGCAAAGCTTGTACTATGGAACTAGATGGCTGATAGAATACATACTTTTTTTTGTAAATATATACATATGATACATAGAAACACCCAGACACAGAACAAACATCCATGCTCATCACACAAATGTTTGCCCTGGGTGGGGATTGAACCCACGACCTTTCAGTTCAGCAGGTAGACGTAAACACACTACCAACTGAGCCACAAGGCCAGTCAACTTACAATTTACATATACACATAATTTTATCATTATTAGATATGGCTTCTGGATTGCTTTATAGCCTATTACCTATTAAATAAAATAATAAAATATTAAATTACTTTATTACTGCCAAATAGTGTTGATGCAATAATTACTATTTTTAATAATAAATTATAAAAGGAAAAACTAGTTGACTTGTTTTATCTGGTCCCTGGTGAGTTGGTTTAAATAACGAGGATGTATCAATAAAATAGAGAGATCACTAGTGCTATTAACAACTTGTCAGATTCGGAATTGAGTCGGAAACTATATCTCCATGTCTGTCATTCTGTACATGGCTAATAAATGTTTATACCCATAATATATTTAGTTGTATGATTTGTAGCAGCACCAAAAGGTTCTAGTAGGTAGGTGTTTAAGTTATGGTTAGGAAGTCCTTGTATGGTAGACTCACAGCTAATAGCGAAGGCGGCCACGAGCCTTGCCGCAAGGACTTGACGTGGGAGATGTGTCGGCCCATGCTCCGGTGCACGCTGCAGCACTCAGCGCATAGCAGCAGCCCACGGTTGATTGACGCCCACGACGGATCTACGCATACAAGCCGACACAATCAACATCACTCATCCACTACAACACCAATTAAGACCATAATTAGAACCAGAACATCGCCCTGACCTGATGCCCCGCAATCAGCACACACTTCCACCGACGAACGGTGCTTTGAACGATTTATTATCATTTTGTTAACTCCTATGGAAGACTAACTGCCAAAAACCTATGCTTCATTAATATGTTTTCTTCATTTACGATCACTTTTTTGTGTTGATACAAAAATAAATCATTTGACGAAAAGTCAATCAAAATAAAAATCATAGATTATGTATATTTTTTCTTTTTATATGACTAGAGATGACCTTTAACAATCGACTAAAAAGTGTGAATGATAATGATCTTTGCGTAAAATAAACATATTATCTGTGGAAAGTTGAGATGACTTGTCTATGGTTGAGGAAGTTTAGGCGGGAACGCCATAGAAAGAAACAAGTCGCTTTGTTTTATTTTCCTAAACTAGTGTTATTTCGAATTAATGGTATAAAAATTGTGGTGTTTTATTCATGCGTGAGTGTGGGCAAGTGAAATAAAACGGTGCAATGTATTTTTACCTTCTTGTAAAGTACATGACCATGATTGACTTCTTTTACTAGAATTTGATTAGGCTCTTGACGAAAATAAGAGAATATAAGAAAATTAAGAAAAAAAGCAACACGATTTTATATAGCATGGCATGGCATATAGGCTCTGTTCCCTTTGCCTAGTATCAAAGAAACAACCATAACAGGAAAAAACAACCATAAATTGTCTATGGTTGAAATCTTTATGGTTGAAATACACGTCATTTTGTTTTAGACGAGGCAGGTTATTTTTGCAATTAAAAATGAAGTTTTCACTAATTTTAGGGCTAATTAGCTGTATTTCCGTAGCAGTAGCCGAACAAGAAACTCTAGTATTAGTTGACAACCTTAATATACGAGAAACTCATTCGCAATTCTTCAAATCTTTACATGGTAAGACCGATCGATGATGTCGACAAAACGCCGGTAACTCGAGTAATTTACGCTCTATATCTAGCCAAGAACTTTTAATATAATATTGCTGTTTTTGTAGTTTGTTTTTCCTGTTCTCACTGTTTTATGCATATTTTTAGACCGCGGCTACACCCTAACATTTAAACTTGCCGACGACGCCAATCTAGTGCTGTCAAAGTATGGAGAATATCTTTACAAGAATCTCATCGTGTTTGCGCCGTCTGTTCTCGAGTTCGGAGGTCAGATAGACACGGAGGCTATCACCAAGTTTATAGATGACGGTGGTAACCTACTGATGGCGGGTAATGCCGCTGCTGGTGATGTCTACAGGGAAATTGCTTCTGAGTGCGGATTCGAGGTGAGACATAAATTAGGTAATTTTTTTTATCAGCCCTGTTTATACAAACTGTCCCACTGCTGAGTGCGAGCCATCTCGTTGTGAGAAGGGTAAGGCCATAGTCTGCCACGCTGGCCAAGTGCGGGTTGGCAGACTTCACACATCTTCAAGATCATCGAGAACTCTCAGACCCAGACTCTCATGTAGGTTTCCTCACTATATTTTCCTTCACCATTTGAAGTTCAACAACACACACATAACTTCGAAAAGACAGAGGTGCGTGCAGCAGGATTTGAACTCAGGACCTGCGGATCGCAAGTCAGACGGTCTCCCGACTAGGCTGCCGCAAACTTCAAGGAAGGAAGGAAGGTAAAAATTAACAAACCTTTACTAGACAAATGATTAAACATCAAGACAGATGATTATGTACAGTAACTAACCACATTCTGCAGGTTATGGGATAAGCTTTTATGATCTAGGACTAGTGGCTTTAGCTGTATGCTGTCTGTCATTCAGTGATCTATCTTTCCAAAATGCTTGTTTGATCAAAAATATGTGGGTTTGTCAGATTAACAAACCTACATGAAAAGCACCACTTAGTAATTTTACTAGAAGCTTAAGACAAGTACAGGTCCACCATTTTGCATGTAGTATGGTGGTCATGCCAATAACCTTAGTTGAGGTGGATAGGTTAATATCATATTGAATGCCTTAATGCATTAAAAATAAATAAATAAATGAGAAATGCAAGCATCCATAATCTGATTTGCACTTAGGTAATTTTTTGATGGCCTCAGCTATTCACACCACTTCACTTCTGTGATTACAACCTTTAAAAAGGCTGATAGGCCTGATTCATGTATGATTGTCTATCTCAATCAATGTTATAATTTTGTGCCACTGTGTAACTAACCATTATTTTCACTACATTTTCAGATGGATGTAGAGTCAGCTGCTGTCATTGATCACTTCAACTATGATGTGTCAGATGAGGGTGAACACACTAGGATTGTGGTTTCCCCCAAGAATCTTATCAAGTCTCCCACTATAGTAGGAGAACACAACACCCAGCCCTTGTTGTTTGAAGGAACCGGTCTTATCCTGGACAAAGAGAACAGCCTGGTGCTGCCGATTCTCACTGCAGACTCTACTGCTTACAGTTATAACCCTAAGAGCCAGGTGAGATCAATATGAATATAGGAACATCTAGTTAAATAATTTATATTTACATATACATGTGAATATTTTTAACTGAGTAATAGGGAATATGCATTTATTTTTATTTGGTCATAAAAAGTGACACTAACCACAAGTAGATCTAATCACAAATAGATCCATTGCACATAAACTGAATTAAAGTATTAAAAAATAAGAAAGTTACAAGCATTTTAATTTCATGTTAGACAGAGAGCACATGATCGTGTTAGATGATGTCGTGCATCATATTTGCCATACAAATTTAACACAAACTGTTGTTTTGTAAGGGAGGGACCGAGCATCCCTCCCCTAAAAGTTTAAATGTTTATATCTCTGCAGTTTATTGACTGAAAGTTTATTTTTTTATTAAATGTATTACATTTTAGTATGTTATCAATTAAAACTATTATTCCAGTGAAATAAAATTCATGTATATTCCCTTTTAACTTTGTTCAAAGTCACAAAATTTTACTATGACATTTTGTATTAGTTTATAGAACACGTCTACATGCCAAAGTTTATGTAGGGCTGATAGTTTCTGAATAAAATGACTGTGACATATGGACGGACAGACAGAAGGACATGACTAAATTATAATGGTCCCTCGTTATAACTATGGAACCCTAAAAAAGAAAAAATAAGTTGATATAGTAGCAGTGCTTTATAGCAATTCATAAGGCAAGTTAGCAAGAAGTGCTGAGTTGGCATTTCTGATGCAGAGGTGTAACTACTGGTGGAACATTTACAATGACTGCTGAATCCATTATATGAGATTCTTTGGTTTACAAAATGTAGATTGAATTTCTATCTATTGTGTTTTCTTTAGCAACTTCTTCAAATTGTATTTATAATTTTCAAATATGTGGAACCTTTGAAATTACATATTTATTAATAGCAGCTATAGGTTGTTTGAAATGTACATAAGTTTTAAAGCAGTTATTAAATTTAAATTGAAAATAAAAGAAAAAAAAAAAAAAAAAAAAAGACAAATTCAGTATGTTTTTACAATATCTTTCTATCCTGTAGGTGAAAGACTACCCGCATGCCGTTGGCCGTAAGACTGTTCTAATCGCAGCTCTGCAGGCACGGAACAACGCGCGCATCGTCTTCAGTGGCTCTCTATTTTTCTTCTCAGATGAAGCTTTCAACTCTCCTGTCTCTAAGGTCCATGTGAGTATGGTGTTAATTGTTGTTTCAAATATGAAATCAAATAATCAGAATCCAATAGAAGTTTTGTCCTGCTTGGTACTAATTTTCCTAAAAGAAACATTCATTTCATACACTCATTTGTCATTTAAAATGTAAGTTATATTTAATATTGTTTTGACTGTGTGTGTGTGTAGGGTGACAAAGTGTCAGCGGATCTGTCAGGCAATAAGGCTCTAGCCGTGCACATGAGTGAGTGGGCGTTCGGTTCGCACGGGAGGCTGCGCGTGCGCCGCGTGCATCACCACCGACAGGACGACAAGCTGGAGACCAATACGTACACCATCACAGACACTGTTGTAAGTATTGACTAGCCTCGCAATTCTGGTAGTGTCTGCTTACTAAGCTGTAGGTTGTGGGTTTGATCCCCACCCAGGACAAACATTTGTGTAAAGAGCATGGATGTTTGTTTTGTTTTTGGGCATTTCTATGTATCATAAGTATGTATATACAACAAAAAAAAGTGTATATGTATTCTATCCACCATCTGGTTCCCATAGTACAAGCTTTGCTTAGTTTAGGCTAGATGGTGTGTGAAATGTCCAACAATATTTATTTATTCATACTTACTATGTTTATACTTTAGTAAAAATCTGATGTTTACTATGAGTATACATCAGATTTTTACCGCGTTATTCCATATATGTTTATGTTTTACCACAGAAGACCTTATTAGTACTACATACAGGATGGACACTCCATTTCCGGCCAATTTCGGGTTCCTCACCCGCTCCCCGCGCTCACCCTAGCGCGAGCAAAAATCTGTCGGAAGGCTGTCACGTTTTTTAAAATTCTTTCTCTAACTGGGAGGAAAACTTCATTCATAAATAGTGAGGCTTTGTATGGAGTGTCTGACTTGTAGTTTTATTCCAATTGCCTTAGATGGTGCAGTCCCTCCAGTCTGCTCCAATTTCCGATACCTCGGCTCTATCCTCCAAAACAACGGCGATTCTTATTCGAGATGGGGGCGATAAGTCCTGCACTGACATCCCGCTTGGGGTGTATTGTGCATTTCCCCTTGCCAGCATCTACCCAAGCCAGCCTAGCTCCTTAAAATAATGTAGGCAGGCCTTGGGGTGCTGACATAAAAGCTCCAGTGGTGAAGAAGGAAATGATGAGAATGATAATGATGATGACAATGCGATTGCGGATGTCGATGCAAGCCGATGCTGTGGTGGCATAAGCAATGATGAAGCCGAAGCTACTTTATGCAGTCCTGCGGAGATTCTGATGTCTTCTGTAGCTGCACAGTGCCATAACACATGCTCTACCGTTTCGTTATCCTCCAGACAGCCTCGACACAAAGGGCTGTCCGTGGCTTCTATTTTGAATAAGTGACTATTTGGGTTGCAATGTCCTGTTATAAGTTCCACAAGTAGCCGAAGATCCTGTCGTTGCAGTCTCAGTAGCGTATTGGTGATGCAGTCTCAGTAGCGTATTGGCGGCGGTAAACAACAGCGATATTGACCAAGACGTTAATTGCGGGTACAATATAAATACAGGTTAGATGAAGTGGCAACATAACTTGGGGAAAGTTTGCGACGCCCGAATACCCCTTAAACTAAAGGGGAAAATTCACAAGACCATCATTAGACCTGTTGTATTGTATGGATCTTAGTGTTGGGTCACCAAAGTGGAGAATGAAAGGAAATTGCATGCAGCAGAGATGCTAATGTTGAGATGGATGTGTGTAACAAAATTAGATAAGGAATGAGTATGTTAGAGGAAGTCTCGGAGTAGCACCAGTCACCGAAAAGTTATAGGAGTGGGAGACTGTCTTGGTATGGACATGTTATGAGAAGGGAGGATAGCCATGTATGTAAAAGGGCCCTAAACATGATGAATACACATGCTTAGGGTGATATGATGTACTCGGACTAATTTCCACTTATCCTATTTTCACAGGTATACAGAATTGAAATCGACGAGCTGAAGAACGGAAAATGGCAGCCATTTGAAGCTAACGACGTCCAGCTGGAGTTTGTACGTATCGACCCATTCATCCGCACCACACTGCAGAAGAAACCAAATGGAGTGTACGAAGCCATTTTCAAGGTTCCAGACGTGTGGGGAGTCTACCAGTTCAAGGTTGACTATGACAGAGTTGGCTACACGAGGCTGTATCACACCACACAGGTAAGGCAATGTCCTAGATGAGCGACAAACGCGCCAAGGTGATGCGACGCAATACGACAATATCAAACAGTCGCTAGCGCGTGGCCTATGTTGTCGTGTTGACCAGTGTCCAGTATTAATTAATAACAATGAGTCGCTTCGCATCGCGTCAGTACTTGTCGCTTTCGGTCGTCTAGGACGATGGATAAATATACTCTCATATCCGTAAATTATGTAAAAGAATTGCTATATCCGCGTGTGAAGTCGTCCTTAGTCTGCTTTTGTGGCTTTAGGCGCCATAGGCTATAGTGTCTGTTGTATAAGATGTGATAGAAAATAGACCGATACTGGCCCAGCATGGAAGGTAGATAAACAGTATTTATCCACGCTATGTCAGTGTCAATGTCAGGCCATACTTTATTTCCTCTGAGAGGTGGATAAAATGGTGGAAAGACTATTTGTCTACCTTCCATGCTAGCCCCGCTGTATGTATGCATTTGATTTGTGTAAATTATAATCAATTACATTTCTCTGCAGGTATCAGTTCGTCCGCTGCAGCACACACAGTACGAGCGTTTCATCCCGAGCGCCTACCCGTACTACGTGAGCGCGTTCTCAATGATGGTTGGAGTGTTCCTATTCTCCTTCGTCTTCCTCTACTATAAGGAAGACACGCCAAAAACTAAGAGCGAGTAGTCAGTATCTCGGCACGAATGTGTATGTGCAGTTGGTGAATTTATTTGTATGAGTGTTGATAAATAAATGTATTGGAATTAAGTCGATGCCGTTGTTTATTTGTACACATATAGAAGAAACCTAAAGAAAATAGCATTCTAATTTTGTCTCTGTCCGTTTGTTACATATTTACCTCGCGTGAGAGACTAATGTTCTTAGATATTTACTATCAAGCAAATAAAATTAGTACTCTCTACTGAGAGCTATAAAGTGGCTGAGCTGATCCTGATTAATGGTATATAAATAGGCCAATTTAGGAGTATAGAAAATGTTATCCAATATATTTCTTTCTCTTAGGGCTTACTGGACATTGCGATTTTCGTAAGAACGCTTAATTAATTTTATTGAAATAGCCTTGGCGAGGAGACGTACATGGGCTACATTTACATCACAATACAAGGGAAATCGCGGGGCAAAGCCAGTGTCCTAAAAAAGCACAAACCGCTATGGAGTTTTGTAGGGTTCCTCAATAGGAAAAAACGGAACCCTTATAGGATCACTTTGTTGTCCGTCTGTCCGGGTGTCAAGACCTTTATCTCGGGAACGCGTGAAGGTATCGAGTTGAAATTAAAACCATATACGCAGATCCATAGTATCATGCTGCAAAAAGAAAAATAAAATTTCTCAGTTTTCGTAAAAAAAAGTTACAGCCGAATATGTCGTAAAAAACGCACATTTCGACACTCACAGAGGAATCAAAACCTATGGGGTACTTCCCGTTGACCTAGAACTCTGAAAGGCAAGAAGCATTGTGTTAGAGTACACATATAGGAAAAAATCCGAAAACTGGACATTTTTTATTTAATCACAAAAAAATAGTGTCTCTATGCAAGGAAAGAGCCTGACCTGCGCTGCCTCAAACATTCGCTCGCTCGGATCCGAGTGGGAGGCACCCCTACTATAGCCCCTACTCGGATCCGAGTGGTGAGCAAGGAATGTGTTAAATATTTTTGCGATGTATATTTTTTGGTTTATGAAGGAAAATATAAAAAATATATATGATTTCCCCCTTTTATTTAGTTTGTACGGAACCCTTGGTGGGCGAGTCTGACTCGCACTTGTCCGGTTTTATTTTTATTAATGAGTACAAATGGCATAATTATTTGTACTCAATGCTCCTTAAATTATACTGTGCATAGAGAAATTTAAATTGATAGTGTGTTGTGGATATTGGCCGCCCTCGTAAATATTTAAGATTGACAGGATTTTTTTAATTTTCACACTTGGCACTTTTTATAAATTTGAACGCAACAGAATTAGAAATGACAATTCGTTTGACTTTTCTGAACGCAATAATTTCAAAATGGCAATGGCATGCATGTCATAGATGGCTTTGTAAATTAATTTACAAAAAATGCGATAAAATGACAATAAAACAAAATTAAAATCACATTTTTAACTATACAAATCTAATATAGTGCCAAATAACTGCTCACTATTTATTAAAAGTGTTTTTTAGTGGATATTGTATATGAATCGTGTAGGCAGTGAATTGGTGTCGCCGTATTTGTTGGATTTAATTGCTAATTCTTTATGTGGATTGTCGACTTTAGTGTTTATTCGCACGTTAGTACTTCAAGGTCGGGCCAGTTGACCGATAAGTGGCTGCAGCGGGTGTTGCAGTGATGTGTTTACATCTGCGAGTGTACCAGTAAGTGCGTTATGATGTCATTGCCGTGCCTGCCTTAAAAAATAAGTTGGCTTTGTGCCCACCCGTTTTCCTCTAGTTATAATGGAACACGGTTTTTGGGAGCATGCAAGGAAAGCGCAACGAACCCTTTAGGTTATAGCAACCTGTTCCTGTTTTATGCTAATTAGCCCCCCGCGAAAGAAACCGCAACAATAACGAGTTTTGTTTATCGTTTCCCGCTGGAAAATCTTGCCTCATTGGAAAGTGATTTGAAACCTGCGAGGTGCATAATTTGTATGACAACAATGCTTTCTACCTAAAGACTTCCTGGTTACTACCTAGGATATAACCTGGTACTGAATTACAATGTAATATAATAAAACAATAGAGATAAACCTCTCTACAATAATGCTTGTGTCATGTAGATAAAGCATGCACAACACTAACGCAGTATGCATGCTGTGCTTTGGATTAAGCCAAGGCTCTCTTAATGGCCTCTTGACCTTGTTTAGTTTATCAATAGCATACTGCCCTATGTTGGCAAAGGTAATATGTCAAAACCTTTTTCCTGATTTAATAATAAGTATTCTATAAAATCGCGCACATTCAATCCATCTATTATGAGTCACAAAACAATAACTTCTTCCTTGTAATGTAAATAGGTATGTGAATATGAAACTTGATGAGCATTTAAGCACTGGTAATATAACATAATTCTCATTCATGCACTTTGTAAACCTAAAATACTGCTAATGTGCCTATGTTAGTAGTAATAGTAAGCTTTAAAAGTGCAAAATGTGTGACTCTCGTGTAAGTCATATAATTTTCTTTATAATACTATACTAATTAATTGTGAACAATAAATTAATTCCAGGCCAATCTTAAGTAAAGTAATGAACTTAACATCTTGAGGGTTGGGGTATAATTGCAAACAGTTTACTAGTGAGGAATAGAAGCCTATGCTGTATAATGGATAGATATATATATGTATCGATATTATATTTCAAAAGTATCCTATATTGGCAGAAGAAAAACACTCCACACATAGGTTTATTTAACCAGAATTAGATACTTCATAATTTCATTACTTGCAGATGTAAAGAGGGTAGTGAATGAATTAATTAATATTTTTACAGGCAATAAAGAGGTCCAGCAGCATGGATCCATCCCGGAGGCAGCGCACACAGACCCGGGCTACTGCAGAAGAGCAGGCCCTTGACCAGATTGCAAAAGAGGTTAGTTCCATATATACATAGATTTACCAACTTTAAATATATATCTCTAGATGGTGCAACTATACAAACTGGACTAATTACGAAGTGATCAGTTTTTATATGTTTTACGTCATAATTTTTTTAGTTTTATTTTTCTCATTATTCTACTTATTATTATCATTTGTGACAACTTCTATATGATTATTGTCTTATAGAAGTTGTCACAATATCGGCATTGCTAATTGGAAATCCATGCTTAGTTTAACAACAACCCCTATGTGCTATGGATCCAGTCATCTTATCAGCTCTAGCAGTCAAGTATGACCCCAAGTAATGATAAATGAATGTTTGTACATCGGGAAAGGTGTGGGGTGAGGATGACGTTAAGTACTCTGTATAATGTTTTCTAATAATTTTATATGTTAATTTTAGTGAGGTATATCCATATGTTTTTGGAAACGTGTTGTAAGGAAGGAAAGGGAAATAAGCCTCTCAAAATGAGCCAGATAATTACATTGAAATTAATATTTTAGGGTTCCATAGAAAAAAATGGGGCCCTTATAGTTTCTGTCTGTCTGTCCATCTATGGTTTTGCTCAAAGAATCCTAGTAGTCTTAATAGTAATAGTGACATTAAAGCGTTCGGTCGAGTTTTGATTGGAAATCATTTTTTTGTTTAATAAAACTGAAAGAAAGGTTTCAATGTGCAACTTTGTTTGAAATACCAAACTAATGAACCGATTTTCATGAAATTTCCATGGGACCAATCTGAAAGTAAGTACATAAATCCTTTAAAAAAATAATTTTTTTTTTTATAAATTACGGAGTTATACAATAACAAGCATAAAACAAGTATCTTTAATGAAAGAAAAACAAAATACATGACTGCAGAAAAGCAGTTTTTACAGTCTAACTTATGATTTCGTTATGATTGTTACGCTATTGAGTGTACGTTTTTTGCGAGAAAGTATGCGCAAAATTGCTGTAAAAGTTTTTAAATAATGCGCATTGCTTAGAATAAATCTAGTAAAATAACTTATTTATTACGAAAAAGTTCGTTGGCGATTACGAAAAAAGTTTTTTTTTTTATATTTTTGCGAGAGTCGTATTATTATTACAAAACAAGTATCTATATTTAAAAAAAAATACTTTTAAAAAACAAGCTTTTATTAGGATGTTCTTGTTAATAATAAAGTACTTGCTAAGACGATTCAAATGATTCCAAACTCGATGAGGTTGTGTTGTTTCATTGCGAAGTTCCTTTGGCCACCTTCCAGCTCCATCATCAGATCAGCACCATGTCATCATAATATTGCATTGTCACGCGATTTACACAAGTATGCAAAATTTCAGCTCAATCGGTAACCGGGAAGTGGATCGAACAGGTGAAACTAAATAAAACCTTGTAAAATATAGATGACAGGAAGTGAAAACTAATCTAATGACTCACACATCAAAATCGGTCAATCTGTTTAGGCTCTAGGAGGTAATACAGAAACATACATACATATACATATATACAAACATACATATTCGAAAAACATAACCCTCCTTACGTATTCGGGTAAAAATGCAATCGAATTGAGAACCTCCTCAATTTTTAAATCGGTTAAAAAACATACATGTACTGACTCCATGTAGTAAAATAATAAGAGGCAAGGTTTTCTCAAGACTTTGTCAAGTACTCACCTGAAAACAAGAGATTACAACTTGAAAACAAGGCGCGAAGCGATGCACCGGCGGCGGAGGCGGGCGGATAGTATACACTCTACGTATCTCTAGGTTGTAACTGCTGCACATTGGGCGGTAGCGATTTATCTTGGGACATGGCGATATTTTTTGTTATTCTTAAAATGATGTACCTACTGTGAACGGGTTTTTTTAGTATTTGAGCCATATCAAAACATATTTTTTACCCGACTGCGCAAGTTATGTTTTTCCTTATTTATCCTATTGAATGTTATTGTGGATCGGTCAGCAGCTTTTCTACGAAGTTTTTATACGAAATGTTTTGACGTTCGACTCAAACCCTTGTAATGGTAGGCAATTGCGTGGTCGAGGATGAAGAACGTCGATCTAGAAAAAATAATTAAATATTAGCATGAAATTCAACGACTCTGATTCTCTATAAACTAGATATTTCTTGTTCCACTCCTATGCATTACTCGTCAGTAATAATCGATATATTTGAGTACGGATTTTTGTCATTTTTATGATAAAATGGTGGTAGTGTGCCAACTTCCTGGTTGTTCTGTACTCGACTTGTGAACGATGGAATAAGATCGTCAAGCTTTCGCTGCGCCAAAATAAATCCGATATAAATGAATCTTGAATTTGGCATATATGAGTCAAACAATTTCAAATTTTGTTATAAATAATATGAAGGTTAAGATTATTTTACGGCAAATATTGTAAATTTATAAATCCACATTATGGAATTCAATTCAAGCGCAACAATGGTAGTACAAACGGCTTAGTAAGTTTTATATCTGGGAAATTCTTCACTTATTTATTGTTATCTTTACAATTTAGTTAGAGAAGGACAAGGATTGCTCATAAAAAGCTAACCAGAGCACATCACGTAGAACTGATGGCCGATGGTCGAAAAGTTCTCGTGTGGAGACCACGCACTGGCAAGCGCAGCGTACGAAGACCAACCATGAGATGGACAATTCCATTGAATTCTTTATAAAAAATATATGTATTTTTTTTTATACATTATAGATCTACGATTGACCACCAACTCGCCTGATGTTAAGCGACGGTGTGGCCGAGGATGGAGCTCGTCGATCTAGAAGATATCTATTCACTCTAGCCTTGAAAATTCCAAGATTGTAGGTCTCAGGAAACAGAGATGGCGGCAAAGAATTCCATTCTCGTGCAGTACGTAACAGGAATGTGGATCGATATCGCTGAGTTCGGATTAATTTTTTTTATTTTATATATATTTTTTTAATAATATATAAAACTCGAAAAAAATAAAACTTTTTGTCCACTGAATTTTCATCGAGCCACTGTGCGAATTGCCACCTGCGATAGTCACTGTAAAGGCGAGAAGACTGACACACTATCAAAATAGACTTCCGGGAGCACACACCTTTATTTACCGCTCTACAGTCACTGCATCACACTCGGTACCCACCTACTACATCATCTTTATAAGCGTCCGCTGCACTTTCTGAACTACTACACTGATCTTACGTATATTTATCCTTTTATGGAATCAGTACAGTGTGTAAGTTTTCTCCATTCACAAAAAATTTTTTAGGGTTCCGTTCCTCAAAAGGAAAAAAACGGAACCCTTATAGGATCGCTTTGTTGTCCGTCCGTCCGTCCGTCGGGGTGTCAAGACCTGTATCTCGGGAACCCGTGAAGGTTTCGTGTTGAAATTAAAACCATATACGCAGATCCATAGTCTCTTGCTGCAGAAAGAAAAAATAAATTTCTCAGTTTTCGTAAAAGAAGTTACAGCCGAATATGTCATAAAAAACGCACATTTCGACACACAAGGGAATCAAAACCTATTGGGTACTTCCCGTTGACCTAGAACTATTAAATTTGGCAAGAAGCATTGTGTTAGAGTACCCATATTGGAAAAAATGCGACATTTTTAATTTAATCACTAAAAAATAGTGTCTTTATGCGAGAAATGAGGGTCTAAATTTTAAAGTTCTTTAACCGTATCATGTCATATGAAAGAGCTTCATTAGCACAAGCTAAAACAGATTTTTAAATATTTTTACGATGTATATTTTTCGGTTTATGAAGGAAAGTATAAAAAAATATATGATTTCCCCCTTTTATCTACTAGTTTGTACGGAACCCTCGGTGGGCGAGTCGGACTCGCACTTGTCCGGTTTTTTTTTTGTGTGCTCTGTACGTCTTAATAAAAAACCGGAACTCTTATAAATTAAATATAAATAATCACTTGTCCGTTTCCTGTCTGTCTGTAAAGACGCTTTTTTTTCAGGAACGCGTAGAGGTATCAAGAACGTAATTCTACGAAACCGCAATATGTAATTTTCGGAGAACCTAAATTCTTGTAGTGAATCTCACGTTGACGTGTTGTTTATTCTCTTACACATTTCCGAAAAAATTACGATCCTGTGTTCACAATTACATAATAATTATTCTGAATATTGCTCAAGTGTAACAAGATCACATCACAATCTCTAGGATCGTATGCCTTACGGCTCTCGCTTGACCTCCAACTGGCCTGATGTTGAGGGCAGTTGCGATCATTGCCTAGTAGAAACCTATTTACTCGTGATTTGAAGACACCCAGGTTATATCGGGGAAACCCCACTCAGGTGGTGCATTCCACAATTTAGAAATTCGCTTAACATAAGTGGAATCAAATCGTTTAATTCGGATTTGGAACGTCCATCCATCAAGAAACGATGTCTCAATTTAACTTAAAAGCCGTCAGATGAAGTGCCTTGAGCGAATTAAGTGTGTGTGTCATGGATCATATCCAGTTTATAATAATATGACACATGTAGACCAAATTGTCCGACCCGGGATCCCTAGCCTAAATTGTGTGATTACTCAGCCGCCTCTTGGCCTTAATCAAGCTATCAATGGGATATTTTTCCTGATGGTTAGATTAGTCTGTCAGTCTTACTACTGGGAATCATCTAAATATACGCTGGCAGCAAGTACTCTGCTTTTAATTGACCGAGCAAACGAATCGAGCGAATGTCTTACCAGTACCAACAGAAATTTTTACTACGAAAAAGACTAGATATGGAAAAAAGACATCTCGATCCATATGAATACTATGCGAGTAATGCGAGTGAAAAAGAGACCAACAATAAATCCTAATCATATGTAATATAAACGCAGAAATAACTATAATCTGTCTCTCTATTGTTACATTTTCACGGCTAAACGGCTAAACCAATCGTTATGAAATTTTCCTGAAAAAGGACAGGCTACATTTTACCGTCATCATCATCGTTCAACATCATCATAGTTCAGCATCACAATGCGGGTGAAGCCGCAGGGCACAGCTAGTAATGTAATAAAAATTTATAGAAAAGTTATAGTGGACCAAGTGATCTTTCGGTCGTTTTTAGGGTTCCGTACCTCAAAAGGAAAAAATGGAACCCTTAGGATCACTTTGTTGTCCGTCTGTCCATCTGTCCGTCCGTCCGGGTGTCAAGGCCTTTATCTCGGGAACGAGTTAAGGTTTCGAGTTAAAATTAAAACCATAAAACGCAGATCTATAGTCTCTTGCTGCAGAAAGAAAAATCAAATTTCTCAGTTTTCGTAAAAAAAGTTACAGCCGAATATGTCGTAAAAACACACATTTCGACACTGACAAGGGAATCAAAACCTATAGGGTGCTTCCTGTTGACCTAGAACTATGAAATTTTGCAATAAGCATTGTGTTAGAGTACACATATCTATAGGAAAAAATCCGAAAATCTAGACATTTTTAATATCCAAAGAGCTTCATTAGCACAAGCTAAAACAGGGTGTTAAATATTTTTACGATGTATATTTTCGGTTTATGAAGGAAAATATAAAGAAATATATGATTTCCCCCTCTTATCTACTAGTTTGTACGGAACCCTCGGTGGGCGAGTCTGACTCGCACTTGTCCGGTTTTTTTATTGGTTTGTGTTTCAAGTAATTGTAATACCTACTGAAAAATACTCAAAAGCTAAAGTCTGAAATTATTACCAACATTTGATGCTGATATTTATAGGCGCATGCGATCGCAAACGCATAGCACGCATTGCGCGGCACCGGCGAAATGACATTCGTCCGAAATAGACTCCGAGCACGGACTATTTCAACTGTGAATCTAACAATATAGACATCACCCCGTTTACTTCTAGACTCTATATCCATGACACTATGGGCTAAAATCGGTTGCTCGTTTGAAGCTTAAGTCTGAGGGCGTAATGCTCATGCTGCATAGCTTCGCGAAAGTCTTCTGTCTCGCATTTGCAGTCTTGGAATCGCAGGGTCGTGACTATGCTCAAAGGGGCGGAGTGTGAATCTTTGGATTCTTGCATAGTAAGCGAAAATATCTTTGGATGTAGCTATACTTTTAGGGGTTTTTAGGTAAGTCTGTAGGGGTTTTATGATGAATAAAGCTCGGTTTTAGCTGTTTTGAGGGAATTTATTTGATTTCTTCTTCGTTTAGTTCGCTAGTATCGTGATGAAAATCCCAGATAAAGTAGGTATAGTTTATCGAGGTTACGATGTCAGTCTGTATGTCTTTTTTAGGGTTCCGTACCTCAAAAGGAAAAAAACGGAACCCTTATAGGATCACTTTGTTGTCTGTCAAGACGCAAGGGAATCAAAAGGGTACTTTCCGTTGACCTATAACTTTGAAAGCCAAGAAGCATTGTCATATTGTACACATAAAGGAAAACCGAACACTGTACATTTTTAATTATTCACATAAAATAGGGTCTTTATGCAAGGAAGGAGGAACCAAATTTTAAAGTGCTTTAACCGTATCATGTGGGGTAATTATGTGAAAGATCTTAATTAGCACAAGCTAAAACAGGTTTTTAAATATGTTTACGATGAATATTCGATTTATTTCTCTAGTTTGTACGGACCCTTCGTTGGGCGAGTCTGACTCGCTCTTGTCCGCCTTTTTTTTAATAGGAAGCTGAAATTTTCTTAAGGTACAATAACTGTGTAATTTTACTTTGGCTCCATAGGATACTCGCAATATATGCAATAAATAAATAGGAACGTGTGGCGGTATCTGTCGAAAACATACATACTCGTATCAGAAGTTCAGCCCATTATCATCCCATCATTTTCATTCTCATTGAAAAGCCCCGAATCGGTACACAGCGATTTAGGTCCAACTTTTTATGCGTACTGTACAGGAGTGGAACTCCTTGCCGTCCTGGACCTTCTCTGTTTTATGACAACTATAAACTTGCAATTTTCAAGGCTGAATAGATCATCCTAAATCAAAGTATATGTCAGAACTAGCGTGATCAAGCACCAGTCCGCTCTGATTGACATTTGGGCGGTCATCGACTCATCGTGTTCCAATTGAGAGATACTACTTACTATAGATTGATTTGGAGCATCTATACATTGGCTCGTGGACGTATTTGAAGTCGGCCCTCCATTGTGACTAGCGAAACTTGTTATAGAGGTTTTTTTACCACAATTCTCATTTTTAATAGACTTCAAATAAGCAGACAAATGCGTGTCGTGCCACGCGTAAAGTAGGGTGTCGTAGTTGGTATCATAGTTTACGTAAACTTTAACTTAACTGAACATTAGTTAAATGAAATTTTTAAATGAAACATTAAAATTCAAAATTATTTATTTCGCAAAACATGGAATTATTAAAAAAATATAATAAATTTTTAATTCTCTAAGTAAAAAATAATAAGTTGATCGACTATTACTCGTTAACTTGTAAAGCCTACTTAGTCGTGATAGTTTTCATGTTATTTTCATCATATATACTAACGACACTTGACTTTTAACAAATACCAACAATGAAAAACCTAAATTGAAAAATGGTCGCGCTAATGTTTTTTGATTACCTATCCAACGATAACCCACACGATGGGGTAAATGAGAAAAAATAATTCATCTCCACTTTAGGATATACTTTCAGAATGGCCCCAATGAATTTTTCAATCGAAATCGGCTCGCTAGTTTGGGGTTTACAACAATGTAACTAAAACAAATGTTATCCAAGTCAACGAAATTGTGTATCTTAAAATCGGTTGTTTCAGTTTATAATCTATAATCTAATATAGTCTAGTAAAAATAAATCCGTTTGTATGGAGCAGATTGCAGTATTTGCAACTGGGGGGATTCTTTGAAATTTTGATAGGAAAATAACTAAAAATTATAGATCAACAATAATCCCCGATTTATAGACTAGCTGCGTTCCGCGGTTTCACTCGCGTAGTTATGAAAAACGGTGATGATTATAATGATGATAAGTAGCTTATGTCTGTCTCCAGGTCCAAAGCTATCTCCTATACTAATTTTCATTTGAGCGTGTAAAGGTAACAAAATTAGCTTTTATAATATAATTATGAAATTGTGTCAAATGTATTTCAAAACACCAGTAGGTACATTCATTTAAATAACAATATACTTAGGTGTCTTTTATGTTGTCACAAATCTTATTTTTACTAGACTAATACTTTAAATTAGCAATTCTTGTATATATATACATATAATCGGAATCTCGGAAACGGCTCCAACGATTTTAATTAAATTTGGTTTGTAGGCAGATTAGGGGACGATAAATCGATCTAGCAAGGTTTCATTTTTAGAAAACGTCGTTTTATCCGTGTTTTCAGGCAATGAAAAAATGGTACAATATCATTAGAAAACGAAGGTAAATTTCGCCACTGTCTACAGGGTTGTAAAAGCTCAGGTGGGGAATCGGGCGATTCGATCAGAAGACCTCGGTTCGATTCCAGATAGATGATATTATTTTTTCACTTTTTTTTCAAGTTCTTTCTTTTGTGAGAAAAACTATTATAAAAAAATCGAGCAAAGCTCGGACATTCAGGTACTTATTATTTATACTCAAAATGGGACGGACGTATGTATTGTAGAATTATACGGCAAAACTGTGTTTTTGACTGTTTATCCTGCTGATGCTGTAAACGCCTAGTCCATTACAAAGTGAATTCTCTCATGGTGCAGCTCTGGCCTTATTATTCTCGTTATCTGTGTTCATTGGTCCGTGTCATTTGGACAACACTGTTGACTCCAATTTGCAATAAGAAAGGAAACCAATTTGTGGGCAGCGCCATCACTATCTACTTCGACGCGTTTCCGTCATATATTCCTTTAGTAATGGAATAAAACCAGATTCGTGTTATTCGTGCCATACCATGTGTAAATTGAAAATCTGTTAAGCGACGGTGTGGCCGAGGAATGTGGACGGTGTGGATATTCCATCTATTCTAAACATACATATTATGTCAAATAACTTTAAACTGGTCTAAATTTAAAAATAACAAAATGTTACGTGGGATTTCCATAATTAATTAAATTATTTTTACGTTGCAATAGTTAATAGTTATCTATGTCTGTGGTGGTTATCCTTAAAATTGGAAGGAATCTGAATACTAGGCACTGGTAAATCCGTTAATCGCTCGGGTCCAAAAGAACAGTAACAAGTATCTATATTAAAAGAAAAACAAAATACCCGACTGCAGAAAAGCAGTTTTTGCACTCTTTGCAGTCTAACTTACGATTTCGTTACACTTGATACGCTGATGAGTGTACGATTTTTCTGAGAAAGTATGCGTTAAATCGATGTCAAAGATAATGCGCAATCTTTAGAATAATTCCAGTAAAAGCACTTGATTATTACGAAAACGTTAGTTGGATATTACGAAAAAACGTTTTTTATTTTATTTTTGCGATTATTATTACTAAAAATACATCGATACCTCGTACATCAAAATCGGTCAAGCCGTTTATGCTGTCATAACATTTATGACAGCATAAACGGTGTTATGTTTGTGCTCATATATACATACAAACAAACTTAGACATACATTCGAAAAACATAACCCTCCAATTCAATTCAATTCAATTTATTTCGGACCATAGATTATTTAAATAACACTTGGTAACGTCAATTACAATATAATTTTTTACAATAATAATAATTACAATTCAATAACATAGCGGCTGTAAAAAATGGCTTTGTCAATTACCTAGGAGCAGCTGTAAAGGGGCTTTGTCAAAAATGTTGTTGTGCTCCTTCTTACGCAGTAGGCATAAACAAGGGTTGTCTGCTAGAGATAGAATTTATTTAAATACATTCGATATCTTACACCTTACTTTCGAATAATTTTTCAAATCAAATGTCAGAATTCCAGAAGTGAGTAGTTAAGTGCATCAGCGTTATTGAGAATTAATATTACACCACTTGAGGGTACCTGTTGAGTGACGTGGATCAACAGATGCTTACTGACGTATGATGGATTCTACTTACCATCTTCATTTATTCAAGCACTCGAGGCGATGAAATTCACGACTCGTGAATACTCATTTGAAATGGAGGGTTATACAGAAAGTGTGTTCTGTAAGGTTGTAAAACTAATTTGACTATAGTTCCATCTGTGGAATATGCTTTTAGAGTCGAATTTTACCGATAGAAAGCTACCGATAGTTTTGTAAAACTTTCCAAAAATAAAAATAAAACTCTGAAATCGCGAAATGAAATCATGCATAATATTTTGTAATCTTATATTTGATAACACTACCCTATCAATTACCATTGTGTTTAGCATGCTAGCCAACAAATATATAATTATAAATGTAAATTTTTTGCGATTTTTTTATTATTCAAGAATAGGCTTTTGTGCTTGAACGTTGCAGTACGAAGAATCAAGCATACTTGGAAGAATTCAGTCAATTCAGTCGCGTATTAAAGGCATCCAGATTACATATATCGGGAAAGCGCATTCCACATTTTAGCAGTCGTCGTAATTAATGTCGTTTCATCTTTCTTTTTTCGCGATTTCAGTTTCAGTGAAGACTAGTAAAAATTGTTCAAAGTACGAGCTCCTTTCATCCAAACCCTTTCTGCACAACCTTAAGGATAGAATCGTTCGGGTATGGTTCGATCCTACGTAAAGTGGGGAAATAGGTCGTGAGGAGGTCGCAACCCGCAGGTCGTCGGCCTGGCAGTACTGTGCGATCAATACCACTCCAGCTGCGTACGGCGGAGCTCTCCCGTGCCACCAGATTCCAGATATAGGTCACTGCAGTGCACACCGCCACTATTAAGTATTCTATGACATAATATGCTGGAATTGGGACCGTATCGTACCAGAAGCTCTCCAGCAGTTTATCTGTCTTTTCTCTCGTTCTTTCTACATATGAGAGAGCAAGACAACGGTCAACGTAATATTGATATATGATTGCTATTAAGGTTGTGGTATCCCCCTGGTCGCCTTATATTGGAATCACGGTCATTGCCCGCAATTGATCGATTTTTTTTAATGTAATAAGTAGATTAAGTAAACCATGGCAAAAGTAGGGGTCATTCCATGTATATTGAGTTAAAATCTTCACGTTGATTGTCTATGTTATATCTATTGTCCACTCCTCGTGGATTCTGGATTTAAGGATACCCAGATTTAACGATGGTCGTTAAAGACTTCCCCAGGAAGCGTAGTATTCCACATTTTAGTAGTAGCCATACGTTTCATTCGGGTTTGTTTGGAATATGATCGCCTTGAAGAAACTATTCTAGCTTCTAGGAGTTCATTCCACATTTTGCTTGTTCGTAAGAGGAAGGAGCGGTAGAAATATGGGGGTGAGCTTTTTGGCGGTTTCGTGAAGTACGATGGTGGAACTCTGAAGCAGGGATTAGATCAATTAGGTCACAGAGACATAGATAAAGTAAAGGTTTAGAAAGAGGTCTGGGTTAGCACTGTTAAGATGGCAGTTAGTTAAACAATTTTCGAGCGCAACTAATACCTAAGTTAGATAAGAAACATGATTAACATCGACTTATTAAATTATGTAAAATATACGCGGTAAATGCGTTAAAAGTAATTTCAATGAGTAACAATTGCGAAGAGCTTAGAAAACATTATCCATCCACACTTAATATTCAAATCAGACTTTTTCCTTTTTTCTTCTTCTTTGACTTCTTTCTTCCTTTCCTCCCTCCTCCTTTGTGAGATCCTGGACATAATCAATATATGTAATACTTTTACTTAATGACAAGGCCAATATTAGTAGATCAGCAATCATTCTTTGATCGCATAAAATTTGCATTTCACACTTTTCACCCCACTTCACGCACGATGTCGTCGTACTGACTACTAGCAGACTACTCTATTTTTTTTTACTACAAATTAAGCGTACGTTCGAGCACAATCGCATCTGGTTGGCGATGATGTAAAATGCGTGCTTAGGAGATACCATATTTATTTCATGAACAACCCCAGATTGTACAGAGAATAAAATTATAATTGTTAAATTGTGTGATATATTACAGAATACAGCGACAACTTTTACGTTTCGTCGTCAACTTCTAGCATGTCAGAAGCCATTTTAAAAACGTAGTTATGTTAAAACTTTAGGTATAATCTCGTAGTTACTCGTACTATGCCCGCCTACGAATGTAGCCTCGGAGATGGAGGCGGATCTTAGACCTGTGTTTAGTTAGAATGCAGCGCGGCGCTCGGTCCGGTCTGCGTTGACGTCAGACCCACTATCGATCTGTCTGCGCCCCACCTCCAGAGCCTCCCACTTTCGGCTTATGCAATTTTCGCTGATTTTGCCACAACTCTTTGTTCTTCAAAAAGCCCTTTATTTTGTACATCCATTGGGAGCTAGCTTAAGGTGCAGATCAACGCGTGCAACTATCTCTCCTGGGTATTACAACCTTTTTAAACATATAAAATCGTTTCTTAGGGATATTAGTGATAAAATTAGTGATTAGTGAGTAAACTAATAAATGAATTTGTTTATTTAGATAGGAGAAATATTTAGAAAAAAAGTTTTATACATATATCACTTATATTGGCAACGGAGTAGTGTAAAAACATATGTTTTCCTACTCCTCAACCAATATAAAAGATATCAAAGAAAAACTTTTTTTAAATATTTCTCCTATCAAAATAAACTAATTAATTTGCCATTTTTCTAATACCCTACTCAATGATTTTATATGTTTAAAAAACCGGACAAGAGCGAGTCAGACTCGCCTATCGAGGGTTCCGTACAAACTAGTAGATAAAAGGGGGAATTGATATATTTTTTCAATATTTTCCTTCATAAATCGAAAAATATTTAAAAACCTGTTTTAGCTTGTGCTAATTAATCTCTTTCATAATTATGATACCCCACATGATACGGTTAAAGCTATTTAAAATTTGGACCCTCCTTCCTTGCATAAAGACCCATATTTTGTGATTAAATTAAAAAAAATCAGATTTTTTCCTTTATGTGTACATATATCTAACACAATGCTTCTTGCCAAATTTCATAGTTCTAGGTCATCGGGAAGTACCCCATAGGTTTTGATACCCTTGTGAGTGTCGAAATGTGAGTTTTGTACGACATATTCAGCTGTAACTTTTTTTTACGAAAACTGAGAAATTTTATTTTTCTTTGTGCGTAGAGAGTATGGATCTGCGTATATGATTTTAATTTAAACTCGATACCTTAACGCGTTCCCGAGATTACAGGTCTTGACACCCGGACAGACGGACAGACAGACAGACGGACAACCAGTGATCCTATAAGGGTCACATTTTTTTCCTTTTGTGGTACGGAACCCTAAAAATGTTGTGATGTGCGACGAGATCCTTTAGTCAGCAAATCATGAAAGCACTGCGATCTTGTGAGATGTTGTGCAAAAATAATTTCGTTTCTTAAAATTGTTAATTTAGTTGAACTTGAAATTTAGCGTTAAATAATAGTTCAAATATAACATTTAGTACGTTCATTTTTGCACCACAGCTTTCACGAAATGATAAGTGACGGCCGTGGCCCGAGATGATAATCTCACTTGGCCTGGTAAAGCAACTGCTGCAACACACCGTTTGATGTTTTACCCTACCATGTTTGTAGAAGGTAGAAACCATAATGTTCCTCAAGAATTTACTAAATTGAAGCCCCTTAACTTTGAATAAGTAGAGGGCTACTTACTCAAAGTTCAAAGACCGTATGCAGTAGCAATATCCACCTATAAGTATGCACTGATATTCCTGTCGCTTATAAATCATTTTATCCTGCCCAACTCTATTTGTCTAAACACTCCGCTTGGGTAGCCATTACGTTCTTAAAACTAACGAATGTTATTTATGTATTGCTTTCGATTTTACGTAATTTTTAAGTGAACCTTTTCATTCAGGCATTTTATAATTTTGCCAATTCCATTACGGAACCAAGTTACAGAATTTATTGCCGCGTTCTTTATGTCTTGGAAAGTTTATTTCAGCGCCGTGTACGCAAACACTTCCTTCCTTGACTTGATGTGATACGTTTTTATGCCTCTCATTATGCGCGTATTTCGTTTATTGCCATTAATTCCGCCGCTGCATACTGTGACCCAGTTCACGGCACAAGATTGCGTCGGATTATGAAAGCAACATATTTTACTGCGTTCTCGTTGCGGATATAAATAAACCGCATCGTGATCGTTAAATTTCTCATTAGCTTATGAAAGAAGCTAGTAGGAGTAAGCGAGATTTTTGCAAGAAATCTCGCACAAAGGACTGGAAGGGTAGTTAGCTCTGGGCGGGCGGCTGGAGGGGCGCTGGGCGGCAGCGGGGGAGGGGGGGAGGCTCCAGCGTCAACGACCGCCACTCGTCTGTCTGCGAGCGCAGGGGAACACCGTCCCATGTTGCACCCGACCCGAACTTTCAACTCGCAATCGGTATTTCGTGTCCGCAGTTCTTGTTTTTTCTTGGGTACCGTGGGGCAATCTCCGCGGTCCGTGAAAATTACCAGAGTGGGTCGTTGGCGAATCGCTCAACCGTAACGTCATTGAGGCGACCGGCGGTGACCGGTGCACGATGCGCTTAGTGACCGGCGCGCTCTCCACGCGGCCACTTTCGGTATTTGGCACGTGAACAACTTGTAAGGATTCGATACTCCATCATCTCATTAAGTTTGACACTAGGCCCGCGCGCGAGACTCGTCACGTCCGTGGTTAATCTGCGTCCGCTCGTTTCGGTGACACATTGCCGGTGTGAAAGTGTGAGACTGCATCGATCTAAAATAGACGTTTTTATTTACGAACAATGGTTTAAAGCACTTCCTAGTGCGGTGATAGAGGTCGTTCGGTTCGCTTGGAGTGAACGATGGTGCGGTTGGGACTCGCGATGGTTGTGGGCGTGGCGCCGGCGCTGGTGTCGTGGTGGCGCGGGGCTGCTTCCAGCCTGCATCCACTGATCTGGACCTCGGCCGCTCTGCCGCAGGACAAGCTCCCCAAGGGCTGGCCGGCGCGCCGTTCCCCTTCCCTCTCCGACTGTCTCGAGAGCAGCAGCGACGAGGACTCGGCGCGATCGATCGTCTGTCTCGTTAGACCTAAACTTGTAAGTCTAATACTGAGTGTTGATTGTTATGCTATCTTTGTCTAGTTACAACATTGTCTCGGTTCCGGCTGATGACCGTGCCGTGCTACAAACATCATTGTGCTCACAGATTTCATGTTTTTGTTTGTTTGTGGTTTGTGCGCTCATTTTGTTTTGTTTCTTGTACCTAGATATATATACGCGATAAAAAACATGTATACATGCATAGAATGCATGTGTTCATGTTGAATGTTGATTTAATAAAGAATCAAATTACAATTTTAGCGGAATGTTACTACATTGCATCGTCTTCATCATTATCACAGTTTTTCATCACTGTGTGGGTGAATCCGCGAGGCTCAGCAAGTGTTTTATACTTCATTAAAACTTATATAATTATGGAGAGATATTTCAAATATTCTCAATATTTTTAGGACATTAAAAGCTTAAACTCTTGAAAAGCCTAAAAGTAATTAGGAAACCTGACTAAATTTTAAATAGAATTCAGTAAACGCTAATGAAAATTCTCGAATAGCAGACGTTCTCCAGTGAAGCTTGTCAGCTTGACGGACTGGTTCTCCTTGTACGGGGAGATAATGTGAGCAACATCACGTTTACAGTAGTGGATACGCCAATAGCCGGCGGTGAAAGCTTCGCGCTTTGCATAATATTGTCGCAATGTTACGTGGGACTCGATTCGGAGACTCATCAATATTGGCATGGATGGGGGAAGCCCAGACATCAAATCGTTTGTTCGATTACCTTTCACTGTAGCCTTTACTATAGTCGTTGGACGACATCTAATACGTATTAAGGATACGCAACGCAAGGCTAGTAGGGTTACGCTAACTCTTATAGCGATGCAAAGTTGACTCGCGCTCGTTTTTATCTTGCTTTTTCTGAAATTAAGAGAATGAAACAAAAGTTGAAGAGACTGTTAAAAATATCGCAATTCTAAGTAGGCTTATTTCAACTTTGTCTTAAGCTCTTAATTGCAGAATAAGCAAGACAAAAACAGGCGCGTTGGATCGCTATAAAAGTTGAGGGGAAGCAATAAACGGGACTGTACAGTCAGATTCTTCCATTCCTTTCTTCCATGAACCAGCAAGATATCGAATGCCAACAATAGCAACAGCAAATGACTTCCCACTGATCTTCAAGAATCGAAAGAACCAAGTTCGTTAACGACTTTTAGTCGCCAAAAAGCTCCATCGTTTGACCGCGGCTAGGTCACCAAAACGCGATATATAATCGATGCAGTCGCAGAATCGGACACAAATGCTAAAAGTAACTAGTGTGGCTAAGGTCTAAAAACGTTTTAAAAAATCTGTCTACAATGTACTTACTACCTTCCTAATGCGAACCGCTCGGGAATTGAAAGCCTTGCCATCGTCCTCGTTTCCCAAAAGCCTATAACCCGAGTTTCTTCAAGTCGAGAGTGAATAAGTATCTTCTAGGTCTATGTGCTTCAACTTCGGCCACAGCATCGCTTTCCATCAAGCGTTCTGGTGGTCAAACGTAGAGCTATTTTATACCTATAAAATACTCACAGCGGCAGTGGCGGCACCGTTATTGTTTCAGTTGTATATTTTTTACGCAAGATAGATGATTATTTATTTATTTATTTATGATGTGGCCGAGGATGGAATTCGTCGAACTAGAAGATATCTCTATAAATGAATATATTCACTCCAGTCTTGAAAATTCCAAAATTGTAGTTCACAGGAAACAGAGATGACGGCAAAGAATTCCATTCCTGTGCAGTACGCATCAAGAACTTGTATGGTTGTAATTCGTCGACTTTCTGCTACTAAATGGGGAGGGTGGAATTAGGTCGTGAAGCTCTTGCGCACATTCCCCGAAATGAATCCTGTAGAATATAGACAGACATGCTACTTTACAGCGGTGCTCAAGACTCAGTAGCTTCTTGGCAACTAGTCCACATAGGCGTCGACTATTTACAATCAGAACGAAAGAGAACTATCCCTAATGTTGTGTCGGGTGGAAGTGGTTGATGATGTTGCCGGAATCATTGGTTTAATCTGACAAAGGAGTCTTTTCTTCAAAAATTTATTGCCGTAGTACGTATATATATCAAGGTCAAAAACGTCATTTTTCAGAGATTTGGAAACAGGTTTTTTTTATTAAAACATTACGTTATGGTAAACTGTTTTTGTTGGTACCGTTTTGTTGAATTAAAACTCAAGAAAATATGTTTTTCGCGTAAAGAATTCTTCGTATTTTTTTTACTGTTTTTATTTTCTTCATAAACTATGTGTATTATGTGCCCCGGGGTCTCTCACCCTGGTGATTAAAAGTGATAATAAATTTATTAAGCCTTATAATAGCCTTATAAGGTAATATATATAGACATAGTTATTTTGACTATTATAATTGACAACATTTAGAATTATTGTACAGATTAGTATTATAAAATACTAGCTGCGCCCCGCGGCGTAATGATGAAATGTGATGATGATGATAAAATATAGCCTATGTCCTTCTCCGAGTCCTAAACAATCTCTGTGTCATAACGATTGGTTCAGCCGTTTAGCCGCGAAGAGGTAACAAACTGACAGAGAGACAGACGACAGAGTTACCTTCGCTCTTATTAGTTAGGATGTATAATACGCTGTATGAAACTAGTTTATCAATGAAATTCTTTAATACTTTAGTAGCCGATTAACCGGCAACTCACTACTAAAAAATATTGCTGAAATAAATAAAAAAATACAACGAAATCGTTGTGTGGGCCACAGACACGCGTCTGGTACCACGCAGGACACTTCAATATCGTCTAAAAATAGCTCGCTCTTGAAGAACTCTCCCGGTGATTTAGAGCCTAATAAACGCTCTTATAACGCGTGTTCCCTTGTTAACGCGGTATTGGAAACTCATCGCGGATGATTGATGGACGATTTCAACTCTTATAGTAGAACTTATATGGAACTGTTTGATTGTCGTTCTTTATTTGATGATTTTCTTCAGAATGTGATAGTTTGTTGAATGCTCTTAACGTTTAAGAAGTTAAGTTAATTTGGACTGCAAAGTATTGAAAGTTCAATTTCATCATCATCATCATCTCAGTCATAAGAAGTCCACTGCTGGACATAGGCCTTCCCCATGGACTTCCAAAAATACCGATTGTAAGCGGCTTGCACCCAGCATCTTCCCGCCACTTGTATGAGGTCATCTGTACATCTCATGGCTGGTCTTCCATCGCTGCGCTTGCCGGTGCGTGGTCTCAACTCGAGAACCTTTCGGCCCCATCGGCCATCAGTTCTACGTGCTATGTGACTTGCCCACTGCCACTTCAACTAATCCGCTGTGCAATGTCGGTGATTATTGTACATCTAGAAATTCAATTTAATCTCAATAAATTTGTAGAAGTGTTACTTGCAAAACTGTTTTCTTATTGCTCATAAAGAAACATACATATAAACATACACTCGAAAAACATAACCAAAAGGGGAAAAATGTACTATTATGCGAAATTTTCTAAAACTTGCCTTAACTATGTGATTTCCTAAGTTTGTATTTTCAGATTTACTGAATTCACTATTTAATTTTTTGAAAAACATATATACGAGTAATACCTATTTCATTTGAACGGAGCAACAATGTGTAACACATAAATAAAATGGATCAAACATCGATCATTCACCTTTGCTATTACGAAAGCGCATATCGCGTGCGGCGCCGCGGACACTGCACACACGTATCCCGCGTCGCCAAATGTCACGATATTTACGTCCGCGTGCGTCGCTTGCGCATCTCGCGCGTCCATCGATCCCGTTAAATTTTCAAACGGTTGACGGACCGTTTGACGTCCGCGATTGCTTTTTACGATGGATCTACGTCCGCCTGGCGCGTGGTTGTGCCTCAATTAGCTGAAATACCTGCGGCTATGCGTTCGTACGCAAAAAGCGTGCGGACGCATAGTGCCTCTTGTCCATTTATTACCCATGTCTAATAATTGATCTACGGCCTGATTCGTCTGGTCCTCCTACACTGCGCTTGCCGGTGCGTGGTATCCACTCGAGAAATTTTCGGCCTCATCGGCCATCAGCGCTATATACTTCGCCCACTACCACTTCAACTTACTAATCCGCTGTGCTATGTCGATGACTTTAGTACGTCTACACATAAAAATCACGTCTAACTCCATGAAACGCCGCTAGTTTCTCTAGCATTTAGCTAGCGTTAATTACTCCCGCTATGAACTGCCAATTCTACGATTTATTGCTATATCAATCAACATCCTATGCTATCTAGTCGTGTAATCAAGACATGATTGTCTAAACAAGCTCGTAAAATATAAACATACTCCATCCACGAGCACATTAGGTTAATTGATAATTCGTGATGCCAATTCCTCGCACCAGTCGGTCATTTTAATCATAACTTTCACGTATTTGCTCCAGGCAATTAGGCAGATTATTTTCATTTTGCTATCGCTTTCACATTCCATTATTTCAATCGGGATTTCCTTAATTTTGTGAAACATTCCCTAGAGTTTAGAATGTAGAGTAAGAAAAATTTTGCTTTCTGCTTTACATAAAAAACAGCAAGCAAGCGGACGTATCCCTTGATAGTAAGCGATGGCTGCTGTGATTAGGCATGGGCTACTGCAACTCTTGTTGTATGTACTATTAATAGTTTAAAAAACTGAAACAACCGGCTTCAAATACATAATTTTGTTTACTTGTATAACATATATTTATTTTATATTTTCCATTTATTTCATTAAAAAAAAAAAACAAAGTACTGAACCGATTTTGATCAAATTTATGGGATCACCTCTGAAGTAACCAAAAAAAATTAAAAGCTTCAAAATAAATGCACAATTGGTGAAATACATAAATGAACCTCCTTTTTGAAGTCGTTAAATAATTACAATGGTGAAAATTGTGATTACAACGATTCTCTCAATAGTCCGAATTAGATTTATGGGCGATTCTCTGTAAGCTCGTAATCGGCTGTCCCAAACGATTTTTTCAAAAAGTAATTTAGTTATTTTTTAAAAAATCACTCCTACTGAAACTTTAACCCCGAAACTTTACGGGCCCATTGTTTTTAGAACCATGACTATTTTAAGTTTTTTTCTAGACGTGATAGAAGCTCTAAAAACACAGTCCCCTGGCTGTCCCCAGCGCTGGATTCCCACCTAGCAATGAGATTTACGAAGAAGTTATTGGAACTACATACATTTGGCAGTTAATATCATAAAGAAAAATAATTAAATTATGTTATTTTCGTAAAACAAGGTCTCATTACGTATTTTATTTATTTAGTAAAGTCCTATAAACTTTGTCCCCAGATATTCATACAGTCCCCTGCCAAAAAGTTAAAGCCATAATAAAAAAAAACTGTAATGTTTACAAACGTTTTTTTGAGTGAAACAAAACGCAATTGTTGTAAAGTTGGCAACCTTGCCGAATGCGGCGGCGAAACGCCATTATGTTTAGTGTCAGAGCGTCATTAGTGAGGTGAAAACGCGTTTGGACCGCTACCACACACAGTCCTCTGTTAAGTAATAATATATATGTTATTTACTTTAATTATCTCTAATATATAATTCATTGTTTTATTATTTATGTCTAAATTGATCGGTAGATTCTTAGAAAACTATTTTACATCAGTTTTGTAAACATTGTGAAATTTAACCGAAATATACAGTCCCCTGGCAACAGTCCTCTGCCTGAAAATGCAGCAGGGGACTGTTCTACGCAACAGGGGACTGTGTATTTTGCGTATTTGTTATTATTTTTATGTACTGTTTGTGTAAATTTATCCGCTAGTCAGCTTTATTGATGTAAGAATCATCAAAGTATCATTGCTTCGCATTATTTTCCTTTAGAAACTTAAATTATTTTACACAGTCTGATCGAACACACATGATATGGCTCCTAAAAAGAAAAAGTTATCCCAATAGGATTTACTACAGAAAAATAGAGAAGAAATTAGAGAAAGGGAAAAGTTGAAATACCAAAAGAAGAAAGAAAAAGGTTTGCGGTAGTAAAGAATATAACACCTCGTGAGAGCACAGAGCTGCCTTAAAGAAGTGGAATGAACATTCTACCGTATACCGAGCCAAAAGACTTAGACTGAAAAGCGTCACTAATCCGTAAAAAACCGTACTCAGCGATATTGATCCACATTCTTGTTGCGTACTGCACAAGAATGGAATTATTTGCCGCTGTCTTTGTTTCCTGAGACCTACAATCTTAGAATTTTCAAGGCTAGAGTGAATAGATATCTTCTAGATCTTCTAGCTACATCGTCGCTTAACATCAGGAGAGTTGGTGGTCAATCGTAGATCTATCTTGTATAAATAAAAATACTTTTTTACCAGAAGTAGATACTCCGCCTTCAAGACCCTCCACTCCAGCTCTAGTTCAAATATTTCCAGCTCCAAGCAGTTTCCAGTGCTAGTCTACAGCAAAAAAAAAGAAGCCACAAAGCGACGAAAGAAGTTTAACAGGGAAAGAAATGAAAAGATCGCACGTTTAAAGAAAAAACTTGAGAAGTACAAAAAAGATTAGCGAGATTTGAAAGTAAAAACAAAAAGAACGTTGAAGATACCGATGTTGAAAATGTTAGACGTGCCTGATCAAAGAAAAGAACTAGTCAAGAAAGCATTATTTGGCGACGTCATTAGTAAGGAGTTAAAAGAAAATTATTCCACATTGAAACGTACCAAAGAGAGACAAATCCTTAAAAAAGTTGTTTCTGGCAGTATTGTAAAAGTACAGGCACTGGATACCTAAAGAAATGAAGTCGTTGTCTAGCCCGGCAAAATATCTAATCTCAATGGCTTGGATGTACCTGTAGCTAAACGGTGTAAAATACCTGATAGTTATAAACTAGTCGTTCAGGATTACTTCGAATATGATAGTAATAGCCGTATAACAGCCGGTAAAAAATAATTTATAACCAGAAAAACTATGAAGAAACAGAAGAAATATCTTCTTGACACAGCTTTTAATCTTTACAAAAAGTTTATGACTAGGTACTTAAAAATTAGCTACCAAACTAAGCTTAGCTGTGTACGATCAGCACGTGTAAAATAATTTAAGTTATTAAAGGAAAATAATGTGAAGCAATGATATAACCCTTACATTACATTAATAAAACAGACTAGCGGATAAATATACACAAAAAATACACACAAATAATAACCAATTATGCAAAATACATAGTCCCCTATTACGTTCAAAACAGTCCCCTGATGCCTCAAACAGTCCCCTGTCATGATTTTTTGGAAAATCGCTAATAACTCGGAAAATACGTATAAATTCAGTGGGCCTCCCTATCTAACTACAATAAAAGTTAATTATCTTCGAAATAGAACACAGTTTTTTGGCAAATGTTAAAAAAAATTGCCAGGACAGCATTTGTATGGGCGTGTACGAGCTTACAGAGAAATGCCCTTATATTAAAAACATCGCTCGCAAAATTTTCTAATCCGGGAAAACAGAACATCTCTTTTCCTATTCGATTTATGAATTCAATGTTTCAACGAGACCGAGCCTGAACTGGGAGGACAAGGGTACTGATATAACTGAAACACTGAAATAATCATAACTGTTAGAATTAGTCTAGTAAAAACAAATCCGTTTGTATGGAGCACATCACAGTATTTGCAACTGGGGGGATTCTTTGAAATTATGATAGGAAAATAGCTAAAAATCATAGATCAACAATAATCCCCGATTTATAGACTAGCTGCGTTCCGCGGTTTCAATCGCGTAGTTATGAAAAATGGTGATGATTATGATGACGATAAGTAGCTTAAGTCCGTCTCCAGGTCCAAAGCTATCTCTATACTAATTTTCATAACGATCAGTTTAGCCGTTTGAGCGTGTAAAGGTAACAAAATTAGCTTTTAATAGTATCATTATGAAATTGTGTCAAATGTATTTCAAAACACCAGTACTTTCATTTAAATAACAATATACTTAGTTGTCTTTTATGTTGTCACAAATCTTATTTTTACTAGACTAAATGTATTGGTTCGAAAAGGAATTCTCACTTCAAAGTTTACGATCTCTACCTATGTCTGTGATCTCTACGTTGTTATCCAATAATCACCCATCCAATCTGTCTATGTTTGGTTAATTACGAATACATGTTTAGGCGGGTATTAAACGTAGTAGTAAATTTCATGAAGTTATCAGCTGTTAGCCACATGATAGGTAAATGTTCCCTTGTTTAATTGTAAATGTTCCCTTTTATCTCGACCAAGCGTTGCTACAGTCCCACAGTCCCAGCGTGACATTGTGCCGAGACCGGGATCCGTGACGCCCTTGGGTCTTTGTCCAAGCTCCGTTGCACGACCCACAACACAATACTATTAATGTCTTCTGTGCTATAACTATGGTTGCTACGTACGAGTATGTCCTACGCACAATATCCTTATATATAATTACAAACAAGATTCTGTATAAGAGCGAGCGAGTGAAGCGTCTGCACTTTAGAACTGACCGATTTTTGGTCTCATTTATAAGTGTATTCAAAGTCAAAGTCAAATCATTTATTGCTCTATTATGTTATGTACATACATTGGTAGGAATAACACAATAACCCCATTAGAGGTATCGCAATTTTAAATGTCTGCATGGAGCGGCCCGATCTATAAATGACTCTTTTCTTATCGGCAGATCGTATTTTCCACCCAATTTTGATGAAATTCGATATTTGGACTCTCTGAAGTATATACATCGATTACCAAGTATATAATAGATGTTGTGCCAGCAGCCAGCTGGCTCGGGTAATGCTGGTAGGGGGAAATGCACAACACACCCCTAGCGGGACGTTGGTGCAGGACCTATCGTCCCCACCTCGAATAAGAATATATAATAGATTATATTTAGTTCTCGGCGAATTTTGATTCGACGGACAGTTTTCTGAAAATGGGGGGAAGCTTATTGCGAGGTCATATTTTCCTTTCTTATTTGGATTATATTTTGGAGACACGATAAATACTCAAATCTTAAAGAGACCCCTTGAAAAATAAACCTGTAACTGGACAAAAAGGGGGAAGTCATATTTAGAATAAACAATAAGTACTATAGTACGTATAAACAAGATCTTGTGAAGATCAATAAGAAATAAAGTTTCTAGAAATTTACAATCGCAAACTATGTTATTAGTTTTATATACTCTAGCTAATAGCTCTATACACAGAAAATATAACTTTACCCGTAGAGATTATTATTTTGAATGCACTTTTAGCCTGGATTATTCCACACGAGCCTCTTTTCCCTTCCGCCTTGTTTCGTCCAGCAGCTTCCACACTTTCCATTTCTTTTCGGGCCTACCGAACAAAAACTACAAATTAGTTTTTACCTTTGTCAGAGACCTCATTACTAGAACCGCAGAATACTTCGGCCACGGCTCTCAAATTAGGGCCAAGAGAAACTGTAAAATGATGGCTAACGTTCGAGTCGATTAGATTATTCAACCGCGAAATAACTAGATCATGGAAAACTCATGTTATAATATTGTGAACTCATTGTAAACTTATAATACTGATGGAGGATGTAGTAATTGATCTTTGTGAAACGATACAAACCTATGCTACGGATCACGATGGTGAAATCAGAGAATCTAATGTGGATAATATTATAGTTAAAAAACTGAAAATACCGACTTCAAAATACGCAATACAATACACACGCGACTTGCTGTTTACTTTTCTACAGGCACTTATAGATATTTTACCAGTTATTTTGTTATAAAAACCAAAGTACTGCATCGATTTTGATAAAATTTATATGGGACCACCTCTTAAGTATGACCTACCAAATACAAAAAGATTCATCAAAATCAATACACAATTTGGTGAGTAATCGGTTAACGAACATACAAAAACAAAACATACAGACTTCTTCTTTTTGGAAGTCGGTAAAAAATTCAAATAACCGACTTCAAAATACGCAATATACTTTAATGGCGTGAAAAACATCGTTAAGATGATCTTTTGTGAAAATTCCTATGCTCATGGAATAAAGACGCCGAAAATTTGTTTTATTTCATGGTTCTCTGGATTAGAAACGTAAAATTCATCATCATCATCTCCGCCATAAGAAGTCCACTGCTGGACATAGGCCTCCCCATGGATTTCCAAAAATACCGATTGGAAGCGGCTTGCATCCAGCGTCTTCCCGCCACTTGTATGAGGTCGTCTGTCCATCTCGTGGCTGGTCTTCCTACGCTACGTTTGCCGGTACGTGGTCTCCACTCGAGAACCTTTCGGCCCCATCGGCCATCAGTTCTACGTGCTATGTGCCCTGCCCACTGCCACTTCAACTTGCTAATCCGCTATGCTATATCGGTGACTTTTGTACGTCTACGTATCTCTTCATTTCTGATTCGATCTCGTAGAGAGACTCCGAGCATAGCCCTCGAAATGTAAAATAAAAACACGTAAAAAACGTAAAATTAAATTTTCATAATCTCCAATCGGTCTTCTAACTCTGTATTTATCGTAAGCTCGCTCCTCAGAATACAGTATTGTGAGGCTCGCTCTTAAGACGATATTTAGTTGGAAAGTGGAATAAACTGACAAACATCCATCTTACAGATATATTTAGCAACTGCGGTGTTGCCTAAACGACTTGCGTTTCTCTTTGGTCAGCTCAGCAGTAACAGATTTATTATCCATCGTTAATTCTACGTCAATAGCGTGTTACCGTGTACGAGTATATTCTCTATATTTCCCGGATGGGGCCGTTTTCTTAGAGCCATGAATGGGCTCTTGTTCATTGCGGTTGCCTTCGTTTACAAACCGCCGATATGGGGCATTACCTTTTTCGCGCTCGTTATTTACCTTGTCGTTACCATTTTACAATGTGACATTGGGTTAACCGACTACCCACGAAGAGGTTAATGTTTTATTGGTGTCATATATTATTTTTCACTTCAGTAGCTCAAACATGTAGGTTTTGCTGCCTGAAATCAGTGAGTAAAATGCGATTTTGCTCACTGAGTGAGACAAAGTAACGTAAAAGTAGTTTTTTTTCAGAAAGCCGCGAATATCCTATTCAGCCTTGGGTTAATCATACAATTCGAAACATTCACACTCTATCTCTTTCCCGCTATTAGAAAGAGAGAGAGACAAAGACCAGCCCTTTCTAAGTTCTGATTTTGAATTCGACCTCAAAGACAAACACGTTCGGAATTTCGTACCAACTAAAGAAATTTAGCAAAAAGATAATTATATCTTTTTATGTAATTTATTGAATTTTTAACTTATTGTTGTATTTAAACGAAAATAAGTATTTACTGCAAATAAAACTGATATTTAACCTGTAAATATTTATTACCTCCTAAAGTGTTCTCGCTGCTGAAGTGAAAAGTTATGTGTGTTACACGAGAGCAAAGTTTTTTGCATCTCGTGCCTTTGAATCCCTCGCCACACTAAGGATTCAACTTTAGAATCACTCGCTACGCTCGTGATTCAATCGTTGAATCCTTCGCTTGCTCAGGATTCAAAATCAGCACTCGCAGCGAAAACGACTGTGCTCTCTTGTTGCACAAATAACTACTGTATATTTTATTTCCATGTTTACTTCGATTAATTTTTTTTTTATCAGCCCTGTTTGTACAAACTGTCTCACTGCTGGGGGCGGGCCTCTTCTCATTGTGAGTAGGGTAAGGTCTACCACGCTGGCCAAGTGCGGGTTGGCAGACTTCACACATCTTCAAGATCATTGAGAACTCTCAGACATATACATAGGTTTCCTCACGATGTTTTCCTTCACCGTTTGAAGTTTGCGGCAATCAACAATACGCATATAACTTTGAAAAGACAGAGGTGCATGCCGCGGGATTCGAACCCAGGACCTGCGGATCGCAAGTCTGACGGTCTCCCGACTAGCCTGCCGGAAACTTAATACATAATATTGATGTTATTGTAGAATAGGGAGATACGACGAAATGTGGAGAGTACAGAAGAGGGATGTTCGATTTCGATGTCAAATGCGTCAATCACAGATAATGCTCAAAACATTATTTTTTTCATAATATGCATGCTGTTACGTTTTTTTTAATTGAAATTAATTATATTTGTTGTTTTTAGGGTTCCTTACCTAAATAGGAAAGAATGGAACCCTTATAGGATCACTTTGTTGTCCGTCTGTCCGTCTGGCCGGGTGTCAAGACCTTTATCTAGGGAACGCGTGAAGGTATCGAGTTGAAATATACGCATATTAAAACCATATACGCAGATCCATAGTATCTTGCTGCAGAAAGAAAAATAAAATTTCTCAGTTTTCGTAAAAACCAGTTACAGCCGAATATGTCGTAAAAAACGCACATTTCGACACTTATAGTTCCCGTCACGTAAAAAGAACGCTGGTTTGTTCGCGCTTACGAACAAACCAGCGTTCTTTTTACGTGACGAGAACTATACAGAGGAATCAAAACCTATGGGGTACTTCCCGTTGACCTAGAACTCTGAAATTTGGCAAGAAGCATTGTGTTAGAGTACACATATAGGAAAAAATCCGAAAACTGGACATTTTTAATTTAATCATAAGAAAATAGTGTCGTTATGCAAGGAATGAGGGTCGAAATTTTAAAGTGAATTAACCGTATCATGTGGGGTATCATATGAAAGAGATTAATTAGCATTAATTAAAACATGTTTTCAAATATTTTTACGATGTATATTTTTCGGTATAAATAGGAAAATAAAAAAAAATTATTTCCTCCTTTTATTTACTAGTTTGTACGGAACCCTCGGTGGGCGAGTCTGACTCGCACTTGTCCGGTTTTTTTTTACTGTATGATCTATGTACATATGTATTGTTATATATCTAAAATTTTAACGAAATCAATTGTATGATTATATATAAGCTAACATTTGCCATGATATTTGAATAATTTATGTTATTATTGCGTGTCTGCTAACTTACCAACATTTTAATATGTTTTATATCAGAAATATCAGTGACCGATTTCCGCCCATCTTATCATGACAACATTTACATTGCCATGTGTTCGCCACAATATTTTCCTGCCGATTTCAATGTCGTTTTCGAGAGTTGTTTTACATTCAATATACTGATTTATAACAGCTTTATTGAGGAAATCTTTAAAAATCGTGTGGAACGAATATGACCTTAAATAATTATAATAAAATTATCCACAGAACGTTCTCTCGTGACGAATGACTTATTCAGGTAAATTAAATTAATATTGTTGACCTTAATCTTATATCGTAAGTTAAAATTTCACACAGGGCAGTTGTTATAAACAACAACAACAAATTACTTTTTTTGCCTACTTAACACATCCCAAAAAACACGAAAGTATGTGTTTCTCCTTTAATTGGTTTTTCTTACTCAAATATGAATGTTCTCGAACAATTTTTTTTTAACATTGGACGGAGTCAAATAACAAATAAATCGAGGCTGGTGACATTTTTATGGGACCACCTCTGATGTATCCCAGGGTAACTTCTAACTAAAGAATCGTCGTGATCGGTTAAAAACCAACGAAAATATAGAAAAAAAAAAACAAATTAGGAACCTACTTTTATAAATCCGTAAAAACGAAAAAACTATGTGAATATAGAAGAAACCGCGGTATAGAGCTATATTAATTTGACGATTCAATTTTCCTATAATATCAATAGTATTTAATAATAATATATCTAAAGTGTCAATTCTAATTTGATTACAATTAATTATACAATGACTACTCTATTAGTCTGTGAAACTAGGCCTATGAAAGTATATTGTGTTAATTATATTAAATCATCAAATCCGCACGCAGCGATTTCGGTCTAAGTTCTTGATGCGTACTGCACAGGAATGGAATTCATTGCTCTTTGCCATCTCTGTTTCCTGAAAGCTACAATCTTGGAATTTTCAAGGCTGGAGTGAATTGGTATGTTCTTGATCGACGAGCTCCATCCTCTGATTTCTCGGGCACACCGTCGCGTAACACCAGGCGAGTTGGTGGTCATAGCTACTACCGGTATACAGACATCATTATAAAAGTGTGTATTGTTCCGCTAAATGCATGCTGCATGCAGCAATATACAATGGTCATCATTAATCAGTTATCTAGTATTGCGGGCATTGCGGCAGACGGGCGGAAGGCGCCTGTCGCATGCTCTGCCATGATGCTGCCACATCGCGCAGAAGTCGCGTCCTCTCGTAGTGACTCGCAGACCTTACGCCAATTTGGAGGTCGGCGCAAACAGAAGCGATCAGCGATTTTTATCTTAGATAATTCAACAAATTAATCGCGTAATTTGAGTACACAAAAGCAAAGACACCTGTCATCTAGTCTCACTTGTTACAACGGACTCAGTGTAGTAGTCTTAAAATTTTATAATTTTCGCGTAAAATTCCTTAAAAGTTGTTTAATTTCAATGAATAATGATGGCAATAATCTAAGAAACATCTTCATTATTTATTTAGTTTTCACAGCTATTGTATATGTATATTAATCTTTATATGGTTATACTTACCCTATCATGGAAAGCTATTGCATAATAATATAAAGTGTCTTCTCATAATTATTGTAAAAAAAAACAGGAGTTCTGTTTGTTTCACTATAAATTCTATGACGCTATAAAATTGGTATCACATTTGATGTGTTTTATAGTCCCGCTTCCGCTCCTCGATAGCGCACATAACGGTGCGACACATTACGAAAGCGTTAGCGAAGAACTCGCGGAATGGCAGCGCGAGCGTGCCGCGAGCGGCAGCGCGACGTGGCGGACAGTCAGCCGCAGCGCAGCACCCGCCGGAGGCACTCGTGTGTCAGCGCTCGACACCTGACTCCACACGTGGACTATTCGCGAACTATCTTCCGACCAACGTCGACAACGCGCGCTCTCCGCATACGCAATGCTATTGCCCACAAGTGTTTACAAATAAAACATTTGATAAAACAACACAGCCGTCGAATATTCATATAAATCATCTTTTTTTGTTTTACGTGACTAAAACAAAGAATCTTGGTCAAGGAGCTGCGCCTGAAGTGGAAAATATCAATGATAAGATAAAAATTTACAACATTTTTTTATCGCGAATCGTTACAAAGTGCAGTGCAAAACGGAACTCGGTGCAAGAGTTTAGTCCTCCCCGTCCCGTGAAGCCGGAGGTGGTTCCAGCCGCGACATTTCAGGAATATTGTTTGTTTACTTGAGACAAATGTGGGAATTCGTAAACAGCCGCCGAAGCTTGTTTGGATTCCACGAATAGTTGTCACAGAAGCGGCGGATTAATCAGTGACGTTAACGATGGGGCATCGATCAGAAGTGGCCACGCCTGATAACAGCGATGAGGAGAGCGGGGACGCCTTCACCGATGGAGACTTCGGAGATTCCGATGACGAGGCCATTCTCGCACGCAACGACAACAAGTCTTCCAATATCCCCGTCAACGAGACGGTCAATGAAGAGGTTGATAAGACACTAACTAACGGCAACTGCTCTCACGATGGACATGAAGCATCTCCTGAAGAACAACCCAAAGTTAACGGACATAAAAACAGTGACACTCAAAGTGATGTGGAAAATTATAGTGCGACATCGGATATGAGAAGAGATTCACATGGAGACCAGAATCCTTCAATTGTGGGGATTCTAGGAGACCAGCATAGTCATGTACGTGAATTTATCCATATTTTATTTATAGTATATGCGTTTCTGTATTCATTTTATCTCTTCGAGAAATCAACTGGAGCGCACTTATAAGGAATGAATATTGTGAATTTTACAGCAAATCAGGATTCTGTCCTTTTTTGGCTTCCACATTGAATCACAACAAATGACTCAACACTAACACCTCGTCACCTTTTACTTTTACCCTTCCCCTTTTAGGATTTAAAAAGATGTATATAATAGGATACATTTTTCGTATAATTTTAAAGGGCGTCCTTGTTTACCTTACTAACACTTCACTATTATTCCATTAGGTTTTATGGCTATTAGAATAGTAATACGCAAGGTCGACTACAAATATTATCTTATCTCCATTTAAAATTTACTTGGTTCGTGCGGTGTTGAGGCCACAGTTTCAGTAAAGTTGTCACAGGTGAACACTGTTTGCGTTAGTCATCACCTGCTCTGTATGCGGGAACGCATCACCGTTTCGGCATAAAATACCATTCTTACGCACAATGTATAAGGTTGTTTGAATGTCGTGACAGCCTCATTTGAAAGTATTATATCAAAGGGAGTCAATTCAGAGCGATATCTGTCAGTAGTGTGGCGGCCTCCAGTTGGGCCGATAGGTGCATGCGGCGACCGCGGTGACACGGCCTTGCCATGACAGATCTGCACAACGATATATATCCGGAGAGTTTGCTTGCCCTCGCCACCAGACTCGTCATCCTTTATGTAAGTCACAATAGAAATTCTAGTGACGTTTCCTCCTTCAAAGCCTATTGAGCGGCGACACCGATTGTCTTCATATAACTCACGGTTTTAGTTATTCATATTTATTATGTCACCGAAGTCAGTGCAAATGTATCGGCAGCAATGAGCGCTCGTGTCGGGTGTCTACTGGCGGGCCGCTCGGTGACCTTATCTGCAGATGTGTCCTTGATGTCGCTGACATGTCTCCGACAGAGTTCCTTTTGCAAATACTCGGCCAACTGTTAATTCTTTACGTGAGTGTAACATTTTTAATGTCACGTTTGTTGCTAATCACTGGCATTTTATTAGTCACGTTTGGCCTTTCCCCTGTGGCTTTTGAATCTCGTTTGACATTTGCCTCATCTTAAACATTGAAAGCTCAAGTAATAGCGGAGGTCACATCCACGCTCGTTCATTCAAATGAAATGGCTAATCTGGATAGAGGCGACTGGTAACGTCACTTGTGTTGATATAATGTAATATTATCATCTTTGTTTATTTAAATGATGACAGTAGGATGATATCATCATTCGCAAAACAAGTTTTTGGTGAATGTCGTTTATAATGTTGATATTTAAAACATTTGCTAAAAATTATACTTATCAAGATCCAGCAGTATTCTTACAAATAGACGTTTTGTATCTATTCAAAATCTAATCTATGAAATAGCTATAGATATGATATTTCTCAATCGATCGAAGTCGAGTTGTGACTGCAACGGTGACTTCGCCACGTACCTAGTTATAAAACAAGTGTTCGTGTGTTCACATATTTGTCTGGCCTGTCTCTAATAGCTTGTCTACAAACAATACAATCACGTAAAGCCAATTTGCTTTGCTTCCACCGCCGTCAAAGCATTTTGTTTTCAAATCTCGAACGTGTGACAAAAATTAGCTTTACGCTTTCAAACACGAATGGCGTTAACATATGCACAAAAGAATGTCTAATTTATGCGCATGTATTATAGCTGTTTCCGTACGTACAATGTGTATACTACCATCAAAATGTAAAATAGTCAAGAAGTAGAATATCAATCAATCGCTGTCCGGGAATTCGGACTTATATTCTGCTGTCAGGATATTATGCAATCGCAATTGATTACTGCAAACAAGTTGTTTTAAACGTGTGGTAATTGGATAATTTTAAACTTTGACCTATACCGGAAATTTATATATCGATATTTTTATTGAGCAGTCAGCATATTGCTCAACATGTAACAATCACTTCGTCATCATTAGACTATTTAACATTGCTATTTGGCTTCTATTTGGTACAGAAAAAAATGGTGTCAACATTTACGACTTTTCAATTTCTTTCATGAAACAATCTTTCTATTTCATTGGTGTAATAAGTAAACGTCACTTTCAATTGTATTGCTATTTGTACGACGGGGAGTTTTTTTAGAGGGAACGTCATGGAAACATCTTGTCGTTACGTTTTATTTTCAATATTAATGCTATAAAATGGGGTGTTAGTGTGGGCCAAGTGAAACAAAGCGGCGAAACGTGTCTTTTCACGTTGTCGGCAAAACTCCATAGAATCTTCCAGTAAAATCACCTCCTCTTTACTGAAGCACAACTCGAATTTGAAAATGACTGTATTTGTGACTAGAACATTTTTGACTTGTTTTATTCAAGAAATTTGAAGAAATTTTAATACTTGACCAGTGCCAGGTATTAAAATGTATCTAAAGCTCTAAGCGGATCCAAATTAAACAAAACAATGTTAGACGTGAACGACATACAATTTGTGTACGAGATTATCGCCCTCTAAGTAGAGCACCGCTGTTTATCCTCTCTACCTACTCGGATCACTTGTCAACTTGTCGTTAGGTTTGTTGTATCCTTCGAGGAGCAGCATTATCTTATCACCGTCGGTGCAACACTCATTGTTTAATTTAACTGCACCTAAACTTCGTCTGTGTATAATTTAACTTCACTCAGTGTCTTCAAATTAATCACTTAATCCCAAAAAGGATTGCTTCGGGGAATGACCTTCGTATCCTTGACGCAAACGTTTAGGGATGATGTCACCCACAACGGTTTCAGCAAACAAACCGCACCGAGTGTACTAACCATATGTGCTGAACCTATAAAAATATCCATAAAACGCATAGCTTCGTAGAATCATTAGATATCGATGATATTAATCAAATTGTGCAGGAATCGGACAAATATTTCAAACAAAAATATTTTTATCGCATTGTTTTGTTATCGGCCGGCGGAGTGTGTAATCGATTCTAGCATTACTAGATTACGATTCGTATTCTCCTCTATATGATCAAGTTAGTCAAAACTTCACGAATGCATCTTTTATACTCGTATATGTTAATTAATTGTCACAATAAATAGTAAAATTCCTAAAAAGTGTTACCAAAACTGTTAAATGCTCGCCAATACCATTTTTCAACGAGTTCCTCGCTCTTTTATGATAATGACAATACCGCCATTTGTGCCTTTCTAAAATATTTTATATTGTTTTCTTATGTTTTATTTTTGTGGTATCAGTAATAATACTGAAGACGTGGCAAAAAACGCTCTTTGCATTAAACCTTTGGCTGAAATGATGATGACCGTAATTCGCTGGGAAATTTTGGTTCCCCTTTTAGAATATGAACTTATAAATTTAGGGTTTGAATGGGGTTTTGCCGATAGATAAACCTAGGTGTCTATATCATGAGTGAATAGTTTCCATCTAGGCAAGCTCGCTCCATCATGCACTCGCAGTGTCGCTCAACAGTCTACACCAGGTGAGCGGGTGGTTAAGCGCAAACCTAAAATATATAAATAAATAAAAACCTTGTCTGGTTCATCCAACATCAGTCCCATTTACTGATACTAATTTACTTATACGTAATGACGATATACATCACATACCTATCAGGCAGCACATCTACTTCACATTCTCCATTTTTATCTAGCACCCTTAATACAAGTTTTATGAAGAAACGCGGCGATGAAAGTTTTCGTACGCTTCCATACATTTTTTACGTTTAATCCGTAGAGGGCGCTTTCAAAAAAAGTATGGAGGCGTATGAAAACTTTCATCGCCGCGTTTCTTCATAAAAACTTGTATTACGGGTGCAGCACGCTCTTATTGCCTTCAATGGTCTCCTAGCCCATGACGCCTGAATGCAATGTATTTACGGATGAATGGATGAGTATTTTATTTGAGTTTGTTGTGTATTGCGACAGAAATGCGTGCAAGGTGAATGATGAAAATGATGAATTTTTATATGACCCTATTTTATTTTAACTTTTTTTGGCACTTTATCAGTTTTGACATTGTTTTAAGTTTTTAATTTTATTAGCATTATTATCTGTTATTGCGTTTTTTATTGTTATTTATAATGTATGTTTTTATTAGCTAATGTAACTGGTAAATACCGTTTTAGATGCAACTTAGGGGGCCAAATGGGCTTTGACAGCCCTTGCTAGCATATTTTTTTTCACTAACCACTTTTCCACTCATCTATACAAATAAATAATTGAAATCCTTAAATTTTTGATATGAGACCAAATCGGACCTATGAAAAGAGCATCGGGGCGTTACTTTATGGTCCGAATCGACCTATTCCAAAATATGTCTTGGGCCATTCGCACCGCACCAACCACTGCGGTGCGAATGTGCCCATTCAAAAACAGTACAACGCCCAAGTACCCGCCACTGCGACCTTTTGTGATATTAACCGTTTTTGTTATTTTAATATAAATAAATAAATAAATTGACGTGGTTCTATCAGCTGATTGCACTTACATCGTCACGGGGAATCCTGGTAGCTGTCGATGTGAATCTTTATTTATGTATAGAACGCTTATCATGCGCGTGGTAGAGCGGGGTTCCGGCCGCGGTGCGCGACTGCGCGCGCGCAGTACCGGTTCGCATCGTGTTCACACCGCGCGCATAATTTTGAGGTCAACAGTGTCTGCTCTAACACGTGTGACTTTAAACTATTAATTTGGAGATGCCATCATAGAAATGTTTGTAAACGAGCTTGAATTGCAAGCTGCTCTCGCGGAAAGAGCGTGGGATAGGTAGGAAATCGAATGAGATTCGGCTCACAATTAAAGAAAATATAAACTTTCATACTAAAACTTATAACTTTCTTCTTTATCTCATTATCTTCTTCGCCATCTGTCTCGTTTCTGTACTCAACGAGTCCAGGTTCTACCCGCGATAGGATCATTGAGTGATATGACTTTTTTTTTTTGAACGAACCACCTTTATCAGTTTTTCAACCGCCAAGCAGTATTGTGCAAGCGTTACTGTGTTCCGGATTATAGGACACTGTTTCTACCGAAACTAGGCATAACAAAGTTTAATGTAAATCTAACATATCAATGTAACGATTGTAGTGCATTGCCTAACAGAGATTTGAAATGTCCGGAGTTATATAAATAAATAAATAATAAATATTTGTGGACATTTCACACAACACCATCTAGCCCAAACTAAGCAAAGCTTGTACTATGGAACTAGATGGCTGATAGAATACATATATAGTTTTTTTTTTGTAAATATATACATATGATACATAGAAACACCCAGACACAGAACAAACATCCATGCTCATCACACAAATGTTTGCCCTGGGTGGGGATTGAACCCACGACCTTTCAGTTCAGCAGGTAGACGTAAACACACTACCAACTGAGCCACAAGGCCAGTCAAATGTGGCGTTGGACGGTTACGGGCAAACGTGACGGAAGCGTTACGCTTGCCCGTAACCATCCAACGTCGTCTTAACATTGCGTCTCGCTCGTGTTGTCACTTAGTTGTATACATATCAAAAAAATCCATCTCGCAGTTCGCAGACGAGCAACGCGCAACCCTCCGCCTACTATGCGTCAGCCGCCACTCTGTTGTCTTAACATCTTACTCATGTCATCGTAAGACCTAGATTAGAAACGTGTTTTGTCATGGTCTTGCCCAATTATCTCTGTATATACACATTTCGTTTCATTACCACAATCCAGAGTACAACCTATTTTCGTGCTACAATCTTAATATAAAGCAAGTGCAAGTGACAATGTCTATATATACGGTTTTTTTTTTATATTTCGATATTAATGATATAACCTCTGGAATCAACCTATATATGCTAGTAAAATAATTAATGAAACGACAATCTAGAAACGTTTTTGCCAAATTAATAAAAACTGATTTAGCCATCATGCATTTCACACGAAAATTTAGAAAATACACGTACGAATTTCACAAGTGTTGCGACACATGGTAGGTTAATTTATTCTTAATATTGCTGTGGACCCTGCTTAATTCGTTGACCAATATAGTATGCTGCTAGTTTCTTGCTTTACAATGCCGAAACTATGCTGCTAGTTTCTCGAGAAACTTTCATTAGGTAATATTATGTCTATGTTAAATACTAACTACGCTATGGTATTCATAAAAAGTACAGTCACACCGAACAGGTGAATAGTACGTAAGCGTCATTAATTTTATCTATTTGGTCAAAGTCATTAACGTTTCGGTTATTGTCACAGCATTCTTATTTACATGACTCTATTGTAATACTTGAGACATATGGTTCAATTCCAAACTAGGTTTGATTACCATCTTAAGCCACACCGTCATTTACATCGCGTAGTCTATCGCCTAGCCTATTAACATTTTAGACAAGTATTTTCGATATATTTAGCAGTCGGGTATTTCAGTTTTTTTTTATATTCGTACTTGTTAATATCAAGAGCTATTGTATACAGCCTATGTTCGTGAGTAACATCCATATTTTGCTACAAAAGTAGTTGTCTACGAGCTTTGCTAGAAATGTAAACACGCTGAGCAGTAGCTCCTAGTTAAAAGCGTGCCCAACCCAACCCTGTCTAGACGAGGGGTTCCCGTCCCGCGAGACGGGCTCACATTAGTCTCACTTAAGGTGCGTTTTCATCAACAATCTGCGAGATAGTCTGTTCGCGGGTAGAGAACTAATGTAGCATTGAGGGCGCTGCTGTCCTTATTTTGCTTATAAATAACGTTAGTTCCCATTTTTTACCTAGCCGGACACCTAGGTAACCGGTGCGCGTGAAAATCCATCGATAAGAACGCTTCATTTATCTAGTTTCTCTGTGTAGCTATGGTCGAAAGGGCTTTGCGAAGCGTTATATTTGTATACAAAAACAAGCAGGAAAAGTAATAATTGTTAAAAGAAAAACTAAAACCTGAAAAAACCTGAAACAACCTGAAACCAGTCGGGTGGAATGAAAACGCTCCTTAACAGGCGGAACCGCGCACCCACGCGATGCTACCACGCCTCTTTATGACCCCTCGTGTCTAATTCTTCTATTGTCGTAAAAGTAATTAGTCTCTCGCCAAATTAGGCACTCGCATATTACCCACTTTGTCAGCCTAAGACGCAAAAATAGTAAAGTTTGTCACAGTAAGGACTTTGTTCCCTGCGAGGACTTATCAGGTTTTAATCCTGCGTAACTAAGGTTAGTTGAAACTTCACCATAGAAGATACACGTAACCTTAACATCATCAGATCCTTGAATCCTTTCATGTCAATATATTATAGAATAGTGTTTCAACTCTTACAGCTCAGTAGTACGCCTTCTTTGTTTTTTTTTAAGCATGATTGATCTACGATTCACCACCAACTCGCCTGATGTTATGCGATAGTGTGGCTGAGGATGGAGCTCGGTATACCATAGCTCTGGCTCGGCTCGGCTCGTAAGCTATAAGTTGCAATTTTGATGCCCACTCAATACAAACATTTGTGTGATGAGCATTGTCTGGGTGATTCTCTGTACCATAATTTCATAAGTAGGTATATAATTACAAAAAACAAGTTATAAGTATTCTATACGCACGCACCTCTGTACCTTTTGGATGTTATGTGCGTATTGTTGATTGCCGCCAACTTCAAACGGCGAAGGAAAACATCGTGAGGAAACGTGAGGAAAGAGTTTCAATGAGCTTGAATATGTGTGAAGTCTGCCAACCCGCACTTGGCCAGCGTGGTAGACTATGGCCTTACCCTACTCACAATGAGAAGATAGCTCGTGCCCAGCAGTGGGATAGTTTGTACAAAAAGGGCTGATTTTGATTTTTGAAGTATTCTATAACCTATTTGCAAGCATTGCTTATTTTGGGGCTAGATGTAGCTGTGTGAAAAACCCACCAATGTGTTTATTATATATTTAACATGTCCTCTTATTGAGCCAAGGTTTTTTAATGCTCCACCTTGTGAAACATCCAACTCTAATGCATTTTTATCTAAACGAATATAATTAGTTTTTAATCGCTAGGCGGCTACCGTACCTGCTTGCCTACGATCTACAAACGAGGACTCGATCTAATTGCACGCCGGCACATGTAGAACTACTTCGTAATATAATCTGCTGGTGTCCACGTGACATGGTAATTTACGACGCAGGCCTTGTACTTCGTATGGACTGCGGATCCTTGTAATTGACCGTCAACTCACCTGATGCTGACCTATGATACGGTATACAATGGAACTGTGATGAGTTTGCCATGAAGAAACCGATTTATGAATTATTTGGACGTCCAAAATATATCAGGGAAGATCCAAGCAGCGTATTTTCTAGCATAATAGTGAGATTTTTGAGAAAGTTCCATCGATGTTTTCAAAATCGGTTCAGAAACTGCAAATATCCCACCTCACAAATTGTTTCTAATTTATGGAAGGCCTAGATCCCAATACTGAAGTTTATCGTAGTGTGGGATACAGGGTTCACAAAAAGTGGAATAGTCTATCATTATCATTTTCATCGTTTTTAACCGACTTCTAAACGACGGAATCTTTTTTTTAAATATTTTTATGTACGTTTCCCGATTACTCGAAGACACCTGGGCCGATTTGAAAAAATATTATTTTCAAAGGGTATACTTTCTATGTGGTCACACAGAAATTTTATGAAAATTGGTTCAGTATTTTGGTTTTTATAACAAAATAACTGGGAAAATATGTCATCCAAGTAAACGAATTGCGTATTTTGAAGTTGGTTTTTAGGGTTCAGTTCCCAAAGGGTAAAAACGGGACCCTATTACTGAGACTTCGCTGTCTGTCCGTCCGTCCGTCCGTCTGTCACCAGGCTGTATCTCATGAACCGTGATAGTTAGAGAGTTGAATTTTTCACAGATGATGTATTTCTGTTGCCGCTATAACAACAAATACTAAAAAATAGAATAAAATAAATATTTAAAGGGGCTCCATACAACAAACGTGTTTTTTGCCGTTTTTATAGATAATGGTACGGAACACTTCGTGCGCGAGTCTGACTCGCACTTGGCCGGCTTTATTTAGTTTTTAAAAGATTACTTCTAAGACTCTTCACAAGAACTCCACTGCTGGACTTGCTGCTGGCTTCCCATGGATTTCCAAAAATACCGGTTGGTTTGAAGCGGCTTGCATCCAGTATATTTCTTTTTCACTTCTTCTGTCACTTTTACAAGGTCCTCTGTCCAACTTCTGGCTGATCTTCTTACGCTGCGCTTGCCGGTCTCCACTCGAGATCTTTTCGGCCCCATCGGCCTTCATTTCTACGTGCTATGTGTCCTCCTATCCCTGCCAACTGCCGCTAGTATTTGTAATGAAGAGATGCACACCTAAATCAACGTGAATTGCTCAAATGCAGACTTGACTTGAGTTGCACACAGACTACCCGTAATAAAAAAAAAAACAAAGTTACTTCTAACTGAGATATTGCCTTCACACAAAACAGGTACTTACCTATCACGTTAACGGCACGATGAGTCGTCCGCGCCCACATGCTGCTGTCGCATCACACTTCCCTTGCGAAACACTTGCAATGGATTACACCGCACGTTGCCAACCTCTGTCGAGATAAACCATCTGCCATACTGTTAATATTCGCTAGCGATCATCTGAAATGTCAGCGTGTAGGCAGATAACACGCTTCAAATCGACATCGACCTAAATCTAAGCGGGAAGATATTTAATCATAGTTAAAATATTTGGTGTGGTATCTGTACAAGTATAAGCTTAGAAAACTCGAAAACCCCCGACAAAAAGAAACGTCTGAACCGATTTTGATGAAACATAACTAAGAATACTCGATAAAATCTTCTTATGAAATTTATGAACTTGAAGTTTCTAAAGTTGATAATAATTCTAAAGTGAAATCCTTCGCTACGTTCTGGATTCAAGCACTGGAATAATACTGTTTTGCCCCTTGTTATACAATATATTATTATCTCAACACTAATTACCAAATATCCAATTCGATTTTAACTTAAAACTCGATTAACCTTTGTCAAACGATTTTTGTCAGCACTCATGGATATAGGAATAAAACGAGTCTGTGTCTCTGTTTATAAAAATAAAAAAAAATAAAAAATATTCCATGTTCACATGTTGAGCACTAATCTAACATATACATAACAATAACTTATATAACATATTATACACTAGACAACAGTAATTTGCTAGATAGCCTAGGTAATATCAATGGGCCCCAAACTAGGCAATGCCTGTATCTTGGTGCCCCTTGGTGGTGGTGGTGGTGGTAAAACATTAGGTTTTTGCCTCCTGCCGGGAAGCCGGATAAAAGGCTGCTACCAGCTTTGATTACCAGGTTGGATGAATATACTAGAATGGTGGCTCCACCAAACCACATAGACACAAGCTCGAAGTTTTGTAATGCGCAGTTCTGGCCGTAATGCAATGGCGGTAAAAATAAAAACCGGCCAATTACGAGTCGGACTCGCGCATGAAGGGTTACGTACCATTATCTATAAAAATGGCAAAAAATCATGTCTGTTGTATGTGTTGCCTTAAATATAAATTTATTTTAATTTAATTATTTATTTTTAAAGTGAATAATATAACTCAATATTCTGTGAATATTTCAAGCGTCTACCTGTTGCCGTTATCAATATCGAGCAAAAAAAATCACGTTTTTTGAATGGGAGCCCCCTTAAATATTTATTTTAGTATTTGTTGTTATAGCAGCAACAGAAATACATCATCTGTGAAAATTTCAACTGTCTAACTATCACGGTTCATGAGATACAGCCTGGTGACAGACGGACAGACAGACAGACAGGGGAGTCTTAATAATAGGGTGCCGTTTTACCCTTTGGGTACGGGGGTTCCGTACCCAAAGGGTAAAACGGCACCCTAAAAGTAATATTATAAACGCAAAAATAACTGTATCTCTGTCCTCTAATTGTTAGTTTTTCACGCATATATGGCTGAACTGAACGTTATAAAATTTGGTGAAGAGTTAACGGTGAACCTGGAGACAGATATAGGCTCTACATATTTCATCACTATGCGGGTGAAATTGCTGGGTGCAATAAACTGTGTTTGTGAATATGGAAATAGAAAGCTCCGAATCTCTCGTTGCCGTGCCTTTATAAATGATATGAAATATTTTGTAAGAAAACTTAATTATATATCTAGTGTGTTTCCGGTTCGAGGTCTTCAAACTGGTACTCTTGTCGACATGTGTTTCACCTTTTGATGAATACATATATGATTGTTCTGTGTCTGGGTGTTTCTATGTATCATATGTATATATTTACAACAAAAAAAAGTATATAAGTATTCTATCAGCCATCTAGTTCCATAGTACAAGCTTTTTTTAGTTTGGGCTATATGGTGTTGAGTAAAATGTCCAAATATTTATTTTATTTTATTTTATATATTTTCACGAGGCATCTTCAGGACTTCTTGACTCTTGCGCGAGAATATTTTGTAATGAACGTTGATGCATAAATAAATTGTGTATTGAGTACATACAGTAAGTGAGATTGTTGTAATGTATCTATAACGTGATTCAAGGCGGAGCAACGTCTGGCAGCGAGGCGAGCGGCCCGCGCGGAGGCGCGCGAGATACGCATGCGGGAACTTGAGCGGCAGCAGCGGGAACAGGAGGACCATGCTGACAAGGCGTATGACATGTATGCAGGTACGGAACAAAGTACGGACCACCTTCTCAATACTTCTTCCTTTTTTCCATTGGACCTACGCGATGAGCGATTTGCCAGTGTCAAGTATTCAGATCTTTAATATTACCTATTATTAAATTTACTGTAGACACTTCTATAAACTTGAGGAATCTTCCGCTTCCAAGCGAAGAAAATTTTCAGAATTCCCGCTAAGTACACCTCAAGGATTACACATACCCATGTGTAATCCTTTAGTGTTAACTGTGTATAGTAATAAACTCTGTTTGCTCTCTCCAGAGACCGTGGGGCGGCGCGGCGGCACGCGACTCGCTGCGCTCAGTCCCGCCGCCAGTTTGGCGCACTCGCCCCGACGGAGCTCCGAGGACGCGGCAGATGACACCTTTAACGTTAAGGACTTAAGGGTGAGTTTTCATTAACAAATTTCTAGTTCATTGTTTTCAAACTGAATCGAAGGAGGTCCTTTTCAAAGCTTTTTATGAAATCTTCCCAAATATAGAAAAAAATACGTAGTCCATGGTTGGCATGGTTTATATGATGGATGGTGGATTTAAGCATTTAAAATGATAGAAATTGAAACTTTAAGTACAAGACGTCGTCTTTATTATTAAAGTGTCGTAGTTTCCGAAATGAGCTCGATCGAATCTTATTTTCGTGATGGTGTAATGTTCCAGCACGAGTTGAAAGAAGTGGAAGAGAAGTTCCGCAAGGCGATGATCCTGAACGCGCAGCTCGACAACGACAAGGCGGCGCTGCACTACCAGCTCGAGCTCCTCAAGGACCGCATCCTCGAGCTGCAGGAGGAATACGCGCAACTACAGGTACCGTACCTACTATACGACAGTACGGCGCGGCACTATCAGCTGTAGTGCAGATGTACGCGCAACAGGTACCAGGTACCAGATTAGTAATTAGTAGATGCAGAACAATATGACATGAAACTAACGTGGTTTTCACACATTTTTAAATAAAAACTACGGGTCACTCACGTCTGTTTTGAGTCGAAATATCCGACAATAGTTTCAACCATATGCAGCGGTCTTTTTCAAAGGAGAAGTACTAATGTCACTGTCGGTCGTTGACGAGGCCTAGACTAGGCGCCTGCACTAGGCGAGGTGAAAAAATAAGAATAATTTATGTTTGACATGATTTAACTAAACAAATGGCCAGCTATGCTATATATTTTTTTTTGCCAATTTAACATTTTGTATTTTATTGCATGCCCGAAAGGGCACGTAAAGTTTAAGTTTTGGGTGTTTTATAGTTGATACGTATATCTGCTACTGTAACAACACTGTAACAGCCGGACAATAAATCCTTTGACCTTTGTTGTGTACGAATTTGGATGAATGTACGAATGTGATATACGTAGGTAATTTACTAATTTATAGACAGTTCAAAAATTAGCATCCCGCTAGAATACAATAAAATACTGTCCTCCATAGACAAAATGGTACAGATCGGGATAATGCGGGTTCAAGTCCTGTCGGATGTGGGCGAGTTTGAACTGTCTAGAAATTTGTAGATACTTCAGTGTGTAAAACACTCAAAAAAATAAAATGGAATATTTATATATGTAATGTTGTTGTGTGATGATGTAGCGCGAGCACCGCGAGAAGTGTTCTGCGCACGAGCGTCTACGGCGCGAGCACGTGTCGACGGAGCGCGAGCTGTGCTGCGCGCGGGACGCGGTCCGCGCGCGGGACTCCGCCGCCGCAGCCGCGGGCTTCGCCTTCGCGGAGGCGGCGCCCGGCGCCACGCACGCCGAGGGCTTCGGTGCCGTGCCGCCGCTTGCGCTGCTCTCACAGGAACAGGAGAGGGCGCTCGCCGACCAGGGCGAAGGCACGCTCGGTTAGTCACACACATACGTAATCATAATAATAATTTTACTAATAACAGTCATGTTACTAGGAACTGTTGAGAAAAAAAATATATTTACGTTTGGAAAATTAAACAGCTACAGAACAGATATTATGACACAGAAAAAATTGAACTTTTTTCACTAATAGAACTAGTATATAAACCAGAATGCAAAGTATGATAATATAATTACTTCATAGAACAAGAATTAATCAGTAGGAAGTTTGATAGGCAGTTAGAGTAAGAAAAGGTGTATCAACCTTATAGACTATACACAATATTACAAATATATATATTACAATATATATATATAATAACCTAAAATGTGTTTGCTCAAATGATGTATACATGCTTTGGATTATAGTCTGGTTCTGACTGAATGTCACGTGTTATTTTGTATTATGTAAGGCTATATTCTGTTTTGTATACTTAATAAATAAAATAAAATAGAAATACATATATTTAGTGTACAGTATTGTACTAATCAAGTGGCGGGAAAACGCTGGATACAAGCCGCTTCCAATCGGTCTTAGTAAATCTATCGGGGAAGCCTATATCCAGTAGTAGACTTCTTATGGCTGAGATGATGATGATGACAGTGCTACCTGTTTGCACTGATTCCATAATAATAATAATAATATATTTATTTGCGCATATGGGTTACAAAGGTGGTAATAAAATTAACATGAGATCGCCATATCCTACCTTTCGGCATGCAAAATAAAAAAATTAAATCGATTTATCTAAGTACATGAAGATCACTGGATATCACTGGATCCATATCCATTACACGATCATACAATGAATGAGGTACATCTACGTCAACAGCTACACAATAAATTTAATTACATATATTAAATAAAATAAATAGATACCAACTAAGCTAGGAGTCCAGTCGTAGCACGTTAAACGAACCGTTGTGAGATGTGGCCTTGTGGCTCAGTTGGTAGTGTGTTTACGTCTACCTGCTGAACTGAAAGGTCGTGGGTTCAATCGCCACCCAGGGCAAACATTTGTGTGATGAGCATGGATGTTTGTTCTGTGTCTGGGTGTTTCTATGTATCATATGTATATATTTACAAAAAAAAGTATGTATGTATTCTATCAGCCATCTAGTTCCATAGTACAAGCTTTGCTTAGTTTGGGCTAGATGGTGTTGTGTGAAATGTCCACAAATATTTATTTATTTATGTTCACACTGGCCTGGTGTTCCAGACGTGCGGTTGCAGAAGCTGGTGAGCGCGAAGACCGCCCTCGAGTCCGAGGTTCGCAAGTTGAAGCTGACGCTGAACGAGGAGCGCGCCGCCAGGCAGAACGGCGTCGTCAACCAACACGACGCAGACTACGAGAACGAACGTAACTACCTCTTAACACTATACCATACTTTTTTTTTACAAGATAGGCTTGCGCTTTACCACCAACTCGACTGATGTTGAGCGACGCTGCGGTCCACGATGGAGCGCGCTTACCTAGAAGAAATCGATCCACTCGCGACTTAAAGACCCCCAGATTGTATCCATCAGGGAAGATCCACTCCGGGTATTCCACAATTTACCAGTCATTAATTTTGTTTCAAGTTATCCAGCATAGATCATGGTTGTTGAGTTAACATTTAAAGTCCCGCTTCTGTGAATCTTCTATCAGAACCAGAACAGTCTTCTGATAGAACACATTCGTTATCCGGTATAATGTTTGTTATATTTTTTAGAACGAGCCTTCTAAGTAGTATCTTGTTTTCCCAGTGGAGAGTCTCCGCAAGTGCGTGTCGGAAGCGAAGGGTCGGGCGGCGCGCGCGGAGGCGGAGGCGGCGCTGCAAGCGGCCGGTGTGGCGCGGCTCGAGGCGCAGCTGCAGCGGCTGCGCGCGCGCCAGGACGCCACCGACGAGCGCGAGGAACAGCTCAAACAGGAGCGGCGCAAGCTGCAGCGGGAGGTACGCTACACAGCTGTATGTCCACACTTGTCTAGCCACAGGTGTACAGCCGCAGCGGTAGGTACGCTACACGTGCTGTATGTCCACACTTGTCTAGCCACAGGTGTACAGCTGCAGCAGGAGGTACGCTACACGTGCTGTATGTCCACACTTGTCTAGCCACACGTGTACAGCTGCAGCGGGAGGTTCGCTACACGTGCTGTATATCCACACGTGTGCAGCTGCAGCGGGAGGTACGCTACACGTGCTGTATATCCACACTTGTCTAGCCACACGTGTACAGCTACAGTGGGAGGTACGCTACACGTGCTTTATGTCCACACTTGTCTAGCCACACGTGTACAGCTGCAGCGGGAGGTACGCTACACGTGCTGTATGTCCACACTTGTCTAGCCACTAGTGTACAGCTGCAGTGGGAGGTACGCTACACGTGCTGTATGTCCACACTTGTCTAGCCACACGTGTACAGCTGCAGCGGGAGGTACGCTACACGTGCTGTATGTCCACACTTGTCTAGCCACTAGTGTACAGCTGCAGTGGGAGGTACGCTACACGTGCTGTATGTCCACACTTGTCTAGCTACACGTGTACAGCTGCAGTGGAAGGTACGCTACACGTGCTGTATGTCCAGACTTGTCTAGCCACAAGTTTACAGCTGTAGCGGGAGGTACGCTATACCCTGCACCTTGTATAGAATCGCAACGAGTCGATGTACAAGAGACACACCTGCAGGCGGTCTGATTGTGGCAATGAGAAGCTGCTGGATGATGCATGTAATAAGAGGTTTATGCAGGTGACGTTTTGTGTATATTCAATTTACAATCTATAACTATGTTGTAATGATCATCGCACAGTTGCACTGGCAACCTACACTAGCGCTGTCTGGTTCATAGATTTAGTGTTAAGGCTCGTCGGCGGGGGAGACGAACTTAATGCGTTTTGATTTATTTTCAGGAAGTCGTAGACTTCTGGGCCGTTATGAATAATGGCGATAGCTAACGGTACTGTGACGCCTGACGCCACCGCTCCCTGTGTGCCTCCCACCAACCAACACCCCAAACGAATCTAACTTTATATAGTACTTATTCAATGAACTTGTGTACTTTGTCCAACAATTTGAATAAATGAGCAACCGGAGTAAAAGATAAAAAGCTGAAATCAAAATATTATCTTCTAAATTATCTTTTCAGAAACAACATACAATCGAATTGAGAACCTCCTCCTTTTTGAAGTCTGTTTGAATTCAAATTACTTTTAAATACACTTTTTTAAACTATCACGGTCATTCATAAAAACTAACTAACTCTAACCTGTATCTGTATCTAACTCTATACTTTTAAATAATCTTTACACTGATACTTTAATTAATTCAATTAAATGTGCTGTATAAATTCTTGCATTTGATTTATACTTATAATTGAAGTACCATAATCACGTGTCTCACTTTTTTACCTTATTTATTACATTTTCTTAGTGGTTGCTTTGTTGGTCTAACAATAAAATAACATAAAAAAATAAAATTATCTTTTGGGCTTGATGTTGTGTGAAATGTCCACCAATATTTATTTATTATTATTTATTAATCCCACTGCTGGGTATAGGCTCTCGCACTCTCTTATATCTTCCTCGATTCTGTGCCAATCGAGTCCAGGTAATGTTAGTGAGTTTATTTATTTATTTATTTCGAGTTAATACTCATAGAAATCACATAATAATATAATCACATAACATAATAATAATAATTAAGAAACAAATAAAGTGATAATAATAATAGAGTAAAATGTCAGTGAAAGTCATAAAATTTAAATTAAATTATACATCAATTAAAATTTAAATTAACATCAATTAAAAATTAAACAATAATTGTAAAATAAAATAATAATAAACACATACATGAAACATTCTATTTGGCGCAATGACGCCATGGCAGCACATGTGTCTTTAGTAAATTTCTGAAGAAGGGTCCATCGCTCCTACCCGCCACTACGCTCAGATAGTTGTTGCCGCTGCCACGCACTCGCCGCATCAAGGAGCCTACACGTTTACGCATGATGAATGAGTACATTTCCATTCAGTTTTTTTTTTATATATACAAGATAGATCTACGATTGACCACCAACTCGCCTGATGTTAAGCGACCGTGTGGCCGAGGATGGAGCTCATTGATCTAGAAGATATTTATTCACTCGAGCCTTGAAAATTCCAAGATTGTAGCTTGTCGGCAAAGAATTCCATTCTTGTGCAGTACGCAACAGGAATGTGGATCGATATCGCTGAGTACGGATTTATGCCATTTCTGCTAGTCCTGTAGTGAAATGGAGAATTTTATAATTTATTCCAGCTATCATGTTGTTAAAATTGTTGGATGAGGTATAGTGTGACCTTATGCCACGCCAACTCTAGATACTAAAGCGTGATCTACAATATTTGTATTGTAAATAATATGTATATCCAATGTCTTTTTGCATAAACATTAACGCAAATTATATCACATTTATTTATAAATAAAAACACTGTATTAACGGTTTGAAAATCTTCCTACTGAATAACTTCAAAGTTTTTTTTACGTCCGTTAACTTAAAATGGGGTTTGTATATATGGTTAGGCATTTATTTTATGATTTTATTCTAAACTTTTGATGTATTTGTTATGTTTAGTTGATTTTTTTTATAAATTCTCTGGTGAGGAATGTTCAATTCTTGTTTAAGTTGTAAAATAACAAAGCTCTATTTCCAGAAGAATACGGTTTTGCTTTGTATTTACTTTGTAATATGATGTTAAAAGTTGTCAAAGTGTATTTTCAAGAACAATGCTTGACATCATTCATTCATTCATCTATTCATGGATCGGATGTTTGACGAATACAGTAGCAGCCATTTTTGGTTCTGATGTCAAGAACGGAGCCTTGGGAATTAAATATTATTCTAGTAATAATTATAGTTTAAAAAACTGAAGCAACCGATTTCTCATGGATGCCATTGTCAGAATGGACTAAATTGAAATGGGACCACACGGGAAGCACCAGCTTTCAAATAAAAAAAGAATCATCGAACATTTAAAAAAATACAATCAAATTGAGAACCTTTTTTGAAGTCTGTTGAAAAATACTAACCGAGCCTTTGATCACACAGCGTTCCTCACTATGAAATTAAAAATATAATAATTGAATATATTGCAAAAATATAAAAATTCATGTCTTATAATTATTCCAAGTTTCGTTTAAAATCATGAAATCAATACCTAAAAATCATTTTAAATTCCCATTTATTTTGACAATTTTTATTCTTGCATGTTACCTGTCGGCCCTGGACCTGGTCTTGAATAAAATAATAAAAGAATAAATATATATTTGTTTCTTATTAATTAATCTAGTTTGAATCATGTCAAACTGTATGTTGATTATATTAGCCATAATGAACAAAATGTATCAGCTCCAGGGCTGTTATCTGTACATACATCTACACACATACATTTGACTAGGTAGTAATAATGTCTTTATATGTGTGCAGGCGCGAGAAGCTCTGAACCGAGTGGAAGAACTGGAGACTGAGAACAGCCACCTCACGAAGAGACTCGACAAACTCAAGAACGCCAAGTCGGCGCTACTCAAGGACCTGTGACCGCGGTGACTCCGCCGACACACACGCCACTGCACGCCGTACATCGCCGCACACGTACGTACAACGGCCGGCGACGTCGCACTCGAGCCGGCGATGGATTGCACACGATACGATATTACGACACGCATCGTCGCTCTCATTCTAATGTGGTAGATGGTAAAACAAAACTCGTGAGGTCTCTCCAATTTTTCAATCATATTTATGTAGCTGAGTAAAAATACAGTATAATTGCGATAAAAATAGAGGAGAAAATGCAAGCTTCTACATCTACAGTCTTAGATAGGACTGTAAGAGTATGAGAGGGTGACCACAGTGAACGATGCGAGTCAACAAATCTTTCATTTCCATTTTGTATATTTTAAATACAAGGAATATCTTAAAATAACTCCAAACAGTGTTTGGATATTGTGACCCAGAAACATTTATAAATAATCTTATCATTGGACTTATCTAAAATAGATTTTTAAGTAAAAGCACGGGTCAGTCTCGTCCACATTGATTTGAAATGTAGCCGGAGCTGTATAGTTTTAACCGCACTCGGCGGCCTTTTGCATGGCGGTCCGTATTTACACTTAAAAATGTAAGGTATTCACCTTATTTTCGATAGTAAAATTGAACAACTATTAACGGATTTATTGCGATGGTACATGTTGATATTTTTCGTAACAAAAACTAACACACTTGTCATCTAGTCTCACTTCTGATCATAGGTAAAGTGTTCAAAACGTCAAGCCTTAAATTAAGTTTTTTTTTTATGCATAATAAGGCTTGGGCTCGAACGTCAACTAATTTAAAAATAGGAAAATAAACGTGCTAAATCCGTTAAAATTGTTTTAACCGACTTCGAAATAGGACGACAACTGTAACTTTGACTTTATTAGTTCACCGATTTCTCCGTCAATTATGTACTGATTTTGGAAATTAATTTTACGTCGGATTCAACATAACTTTGACGTGGTTTCAGATTTTTTTTTAATTAATTTTACTGGAGCAGTTTAGTAACCAAAGTAACAATCTCTAATTATATGATTGGTTTGCTTGAAAATGTGTCGAATGAAGTCGGTTGTTCAGTTTTTAATACTATAATACCTGTGTTTCTTTGGATCGCGAAAGCCACAAACTATTGAAATGGAAAGTTATATGTTCATCGTGTTTATAAATGTTACTGCGTTATATGAGGCGTGAATGTGACGTAAAATAATATTCACATTGCACTGACTAGCTAGCTGTATTACATATACTGTAGAAATATTTCGTGAAGATTTGGCCCGTTCAGGTCGGATGTCGCGTTTTTAACTCATGTCGAGAAAAACATCTTTAGTTCTGCATTTTAATTTTATGTTATGTTTTGACATGTATTATATTTTGACATGTATATGACTTTTTCAGTTAAGAGGTATGTTGAGCGCGGATGTCGCTAATACATTTTTCCATACAACAACACTCTTGTATGAAAAAATGTTGTCTACCCTTCTAAATATTATCAGTTTTTATTTTATTTTACACTATTATTAACATATAATGATATACGTATAATTGTAATTATAATTCAATAATATTTTAATATCGATGTAGTAAAGAGAATAAAAAAAATACTATTATAAATATTTATAATGAAACAATCACTTGAAAAAAGAAAAATTAATGAATGTTTTGGGTCAGTAATCAATTTCAGCTATTGTATGAATAAATTCGCGCTCAACAACTTTTAATTAGTCGAATTATTGAAAACGGGGTTTTATTTTGTATAACAGTAACACGAACCTGTAAATTATTATATAATTTTGTAATATAACTAATAATAATAATTTTATTACATTTGAAAGTGTACATTTAAAGTTATTTAATGATAAATTTCTTATTTAAATGATTGTGTTGTAATTTTTTATGTATAAATTATTTCTATTTAGTTAGCTTGCCGATGTAATAATATTTTTAATACCTAATTAATAATTGTGATTGTATTTATATTTGTAATTGTAATACTTGCCATTGGTATCACAAAATGTAAATGTATTTGAGAATATTATGTATTTGTATCGAATCGTAAGTTGCTCAAAATTTTATCCCATTGATGTGATAGCTAAAATGCAGTAACGATTTAAGAGCATATAGTAATTCCAGTTTTAAGAGGGAAATAAACGAGCAATTGTCGTAAGTGTATCGTGCATTTTTCCATGTGATGGGAAAAACTGTTCTCTGAATTCGTTGATTCCTTTTAATCTGACTGGCGTCATAAATTCAATGGATTAGCTTTATGTTTTACCTTTTCTCAAGTTTCTAACTTTTTAATTTCATTTTTATACTATAAAGAAATTTGGGAAAAGCAAAACAAGCATCTCAAATCACATATAACAAGAATTATCGTAATTGAATAATTTTTAGGGATAATAAAACAGTATTTTTCTTCTATATGGACATGTGCACCATAAACGTTCCTCTTAAAACGGGACACATGTATTTTATAATTGAGATTTTATTATTTACAAGTTACCACACAGTCTTAACGTATTTAACAATTAGTATTTGATATAATTGTGTTTTTGTTTCGCTAAACCGAAGACGTCCGGGAGATTCCCGCTGATGTAAGTAATTATTTAGGTATTTAGTCATGCTCACTTAACTTACAGTGCCATGGCGCACCAAAATGTATTAGTTAACAATAAATTATATATAATGATATGTAATGATTAATACATAGCCTGGGCGTCCTCGCCTGTGAACAACAACGCGATGACGGGCTGGCGACCAATGAGAACTATTATTACAAGCCGTTTTCAACATGTTAGTGTGTGTGCGAGAGAGAGAGAGAGTCATTTGACTCTTGCAATTGAATTTTATTACAGAATTTGTTTATTTTTCTGTCGTAGCAAAAAAGAGGATTTACGTCTCAAGGCACATACTATTATGGTATTATGTGATCTCGATTGAACAAAATAACGAATTAAGGACAGCAGCGCCCTCAATGCCATTTAGTTCTCTAGCTCCAATTGAGTTGAATTTTTCCGTGCACGTATGGTTTAAGCGACATTGGTATCAATTCGGAAGGCACACCTAATTATAATTCTTAAAATAACTAAATTAAAAAAAAAACTAAATTCTCATACAATTTCAATTCTTTTTTCTCATTCAAAATGAAAATCGTTATCACTACCATTTGTACGTATTACTCAATTGTAGTGAATAAATTTTACTGTTATTTTCCACATAAAATATGTTATTTTTATTAATGTTAAATAACTTATTTTCAAAACTGAGATCTCTCATTGGTCACCAGTCCACCATTACTGTTGACATTACAAGACAGGCAAGGACCCCCGCTGCTTAGTCGATGTAGTGTATATAAGCCGCGGGTAGGAGTGCAGTAACTGTAGCGGTCCACGTGCGCTTCTCACGAGTATTCCCTTTGTACGACGTAGGCACTGCATATAATGGTAGCATAAAGACTTTGTAACCGGCATTTTATAGAGGACACACTAGGCTGCTTTTACACCAGAGGAAATATTAATTATTTAGCTAATGATGTGTCTAAAGTCGACCAATAGAATCGTTTGATTTTTTAGTTTCAACTTGGGCTGTGAAAAACTAGAGATCCTATTGGTTGATTTCGGACGCACACTTAGCTATGTGGTTAGCTCCGGTGGAAAAACACCCTTATACCGTGATTAGTCGAGAATGATATTTATCTAGTTAACCGATGCAAAAGTTAGGGCCTTTCCATCGCTGCGCACGGGCACGTACTACCGTGTGCTTAGCTTCGGTTTGTATAAAAAATACGCTACGTACGGATGCGTACCGCAGTAAATAATGCGTAGTCTCTGCGTACGTATCGTGCGCAGCAATGGAGTCCTAACTTTGATGTTAATTTTACGCCAAATAAAAATCATGTGTATGTGTAATTGTTCATGTAATTGTATTTATATTCAATTTCACGCATTTCGTAAGTCTTCTTTCAGCATTTACTGTCCCGCCGTACCATGTAGTCTAGTAAAAATTTGATTTTTGACAACATAAAAGACAATTAAGTATATTGTTATTTAAATTAATGTACTGGTGTTTTGAAATACATTTGACACAATTTCATAATGATTTTATAAAAGCTAATTTTGTTACCTTTACACGCTCAAACGGCTGAACCGATCGTTATGAAAATTAGTATAGAGATAGCTTTGGGCCTAGAGACGGACATAAGCTACTTATCATCATCATAATCATCACCGTTTTTCATAACTACGCGAGTGAAACCGCGGAACGCAACTAGTCTATAAATCGGGGATTATTGTTGATATATGATTTTTAGTTATTTTCCTATCATAATTTCAAAGAATCCTCCCAGTTGCAAATGCTGTGATCTGCTCCATACAAACGGATTTATTTTTACTAGACTAATGGTCTTGTTGAGAGTGACTGTACATTATTCGAAGCGGAATTGGATTGATCTAGTCAAAAAAACCATCCATGTAAATAATCTCCGTCTCGGACGACGCGACTCGACGTCGGCTCCATCCGATCTGCATTGACATGAACGATGAAAGTATTTTTGGTCGATTCCGCTTCGGAAATGTAAGAACTCTATGCAATTCAGCCGCAATATAAGTGATGCACTATTAAAATTGTACTAAGTAAATGCTGGACCATAGGTACATACCACGACGACGAGAGCTGTTGCTGTCCGCCGGTCGACATAAATTCGTCTTATATATGCGCATAATATACGCGCAAGTCTTTTTGAACTGTCTGCAAAGTGTACTATAATATAACGACTGTCTGAATGCACGAGCGCTGATTACAAATAAAGGGCGCTACACACTTAGCAGGTTCACAATATCGGTTCAGCAATATTTGTTGATAAACATTGCCGTCACGAAGCAAATGTTGTATTTTTCGATATTTTTGAAGTGATTTTTCACACTTTAGCGTAGTGTTACGGGTGGCGCCACCAACGCTTGATTGGTTTAAGTAAAAAAGACTGTTCAGAAGTTGCGACCACGTCACGTAACACTCCTGTGGGTAAACTGGTAAAGGTTCCCAAGTACAGATCGGGATATAAGGGTTCAAGTCCCATCCGATGTGGAATTTTTGAACTGTCTATAAATATGTTGTATTTTATTCGGCAAGTGCCGATCGGTTCACTATTTTTACCGACTTCCAAAAATAAGGAAGTAATCAATTTAACTGTACTATATATATATATATATATGTTTTTTTTTATTGTTACAAAATTACTTCGCCAATTATGAATTGATTTTAATGTTTATTTTTGTGTTAGGCAGGTAATAGTTGTCAGATGTGGTTCCATATAAATTTTTAAGGTTCCGTAGTATATCAAAATAGGTTCAGTACTTTAACAAAATAACTCGAATATAGGTATCATCCAAATAAACGTAATTGCGTATTTTCAAGTCGGTTGCTTCAGTTTTTTAAACTATAAATAATTATTTTATGTTAGATAGATCTACGATTTACCGCCAACTCAGATGTTCAGCGACGCCGACGGCGTGGCCGAGGATGGAGCTCGTCGATCTAGAAGACATCTGTTCATTCTATTCCTTGAAAATTTCAAGATTGTAGCTCTCAGGAAACAGAGATGGCCGCATAGAATTCCATTCTTGTGCAGTACGCATCAAGTACGTGGACCGATATCGCTGAAATTATCCGATATTTGGGACTATTGATCACCAGAACCCGACTGGCATAAGCCGGGCGGCTGTTTTTTTCGAACATTCATCTTTATATTTACTATTTTGCCACCGGGCTGTGCCAATGAATGCCGGCGCGCTTAACTATGAAGCGCCTCTTACGTGACAGACCTGTCTGTGCGACCGAGGGTCAGCCCCGGATCTAGGGAGGGGCAAACCGGGGCACCCGCCCCGGGCGGCATTTTCAGGGGGCGCAAAAATCATAATTAATATGATTAAAATAAAATAACTTGCTCCACAAAGCGCCTAGAATACGAAAGGTTGGTTGACTCACCGTTAACTTTTAAGAAAAAGGCGCCACATAGATAATTATATTAAGATTTTTTAAGTAAGTTATTTTAAGCGCTAGAGAGGGGCGCCACCGTCAAGTTTCTGCCCCGGTTCGAAAAAATCGTAGATCCGGGGCTGCCGAGGATAGCCACCTCCCTGTTGCAACATGCGCTAGAATATGAGTACTGTGCACCCGTTTGCGCTAACTTCCGCGACTTTCAGAAAGATTTGCGCGTAGTTATAACACTTCCCTCACAGCATATTGTGTAAAGATCTATGATAAGTGTATGTAAGTCAGCTAAGTTATAGGGAATTGTAACGTTCTGTAAGTATGATGTATCTATTTTTGGTGCTGTATAACTAATTTATTATGTTTTTTGTAACTAGGAATGACCAACCTGTCTTTTTTATAATGTGTAGCGAAAATGAGACTAAATTGTATAAATTTGGATATTTCAATAAATTTCGCTCTGGAATTGTTGTTTTATTTAATTTAATTTAATTTTAATTTAATTTATTAATTAAAACGGCCATAGCCAATTACATTAATTATTACAAATAACATTAATAATGTTGTGTCACATATCAAAGACAATGTCAGTTTCATAATAAATAAAAAAGAAAGGCTGAATACAGTAAAAATAAAAATAATTATGCAATGCTTAATGCTTAATGCTTTTATTTATTGGACATGTCTAGCATACACTCCTTGTATACACGTAAGTAGAATCGAATGTTTAAATAAGAACTGCAAAAGCACTAAATTGCTTGCTCCTAAAAGTAAATGAAAATTGTATGTGGAAAGGATTTTTCAAATTGGCTTGACTAGACACGCCTATAACAATCTTGTGGTGTGGTATCAAGCAACTTTCTTATCGTATGTAGGTTTCGGCTCGGCGGAGCCTAACGTTGCAGCGCCATCTGAGGGTATCACATGGAACGTAAAGGTTTTCTTTGTCTACGGGCTTATGTCCCGCGTTGATTTATCTTACTATTATCGTTATACTTGATATCCAGCCACTCCAGGCATTAGGAAATAATCTAATAAAATACCGAGTATTTTCTGACTGATGGCGTCAAACAGGGAGAACAACATATGGCCAGGCAGAGCTTTAGCGATGAAGCCTATATTGCATACCAACAGTTAGATAAATAAAACATTTTAGTTTCCAAATCATCTTAATTATAATAACTATAAAGATCATAAAAGTTGAGATGTGTTATTTACACTGAAATGTTTGGAAATGAGAGTGGTACAAATCAAAATAACAATATAACTTTCTTATCTACTTAAAATAAGAGTCGAGCCCAAAGAGATATATTATGAGAGCAGTTCATTATTTTAGAATAGGTACTTTACAGATGTAACTGCTTTTTTTTTATAGCAAAGAATAATAAATCAAGTATCAGCAAAATATCGAAAGAATAATCTGATGGGAAAAAGAAAAATTAATGCTCTGTCCTTTTCTTACAAAATAAATATGGCACTAAGTGCACTCTCTGAGATTTTAACTTTATATTACTCAATATATTTGAAATTTGCTTATACCAATAATCTCTATTTAGGGTTATATTGAATAGAAATATAAAATCCCAGTCAGTATGTCCACCATAGTATCTCATTAATAAATTGGAATTAACAATAATAATGTCAATATAACTGGCTTATCATAGATATTGCTTTGTGATAATGCTGAAAGCGACCATACTTGGTAATGTCTTGAGTGCGCTGGTATGCATTACTAATCTGAAACCAACTCACAATACAGTTTTAATAAAAAGCAAATTCTTTGTGAATTTCATTTCACTATGAATTAAAGAATCCAGTCACTAATTTTTACTATTAAAAATGTAATTTTGTTACAAAATTTTATCCAGTCATTAATATGCATAATAAAAAACAGATAGGTTTAAAAAATACTAAAATGTGGCTTTTAAATAAGATAAGTTTAGTCAAAAGTTGCAAGTACTTGCAGCAAAATTGACAGATTTTCTAACTAGTTAATAAATAAATAAAGGTGGACATTTCACACAAGGGCAAACTAAACAAAAGTTGTACTTACGGGAACAAGATGTCCGTTAGAATACATGTGCATGTTAGTAGTACATGTTAATGCTTTATTAACTAAATACAAATGAAATATATGTATCCATTCCATTTATATTTCCCAGACACACAAACATCCATACTCATAACAAAAAATGTTTATCTTGGGTGAGAATTGAACCCACAACCTACAGCATAGCAGGCAGACATACTACCAACTGAGCTACGAGGCTAGTTGAGCATCAAGACTATCAAATATAAGCACTGATATTTAGGACATGTATGTCCTATATTTCTAATGTTTACTAGAAAATACTTATAAAATTTACTTCAATTTTATAACATCAATGTTCTAAAAACTAACTAACTTACATTTTGCTTTTTGAACAATATTTAACATAACAACATATTTTTTTTATTTTTTATTTGAACATCAGGCGAGATGGTGGTCAATCGTAGATCTATAAAGTATTAAAAAGAAAAAAAAATTGTCTGTTTGGGTTGGTGCTGGATGCAAAATGTCACATTAAAATATTTGTTACAATTGTATAACATATAAAATAACAAGTTCTATAATTTAATATGAAAGACCAAGTTGTAATTTGAGTAATTCTGCATTATATATCTAAATTTTCAGAAAAAAGTGGGTAAGTTTCTTTGCAATGTTATGATGCTTGCAAAGGGCTAAGATGCTTTGCAATGTTACATTAAAAATATCGAGAATTGATTTTATGTATATCATCTTTACTAACTGTACTAATGTATCATGATAGTGAAGGTAATGTGTGGTGGTATCTAGACCTGCCACCTACATGGGAAATGAAGGCTTTTCTCTTTGGGCTCAATAGATTAAGTTTATGTCTATGGTAGATACATTCTTAACATTCTAAGGTACAGCATGTTGGCTGGGAGTGAGGCCGCCGTGTTCCGGACTATGTTTCTGCTTTTTCCTCTTCTTCTCCTTTTTCCGTTTTTTGCGGTCTTTGTCCTCATCATGTCGCTTTTGCTTTTTGTGTTTCTTCTCATATGTATCAGGATTTGAAGAGTCTGAAATTTATTTTAATATCATTACCATATGAAAACAGTTGTTTAGAATAAAGTTTTGTGAGTGATAGAAAAGGTAACATCTGAGTAACTTTTGAGCAATGTACATACCTTGTAAAGGTGTTTCCTGGCCTGGAGGAGCTCCATCTTTATGCTTATGTTTCTTGTGTTTGCTCTTATGCCTCTTAGGAGGAGTGGAGCTCACATAGCGATACTGCTCTGGTAGTGGACCCGGGTGCAGCCGGAATCCAGCCAACTGTGCACTTGAAAGAGGAAGCAACTCTTTGCCTCCAATAGGACGTTTAGCTATCACAGACCCCAGGGTGCTGTTGTCCTCTTGGCCAGGACCATCTACTATACCAGGGAGATTTGGAAGAAAGGACGACAATGATTCCTTTAATTTCTTTCCATTAAATTTACTATACGAGTGTTCCAATCCATAGTGAGCCATCAAATTCGTAGCCCCAGTTAACTCGCATTCTCCTGCAAGAATATACACACTTTTGTAGATTCAAACAAATTAATTATTTAATTGTAAAAAATGATGTACAAATAAGATACCTGGGGGTTCTTTCATCAAATAAAATGGTCCACTATGCAGTATAGAAGGGTTTTTCCCCAGTGAGATAGTAGTTTTCAAAGTTCCTGAGGAGTCTTGACGAGAGACAACTGGTGACCTCGCTCCCCGTGGTGAGGACTTTGGGGAATACGGTTCTACTTTCCTAAACTGATCAGACATCATCTTGAATCAGCATTATCTGCGTAACAAACATAGAAACGTAAATCTAAAGAAAGAAACGATAAAAACTAAAAATTACACTGCCGTCCTTCGAACACTTTTTGACAAATCTACATTTTTTTTTTAAAGCTTTTATAGAGCTGCCCAATAATTAATGGAGTTGTTCGATGTTCATTCCAAAAGATGGCACGATTTTAGTCGATTTTGTTCGATTATCATTATTCGATTTTTATCTATGGTGCAGACACGTGGTGCCTTGCCTATTCTTATAAAAAAAAATATTTAAAAAATCATTAGTTTATCTATGGTACATGAATTAGCTTCTCGTTGTGCTACGGATTTTGCTAATGTGTTTGGAAATAAACAGAATATTGTGAACAATTTAATTGAAAGCCAGTTTAATTATGTGCTAGAAATCCATTAAAATGATTGTGCAATGTTATTTAAGTGGTATAGATACTAAACGACGCTTTTGATTATCACCGTTCCTCGGGCTGTGAAGTGACGCCATTTTACGGGAATGATCAGCCCGCGGCTGCTTCATAAGCCTGATGTAAGGATTGCTTTTTCCGAACGGATGCATGGAAACGAATCTATATTCTTGCATTCGTACTGGACGTACGATTTCAGAGGTAAGGGTAATAAACGTATTTATTGATATTATGAGCTCTAGAATTTTAAAATGTTTCGATATCCTCTTGTTTGAGCGTCTTTTGTTTCCTGGTAATTGAAAGCACGTGTTTATAATTTTCCAGAAAACTATGGAAGATGGTAATATAACCAGCACAAGAGACGAAAAAATTGCGGCAACATCATTGGTAAACTTATATGGCGAAAGACCCGCCAAATTGACGACTAATGGCCATGATTTCCGTGGAGAGTCTTCGAGCCCCGGTCGGCCCCCCGCCAACACTTTGCACGACGACAAGCATCGCAAACGGATTAACCCCCTCAGAATACACCTTGGAAAGAGACCATTCGTTGATAATTCACTGCAATATTATAGTTCTAACAAGAAAAGGAAACTATTTGTAAATAAACACAGTGATTTAAATGCACCCACAGCAGCTCCTAGAGTACCTAAGCTAATACCGAAGCGTACACAATATCAACATGTAGGGTCACACATAGAAAATAATGTTATCGAAAATGAAAAAGACAAGCCAGTACCACGACTTGTTCCAAAAAGTCAGCTGTCACAATATAAAAAGGGCAAAGTTGAGAAGGAACCACAGTTGAGAGATTATGCTGAAAGCTTGGGTTTACAACCGATGGTCAAATTCAAGTGTCGGAAATGTTGTTCGATGTCATTTAAAACTTTGGCTATGTTGAAAGAGCACCAATTGATATGTCGGGCCCAAGTGAAGGAACCCGCACACAGTCCAGAGGCAGCGCCCAATATTGCAGGCAGTGATGTTAACACTAGTGGCCCTTCTAGAGTCACCAGAAAAGTTTACCTTTGTTCAGCCTGTGGCACTTATTATGAAAATTGGAATCTCTTTTTACATATGAGAGAAATACACAACAGGCATATATGTTTATTTTGCTTAGGAATGTTTTCAAAAGCTGAGAAACTGTCAACACATTTAACCAACAAACATAATGTAAAAGAGTTCAACTATGAGAGTAAAGAAGAATTCTTCAATGTGTACAATGGAACCTTGTATTTAATGTGTTGTGTTTGTGATGAAATCTGTAGTGAACAAGATGACTTTTTTAATCATGATTGTAATAATGTTAAGCCCAAACCTGTGCCTCTTCTTGTCAGTAAAAATGCAGCAAAGTCCAATATTGTAAAAAGTAGTTCAAATTCCACAGAATTATCTGTAAATGGACCATCAAATGTAGTGAAAGATAATATAACTAAACCTGTTAGTGATAAAAAAGAAACTAAAGAAAGTAAATTAGAGTCACTGGCATCTCAGACATTTAAACACACAGTAGAAACAAAGACATCTGATATCATAAGTAGTAATACGAGTATAAATATTGAGAATGCGGCTGCACTCAGTAAGGATGTAAATAATGCAGAAGATTCTGGAATGGAGCTTGAAGGCTCAGACCGGCCAGCATCCAGTCCTGTGCACTGGCATTCCTACATTGCCGATAAAAGTAATTCCAAAAGCACTTACCCTAATGGTGATGATGATATAGATCATTCAGATGATAGTGATTCTCATATTTCTGATGGCAATGTCTCGCCTCTAAGGGAGCCTCTACCAATAAAACCTGAAGATAAGCCTAGTCCACCAGTTGAAAAAGAGAAAGAGAGTGGTGGAATAAAATTGAAGCTTAGCTTAAATAATGCCAACTCACCTGTTATTATTAATTCTACTGTGGACCCCACTGTTGGACAACAAAGTCATCACAAACCAACACGATCAAGAAGGCCACCAAAGAGGTATGAAAAACCACCACCATCTGAACCGGTCCTTCAACCTAAAACCCCATCAATTAAAATGACAATTTGTGATAGAGCTGACAGTCCATTTGTTAAAACCACTATTTATGAAGATAATAAAATAGAAACAACTGTTAAAACCATTTTGAACAATAACTTAGATTCAAAGACATCTGAGCACAAACCGGAGAGCACTATAAAAACAACTATTTATGATAACAAGCCAGAAGATGACGAAAATACATTGAATAGGGTACCAAAGCTGACTGTAAGAGTTCCTAAAGAACTATTGGACAAAGATTCATCAAGTGATTATTCATCTGACAGTGATATGAGTGAAAAGCTAACAGTAGATGAGAATAATGTGACCATAGAGGAACATCCCCAGCCAAAAGATGAATTGAAGCCTGAAGATGTTCCAATTGAAACAAACAATCAATTAACAGAAGATGCCAAAGATGAAGTAGCTTCTGATGCAGAGAATGTGTCGGTCACAGATGAACAAGTTGACTCTAAAATGGAAGTGAAGACAGAACCCGCTGAAACTGAGATAAAACTGGAACCAGTTGTAGAAGAACCTACGCTTCCAGTAACAGAATTGTCATTGAATAGGCCATTAGATAAATATCCATTAAAGGAGCTATTAAAAGTATTTCTCAGTTCTACAGTTTATAGCTGCATATATTGCAACCATATTCGTAAGATTGCTGTGAACGGTGAGCAACTTGCTTTGCATATGGTGGCTCAACATCGCTTTTCCGCTACTGTCGATAGCATTACAGCTGAGGAGTTAATGCCCGAAACTATAACAGCAAAGCTGCAGGTGGGTGCACAAGAATTAAATTCTGTATATATGAATTTGGACTCTTTTGATAGTGAAGAAAAAAATGAGATTGTTCCATATGAGCATATTTTTGAGTGTTTTCAATGTTTTTTCAAAACTACCATCCACAAAGATCTCTATCTACACAATCGTAAAATGCATCTTAAAACCATTCTGTTGTGTGTGATGTGCAAATCAAATTTCCTAAGCTATAGTGAATTATTATGCCATTTATGTCCTGGGACTTACAATCCTGAATATGAAGTTAAGTTTAGATGCTGTTTGTGTAGTGTGGACCAGATACCCTCACAATTTCGCTTGATGGTACATCTGAGAAAAATTCACCACACCTGTGATGTGTGTTTGGAATTTTGTCACAACCAAGCTCGCTTGTCAAATCATGTGTGGAAGCACAAACTTCACCACATGTGCTACCGCTGCGGCATCGCATACAGGAACAAACTAGATATTAATAACCATCTATTCTGGAAACATGGCACTGAGAGCATACTGTGTAAAAGATGCATGCATAAGAAATGGCCACATGTGTATCATTTCTGTTCACCTCCAGCTGTGTTTGCTTGTGATGAATGCAATCTGCAGTTTACTAAAGCTGTTTATTTAAAAGTGCATAAAAGATTCCACTCAAATGAGTTTCCCCATGAATGTATAGAAGAAGGATGCACTGAAAAATTTGTGTCCAAAAAACTTCTCAATAAGCATGTTGATGAACACAGGAAAAAACTGTTGATAGAAGATTGGAATGAGGTTAAACCTGTCATTGAACCTACTCCTGATGCACCTAAAGAACCAATACCTGTTATAGATTTGGTTGATGAAAAACCCACTGAAGAAGCTGGTACTTCTGAAGTCAAGGATGAAGTGGATACTGAACAGCAATCTAAGAAAAATAAGAAGAAGAAATTAAAAGACAAAGATGCACTTTTACTGGATGTTAATCTTCCTGCATTAAATTTGTCAGAAAGCGATAGTAGTGATGAATCAGACAGTGGAATGCCCCCTACAACAAAAGAAGAAATTCAAGAAATCAAACCAAAAGAAGAGGAACCAGCTGAATCAAAGCCCATTGAACCCACAGTAACTGATGCTGCTCCAGATGAACCTCTAAAAATAGAGCCTGTTAAAATAGAGGAAAAACCTGAAACAATTGAGGAAGAGAAGCCCAATGATCAACAAGTGCTTGATATTTGGGATAATTTCAAAAAGTATCAAGCTAAAGTAGAGAAACAAAAGACACCTCCACTGGTTCCTATAAAGAAACATGTGTGTGAATCTGATCATGATTATTGTTTGATACCCACTGACATGAATGGAGATGATGATATGTTCAGCATGGATAAGAAGAAAAATAAAAAGTCTCCTAAGAAACATCGCGGAGGTGGCTTGTCATCTTCAAGCAGTAGTAGCAGTGACAGTGACTCGAGCTGTTCCTGTGGCTCTAACTGCAGTTGTTCCTCAAGTAGTGGCTCTTCCTCCTCCAGCTCTTCAGATTCAGATTCTTCAGACGAATCCGGCAATGAGAAAAAGAAACCAAAACGCATCAAGAGAACTCTACCAGACAGAAGAGTAAGTACTGGATCTAATGTGGATGTGATGGGCATGTCAGAAACACCAATACTAATTCCAGAAAAGGTAGAACCACCTATAGCAGAAACTGATCTCGAAACTGAAGAAAGTGATACTGATGAAGAGTTTTATGATGAAAACCCTCAACTGATTGCGAACAAGTTGCATGAGGAGAAACTAAATCAGTTAATGCAAGTAACGCCGGCCGAGCCATCTGATGGTGTTACAATAGCAGAAGAAGGTAATCTTCCCCCCATCCCCCCCACTAAAGAGGCAGAGCCTATCAAAGAAGAATTCAAGGCCGAGCCTGCTGAACCATTGGAAAAACCTGCAAGTACAAAGAAAAAGAGTAAAAAGAAAAAGAAATCCAGAAATTCTAAGAAACATGGACCTATTAAAATTAACATTCCTAAAGATGTGATAGGTAAATCCGAACCGGAAATTCCACCTCCACTAATCCCAAATAAAATCACCATATCATTGCAATCCAATACGGTACAAATCCCGGAGACACCTAAGACGGCACCAACGACGGCGACCACCGGCTCTTCTACTTCAGCTACTTCTGAAAAGAAAAGAGCTTCGAAACGAAGAAGAGTTCCGAACAAATTCTACGGTTACTCGAGCGACGAGGAATCAGCATCGCAGACGGCCACGAGCATAACCGCGCTAAAGCCGCAACAACCGCCTAAATTGGAATGGAGGAAGGAAGACTTACCATCTCCAGTAACAAACAAAGCGAAGAAAGAAGTGCCTTCAACTCCCTCGTTCGCGCCTCTCTCCAGCAGACTGTCTATCTCCATGAATCACATGAGGTTGACGGCCCCCATTCCGGATCCGGAACCGCCGCGGATATTGATGAACTCCGAGTCAATGGAGTCCAACGAATCAGACTCGAGCTCAGAGGGCAACCTGGAGATCTACCAGCCGAGCAGTGCGCCGGCGCCCATCCCGCCGCCGACCTATCTCAACTCTGGTACGTCGAGCCTACCATACCAGTTCCAGCGGCGCACAGTGCGAGAGGCGCGCGAGGGCGAGTCCGTCTACTGCTACTGCCGTTGCCCCTACGACGAGGTCTCGGAGATGATCGCCTGCGACGCGGAAGGTTGTCCCATCGAATGGTTCCATTTCGAATGCGTCGGTATCATGGTACCGCCTAAAGGCAAATGGTACTGTCCTGAATGTAGGAAAAATCAAATTTTTTCAGGTTACAGATAATTCTAACTAATTATGACTTGTATATAACTTTGATGATGTATTCTTATTTTTCTGTATATAACTTATTGATTATTGTAGATAATTAGGCTTTACCTGTATATCTTTGTAGTTAGTTTGTGTAAGTTTTTAGGTTACTAGGTCTGAAAAATGTATCATTGTTATAAAAAGTACATGTTATGCTTGATACCGGCTGTGCAGCCACTTCTGTAACCTGGCAAATTGTTACTGGCGTTAACCTACTGCAGCGAAACGGAAATATAAATCCGGTTTTTGATACCAAAACTTTTTTCTTTTTATTGTACCTAATAAGCACTGCTCACATTTTAGTAACGTGTGAAACTGTGTATAGATAGACCTACGATAATTGATCGAGCGAGCGAAGCGTCTGCATCAACTGGCCAAATTTTCTTTTGTCTGTCAATTTGTTTGTATGTTCGTACGCGTACAGGGCGTAATTTTGAACCAATTTTGATGAAACTTGTGTATAGGTTCTGTTTTTTTTTGTCGTCGGCGATTTTTGATAAGAGTGGTGGTTCCGACAAAAAGGGGGGAAGTTTATTGCGGCGTTAATTACCAACCAATTTTAATGATATTTGGAAAGTAGGTAAAGTACACAATTATTACAACTAGTAGTAAAAATGAACAGAATTGGTCAAGTGGTTGTCGAGATATAACAACCGTCTTGAGATTGCGTGTAACAGTGAGGGCGCGTGGATGTGCTTGATGCATTTTAGTGCTGAATAATTTTCTTGATTTTACGTTTTCTCCATTTATAAAATTATTATTTGTTTTTATAGGAATATACATTGTTTTTTTAATTAAGGGCATCTAAACATATCCTATTTTTTGTATTGTGTATTAAAATTAAATTGATCTTTCAAGGTGCTTAAACTTATGGAAAAAATGTTTTTTGACCTTCATGGTCAAAAAACATTTTATAACGTTGTATAACAAATAACGTCTGTAAAATCACTTAAAATAGCGAAATCGGCCAAAATTTTATGTAGGTATTATGTACAGATGATCCAAGGTGAGCTGCAAATAAGCTCTCTCGCGAGGTCTACTGTTCGTAGAACTACTAGTTTTAATTATTGGTGAGTTTTTTCTGAGAACTTTAATAGTTGATCTATTATCTTGCTTGCCTTTTCTTATTATTAAAAGGAGGGAAAATCTAATTAGTCGTGCCTCATTTTATGGGTTCCGTAGTAACTACGAGGAACCCTTATAATTTCGCCATGTCGGTCATTTTACGCAGAAACTATCAGCATAAAAACGAAATTTGACATGTAGATGTGTTCTGTAAACCGCTACAAATGCTATAATCATATTTTCAATATAAATCTCCATACATATAAAGATGTCATGAATTTTTTTTTCAACCCCCACCCCATCGTGTACGGTATCGTTGAATAGATCCCTTAAAATATAACTAAGGTTCAACATGTCATTTTTTTCTTAGATGTGATGTGTGCTAGTTATAGCCTGCCAAAGGTAAAAAAATTGTGTCCCCCTGCATTTCTAAACTATATTTTTTTATCAGCCCTGTTTGTACAAACTGTCCCACTGTTGGGAACGGACCATCTCCTCATTGTGAGAAGGGACGGGTTTCTAAACTATTGGACCTAGAAATTCATGTTTAACCATAGTAGTATTAAATACTTTCAATGAAAATTGTTTTGAACACTGTAATTTCGAGATACAGCGATAAATACATAAAACACTTAAAATCATTATAAATACTGAGGTCGTTGACCTTTTCGCAAAGCAATGTAAATAAAAAATACTCTCCAAATAGTTATCTCTTAAATTACAGCATTTGATAAGGAACCCTACTAAACGCTTAACTCGACACGGTCTTGACCACTTATTTATTATACGAGTACTAGCTCTTCAGAGGTTCCGTCGTGCTTGAACATACAAAGCCAGATGTGTGTGGTGGCGCTGTTCTTTATATTAGTGGCTAAGACCGTGTTGAAACACGCATATGGTAGGTACCTTATACTATAATCTAAAAGATCACTTGGCGAGTATTGTTTGCAAAAAGGTCAATGACATCTGTGTTTTACCAAAGTTTATATAATATGATTCGCTGTATTTCGTAAAGTTGAAATGTTCAAACTAATATCCATTGTATGTTTTAATATGGTCTACTGTTATGGATAACCATGAATTTCTAGGTGTAATAATTTAGAAACGCGGGTAGGACACATATTTTTTTCGTCTTTGGTGAGTTATATCTATCTTGCGAGAAGAAAATGATAAATCGACCCTTGCTGTTATTTTAAAAAACCTATTCAATTAGTGAGGTGAGATTGAAACAAAAAAAAAACACCTCTAGTATGCATGTATGGAGTGTCAGTCCTATTTTTCATTTTATTTTATTTTACATAGACATTTTTAAATAAAAACTACAGATAACTCACGTCTGTTTTGAGTTGAAAAATCCGATTATAGTTTCAACCGCATATGGCGGTTTTTTTCAAAGGAGCAGCGCAAACTTAAATCTCTGTCGGTAACGCGCCTCGCACGTGCGAGGTTGAAACTAGTTGTTTTTGTTACAAGCCGGTTCCAACTCATCAGCGCTGGTCCAGTTTCCATCCATTTTCATCTAATTTTACTATATTTTGCTAAACATTTACGTAGTGCGTAGTGCTAAGTTTTTGAGTAGAATAATGACTCACGTGGCTGTGACATAAGACAGGCAAATGGTCAAGGCGAGTTACTGTTCTATTATCACAAATTATAAAGTTATATGTCCAAGCATATTATGATCAAGTAGTAATGGAGATACATTGACCTAATATGCGGAGAAATTATAAATATTTAGGTACTAAATTTATTATGTTATGTCGAACGCCCATGTAGTGCCCACCCCAATATCTGTGGGGAACTTCACTCTTGAAGTTGTTGACGAATACGTCTACCTAGGACAGACGGTCCGATTAGGCAGGTCCAACTTTACAAGGGAGGTCAATCGTCGTATCCAACTCGGCTGGGCAGCGTTCGGGAAACTTAAAAGCGTCTTCTCGTCCAATATTCCCCAGTCCCTCAAGTCGAAAGTTTACAACCAGTGTGTGTTACCAGTGATGACATACGGCACTGAAACGTGGTCCCTAACTATGGGCTTTATAAGGAAGCTCAAGGTCACGCAACGAGCTATGGAGAAGGCTATGCTCGGAGTCTCTCTACGAGATCGAATCAGAAATGAAGAGATACGTAGACGTACAAAAGTCACCGATATAGCACAGCGGATTAGCAAGTTGAAGTGGCAGTGGGCAGGGCACATAGCACGCAGAACTGATGGCCGATGGGGCCGAAAGGTTCTCGAGTGGAGACCACGTACCGGCAAGCGCAGCGTAGGAAGACCAGCCACGAGATGGACAGACGACCTCATACAAGTGGCGGGAAGACGCTGGATGCAAGCCGCTTCCAATCGGTCTTTTTGGAAATCCATGGGGGAGGCCTATGTCCAACAGTGGACTTCTTATGGCTGAGATGATGATGAAATTTATTAATCATTAGAAAGGGGAAGTCACATATAGGAGTAAAAATATGTAGGTAGGTAAGTAAAAGATATCGAGGTATAACTATTTAAAATATTTCTCCTATCAACTTCTCACTTTTCTAATATCCCTACTCAATAAATATGTTTAAAATGTGATGCTCGAGAGCAGGGCCGTAGCCAGGGATTCAGTCCATTCAGCAATGGACATGGGCATAACTTATAGCTTTCTCATAGTATGGGGGGGGGGGGGGGGGGGGAGAGAGTCTGCGGCCCATGTCTTATGATGTGCGAGCGTAGCAGTTTGTAATATGCTGTATGACGTGCTTCTAGCACTTTAATGTTCCATATGAACACCAAGTTTGTCATAACAAAATTTTCTATTATTTTTGGTGGCAATATAATATTTTTTTAACGAGGGCTTAGCATTTTAGCATTTGCATGATCTAAATAAACAAAAACATAGGTAATAAGTATGCGCGAGCGTAGCGAGCGCGAAAATTTTTAGTAGTGTTGTTATAGTAATATGCTTTATTTCTCGTATTAATGAACCCACAGTACTTCCATGTCAAAATAAAAGATTTTTTCAAGGTTTTTAATATTAAATCATGGAAGTGATTTGATTCATTCATGTTTGAACCCCCCAAACCCCCCCCCCCCCCCCCCCCTGCTTACGGCCATGCTCGAGAGAGATAGCTGCGTGATTTGAGCGCCCACCTTAAATTAGGTCGGTGAAAAAAAAACCATTTGACCTATAAATATATTTATAATAATAAAAAAATACAATCATTTCGGGGTGGGTATATAACCTCAGTACAATATATACCATCGATATCCATAAAACCTATTAGGTACTATTTCTAAAGACTCTATTCTAATATATTTTGTCAATATTTGACGGCTCAACCACAACAGGGCGCGAAATATATCTTTGAATTATATTCCGTAGCAAGCAACTCAACCAATAAAACAAGTTAAAATTCTATGTGTTTTCATAATACAAGACGACAGGATTTTCACGAGGTATCTTTAGATGAACGATAATAGATATGGATTTATCAGGATTCTGCGCTTCCAGAAATACCTGTAGCAAGTTCGGTGGTAAGATAGAGTCACAGAATTCGCCCTATTATTGGATAGTGTCTGCGTTAATTAGTCATATTTGATCCTTATTATATTTAATATAAATAATGTATTACTTCATACAATTTTCTAGTTTATTTCGCTACAACAATTTGATCAAATTGGTTCGGCCGTTTCCAAGGAATGCTGTGGGAATTTGAGATCGCAAATTTTTTCGGATGTCATCGCAATCAAGTTTTGAAACTTACAATTGATTAATTGTTGCAAATTATTTTTTTATTCCCTAACGGTTGCGGTAAACGTGTTTTTTTATTAGTTCGCACAATATATTTGTTTACCTCAGAACAGACAGCTTATTTAACGGCAGCGGGCGGAGCTTTGGCCCCAGTTTAAAGAACTATGGCCGAGGCCATCCCAATAACATTGATATATAAAAAATCTATTCACCCTAAATAACATTGAAAGTACTAAGATTGCCTCTACTAAAATAGGGTACATCAAAATCAATCAAGCCATTTAGGGTACAGAGGTAGAAATATACACCCGAAAAAATTTACTCTCTACGAACATCCGGATGAAAAGTGCGTATGTATCTCCAAACGAAGTACTTCATTAACTTAATAAGTATAAACTCAAAAACCCCTGACAAAAAAAAACGGCTGAACCGATTTTGATGAAACAACATTCATACATTTGATTTTGAAGAACAGTCGATAAAATCATCTTTCAAACAAAAAATACTAAACCATCAAATTCGGTCCATCCGTTTGAGAGCTACAATGCCACAGACACAAACTTACAACATACCCCTCATTTTAATCGGGGATTAAAAATCCATTAAGTAATGTGTTTTCAGGAAGTTCTCGTAAATCGACAAAGTCCGATATTATCATGAAAGCACTCTCGCGTCCAGCGTGGGAAGGTAATATAAAGGAAACAAATATAAAGCAGTTATCATTTATTTATGTAGATAAACGCGTACTAAAGTTAATCTTATTATCATTTGAGGTAAGTACAATTTTAATTTTACTGTGTGTCTTAGATATACTCTTATCGTAATATAAAAGCCGTGCGCATGACATAAATAGAGGTGGAGGAAATAGCAAAGCTTCAAAGTTCTTTACTACCCGTAAAATGGGAATGAGTTATTTTTTTCTCATCTATCCCATCGTGTGGGCTGTCGTTGGATAAGTAATCAAAATACATAACCCAGTGTGGAAAACCATTTTCAATTTAGGGATCAGTTTGCAAAATATTAAGCTCAGAAGTGATAATTTTTGTGAAAGTTTTGCCCCCCTCTGGATAAACGGTTGACTTTGAAGATAATATGAAAAAAATCGTGCTAGTGGCCTAAATGATGAAATTAAAACGAAAAACTATCACGACTATAAGTAGGTTGTATAAAATGTACTTGGAGCAGTAAATTTCGTACAAATTCGATTTAAATTGCAAATTCAATCAATATGTTCATAGTATCAAACAAGTAGCTCTATTCTAAGTTGGTCTGCACTGAAGTGCAATTACGGAACCCTACCTTACGCGTGGCCCGACACGCACTTGACTGCTTATTATTACTATGCCAGGTTTTTTTATGTCATGGCCGTGCTTATCAAGGCGATTAGTCCACCAGACTACCACGGCAGCTCCGTGCCGTCGTACTGCAGGAACTTCCCCGAATCTCCTTCACTCAGCTTGAGGATGGTGTTGAAGATACCCTCGACGCTGGTCTCCACGTCGAGGGGCGCGTTCTTGCCTCCCATGTCCGTTCGGACCCATCCTGGGTGCATGGACGCCACCAGGATCTGGTCTTTCTTCAAGTCGATGCTCATAGATTTGGTCGCAGCGTTCAGCGCAGCCTATGGAAAAATGCAAAAACATTTTTTTATAATTTTATGAACATAATAGGTATGTACAGTTAACGTGGGTAACTTTGACTCTGCGTCAAACATTGTACGTAGAAGTTTGTTGAATTGTTTTTAAAAGGTTCTCGATTTTCCCCAACACATTAGTAGTCAAATTACTTGATTAATTAATTTACAGTCGTTTTGACTACTAAATCTTTTGAGAAAATAATCGAGTACCTTCTAAAAAGGCCATGTACAATGTTTGACGCAGAGTCTAAGTAACCCACGTAGACAGTACCCATGTTTATAAAAGCAAAAAACATATTTTTTTTGCAACTTATCAGGGCCCTAATTTTGTATGACCATTGGCCACGTTACGTGAAATTGACGTGGATGATTTGAGAATGAAAATTACACTTTAAGCTTAAAGCTCTAAAGTCTAATTTTCATTGTCACACAGCCACGTCAATTTCACGTAACGCGGCCGATGGTCATACGGAATAAGGGCCCTGTCCTATAATGTTTATTCATTACATAGTCACAAAGAAAAGATAACAAGGAAAATATTTTGTTTTTCAATAAGTAATAATTCCAAAATATTAACTACGAGGCACGAGGTTTGAACAGGCAAGTACTTAATCATTTCAATATTACAATAATTTAGCTTTTAGCTTAAGTTCCTATTTAGTTATAATTGATTCTAGATGCTAATTAGAGCATTGCACAAACCTGGCGTATGTTGCAACTTGTGATCAGTACACGAAATGAACGGGCGTAATTATGATGGTTGAATATAATTATGTTTCGTAGCAAAAGTTCTGATAAGTTCATTATTGGTGGCGACTCTGGCGACGTCTTATCATGCTAAAAACAGACGTGTCATATATCGTCAACTAGTCGTTTTTTTCAACTACTTATAAATATTTTTATTTCAGAAACGTTAAACTTATAACACTTTATAGGGTCAGGGGTTAAAAAAAGGATAGATGGATGGGAAAGCTTTCCTATGCTGCAATGTTGTCCTATTTCTATCCGACTTCGTAAGAAGGAGAGTTGTTTTAGATATAAGGTTTGTATGTATGTTTCTATATGACGGCTTGACCGATTTTTATGTGTTACGAATCTAATGACACCTCAATAGATTCGTCTTTACTTCCCGAATGTCATAGGCTATATATTTTTCTTTTTATTATTCTAAAGAATGCGCATTTGTAATCTTTTACAAGCGAATTTACACATACTTTCTCACAAAAACGTACACTAAACAGCGTAACGAAATCTTAAGTTAGACTGTAAAAACTGCTTTTCTGCAGACGGGTATTTGTATTTTATAGCGATACTTGTTCCTTTTGACTGAGGTACGAATACGAAATCTTAAAAAAATTGTAAAATAAAAGATGAGATCAGACCTTGGAGCAGCGGTAAGGATAGAAGCCCCCCTGGTCGTTCTGCGCGATGGAGCCTAGCACGGAGCTCATGTTGATGACGGCGGCACGCTGAGCACCCATCGGAGCCTCGGCTCGCGCGGCAGCCGCCTGCTTCAACACGGGGAGGAGACACTGCCAGCGGGAAGAACTCGATGAAAAATATTACTCTCCTTGGGTGCAGTCGGGCAGAAACCTTACCCCTTCTTTAACTAATTTTATCTTTGTTATTTTTATTTATTTAATTTTTAGCTCCACAGACACCAGGGTCCGTGACCTTTTTCTTTGTCAGAATTACAAGCTAATATTAACTACATATCGTTATGGGAAGATTATTTTATTTTAATTTACTTCAGTAACTTTTTACTGTTGTGTGTATACTGCGAGCAAAGCAGCGACCCGCAAGCAGCACCCGATCATGCGTATGACGCATGTGCCAGCCATCGCCCTCCTCAACCATATGTTAGGGAAGAGGGCGACCCGCCACACGACGCCGCCGCAAGAGGGCGCCATCCAATTTAAATTTTGTCCTATTCCTTTAGCAATAAAATATCTAAATATGAATCTTACATTTTAGAAGGTGAAAAGTTTGTTGAGTAACATCATAGGAAAAACCTAATATGCGATTGCAAATTGTAGCCTATATAATGACAGATTTCAGGAAACGTCCTTTGATATTTGATATTTATGAGTGTTTTATAATTGAAGGGTTGTAATTCTAAAAAGTCCAAGTGCCAAAAAAAACATAAACAATATTCTTACAAAAATACGGTCTATGTGCCATGCCTAATAATATGCAAATGAAATATATATATATATATATATATATATATATATTTATATAATTGGCACTTAGACCCTTTAGACTTACAACCCTTCAATTTTTATATTTATTGAGATATGGGAGTTGGGTGTGTGAAATTTTTAAACTATCTATAAATTTGTAGAACGCCCTTTGATACTCACAAGTTCACATGAAAAAAAATCTTGGGCAGTCGAGTATCAAACATAGGGTCAAAGTTAAAATGGCAATAATGCTAAAAAACGTTTTTCATTTCCTTAACGAAGGTATTCTCGGCACCTACTAAAATTGAATTTATTATCTTATCTAGCATCCATTAATAAGAAATCAAAATAGTTTGGTATATATGTACTTACGTATTTAATTTTTAACCGACTTCCTTCCAAAAAGGAGGAGGTTCTCAATTCGTTGGAATCTTTTTTTATGTATGTTTTCCGATTACTCGAAGACAGCTGGACCGATTTGAAAAAAATTTTTTTTTGTTTGAAATGGTAGTACCCAGGTGGTCCCATTGAAATTTTATCAAAATCAGTTCAGTATATTGGTTTTTATAACAAAATAACTGGAAAAATATATATGGTAGTCCAAGTAAACGAATTGCGTATTTTGAAGTCACTTTTTAAGTTTTTTAAACGATTACTTGGTAATTGTTCGATAACTCTATAATTTTGTATTATCTGTTATCAGAGCTGCTACTTCAACGATAAAATTGCTTTCCAAATGTCTACACTAGGTGAAAGCACAGGAAAATCATAGGCCTTATTTCATCTTGTCAGATGATTTAAACAGCGCAGGGCCTTAATTACGTGACAATTACACTTTAAGTTTAATGCTCTAAAGTCTAATTTTTATTGTCACACAGCCACGTTAATTTCACGTAACGCGGTTGATGGTCATACGGAATAAGGGTCCAGCGTCACGGATTGGAACACTGCATTGATCCCTAAATAAACAAATACGGAAGTCGCAGCTACAGCTGCGACAGGAAAATGGAGAAAAAAAATTAATACCTTAGTGAGCATGATGGGCGCCACTGTGTTAACAGCGAGGTTGTCCATCAGCTGGTCAGCCTTCACGAGCGGCAACTTGGTGAACTTGGTGGAGACGCCAGCGTTGTTCACCAGCAGGTTGAGTCCGCCGGCGCCTGCCACCTCCGCCACCTGCGTGGACGCACGCTCGAAGCTGGCCGTGTTCGTTACATCTGGTGGCACACAAGTTGAACTAGTTTTTTCTTTTTAATTCGACAATTGGCTTGCGTTGACCGTCAACTCACCTGGTGACAAGTATCTATATTAAAATAAAAACAAAATATCCGACAGCTGCAAAGCAGTTTTTCAATCTAACTTACGATTCGTTACGCTTAGTACGCTGTCTAATATACTTTTTTTTTTGTGAGAAAGTATACGTGAAACCACTGTAAAAGATTATAGATGTGTATTCTATAGATTAAATCTAGTAAAATTATCTACTTATTTATTACGAAAATGTTGGGTGAAAGTTAAGAAAAAACGATTTTTTTTATCTTTGTGAGAGTTGTATTATTATTATTACAATAAATATAGCTTATAACACTCATGGAGTGAAGACGAATCTAACGACACTTTGCGCGTCAAAATCGGTCAAGCCTTAAGTTAGATTTCAAAAACAGCTATTCTGCAGTTGGGTATTTTCTTTTTGTATAAAAATATATCCATACCATACCAGTACCTATCCATATGGATAGGTACTGTTTTATTTAAATATGGGCTTACAGTTGACTCGCCTTATGTTAAGCGATCGACAAACTCCATCCTCAACCAAACCGTCACTTAACATCAGGCGAGTTGATGGTTAATCGTAGATCTATCGTGTTTAAAAAAAGAGTCTGTAAGTCTACGATAGAGCGCGTTTGCCTAGAAGAATCCTATTCACACGCGATTTAAAAACACCCAGATTATTGCTTATGGTTGGTAGGGTACTCGTATTACTTTTCCCATTCTTTTTTCATTTTTACGTATCTATCATTTATTTGTAAATTAAATAATAATAGATTCTAAATAATAAAAAGCAACCGACATCAAAATTTGCAATTTCGTTTTAAAAACCAAACTACTGAACGGATTTTCATCAAATTGTATGGGACTAATCCGAAAGTATAATCCTTTCAAATTTGAAACAAAATAATAATTCCTCAAATCGGCAATGGAGTTATGCGGTAATAAACATTAAAAAACTCCTTTTTTGAAGTAGGTATAAAACTAAGTACTTGCCTATTGTAGTTGTAGTGAATAGTAGGTACTTATAAATATTATTTAAGTACATAATTCTATCTTACCTAAATGTAATATTGTCAAGTTTTTGTTTCCATTTGCTAGTGCTTGGAGTTCCTGAAATACATCATAGTAAGTTTAATTCCCCACTATCGCAATAATTTGATTCTTAAATATAAATAAGTAATAAGTATAAAGTTGTCCTTATAAAAATGAGAAAATATCAATTAAGATCTGATTATCTCAATAACTATCTAATTTTTATGATTAATTAGGTGCCTATTTAAGTATTTTTTCTGTGATTGGAAACTTCAATATAGGCTAATATGTAACCAATCTTATAACATTAAATTCATAAAAAAATATCATCAAAATTAGATACTTTTAGAAATAGAAATCAGTTTTTATCTATTTTATAGAAAAATGCGTGATGTATTTAAATTTACACTCACAATGTTCAAAAACTTATTCGCGCGCTTTTGAGTTTTTATTTTATTGTAAGTGTAAGGATTGGAAGGCCGAAAGGGGTGTGTTTATTGTTTATTCATGGCCGTAGGCAGGGGGGAGGGTTGGGGGGGTCACCCCCCCCCCCCGAAATCCTGGTCATTATAAAAATTCTTCCAGGCTACAATAATTTTATAAAATGCTTCAAAAACTTTCGCGCTCGCTTCGCTCGCGCATGATTGTTTCATATTGATCTTTATTTGTATTGATCATTAAAGTGCCGTGAACTTTCTAATACGAGCAAATAATTCACTAAAAAAAGCCACTAATCAACATTTTTTGCGCGTTCTTGTAGGTATGTTTGTAATTTTCTATAAAATCATATATTTATATTTAGGATTATTAAAATGGCAATCAATGCATTCAAATGGTTGTATTTATAATTTTTGATAGCGTTAAGTTACCAGTCGGGTATTTCCTTTTAACACAGTTACTTGTTTGATTCATCTGGTCCACGAAAATCTAGGACTCACTAACACGATCAATGAATCAAGTCACTTCCATGATAAAAATATAATATTAAAAACCTTTAAGAATTTTTATTATGACATGGAAGTACTGTGGGTTCATTAATATGAGAAATAAAGCATATTACTATAAAAACACCACAAAAATTTTCGCGCTCGCGCATTTATTACTATTTTGACATAGAAGTACTGTGAGTTCACAAATACGAAAATGTTGCATATTACACTAAAAAAATTCGCGCTCGCTTCGCTCGCGCATACTTATTACCTATTTTTGTTTATATTTAGGTCATGCAAGCGCTGAGTGCTCGTTAAAACGAAAAAAATATTTTTTTATTACTAGCACATTTTGCTATGACAAACTTGGTATTCATTTGGGACATTAAAGTGCTTATTTTATTTACGCTCGCATATTATACGTAAGATATGGGACAACATGGCCGCAGACTCTGCCCCCCCCCCCCCCTCCCCGCTATGAGAAGGCTATAAGCTATGCCCACGACCATTGCTGAACCCCCCCCCCCGAAATGAATTCCTGGCTACGGCCCTGTGTTTATTGAAATATTGTTGCCATCGTTGAAATCAAAGACTTAAACTAATGGCCAGTAATAAAACGAGAGGAAAATGTACAATATTTAATTTTGATGGTGATCACATTATTAGTCAAATAACAGCGTTAATGTTTATTTGAAGAAGTTATCAAAATTATTCTAGAATTATCTTCTACAACATGACGTCATGCAAAAATATAAAACGTCATGCTCGTTTGCAAAGAGAATATTTTGTTTTAAAATGACGTCATCTGTTTCTATCAGTCAACTTCAAAGTCATATGAACGAGTGCCTACTGCCTAGCGACAAGGAAGGAAGGTGGCTTTTGGTCAAAGCTTTTGGTACAAAAACCACTTTAACACGTCTTGTCCGCCAGTAATTATCCGCTTGAGTCAGTGAATTTATGTGCTGTGATAGTTTAAGTGTTCTGTGATTAAATACTAAACAAGTCATGGCACCTATAGGTAAGTCATATTTTCTGTCAATACATACCTCGGAAGTGTTTCGGCACGTCGCGATTATTTTCTCTGCCTTGCTGTGTTTTAAGAGATATTTCACCATCCCGAGACCGAGGCCCCTGTTGGCTCCCGTGATTAGTACCGTGTTCATGTTGCAAGCAGCAGTGTCGCTTAACTACTAGATAATAAAATTGGTTCAGTGTTCTCAAACTTGTGCTTGTGAAGTGTATGTGCAACAACTTTTCCCGATAGGGAGAGTTTTACGTGTTTTGTCTCTGTCACGTTTGTCAAAATGACAATCCTTAGTAATTTTGTTAAGCTAAATCGGGTAATAAAGCCAGTAATAAACTTGGAAAATCTAATTTTAGTGTCTAGAAGATCTTTTGCCCGTAAGTACAGTTATCTACGAACCGACTTGGAGTTTTGTCCTTGGATGCTACTAATATAACCTCACGCTCTTGCATCTACAACTTAAAAGTCGACCTGCTTGTGAGATTCTACTGCTAATGTTTTTTACTTAAAGTTATCACCAAAATAGCTTATGTAGGGATGATGAAATACTTCATAAATGCTGTTCTGCTTTGCTTAAATTTTCTGTATCCTTCCAATTTTATAACCTCTACTATATAAGTAAGCTAACAAAATGAATGTTGTGTTTGTGTTGCATATAATTTGCTGATAGCTTTAGTGGCTGGAATGATGCATGTATTAAATAAAACTATTTGGTCACATCAGGCGGTTGGCTGTGTTGTAGCCGTAACACCGAGTTGGTTGCCCCTCTAGAACCTCCTGAGGAAGGTATGATGATGCACATCACCAGCTTTTGATGCAACAGAGTGGGTTCGCTTGCATCAATTTGAATTGTACCTATTTAGTCAATCTGAGCTACTATTTCAGACCAACATATATCTTGATACAAAATACAAATATTTGTTTATAACTCTACAGTAGATGTCAAATAAATTCAATAAACAGTGTATAGTACACTTAATTATGAGTCTTCTTATGTTTTACATCTTGATATGTGTTACAGTGAAGCACAGAGACATCCTTAGCATGCAAAATAAATAAATCTTGCATTATGTTAAATATTCTTATCATAATAATAACTGTTTAAATCTATAATTAACATTTACTCATCACTTCATCAATCAAATGAAATAATGGTTTGTTACAATGATGTGTGATATCTGTAGTATATTAATATGTCAATCAAAAACTTACTAAATGTAAGAATCTTGCACACACAGACAAGTGTTAGATTTGGCTTACTAATGTTTATATCAAGAAGTATGGAAAACAATGAATTGTTACTGAATTAGTGATCAAAATTCAATAGTAATTCATTAATATAAATAGCAATAGACATTTTAAACTCACATTTTTGATAGCTTACTCAACAAAAACTACAATGCTTATGGTGAAGGACACATTTAAAAAAATCGTAAATAAAAAAGTAACAGTGCTAATACAAAGGGGGTTATATATTTGGTTGTCTATTGTGCCTTTTGAAATAAATATAAAAAATGTGACTGGACAAGTATGGTAATTATAGATGGAACATATGACTATGACCTGGCGGTCATCGGTGGCGGCTCTGGTGGGCTGGCGTGTGCAAAGGAGGCCGTCGCTCATGGAGCGCGAGTCGCCGTACTCGACTACGTGACACCCTCTCCGCAGGGCACCAAGTGGGGTCTCGGTGGCACTTGTGTCAACGTCGGGTGTATACCTAAAAAGCTGATGCATCAAGCTGCGTTATTAGGAGAAAGCATTCATGTAAGTACTAAAACTTGTGACTTATTGATGTGGTCTTTTACACAACTGCTAAAAAGAGTACTCTTCTCCATCAAAATAATGCTAAGGTTTAAAGACTATTGAAATTATGTATAATTATGAAAAGCTAAAACTTAACTACAGGGCTAAAGTTTTTCTAACTAGGTATTTACTCTAATTTTGACAGGTATGCATCCTTAGCGTTACTTGTAGTAATTATATAAGTGTTATATCTAATATGTTATTGAAATGTTATTAGTAATTTTGATTCTTTAACATGATTACTTTATCATACTGTCGCGTCATTTGATCTTTTTTTACGTGACAGATTACATGCTGGGTAAGATCAGTCTTATCACATACATGACTTACATTTTCTTGTGTGCTTTGAATAAAATGTAAAAAATGATTTGTTAGCTTGTTAAATTTGCTATGAATCATGTCTGTAAGAGCCACACAATGATACTTGGTTTGTTTTCCCCTAGGCAATGGTAAGTGTTATTCGTGCTTCCTAAACTGGACCCCTTTCCTGACTTCTGCATCCCTGGTACTCTTTTTTTTATAGCCCTTTCAAAACTTCATGTATATTAAAAAATATATATATGCTTAGTTGATCTAGTAATAGAATGTAGATTTGCATAGTGTGGAACTGTAGCACAAGTCATGTTATTAAAATTTAAACATTATATTACATAATTTAAATATTTAAATGCAATAAACAGTTAAAAAATTAAACACATCCAATGGGACTTGAACCCACATATCTTGATACCTTTGTCTCAAAAATATTGAATATTTACATGCAAGTTACAGGTTACCCATGGCTCTGCAACTAGCAAGTAATATCTATGTATTGATTTTCATAATTCATAATGTCTTTATTGTTTTCCTTTATTAAATTAATTTTATGTGATCATGCCTTAAGAAACTATTAATGGAAACTCCAAAATGACATTGTTAACATAGTTTTCCTGCATACATAGCACCAATTATCCTGTGAATACTTTTATAGTGTACAATTTAATTAATAGACATTAATTAGTATCAGTAGTAATTTTATTAACAATTAACATTCATTGTTGTTTTCCAAAAGTATGTAAAGTAATTGTACTTATTTATGCTTTTATTAGAAATTGAAATGTTAAAAAAACTATTTGTACATTTTTACCCTGAGGAGGGTTATGTTTTTCGAGATGTACATAATATGTATGTGGGTATGTATATGTATGTTGTTTCTGTATGGCCGCCTATAGCAGGGTTCGCCATTGACGGATACGTCAATGAGGACATCATATGGCTGCCTATAGCCTAAACGGCTTGACCGATATTGATGTGCGAGGCTATATTTTTTAATAATAATAATAAACATCTCTCGCAAAAATAAAATAAAAACGTTTAAATAAAAACGTTTTTCCGTAACCTCCAATTAACTTTTTCGTAATAAACAAGCATTTTTTCTAGAATTATTCTAAAGAAGGCGCATTTATAATCTTTTTACAAACGGTATTACGCATACTTTCTCACAAAAAACGTACACTCAACAGCGTAATAGGCGAAATAAAATCATGAAACCTACAAAAACTGCTTGTCTGCAGTTGGGTATTTTATTTTTCTTTTAATGACGATGGTGATTCTCTTATTTCTGTATTGTCAAGAGTTTTATGCACAATGTGGATAAAGCCGTAGTCAAAACGGAGAATGTACTTTCCTAAAATTTCTAGTTCATGCTATTTATATATTTGTTACTTTCACTGTTAGTTCCCTTCCCATCAACGTTATAAAGCTATTCACTACGTATTATAGCTTCCATTGTGAGACGTGCCCTGGCAACACACCACGCACCATTATGTACAAACAAAGAGAGCCATAGCTGCTTATATTCGTGTTGGTTGTGGCTGTTATGATGCAAATCACACTGACAACACAGGCTTGTCGAATTATTGCCATAAGATACTTAAGGGTGTGCTCAAAGCGAGCAGCTATCTCTCTCTCTCTCGCTCGCGCGCATGAAAACGTTTTTAAACATATGAACAGTTTGTTCATTTAGATATTAACAAGTATTTAGATATTTACAATATTTAACAAGTATCCATATTAAAAGAAAAACAAAATACCCGATTGCAGAAGAGCGATTTTTGCAGTCTAACTTAAGACTTCATTATGCTTGATATGCTGTTGAGTGTACGTTTTTTGTGAGAAAGTATTCGTAAAATCACTGTAAAAGATTACAAATGCGCATTCTTTAGAATAATACCAGTAAAATCACCTACATATTACGAAAAAGTTCGTTGGAGGTTACGAAAAAGCGCCTTTTTAGGGTTTGGTTACGCCAAAGGGTAAAAACGGGACCCTATTACTAAGACTTCGCTGTTTGTCCGTCCGTCTGTCACCAGGCTGTATCTCATGAACTGTGCTAGTTAGACAGTTCAAATTTTCACAGATGATGTATTTCTGTTGCCGCTGTAACAACAAATACTAAAAAACAGAATAAAATAAATATTTTTAGAGGGCTCCCATATAACAAACGTTTTTTGCTCGTTTTTGCTCGATATTGATAACAGGTAGACGCTTGAAATATTCACAGAATATTGAGTTATATTATTCAATTGTGGCGGGAAGACGCTGGATGCAAGCCGCTTCCAATCGGTCTTTTTGGAAATCCATGGGGGAGGCCTATGTCCAGCAGTGAACTTCTTATGGCTGAGATGATGATGATTATTCACTTTAAAAATACATAATTATATTAAAATAAAATTAATATTTAAGGGACTCCCATACAACAAACGTGTTTTTTTTTTGCTGTTTTTATAGATAATGGTACGGAACCCTTCGTGCGCGAGTCCGACTCGCACTTGGCCGGTTTTATTAATTTAATCACATAAAATCAGCCGAATATGTCGTAAAAAACGCATATTTCGACACTCGCAAGGGAATCAAAACATATCCCGTTGAACTATAGAATTTTGAAATTTGTCAAGAAGCATTGTCATATAGTACACATAAAGGAAAATTGTACATTTTTAATTTAATCACTAACAATGAACTAGGGTCTTTATGCAAGGAAGGAGGGTCCAATTTTTTAAATGCTTTAACCGTCTTATGTGTGGTATTATATGAAATAGCATAATTAGCACAAGCTAAAACAGGGTTTTAAATATTTTTACGATGTATGTTTTTCGATTTATGAAGGAAAATATTAAAAAAAAAAAAAATTTCTCCCTTTTATCTACTAGTTTGTACGCAACCCTCGGTGGGCGAGTCTGACTCGCTCTTGCCCGGTTTTTTTAAACTATTATTATCGTTTGAATACTTGACGGTCTCCGATCGATGCTATAATCACATAGACTCCCTTCGACTGTCATGGCCGTGCCATTAAAAACCCGCTCACTCATGCATAATATGCCTAATATTCATGCTGTGTGTGTACTCGTAATAAACTTATATCACGAGGGTTTGTTAAGCGATTTCTCCGGCAATTATGAATTGTTTTTGATGATTATTTTTTCTTTGGTAGATATATATAATAACTCTGAGGTAAGCGCAGTGTATGGAGACCAGCCACGAGATGGACAGATGACCTCATACAAGTGGCGGGAAAACGCTGGATGCAAGCCGCGCGCCAATCGCTCTTTTTGGAAATCCATTGGGGAGGCCTATGTCCAGCAATGGACTTCGTATGGCTGAGATGATGGTGATGACCTCAGAGGTACTCCCATATAATTTTTAATAAAATCGGTTTAGTACTTTGTTTTTTATATAAAATAACGGAAAAATATAATTCAAGTATATTAATTGCGATTTTTGAAATCGGATTTTCAGTTTTTTAAACTATAATTATTTAATAAACTTGTCTCGGGTGCGTTACCAAATCGTAATTTATTTTATTACTAACCTATAATGTCCCACTGCTGGGTAAGGTCTCTCCCACTCCCCTCCACAAGGCGCGGTCCTGCGCCATTTGCTGCCAATCTTACTAGAATCGTAATTTTATAGATCAGAAAATAAGAAAACCATTAATTCTCACCAATATTATTTTAGTTTCATTCACTGTATCATGGAATACGACTACGTAATGGTAAATGTGTAATTTACGCTGCGATAATGTAATAAATGAGAAATCTTATTTTTACAAGTAATCGTTTAAAAAACTAAAAAAACCGACCTCAAAATACGCAATTCGTTTACTTGGATGACATGTTTTTCCAGGAAAATTCCATTTCTTCCTTTTTTCCTTCCTTTTCCAGTTATTTTGTTATAAAAACCCGATTTTAATAAAATTTCTATGAAACCACCTGCGAAGTACACAAACAAAAAAGGATTTTTTCAAATCGGTCCAGGTGTCTCGAGTAATCGGGAAACATACAAAAAAAACCCGACGAATTGAGAACCTCCCTTCTTTTTGCAAGTCGGTTAAAATGGCTATCGAATCGCCATATGTATACGACATCTAGCGGTATACCCTGCGTAATTGGTATAAATAAGTAGGTCGGTCATGTCAGATTTGGAGATCAACGCGCGCAGCTATCTGACTAGCGCAAGGTTTCTCAAACTTTTGGCTCCACGAATCTCTGTTTGAGTTTCCAGATGATAGCGAACCCCTTAACTAATTAAATTCCCCCCAAAGAAAATAATAAAAGTGACTGTTGTAGAAAATCATTCAGCAAAAGTAGACGCAATTTGAGTAGATGTACTTTGTTCAGGTTGCGAACTGGACGATAACGTTGAATTCCTCAGACATTTTCTTGTTTTGACGTGCGAGAGTAAATCTTGTCGCGAACCCCCTACCGGCGAATGGCGAACCCCTAGGGGTTCGCGTACCCCACTTTGAGAAAGCCTGCTCTAGCGCATCACAAGAAGCGCTAAATAAAATCAGTGGGTAGAGATATTAGAAAGTGAGATACATAATTGTTTATTTAGATTATGAGAAATATTTGAAAAAAAGTTTTAGACACCACTTTAGTGGAAAAGGAGTTGTAAACAAACATAAAAGATATCAAAGAAAAACTTTTTTAAAGATTTTTGATATCTAAATAAAAAAGTTTCCGGCAGCCTAGTGGTGAGACCGTCTGACTTGCGATCCGCAGGTCCTGGGCTTGAATCCCACGGCACGCACATCTGTCTTTTCGAAGTTATGTGCGTATTGTTGATTGCCGCCAACTTCAAACGGTGAAGGAAAACATCGTGAGGAAACCTACATGTCTTGAGAGTTCTCAATGATCTTGAAGATGTGTGAAGTCTGCCAACCCGCACTTGGCCAGCGTGGTAGACTATGGCCTCACCCTTCTCACAATGAGAAGATGGCCCGTTCCCAGCAGTGGGATTGTACAAACAGGGCTGATAAAAAAAAAAAAAAGATATCAAAGAAAAACTTTTTTAAATATTTCTGATATCTAAATAAACAATTCTGTTTCTCACTTTTCTAATATCTCTACTCAGTGGTTTTATAATATGTTTAAAAATGTTGTGATGCGCGAGAGAGATAGTTGCGCACATTTAGCCGATCCCTAATGAATGCCTATTTCGGTGGTTAAATAGTGTGTCTCGAAATCATTGTCCAATGTGAATCAGCAATAAAAAAATAAGGAAAAACAATTCATTGATGCCATGACTGTGCAGTGTGAATAAGTTATCTTGGAAATAAAATGACGACATGATTTTAACTCGAAGGTAATATATTCCAGTCTATTCAATAAATATTATGTAGATATGTCCCGCAATATTACCCGTTATCCCTCAGGAACCTTTAATGTTTTCGAGGTAAATGTTAATATTAATAATTAATTGTTTTTATTAGTTAATTTTAATTTTTACTTCTCTAAGTACACTTTTTAGGCTTCCGTACTAAGGGTGTGGGAGCCTATTCGTGCTGATAGGGTGTCTGTCTGTCCTACACTTAAATGGCTGTATCTTTCGAACGGTAACATATACAAGTCTCAAAATTGGCAAGATATAGGGTTGACTTTGAAGTAAATCAACAAAATTAAAAATTAAACAAACACTAGATATTATCCGTTTTTTTGGCCTACTTAGGTTTGATAGTTTTCCTTTTAATTTCGTGGTAATATATGCTCTGCCATCAATATATTTTTCACATATCCAACACCAACGCGACGGACGGACGGACACGGCGAAACTATAAGGGTTCCTTGTTGGCTTCGAAATCCTGAAAATGACAGTAGTGTGTGTCAAAGAGAGCGAAGTCATTGCCATCTCATTATGTGAAGTCATAAGATTTCAAGCATGATTTTAAAATAATGCAAGTCATGGAATACACCACAATACGCTATTCATAGGAATATCCTAGAAGCAGTATTTTCTGTTAACATTGCGCAAGTTTGTGATATCTCGTCCATTAGTATATACAGTCGTGCTTGTTTACATTGTTTATCGTAATAGTAAGTGGCTATATTGCCTACAGTGTATCCATACGTTTGTATTGGAAACCGGTTGTCATCGTCTGTTAGTGACTCACTGTAGTCACAGTTATAGTATAACCTACATGAGTACTACGCCCACAACTTGAACTTATACACGTGGAATCCTTCCTGGGTTATGTCATTTTTATCCGACTGCGCAAGGAGGGTTATCTTTTTAACAGACTTCCAAAAAATCTCTCAAAAATAAAAAAATGCACTTTTCCTACTTTAGTAAGTTGCCTAATACCGAAATACCGGAAATTTAAAACCGAAAATAGCAGTAGGTACATATTCTTAAAATCTATTTCGAAATCAATTGTTATTAAACTCTGGGCCTCAAGGCTGCTATTTGAACACTCGTTCGTCACTTGCTGATACGATTTATCGACTATATTGACTAATTGCTAGTATAGAAACTATAATAGACTAACAATTTATCAAAATAGTCGCGAAAATAGTGACTATTTCTCAGAAAACCGATTATTTTGATAAATTTAGAGTCTAGAAACTATAATAGACCTAGCGATTTGTCAAAATAGTCGCTAAATCGTATCAGCAAGTGGTGAACGAGTGATACTTCAATTAGCAGACTTGAGGCCCTGGACGAATGTTTTAAGTTTACGGATACGTTTGTAAATATGGAAATAGAACGCTCCTGCTGCCATGCCCCTAGGTACTTCGAATAAATAATATGGAATTTATTTAAATATTTGTGTGATGCAATAAATAAATGAGTATGAGTCGTTATACATAATTTTACTATAATTATTTTAAAGAACGCGTCTTTATTATATAACCTTTTACCTATTATAACATTTATTGCGCGAAAAAACCTTTTACAGTGAATGCGCATACTTTCTCACTATGTTTTACTATTTTATTATAAATTGAATTACTAATGTACAAGCATCGATCATAGACAGAATTACGAGTATATTGATTCTGTTACTCACAATTGGGTGTTTTGGATTTCTCATTAAATGTAACTTATCGATTGGTCATTGTAAAAACCATGTATTAGTATTCTAGTATATTTATATAATATGTAGTTTTTTTTCTGATACTAGACAACACGTTTTGAAAAAGCCCGAAAAGATTAAGTTCCACTATCCACCTCCCATTACATCAGATCAACCAAATGTATTATCTCGATTAAATCAATTATACCTCTAAGTATAGCTGAAATTTCAGTAGAAGTAGACTACGTAATCATGAATTAAGCCAATATAAGCGTTGAATATAATATTCACATGTTCCAAAAATAATATCTACTATATGTTACAAACAGTGCTTATTATGTAAAATGGTAAACAATGGTGTTTCTGTATAATCATTGTGATCAGAGTCATTTCCTGTCGCTATCAGATACGAAATATTTACGAACGTTGCAAGACAAAGTAACAGAAACATATAAAAATATAAACATTGTACTCAGTTGGAGAAAACGCTATTTATAATATAAATCGGTATCATTGTGTGCTCTGCGAAATACCAAATACCTGTTTCTGAAGACGCTTAACTTGGGTTACAGGAGGCCATCGCTTACGGGTGGCAAGTACCCTCGCCCGAAAAGATCCAGATAAACTGGCCGGCGCTCACAGAATCCGTACAAAACCACATCAAATCAGTCAACTGGGTGACGCGAGTTGATCTGCGAGACAAGAAAATCGAGTACATCAACGGGCTGGGCGAGTTCAAAGATCCCCACACCATTATTGCGACGTTGAAGAATGGATCTAAGAGAGAGTTGACGGCGAAGAATGTAGTGATCGCGGTCGGTGGCCGGCCGCACTACCCCGAGATTCCGGGCGCTGAGGAGTATTGCATCACCAGCGATGATATCTTTAGCTTGAGCCATCCGCCGGGCAAGACGCTCGTCGTTGGCGCTGGATGTATCCTTTTTATACCAAATACATAGTTTATATTATGTAACTTTTTATAATCACGAACCTTTAACATAGCTGATTTGCAGCGAGCAAGACACATAGTAAGTAGGACTGGCGTCTAATGGGGCTGCCCAGTATAAAATGACCAGCCAAAAGATAGACAGAAGACCTTACACAAGTGGCAGGAAGACGCTGGGTGCTTGCATTTTCCATCTGTTTTTTTTAATAATCCATTGGGGGAGCCATTTCGGCTGTGGACTTCTCGGGGCTAAGGATGATAATGATGAAAACTTTTCCCATTATATGTATGTTGTATTTGAAAACAACATCACATACACACACACATCACATTCTATAGAAATCTACTAGAAGTGCTTGTTATTGTAGCGTACTTTTAGACGCGAAATATACAGAGAGATGCGTGGTGTTAGTTGGACACCGAAACTTTTGAAAAGCTGAATTAGATGGTGTTCTCCTTTCGTATTTCCGAGGTCATCGTTGTGACCATTTTCAAATTACAGATCCTGCCCTATTTCGGTCAGATATTAAAAACAGAATGTAATCTGATTTATCGAAATTAAATAATGTTGGAATTTTTCTTAAATGGTGTGTGATTAGTTCAGGGGTTCGCTGTCTGGAATCTGGAAACTTTAACAGGGGTTCGTGGAGCCAAAAGTTTTGAGAAACCCTGTTCTAGATCGACGAGCTCCATCCTCGGCCACACCATCGCTTAACATCAGGCGAGTTGGTCGCCAATCGTAGATCTATCTTGCATTTAAAAAAAAACTCAAAATAGTCAACATTATTATGTATGTCAATCTATAAAATTCACATCTCCCACATTATATCAGTAGTGACTACAGCGATAGTTCAGTACACACACACACAAGGCTCGCGTGTTTACTGATTGATTAATTTACCAACGTCCAGTGTGAATAATCGTACATTACCCCGATACACGTTCGGTGTTTTATTGCTCTTATCGGCGAATTGCCGCAGATCATTCCATGAGGAATTAATGTAAACTGAACGATCTGTACTCATATTTTTGTTGGGACGTAATTGGAAATTGTTGGCAGACCGACAGCCGTTCTATTTATTGTTATGATACGTAATTACGAATAGAGATAACTCTATACTGAAAACGCTGTCTGGGTATTTCACGATACATATCACCATTATTATCATATACAACAGAAAGATGTCCTTTCTGTTGTATTTATACTGTGTTCACACACGCATACCTACTGAGGTTGTGTAAGTGTGCTGTCACGTTCCGACGTCACTGGATGGTGTATACTCATGCTATGTATTGCTATGTATACTCATATTATTGGAAAAATAGTTTTAACTGAAAATTTACAAAATTGTAATACATAGTAAATACTAAAAAAAAAATGTTTCGATCGGTCAATGAACTTCCGAGATATACACATTTTAAGTTTTAGGGACGGGATGCTCTGTGCTGTTCCCTATTGTAATATATTAAGTTTATAAAATAGCCGACTTCAAAATAAGCAATTTCGACTTGGATGATTTATTTTCCAATTATTTTATTTAAAAACATATTTTGACGAGACAACGTCTAATAAATCGATGAACGCCGGCTGCACGCACGAAAAAGTGTGACTCATTGTCCCGTTACATCATCATTTCATCAATGTTTTGTTATGACGTTGTCACGTTAAACTATCGTCCGTAAACAGACTTTACAGACAACCAGTTTTTATCAAATCTATTTTTAAATGACGGAATTATGAGGTAACACACATAAAAAACAATCGAGGTGAGAACCTACTCCTTTTTTGAAGTCTGTCAAAAATGACACTTGTTAGAACGAGATCCGCCGCCCTTAACTCTATAGAACAGACATCGGTCTAGAGTGCGCCGGGTTCCTGAACTCGATGGGGTACCCGGCCACGGTGCTGGTACGTTCGGTGCCGTTGCGCGGCTTCGACCAACAGATGGCGCGCACAGTCTGCAACGAGATGGAGGAGCGCGGCGTCAAGTTCCACCACAAGTGTGTCCCCACCGCCGTCGAGAAACTGGACAACGGACAGCTCAGGGCTCGCTGGTTCAACAACGAGACGCAGCAAGAGTGAGTACACATCAATAATAACTAATATTAGAAAATCTAAAGTAAATTGTCTCTCTGCTTCTTAATTTATCAGGACTACACGATTGAACGGATTTTTTTTTTCGCCAAAATTTTATTTTATATTTTATTTTATTTTGTTAAAATATATGTTCATATATTTTTAATATTTTTAATTTATTATTTTATTAATATAATAATGTTTTGAGGGGTATATAGAGCATGATATTACCCGACGGTCCCAAACGAGCGCTGGTTGCCCCACCAGCACCGGCTGGTGACAAAGATGCTACTTACTTATTAACAATTTTTTTCTTGATATTTTTGTTTTTGTGGTTGATTTAGTTACAATAAATAATATAACTATGTCTAATTGATATTAACTTAGTCTTTTGACGATAATATAATAGAATTATTCCTATAATTTGCATTAAAATTTTATTATTTAGTTCATTATTTGAACCATGTTTTTTTCCGTTAAGTATTGTTCGTGTCTTCTTGTCGTCGAGTCACGACGCTCACATACCGAACGATTACCTCTATTTATTTAGGACTGTTGCAAAAAGTAGAAAAAGGAATCAAAATAAATATTGAGGCTTCTTTCCCGGCCGCACAGATTTTTTTGATGAATTTAGTGTTTCTCATGGCATTAACGACATAGATCCGTAGTGGGGAGCGGTGGTTTATTGTCGTCGTTTGATTTCCAGGTGCGAGGACGTGTTCGACACGGTGCTGATCGCCACCGGACGGTACGCGCTTACGAAGCAACTCAACCTCGCAGCCGCTGGAGTTAGCGTGAGTTTGTTTGCTAGTTTCTCTTATATATTTATTTATAGTTCACCTACACTGTGTACATCTATACATTGACAATAAAAAATCATACAAAGAAAATACAGCTTAATGTCACAATAATTACAGGTGAAGTCAGCATGCATTAATACTGAGCGAAAAATAAAAAAGTAATTTAAAAATTAAAAATATACCATTAAAACACATGTCAAATGAATTGTATGATCTAGTTGAGGTTACATGTTTAGAAACATCGCCGTTAGAATGACATGGGCTCTGGAGTCCGTGGAACTCGGTCAGAAAAAGAGCAACAGACACTAAAAGTTTTCACTATCCGAAACAAGCAACTTTATCAATTTTGCATCCAATCTGCTCACTGGAGAATGTAGGGCCTTCGATAACGGAGATATTTTAGATGTTAATACTCGTATCAGCTTCCAGTTGCATAAATCAGAAACTTGACAGTTTTTTTTTTATATACATTATAGATCTACGATTGACCACCAACTCGCCTGATGTTAAGCGACGGTGTGGCTGAGGATGGAGCTCGTCGATCTAGAAGATATCTATTCACTCTAGCCTTGAAAATTCCAAGATTGTAGGTTTCAGGAAACAGAGATGGCGGCAAAGCATTCCATTCTTGTGCAGTACGCAACAGGTATACCGATATCGCTGAGTGCGGATTTTTGGCATTTCAACGAGAAATGGGTGGTAATTCGCCGACTTTCTGCTAGTCCTGTAGTGAAATTGGGGAGGGTGGAATTAGGTCGTGAAGCTCTTGCGCACATTCCCCGAAATGAATTCTGTAGAAAATAGACAGACATGCTACTTTACGGCGGTGCTCGAGACTAAGTAGCTTCTTGGCAGCTAGTTTATCGTCATTAATTAACCTCATAGCTCGCTGGTCCACTGATTCTAAAGCTTCCAGCTGATACTTGGCTGACCCATCAAAAAGGTGGCAGCAGTACTCCATACACGATCGGACCTGTGCTTGATACAGATGAAGCAGTTGTCCTGGTGAGAAGTATCATAGTAGCTGTTATAAATTTGTGAATTGGGAACTAATTTAATCATTATGGCCAGACAATTTGTTTGGCTCGGATTAAAGTTGCTCCATGTGCCGAGCGTCTTATAGTCAGTATCTGACACCAGGCCAATCCCTCGTCATCCCTTAAAAGTGTTGTTTTGCGAGAGTGGGACAAAGCATCCCTCTACTAAAACTTGAAATGATCATGTAAGTTTATTGACGTTTTTTTTTTTTTTTTTTTTTTTTTTTTTATCCTAGCAATCCTCCAATGTAATTTTTTGGAGACTTTTTTTATCCATCTACTCTTCCATTCCAGTTCTCGCTTGTTTGCCTCTCGTACTTTCATTCTAGCTCTTTCATACTGACCTTTCAATCTTTTCCTCTTAAGTAAGTAGTTTACATAATTATCCTAATCTAGTTATATCTATTACATAAGTCTTTATTTTTTACAGTTACTTATTCTATAGTGGCTTAACTATTCTATTATATCCATGCTTACACTACTTATATATTTTATTACTAATAAGCACGATTTTTATGATACGCATTATAACCTACATGTTATGATGTTATCATAATTATTTATTTGCTTTTATTCCTATTATTTACTATATATGCTAAATTTACACAGTACTCTAAAAATAAGTTTCTATTCTTGCCGTTTATGATGCTAGGTAAGTTTTCAGCCACCAGCTTACAGTCTAGTATATTTTCCACGTTGTACCTTTCGCGATAGAAATTTGGGCAATCTAGGAGTATGTGGGGGACTGACTCGCTAACCTCTGGATCGCAGGTGCACGATGGACTCTCTTTGCACTTGAATCGCTTCAAGTACTCCGAGAACCCACCGTGCCCCGTCAATATTTGGGTTGTCAAGTTTGTGGGCTCAAATTTTCGTATAACTTTGTACGCCGCCACGGCATTTGGGAAGAAAAGTTTTGTTACGGAAGCTGTTCTTCCGGCTGCATACCTACGGTTCCATTCGTCGAGCGAGTCCATTCGGATTTTTCGCTTAACGAATGAAACCGGGCAGCTGTCGTAGTCAGGAGTTTCCCCGGAGTCTAGAGCGGCCTCTTTTGCTAACTCATCTGCCCTTTCATTTCCCTCCAATCCTGCGTGAGCTTTTACCCAAAATAAAGCAACAACTTTATTCTGTTGATAAATTTTTCTTAGGTTTTTTCTTGTTTCTACTGCTAAAGGATGGAGGGAACCGAAGTTGATGATGGTCTGAAGTGCCGCTGTAGAGTCGCTGTAAACTCCAAATGAAAGTCCTTGGGTGTTGTGGATTTCCATTGTTGCCCTACATATGGCCAAGAGCTCAGCCTGGTAAACAGTACAGTGGGATGGCAAGGTAAGCTTGAGAGTTTTCGTTTCAACCTCACCATTCCAAATGGATAGTGCAGCCCCAACCTTTCCCTCAATCTTACTGCCATCTGTGAATATGCGTGTTCCAAAGTTGCTGTTTGTATCTACTAGTTCTCGAGTTTCCAAGCTAGTGTACTCTAGATCCATATGTTTGGCAGGGTGGGGAGCCTCCAACGCAGATATCAGTCGTTCGATCTCTCCCCCCTCAAACTCAGACTGGGTTACCCCTTTCTTGGCCTTATACAATGAGGCAGCCTCGCGTACACGTAGATCAAGGGGAAGCATTCCAGCCAGAATCAGCGCTGAGTTGAGAGAGACCGTTCGATAAGCTCTACATATTTTTAGCGCGAAACTTCGTTGAACCGAATTTAGCCTTCTCTTTATCCCAATTTTGTTAACAGCTGGTGCCCAAGCGCTGGCGGCGTACAATAATATTGGTTCCACTGTAGCTATATAAATTGTGCGGATAATTTCGGGATGAAGCCCCCAACTGACCTTTGCCGCTCTCGTTAACTGTTTTTGAATGCCTATGGCCTTTTTGCATATATTGGTTACGTGAGACTTAAATGATAGCTTGCTGTCTATTGTCAGACCCAGTACCCTCATTTCGTTTGTCATCCCAATGTCTATCCCGCCCATGGTCAGGCGAGGTGTGTCGTATTTGAGTTTTCTGGTTATAACCATAGCACTTGTTTTGTGGGGAGCAAACTTAAGTTTGTTTGCGACACCCCACGCCCGAACATATTCAAGAGCGACACTGGCATCTCTTTCTATTGTCGATGCAGTTTCTCCGTCAAAGACAAGGATCATGTCATCTGCAAAGGCTTGAGAATAAATTCCCTTGTGTTCTAAGCCCTTAAGTAATGGGTCTAACAACAAGTTCCAAAGTGTTGGTCCACCTATAGAGCCTTGAACACAGCCTTTATTTGTATTTTTGGTGCATTCGTGACCAGCATACCTGACTCTAACAGTTCTGCCACTAAGGTAGCTGTCAATCACCTTTCTTGTATTTCTTGGACACTTTTCCTCAGCCAGCCGGACTCTTATCGCTGGCCACCAGGCGCTGTCAAAGGCTCCCTCTATATCCAGTGAAACTAGTGTGATAATTTTCTTCGCTTCAAGCTTCGATCGAATATATTGCATCAGTATATAGAGGGAGTCCTCGGTACTCCTTTGTGGCATGAACCCGTACTGGCGAGTACTCATCTTTGGCAAAAGGTGATACTTTATGCGGGCGAACAACATTTTCTCAAATATTTTACCTAATATTGGCAGCAGGCCTATTGGCCTGTATGACTTGGGAATAGTGTACCGCTCTTTCCCTGGTTTCCTTAGTGCTAAAACCGTGGCCTCTTTCCAGACTTTGGGGAAATAATGGAGAGCCAGGCATTTATTGATTAGAGCTAAAAACATATCGGGGTCGTTTTTGATCGCCTGAGTGCAAATGTCGGCGGTAAACCCGTCGTTCCCAGGTGCTTTCTTGGGATTAAAGGAAAGTACAGAGTTTCTGAGCTCAACTTCGGTGAACGACGGGTCGTCTTCTGCATCGTAGCTCTCAGAGTTTAATGCATTAGCCTGCGCTCTCATCATTTTATGTTCCTCGATGTCCTCACATTCCTTGTCTTCTGGAAAAAATACGTTGGCCAGCAGTTCCGCCGAGTGTCTTGCGTCGAGAATTCGCCCATCTTTTTCAAGTGCAAGATCCTCTTCCCGCTTCTTTGTTCTGCTGATAACTCTGTAAATTCCCTCCCATACCCCTTCTTTGTCCTGTCTCTCGCAAAATTTCTTCCAACTGTTTATCTGGGCATTTTTAATTTCTGCTTCGTACTCTTTTTTCTTTTCCAGGTACTCATCTACTACCTTCTTCCTGCGGACCGCAGCAGCACACCTAATTCTGCGCCTTCTGGTGGTGACTTCTTTTTTTAATTTCGCGAGCTCTTCCGACCACCACGGGTTAATAAGTCTTGTCCTGTTTTTCTTTGTTGGGATAGCGCTAGTGCATGACTGTGTTACTGCTGATGTGTATTCTAATACTTTTGTTTCTAATTGTTCTATTGTGTTAATTTGGTCTATTTTTTCTTTTGATAGATTACTTTCTATTTTCAACTGGTTGAGTTTCTCATGAAACTGACACCAGTTAGCCTTTTTGGTGTTGTAATGTCGTGTTGTTCTAGCTATATCCGTCCCTTTTGATTTCTGCAGGTAAATAAAGAAAGTGATCCCGTTGTGGTCAGCGCTCGTCAGGTTTTCCTCGACCTTCCAGTCCTCCACCAGGTCTAGCATATCACATGAACATGCCGTAACGTCAATGTAACTTGTGCACCGTTGATCTCCTCTTATAGTGTCGAAGGTAGGGACGTCTCCTATGTTCAATACTTGCAAGCCCAGTTCATCGAGAGCACTCATCATTTCCTTACCTCTATGGTCTATTAATGATCCCCCCCACCAAGTGTTTTTGGCATTTGCATCGCCACCGATAACGATATTGTTTGATCCAAGCGAATCCACAATTTTACTTAAGTGCTCAAGATATGGGCCTATGGGTTTGTCTGGCTCGAAGTAGTAAGAGATGAGCGTGATCTTCCAGATGCTGGTACGAAGCCCCACCACGACGACGTTGTTTGTGGTAAGTTTTGGATGTTGTATGACGTCTATTTGTGGATCTAAGACAGCTATTGCTGCCTTAACTATCCCTTCTCCAGGTTCAGCATTCTGGAAAATCCTCGCTCCTTGATAACTCTTCATACTTCGTGCCCCACCCACATAGGGCTCTTGTAGGAGCGCTGCAACGGTTTTCCGCTTATCTGCTTCAATAAAGAGTTCATCAGTTGCCAACTTCTTCCTTTGTAAATTTGCTTGGATCATATAGTAAGCGCTGAGTCCGTCTGGCACCACTTTAGCAATATGCTACCGTGGAACGGGCCAACACATCCCATCGCTTGCGTATTGGGCAAAGTTGGCTAAATGCGTTATGCTCCACTTGTTCTAGCTTGGCCTTTATACAGTTTCTGCACGAAGGTGCTGAATTTGACATCCATAGATCGCAGGCAGTTTTTAAATGAGGGCCACCGCAATGGCTACATGCGTCTATGGTATCGGTGCAAATGCGCTTACTGTGTCCATAGCCTAAACAGCGTGAGCATTGGACGAGAGGTGATTGATCCATTACCTGAATTTGTTGTAGGTCTATATGAACAGATTTTTCGTTTATCGTCTTCCTCCATATGATGGGTGACACGGTCAGTATGACGTCATTTTGGTGGGGGTTTCTGGCTTTCTTGCGGTATTTGACTTGAACTCGGCATTCCTCCTCATCGAGACCATGAAAAACATCTTGGTTTTGATTCCTGAATGCCTTGAGTATATCTTCATCTTTATGTACTGATAATACACCCTTGAGCACCAAGAGCGGGTCTTTGTTTTTCATCTCCTCGACGACGAGGCTATTTTTCTCTAGTCTTTCTCTTACTTTCTTCCTATCTTCTATGGTCTTACACCCCATAACTATTTTGCGGTCTTTAGCTTTCCTCACCTTCTCAACCTTTACCCATCCTTCCTTGGCATCCACTGCTTTTCGCACTCGATCAAGTATCTCCTCACTAGTTTCGGTATTATTCTCCGAAGAGACTATTATGGAGTGTAGTGCGGGGGCAGGTAGAAGCTTTCCTTCAATTTGTTTTGCCGTTACATCTGCATAGGTTGCGTTTTGTATACACTCACTTTGTTTTTCTAGGGCTACTCTCAGCTCTTCCATCTGCTTATTATTTTCTGAAAGCTGCTTTGAGTGCTTTTCTATTATGACAATCAAATCGGCGTGGTTTCTTCTTATAATATCATCCATTGAGTTTTCGGAACTTGCTATCACATTTTTCTCCTTTTCGTTGGTCTCTTTTAGCTCAATCTCCAGTTCCTTTATTATTAGATATAATTTTTCTACCGCCTGTAGGACCTCTGTTTTCATTTCAGTTTTCAGGTAACGTGAATTGCTTAAGTTACATTTGGCCTTTTTGTAGCAGTTTCTAGCTTCCGCCATCCTAGAAGCGGCCCTTTCTTTATCAGGTGAATATGTGGTGTTAGGGTCAGCCGAGGTTGTTTTATTTTCATGTGGAGAGAGCATTTTGAGCCTTGTTTGCCGCGGTTCAGTGATCGTAGACTTTGGGGATGTGGATGATGCATTGGTTTCTCCTGTTTCCCATTGGTCTATACTACGCCTCACTTTTGAGTCTTTGGTAATTGTTCTAGACGGTGATTTACGAATATCACCGCTATCTTCAGGTTTCGATAAAGGTGTTCTTATGGCATGCATTTTTATTGGAGGTACGCGTCAGTAATAAAAATATTAATTAAATAATAAATTACGTTTATATAACAAAAGGTTTGTATAAGTTTTAAACTATGTCAACTTGAAGTAATTCAGAGGCGAGTCAAAATGTAATAGGAAAATTTTTCAGCTCTGTATAGAGCTAGTCTATTCTTGGAGGTAAAATCCGTGTGGTCTGGTGGCTGAGAACTTAGTCAATGATAGTATACAATAATTGATAGTATAATTTAACAAATATAAATTTCTTAAAAGGTATTTATGGCCCAATGTTGAGTCCCGTTCAATAGGTCTGAACAGCTACTACAGCTCACCAGGAGCTTGTCTATTGGCAATGAGGTTGCTTTTTATTGTCACAAATCTAGTACTGGCAAATGCGTATAGAAACAACAAAATGACAAAGTTACATTTACAGGGAGACGTAAATTTCTTCTCTTACGCGAATATGCCGCTAGTCACAGAGTCAGACCTGTTTATATATTATAATAACTAAAATAAAATAAACATAGAAAAATCCCGGACCACTTTGAAAAGCTCAGGAACCACTAATGCAAAAATTTTGAAATAAAGATTTCTAGACTAAATGTGGCAGCACACAACCAAATCTAAAAAATAAATAAATAAAAAGTAATGTGTTCCTGAGTTAAAGAATTGAAAATTGAGATTTTTTTTTTAAAAATTGACAAAAAAATTAAAAACACTATAATTACGTGTCACAAAATTCTGCAAATTGCGGAGTAGGTCCTCTTCAGGCGCAGAGCAGCTGGTCGCGAAGAAACTGGGTTCCTAGCACGTCGATTTCTATAACCACGTGGTTTTCGGTTTTTTCAGTTTTCTCGGTGAAAATGTCTCGAAAAAAAATCCAGAAAATTTTGACAAAGGTGGAGATTCTGCTTCCGCATTAGATGGCAAAATAAAAAATGGGGGTCTTCGATTTCGTTTCCGCAGCGTCGGAGTTTAAAGGTTTTGTCAAATGGCAAAAATAACCTTTAAATAATTTTTCGCACTTTTCCCTTTGCACACTGCAACTTGGAGGTATGTACAGCACTTTATTACATAGCCCAGCTCTTTCTGCGATGTTTATTGCTTAATTCGTCAAAATCAGACCACTTTAAACCACTTTAACTATTTTTTTTAAGTACAGAGCGACTACAGATAGATGTTGTTCCGGCAAACGTGAGAGCGCCTTTTTTTTTTTTATTAACACAAATTTATTGACGGATTGAATATTTTTTTAGTATATGTATGACATTTTAGTACCTATGTTATCAATTAAAACTATTCCTATGAAATAAAATTCATGCATATTCCGTATTGTAAGTCCCCGTAAGTTCCCGATGCTGGACATCGCTTAAGCCATTAGATTTCTATAGATAACCACATGTGTATATAGCTAGCGTGTCAAGTCAACATGAAGATAAAAGCACACACTTGACGCCCTAAGATTTATTTAGTTTCAGATGATATATAGTTTTGATTCGCTATTTTGACAACTAGTTACTAACATGCAAGCGCGCGGATGCATTGAGTTGAATAGATTTCGCGCGGATGGAAGATTCCACCACTGAATCATTTGTGTGACGTCACAGTCGATACCAAAAATGTTGCACGCGAAGATATCATATAAATGAAGTCGCATGCGTAGTCTACTATGTCTGTGGTTTGACCAGTATCCTAGACGGTGTGTTCTAAATGTCTTAAAGTTTTAATTTGTCAAATTGTAATTTGCAGAGCTTAAGCGAGCACGGCAAGGTGGTAGCGGAGACGGAGCAGACGAACGTGCCGCACATCTACGCGGTGGGCGACGTGCTGGAGGGTCGTCCGGAGCTGACGCCGGTGGCGATCCACGCGGGCCGACTGCTGGCGCGCCGCGTGTTCGCCGGGGGCGTGCAGCACATGGATTACGAGAACGTCGCCACCACCGTGTTCACGCCGCTCGAGTACGGCTGCGTCGGACTCAGCGAGGAGACGGCCATCGCACGGTTGGTACACTCCACACCACACGACCTGTCAGTACACCGCCGCTCACACCACACGACCTGTCAGTGCACTGCCAGTCACAACCACATGACCTGTCAGTACACCGCTACTCACACCACACGACCTGTCAATACACCGCCATTCATACCACACGACCTGTCAGTACACCGCTACTCACACCACACGACCTGTAAATACACATCCACTCACAGCACACGACACCACACACTCCGAGGCTGAATCGGTGAGAATCTACACAAAAAAAAAAACTCCTAAGTAGAAGCATGAATATGCAAGCTGCCTAGTCTGCAAGTCCAATGTACCTCGTGACAGGATCCCTAAATCTGTTGAAGCTTGTTACACCGTACAATATTAAACCGTTTCTCTATGTTCGTCCGTTTCTTAGCGCGCTCGGGATAGCGACACTTGCTCGTGACAAACACAAAAGACGTGCCTAAATTTTGGCTCGCGTGCTAAATGAACATAATGAATATACCTACTTTAGGTTTTGAGCTTACTTCGAACAAAGAACTGAAGGGACTATACAGGTTTGACAATGTAACGCGACGTGTCATTAGGGGCTGTCGTCATGACGTGTCGTGTCATGTGATCATCAGTGACAGGGACGAGAGAGAGAGAGAGGCTCCAAACTTTATGAAAATCGTGTAAAGAAGTTTATGCATGGCCCCTTAAAGATACGTTTCACGCGCGCAGCTATCTCTCTCTCTCTCTCTCTCTCTCTCTCTCTCTCTCTCTCTCTCTCGCATCGCAACATTTTTAAACATATAAAATCATTGAATAGGGATATAAGAAAAGTGAGAAATGAATTTTAGATAGGAAAAACATTTAAAAAAAAAGGTTTTCTTTGATATCTTTTAAATTGGTTGAGGAATAAGAATATATTTGTTTTTTCACTACTCCGTCGCCAGTGTAAGTGATATTTGAATAAAACTTTTTTTAAATATTTCTCTTATCTATATAAACAAATTCACTTCACACTTTTCTAATATCCCTCCTCAAATATTGTATATGTTTAAAAAGGTTGTGAGGCGTGAGAGATATCTGCGCGCGTTGAACTCCACCTTAACCCGTGTCGGTTGTGTGTGTGCAGACACGGCGCCGACAACGTCGAGGTGTACCACGCGTACTACAAGCCGACCGAGTTCTTCGTGCCGCAGCGCAACATCAAGAACTGCTACCTGAAGGCGGTGGCGCTCTGTGAGGCGCCGCAGAAGATCCTCGGGCTGCACTTCGTGGGGCCCGTCGCCGGCGAGGTCATACAGGGCTTCGCAGCCGCAGTCAAGTCAGTACACATACTGACAAATATTATATATAAAACTGAACTATTAGTAAACAGACTATAAGCAATATTGGTCGATTGTGACGTCACAAAATATCCAACAATTTACAGCAGCGGCGACAAGCGTCAATTTGACGAAAAACTTCGCATTAAAAAATAAAAAATAATGAAAATAAATGAAAAAATATCGCATTTATTTAATTGATCCAGATTGATTCGCACTTTGAGCGAACGTCATCTGTGTTCTGACCATAGACATATTTTTTTGTTTAATCTTGTGTAATATTTTTCGTGACAGATGCGGCATCACGATGGAGCAGCTGATGAACACTGTGGGCATCCACCCGACCGTCGCGGAGGAGTTCACTCGACTCAACATCACGAAGCGCTCCGGGAAGGACCCCAACCCCGCCTCCTGCTGCAGCTAGATACACCCTCCCACCCCCTCGCCTCCCCTCCCCCTGCACCCTCCACACACACACCCGCACCACTATGGTGATGCTACCACATACGACACTTTCACTTGCGTTTGTGTCAATTAGTGTCACTGTGCTACATCAGCCACACGCGCACACACGCAAACTGTTATAAACCACGCTAATACATATAATGTACAAGAAGACCATTTCTGGACTGCTGTCTCCCAACCAGCGTTTTCCTGCTTTTGTACGTGGTAGCCTGTTCACTTGTGGCTGGTGATGATGATGATGAAACTAAAGTCACAATAGTATACTCAGTGATAATATAGGAGCATCGTTCAGCGCGCTATTGAAGCGTACATCGCACATTTTCCTATACAACCGGATAGTACTAATTCAACCCTTAAACATTATGCAATTTTGATGATTTTGTATTTAATTTACGATTTAAACTATAAATAGAGGCTTCAATTTAACTTCGAAATCATAATGAAATTTGAAAATAAATAAAATATACAAGTCATGATAAATTTATTAAAATCTGACAATATTTAGGGTAAAATTAGTTTTCTCCTTTTGTATGGACAATTTCTATTCTCTTGACATTAGTAGATTTTAGCCTGCATCATAAGATCAAAGTTGTATGAAAAAATTCATGCATATTTAGTTAATTTGTCGGCTGAAGGTGTGTCCCGCGCGTAGTATTGCTTCTTATACTCCACTGTTACATTTTGTTAAGTTATCGTTAGCAGATTTTTAGTGATTTCTTACTTTCCCCATGTTCCCCTTATGTCATTCAATTATTTATAATTTCTCGATCGATACGATCTATTACCTAGAATACATGAACAGGGATACAAATGATATTGAACTTTGTTGTTGTTACGAGTCTATGAAAATATGTATACGTTTAGTTTTTCCGTTTATTTCTTGCCCACTTTTTTTTAAAATTATGTAAGTACAAACCAAACGGCGATTAAGAAATTGTCTCAAAGATATGTATGTAAGAACAAAATATTTATGTTCAAATTTATAGACAGTTAAAAAATTATACACTTCCGACAGGGCTTGAACCCGCATTAATCCCGATTTATACCTAGTAGCCTTTATCAAAATGGTAAAGCAATTGAACATTGTTTTTTTTAACTGTCTATACATTTGTAGATATGTACTTCAGTGTTTACACACTAAATAATATCGTATAATATTTATGTTGTTACTAAGTAAAACTGCTTACATTTACACAGTATTAAGTATTGTTAAATTATGTACATATTAAAAATTGTAATAAAACACAAAATTAAAAAAGAAGTCGGAGACACAGTGTATTATGTCACACCGATAAGCCATTCCGGCGCGCTGTCGGTGTTCCAATCCTGTCGTTGATTTACAACTTATACTTTTATTTGATGTGATTTTACTCTTGAATAAAGTGATATATTTTTAATGAACACATTTATTGTTTTAGTTAAATGTACACTCAATGATTTATCTACAATTTTATACAAACAGCGTCTAGTAGGCTTTAGGCAGGATCATATTAGTTCATATTATAGCGTATTTTTAGGAAATCTAGGGACATAATAAAGCCCAGTATCTGATGTAAGTAAAAAGAATGCCGCAGTATGAGTAACAGAGACGTCGATATCGATACATCCACTGATTATATACTTCTAAAGTTCATGTACTATCCAAAAACATTTCCGAATTAAGCACCCGTGTGCACAAACTATTGGATGCGATTCTGATCAATATCTCTCGAAAAAAAAAACATGTAGCTTCCGAATCCAATACACCCGTATTGGATTCGGAAGCTACATGTTTTTTTTTCAGGCTAGAGGCATTATTCATAAGGAACTAGTCCATTCGGAAAGTGAACTAATGTGGCATTGAGGGCGCTGCTGTTCTTATTTCATTATTTTGTTCGATAAGCAACAAACGTTATATGTTTGGAAAGATAACAATATCTTTCCAAATAACATTTTGGATGGTGTATTAGTATAAAAAAAAACTTGCAGCGCAAGCATAGTTGCTACATTACAACTTGCCGCAAATAGTTAGTATACAAATTGGCAAGAGAAAATGGTCGAATTAAAAAGAAGAGGTTAACTCTATACAGTCTTAATCTTAACTCATTTACAGCGTACTGTGCCTTTTAACTGTTTATAACAAATGAACACAACTTAGTGTCTTTAAAATTAATCTGTTAGCAAACTAATGTCTTAATCTGAGAAGAAAATCCATTGTTTCCATACTTAAATCTAAAGTTTGTTTACATTTTACAATGTAAAGAAAATTGACTCTAATAAATATAAAATCAGACTAATGAGAGCTCGTAAAAAAAAGCATTGGCGTATCCAGATATATTTTCAAGGGTTAGGACCTAATAACTCTTATAGCGATGCAAAGTTTCCTCAGCGGCCGTTTTTATCTTGCCTTTTCTGTTTTATTATAATTTGGAGTGTGAGACAAAAGTTCAAATACTTTAATTTTTAATAATCGCTTCAACTTTGTGTAAATCTTAATCGCAGAACAAAGATAAAAACAAGCTAAAGCGCGCCAGGCCCGCCCTTAAATACGCCCATGAAAAAAAGCCTCTCACTAGCCACCATTGTTATTTACATTATAAGACAAAGAAATACAAATAGATGATCTAAAATCACAAAAATTTGTTCCTTCCTGAACTTCTATACTCATATTTACTTATAAAAACAAATTAGGTAAATGTAACAGTATGTTATATCGTCACGGTCCGTCGTTAGTGACGTAGTTGTTCATGTCCGGTGAGGCCGGACACGCGAACCAAATCTGCGCGACCGGCAGCGGGTAGTACTCATGCGCCGCAACCACCTCGTTGTCGAACCGCCAGAATCGGGGCCCTTGGAAGAAGTACGTGTCTGGAACGACATGCTATGGTTAATACTCATTTACATCTTGCAGGAAAGGAGTCATCTATTAAACACATCATATCCGAACTCCCTCCCTTTCATGCCTCACATGTACGGTCTCAAAGAATGTATCGATGTATGTAACTATATCCGAACAAATTCCCAATCGTAACTATTATTATTACAGAATTATAAGTTTAGAAAACTCAAAACCCCCGACAAATATAAACGGCTGATCCGATTTTGATGAAACATAGCTAAGAACACTCTCGATGAAATCGTTTTTCAAACAAACAAAAAAATTAGATCAAAATCGGTTCATCATTTTGAGACCTACGATGCCACAGACAGATACACGTCAAACTTATAACACCCCTCTTTTTGTGTCGGGGGTTAAAAAGCGTAAGTGACACTGTTTGTCTCTCTGTCTGTGTGTCACGGGTGAAGCCGCGTGACGCAGCAAGCCTAACAATTATTACATAATATTAAACCAATATGTGTAATGTGTAGAGTCAATGCCTGTCAACCACAGAATTTAACGCCACATTCCACTTAGATCCCCAGAGTAGACGAGACGCAGGGGTTCAAGTGGAAACTCTCCATTTTACTGTCAACAACTATAACAGCAGAAGGGCGGACCAATACAACAATCCTATGTATGAAGCTTCAATACTTTCGCATTGATATATTCAGTGAGTTAACTGACCTCCTTTCCAAATGAGCGCTGCATCCACAGGGTATGGCACCTGTCTCCACACCGACATCTCTTTTGGGTATCCTTTATCCATCTTCCTCGCCCCCTCATCGTATCTCCAGAACCTCTCGTCCTCGATGAGATAGGTCTTGTTGTTGTAGTTGGATATGAACACAGTGGTCAGCTCTGGCACGTGCGAGGGCACGGAGTAGTCAGCCAGCTTGCCGCGGTGGACGAGCCGGTACGCGTCGCCGCCCTCGCGCGCGCTGAACTCCCAGAAATTACGACCTGAGGGTTATCACAATCTTAATAGCAATCTTATTTCAATTACTTTGACCTTTGTCTTGCTCTCTCAACTGTAGAGAGAGAGCGAGACAAAAGTCAAAGTAATATTAAGGTAAGACTGCCCCTGAGGAACTACCGCAACTTCAATTTGTTCAAATTCTAAATTGCGATTCGGGTGTCGCTTACGAGTGTCGAAAATGTCGAAATATGCGTTTTTTGCAACATATTCGGCTGTAACTTTTTTTTAATGAAAACTGATAAGTTTGATTTTTATCTCTGCAGCAAGAGACTGTGGATCTGCGTATATGGTTTTAATTTCAACTCGATACCTTAACGCGTTCCCGAGGTACAAGTCTTGACAGACGGACAACAAAGTGATCCTATAAGGGTTCCGTTTTTTCCTTTTGAGGTACGGAACTCTAAAAACAACTAAGAAAACCTGTTTTTTTTTTGCCAAGATTCCAGAATTTATGGGCGCTGCGCACTTTCACGCACCGAGCGAGCACAAGTCATTTAACCACGTAGGTCGTTGCGCAGTAATCGCGCGACTTGCGTGTTTTCTCGGCGCGCTATTTGAGTGTTCGTACTTTTTGTGTTAGCTCAGAGGATAATGAGGTAAAATATTATTTTGTTTGATTATTTGGAACGAGAATCGAGTACTGAACATCCTGTATCAATATGGCTAGTGATCAAATAGTCACCCTGCCTGTATATACAGGATAAAATGGCAGTGTGTACGTTACCTACCCGCGAATATCACGACGTTCCCGTTGAAGCGTTCGTAGATGGTGCGCACGGTGTTAACGCGCGCCGGCAGCCCGCGGAACACGTCGTGGAACGGCTGCGGGAACCCCGCCTCCATCACGTTGCGGTCTCTCAGCACCCACACCCACTGGACAACACAGCGAGTGTTACAAGTTAATATATAAATAATAATATGTATTTAAAAAAACTTTTTAAATTGAGTTTATAGAAAATAAAGATGTAGGTAATGTTTTTGCTGTATTTTACTAGAAAAGCCATTTTATTTGACACCCATATTGTGGGGGTTGTGAAAAAATATGAAATCCACCATTTTGTGGCGGCGGTTGTAAGCATATAGGTAGTGCCTGTAATAATCAACTTATCAACAGAGTTCGATTTATACGAAAAGTCGAGTTTAGTCGAGACTTCCAGCCCGGCCGGGTGGGTGAGTACGTACTCACCTCTTCCTCGAAGACGTAGATCTTGCCGTTGATGACCTGCAGCGTGTCGTAGTTGGTCATGCACAGGTCGGGCATGTAGTTCTCGTCGAGTTCGTCGCTGTCTGCCTTCGTGAAGCGCGGCACATGCGGCATCGTATCCGTTGTGTCATCGGCCGACGAGTGACGGTTCTTTACTGGAATAACCAAGCAGTGGACTTACGTGGGGTACTTCTGTAGGGTTATTTACAACTATGCGGATTCGGAATCGGCTCGGAAACTATATCCCCAGACCAGATCAGTCAATATTTTGTATGGTTGTTCGGGTGTATTGTATGAATTTGTATGTAGTGATAAATCTACTTGATTTTACATTACGTTACTTACAGTATAGTTCCTGCATGCCCAATATATCGTCCATATGCAGCGTCTCCACAGGCACTTGATAGTACGGGTACATGACAGAAGCCTTCACATTAGAGTGGCTCAATCCCAATGCGTGCCCAATCTCATGAACCGCCACTGCGAAGAAATCTGTGACTTCAGCGTCTTCGTCCGGCCCCGCTTCCGAACTGTCCCCCCACAGCTCATCGTCGTCGAAGTGCATGGCGCCGAAGGGGGGAGGGAACGCGTGTGCTACCACTCGACCTGGGCCGTCGAATGGGAACCTGCATGGAGTAGATAATACGATTGATGGGTACCAATGGTGTGGTGGGTACCGTGGGTACGTCAAAATACCATTGGAGTGCTTAAACTTGTCTGTTCAATGTAAAAGCTTAGAAAATAAAAGTAAAATGATTTTACTTTTGACAAAAGTGACATGATTATGGAAATCAAACAAGTAATACAATTGCCAAATTGCTTGAATGGCTAATTTTAATGACACCACCGTGGTAAAAACACCACCAAAATGATAAAGGCTCAACGGGATAATGCGAGTTCAAGTCCCGTCGGATGTGTGTAATTTTTGAACGCCGAGGCGAATGTTTGTAACCGACATCAAAAAAGGAGTCGGTTCTATGTTCGACTGTATGTATTGCTTAGATCAAATAAAGGAAAAGGCTAATGTCGTGGTCGTGTAGAACAAAGAAGTGAAAGTCTTAGCAGAAGACCGACAAAATTTACTCCACAGACAAGAGCCAAGTTCATAAATGTTTAATTAATCAAATAATTCAAACTATTATTCCTATAAAATAAAATGCATGCATATTCCGTATTGAGGTTCGATTTCCTGACCCGTCCCCGTGGTTCCCGCTGGCGAAGAACACGGTGATGTCTGCGGGTCCGGCGTCGTCCCGTGTGAAGGACAGCCCGCCGTGCGGCGCCCACACCGCGAGCCCCGTGGCCATCAGCTCCTCGACGCGCGCCTTGCCCAGGGTGCTCGTACCGTTCTCTACCCTGGTATTAACACCAATTAATGTTGTGTCTAAAAGTTTTTCAACCGACTTCCAAAAAGAAGGGGGTTCTCAATTCGACTGTTTTTTGTATGTTTGTTCACCGATTACTCCGCCTTTTGATGATTCTTTTTTTGTTTAGTAGTAGCATATAAATTTTATCAAAATCAGTTCAGTATTTTGGTATATATAACAAAATAACTGCGAAAATGTCATCCAAGTATACGAATTGCGTACTATAGGTATCGATGATCATAATCATGAACAATCACCAACTAAAAATAACAAAATATTGTAACTCACTTGTAAGTGATGGATTTCTTGTCCCATCCTTGCTGGACAATATATCTGCGACTTCTGCTCCCTGTAGAGCCACTGTCCTTGTTGATGTCCTTCACTCCGCATCGCTTTCTCTTGATCAGCTGAAATCGACAGTTCTTAAAATTAAGCACAAATGCATTAAATCGATAAATTTACGAGTCACGTTTTTCGAAAGCATCTTGAAAGATAGTGAGGGCATTGCTCTTCAGTGTTGAGAAATGAAAAGAAAGGATGTCTTCTTTCTTTTCCCTTCCTATCAGACAAATCTCTCACAGTTCAAACAAATCTCATCCTCAATGCAATCTGCATAATTGATAGCGATTCCACGAGTATACTATAATTTATTCCCTCTCTGTCATTCTGTATGAAGATAACATAGATGGAGATAATAGCTTCCTGATGGAATCTCTAGGTACAAAATTAAATTAGAAAACTCCTAAAAGTTTCATAAATTATACTTTATAAAACTGAAAAAAAAAAACTGACTTCAAGTTACGCAATTCGATTATTTGGATGACATATTTTTTCAGTTATTTTATTATAAAAACCAAAGGACTGAACTGATTTTGATAAAAAACAAAATATGGGACTACACCTCTGAAGAAAAAAAAAACTCAAAATCAATTCTTAATTTGCGAAATAATTGCTAAACAAACTTAAAGTCTAATTGAGAACCTCCTTCTTTTTAGAAGTCGGTTAAAAATGACGGATAAAATTTAAGAATAAGTGAATTAAGAATATTATGTGTAGCGATCTCTTCCAGGCAATCTTCAGACTAGAAATATAGACATTGTAGTCGTACCTTCTCTGTCTGGGAATCCAACACTCCCGTCTGCGGCAAGCCAGCAAACTCTTGCATCTTCCGGACTGCTTCCGAGATGGATTGTGCAGTGTATGTAGATGAAACGAGCCCGTCTGGTTCATCCAAGTAGCCATATTTTTTCAGAAAAGCAACCTAATAAAGCAATAAAATAAAACAAAAAGCTAAATCAGATAATTTCAGGTTTGTTTACTGCGTATCGGACATGTAGCATTGAGATGTTATTTAACTTGCGTTTACCAAGGACTTTCCGTTTATAAGTAGTAGTCTTAGGCAAGGACTAAATTATAAAATTAACCTACTTAATTACGAACGAACCTCTGTTTCATTCTGCCACCAACTCTCCTGATGGTAAGCGACGGTCGGTAGGTATACCGACTCTTGGCTATTCTTGGATATTCGGCTTGCAATGGAGCCGAAAATAATAATCTTACCATGAAGATTCCGATTAGTTTACAGTAAATAAGAAATCCCTCTTCATGCTACCTTGTTACAGGCTGTAAAAATCTTCAGCCTTCGACATGCATGGCCCCACGTAAAAAAATTACGTACTTACTAATTTTAGTATAAAATACGTGTTACAGTTACATTACAATAGCCATTTTAAGTGCACCTTACCTCCTCGGATGTAGGCGGATTCAATTCCAAAAATATGGTCTTACATGTCACAACACTGACTCCAACACACATGAGCCAAAATAAGTGGTAACCAGCGTGCATTGTGAACACGACTGAATATATCGGCTAGCCAGATAGCCGAGTGGAATAATGACCTTTGACTCAAGATATATGCACGATATTACTGTGAATCATGAATTACGAGCGGATCTGGTTAACGACCTAAGCTGAAGGTCTTGGGCCCTGCGCTGCATCCCTTTTAGGTTGAAGGAAGCGACCGATAGCTAATTATATTATCTGAGTCATGGTAATAACATAAACTGCAATGTGTAAACATTACCTCCTCCCACACTCGCAATATGCATGCACCTAGTTTATAAAAGGAAACATTCTTTATGGTGAACTGGGGCCGTACCACAAACGTTCAAGCATTCTTGTTTCAATACCTATTACTTTGACTTAAGTCTCGCTTTTTCTGCAGTTGAGAAAGCAAGACAAAGGTCACAGTAATATTGAAATATAACCCCCCAGGCCCGAGAATAACCACAGCTTTATAACAATCAAAGGGGGATACGCTTAACTTTTAAAGCGATGCTAAGTTGGCTCGCGCTTGTTTTTATCTTGCTTTTTCTGTAATTGAGAGTGTGAGACAAAAGTTCAAATGCCTTAGTCGTGATAATTTTAATAGTCTCTTAATTTTTTTTTGACAATCTCTTAATTGCAGAAAATCGGGTCGGAAACTATATCTCGATCGCTGTCATTTCCACATAGAATGACAGAGATGGAGATGTAGTTCCCGACCCAATTTCGAATGATTGTGATTAAATTTGTGAATAGGGTACTTATAGATATCGCATTCCAAGCCCTTGGCCCAGAGTTTGCTAGAAACTGCTTACAAGGTTTCTTTGACAATAACGGACACTATATCAACCTATATGTATAATTGTATATACTTACCTGTAAAGACTCACCTTTTTGTTCACTTGCCGTGAAATAGAACATAATGACGGTGACAATTTTATGTCAATTATTGATTTTGTTGATGCAAGTTGTAGTGGTCTAAAAGAAAACGCTGCTGTATGACTTACGTACTTAGTTATTTCTTCTCTTTAGTATTACAATAATAACGTTTAAAAATGTTCAGGAACTCTGATAAGATCCATTCCTTACATAACGTGCAAGGCAGCCACGCAAGCGTGACCAGCAGTATAGCTTCGGAGAGAAAACACTACAGCCTCTCGCTCTCTCAGCTCTGGAAGAATTATGAGAACTGCGAAAATCGTCACAAACCTGCACCTTTCGTAAGACTGCACGTAAAGTTGGGATGAAGGTTTTTTTTCTTGTCTACCCCATAATGTGGGGTATCGTTGGAAAGTTACCTAATCAAAAAATATTATGGTATGACAAAACCATTTGTCGATTAAGTGATCCTTTTGAAAAATATTAAACTCAAGTGATATTTTTTGTTAAGAGTCAAATGCCCCCCAGCAAGCTAAACGGTTGACTTTGAAGATGTTAAACAATTCATGCTAATAAGATATAATGAAATTAAAAGGAAAAATATCACAGCAGCAGGCTTTACAAGTTTAAATAATAACGAGTTAATTATAGACAACCAACTCTTTAAATACCAAATTAAATCAATATGTTCATATTATAAAACAACTAGCTATATTCTAAGTCCGCATATAGTGAAGAGTGCAACTACAGAACCTTAATTACCCTGCCCGTGGATTGACACGCACTTGGCCAATTATTATAGGTAGTAGGTACAACTGTCATCTGTAAAGTGTAACTAGCGTATATATAAAATATGAATTAGATCGCCAACTTTTGACCGCCAACCCGTTTGATGGTAAGCGGCACGGAGTTCCATTCCAGTGTGTAGTACCTATGCTACGCACTAAGAATGTGGAAAATTGTTCTAGTTAATCGTGGTAATCTTCATAATGGTCTGCACCAGTAGGTATTGCAAGTGCATTGTTATCGAGTATTAATACTCATTTAATTTCACACTCAGAATCTAAGATGGATCTACGGGTACAATCCAAAGCCAGGGGTGATAAACCTGAACGAGGGTGGCAGCACTGTCGCATTTTACGCGGCCTCATACTGCGGGGTCCTTTACAACTGGACTACTAACCAAATGAAGATTCTGCAGGGCCATGTGAGAGTAACAATAATATATATTAATCCTATATCTATAATGCTTTGACTTGTGTGAGTAGCTGACTAACAGACTTTATTGTACTAGCTAAGCTGGTATACTTTTTATTTCAGGGAAATACCAATATTTGAAGGAAAAATCTACTTTTAATAATTATCTAACACCCCACACGTGTTATTTTCACGTGATGCGTTACACCCTACTTACCATGTAGTTACCAAAATAAAAAAAAAAACAGATTTCCTCTATTTTACTCTACGCTTTTAAATTAATTTAGATACCTCCATGCGTTTCTGAGACAATATAGTAAGAAAAACAAAATACCCGATTGCAGAAAAGCAGTTTTTGCAGTCTAACTTACGATTTCGTTACGCTTGATAAGCTGTTGATTGTACGTTTTCTTGTAATAAAGTATGCGTAAAATCTTTTACAGATTATAAATGCGCATTCCTTAGAATATTTCTAGTAAAATCACTTGTTTGTTACAAAATCGTTCGTAGAAGGTTACAAAAAAACGCAATTTTTTATTTTTGCAAGAGATGTATTATTATTACAAAAAAATATAGCCTGACACTCTGGAAGTAAAGACGAATCTAACGACACCTCGCACGCAATGAAATCGGTCAAGCCGTTTAGGCTGTAGGCGATCATATAGAAACATACATACATACCCATGATATATTCATAAATACACTCGGAAAACATAACCCTCCTTCTTACGCAGTTAGGTAAAAAAGGGTCTTGTAAGCCCCGACCCAAAAGAGGGGTGTTAAAAGTTTGACGTGTGTATTTGTATATCTGTGGCATCGTAGCTCTCAAACGAAAGGACCGGTTTTGATATATTTTTTTATTATTTGTTTTAAAGAGGATTTCATCGAGCGTTTCATCAAAATCGGTTCAGCCTTTTTTTTGTCTGGGATATTTGAGTTTTCTTTATTTATACTTGTTCCATTTAGTATACAGAACCCTAAGAAACACCATATACAGATGAAGTACGTCGATATGCATAGAAGAAATCTATTCACTCGGAATGATGTTCCAGCGTCATGCAGTAAGTTGCCTAGCGTCGAGCGCGAACGGTCGCTGGCTGGTGACGGCGGACTCCGGGCCGGAGAACTGCATCATCATCTGGGACTCCGTCGACTACTACCCGCAGAAGACGCTGTTCAACCCCCACGGGCCCACCAGGCTCGCGCGGGTCGCGCTCAGCGCCGACGCCAAGTACCTGATGAGCCTCGCCTACCCGGATTCTTACAAGACAGCTTTGCATTGGTGGATTTGGTCTTACGGGGAGGATACCCCGCATGGTAATTCGATATTAATTACACAATGCCAGTTAGTGACGAGACGGGCAACTTGCTTACCTTATATAAGCATTATGTTTATATAACCACAGATTACATAAAAAACGGATACCTTATCGTCTCCCGCCAATATCTGGTTCCACAATCGCTCCCTGCGTTCGCCCTGACGTTTACCGGAATTTGGCGGCACGGCGCATTAATTTGTCAGTCGAGACAAGCGCTGCAGGCTATAAGCAATCCCAATTGACGTCACTAGCCAGCGAGAATCAGATGATGATCATAATTTCATATATATACCTAGTCTTGCCATAAATATTGTCACGAAGAAAAAAAATATTTTTTTATTGCAAATAATATTTATTACTTTTACAGTGTGTTAGTTTAATACATAAATATAAAACAATTTAAAATATAAAAGCTTATTCGAAGTGGTCTCCATTGGCTGCAATACAGTCCTTTAAACGTTGAGGCCAGTTATCAATAGAAGCACGCACTCTTTCCATGGGAAAATTCTTCACTGCCAATCGTATGGATTGTTTTAGGGACTCCAAATTATCATGGCGTTTAGAGCAAGCCATACTCTCTAAAACTGACCATAAATCATAATCCAGCGGATTAAGATCAGGACTAGACGACGGCCAGTCTTCAGCTCTGATGAAGTCCGAAACGTTCACTTCCAACCAAGACTGCGTGGACCGAGCTTTATGACCTGGCGCCGAGTCTTGTTGGAAGGACCATACTTGGTTATTGAACATGGTGTTGTTAAGGGGCTTAACTACCTTCTCAAGAATGGTATTTTGATACACTTGTGCCGATGTTTTGATACCTTTTTCACAAAAATATGGCTCAGTCACTCCTTCATAGCTAACACCCCACCAAACCATCACTGAAGTCGGATAATGCCCACGTTGCACTCTGTCGACTAATTGAGAAGCTTCCTTAGAGCTTTGAGCATAAATACGGTCATTTTGTTTGTTAAAATGTTGCTCAATTGTAAAGATTTTCTCATCCGTAAACAAAAATTTTCTGTGACCTCCCTTTGCGTACCGCTTCAGTAGTTGTTTCGATTTTACCACCCTATTCTTTTTTAAAGTATCAGTTAAAAAATGACCAGTGCGTCTCTTATAGGCTGCAAGTCCTAAGTCATCTTTTAAAATACGCGACATGGTTCTGGGTGCTATCTTCATCTCCCGAGATAAAATCTTTTACTTTCGGACAGGATTTCTTCGAATTCTTTCCCTTACTGCTTTGACCACCTTTTTCGTACGAACACAACGTGGACGGCCAGATCTTTTTCTGTCACAAACAGAGGAGGTCTCATTGTACCTATTAATAGCCCGGTACACAAACATTTGACTAATACCAAGCGTATGGAGAGTTTTAAAAATTGCATTTGGCTCCATACCAACTTTGTGTAATGCAATCACAGCGATTCGGTTCTCTTTATCACCCCACTCCATTTTAATATCGCAAAATATTGTACAATGTATTGGCGCCAAAATTAGAAAACTCAATGAACAATCGTATAAAAATGACAGATTCCAAATTCAAATGTAATATCTTTCTTATTTTTAACTGTAACAGTATTTATGGCCAGACTAAGTATATCTGTTGTTTGTAGACACTGGATGCAGGCCGTTTCCAACCGGTCTTTTTGGAAATCCTTAGGGGAGGCCTATGTCCAGCAGTGGACTTATGGCTGAGATTATGATGATGATGATACTTGTTGTATGTTTTGTATACAGACACCAGCTTGTTTGTATCACTAATTAGCACGCCGTTGCATGAAGTGTCCCGCGTATGCTTTAGCAGTTCAATGCCATCCGTTACTGTGAAAACAGCTTTAAAATGTTTTATTGAAATCGTTTTAGCTAAACTGGAAGTGAATCTACCAAAAGACTCAGTCTTGGAAGTTGCATTCAATCCATCTGACACAATACAATTTATATTACTAGTGAAACATGACATCTGGATAGGCGTAGCTGGGGTATTACTAATTTTTTTTAATATATCTATCGCATACCTTCGATTACTAACATTTTTTTAAAAGGTCATCAATTTTTAGAAAGTGTTTGTGACGGAAAGAGGTCTACTAAGGGAAACCGATCGGTATGAACTGAAAATCAGGAAAGTGGAAAAAATTATGTACACAGAGTATGGGAGACTGACTTGCTTCACTTTTGTTGAAAATACTTCTCAAATTCTGGTTGGGAGTACTCGCGGATGTGTGCTGATCTACGGCTATACGTTAGAGTACCACGACGATGCGACTCCTGGCAAATATGACAAACTGAAGTACATCAAAGTTCTACAAATTGAAAAGCACAGGATTAACGTTTTGAACAGTGTCGACGGGTACGTAACAACTTTAATCCAAACAATACTCGTTTACAGGTATAATAATATGCCAACGCCAAATAGATAATAAATATTAGTGCACATGTTCACAGCCCAAAAGTATTGAAGCCCTCTTTAGGGTTCCGTAGTAAACAAGGAGCTCTTAGTCGATCAACTAAATTAACATAAGTCATATGTTCGTAGTATCAAACAAGATACCCTGTTTTAAGGGGACATAAATTACGATATTATGTAACTACGGAACCCTACATTGCGCGTGGCACGACACGCATGGCCATTTATTCTTAATCGAGTAAATTTAAGTAGGGCCAATATAATATATCACTTTATTTTTTCAGTGTCCATATTCATATATGTTCCAATTTCCATAATATCGGACTCGTCTCGAAAATTATGCTTTTCTCTCAGTCAGTCCTCATATACATGAAAGAGATCGAATTTACTTGCGACAGATTATTCACAATCTGTCGCAACTAAATTCGATTTCTTTCCTTCGAGCCCTCAGTAAATGTCAAAAATCCAGGGGCACTCAAGCACTCAAATAGTCTTATTTCAATATTACTTTGTCTTTGTATCTCTAATTTCCATAGTTGAGGAACAAGACAAAGATGAAAGTAATATTGAAATAAGATTATTGCTATTAACATTGTGGTAGCCCCCCAGACGTCATTTCCTGAGGGCTATTCACAATCTGCCGGATATAGATTGCATCTCTGTCATTTACGTATATGAGGACTGAATGAGAGAAAAGTATAATTAATAATAATAATAATAAATATTTGTGGACATTTCACACAACACCATCTAGCCCAAACTAAGCAAAGCTTGTACTATGAAACTAGATGGCTGATAGAATACATATATACTTTTTTTTTGTAAATATATACATACGATACATAGAAACACCCAGACACAGAACAAACATCCATGCTCATCACACAAATGTTTGTCCTGGGTGGGGATCGAACCCACGACCTACGGCACAGCAGGCAGACATACTACCAACTGAGCCACAAGGCCAGTCGAATTGTTGGCACGAATTTGATATCGAACTTGTGATTATGAACACAGACACTGAAGTTTCAAATATTTAAAATAACTCGACTGCGTAAGAAGGAGGGTTATGTTTTCCGAGTGTATGTATGAATATAATTATGTGAGTATGTATGTATGTTTCTGAATGATCGCGCGAGGTGTCGTTAGATTCGTCTTCACTTCCTGAGTGTCATAGGCTATATTTTTTGTAATAATAACAATACGACTCGCAAAAATACAAAAAAATAAAATGCGCTCGTTAACTCAACGGACTTTTTCGAAATAAATGATTTCTCTAAAATGATTCAAATAATGTGCATATAGTCTTTAACAGATTTCTTACAAAAAACGCACACTCAACAACGTATCAAGTGTAACTAAATCGTAAGTTACGTTGCAAAAATTGCTTTTCTGTAGTAGGACATTTTGTTTTTCTTTTAATATCAATACTTGTTATATGTATAATTGTGTTTCTTATACAGGGTGATAGTGACTGGCAACAACGTCGGTGAGATCCATTTCTACGACGAGCAAATGAAGCTATTGTACTGGATCCACGGGTTCACAGTCGATAGCGTCAAAAGGCTCAGTTTCAATATCTCTCCGCGCAGTTACAAAGTTTTTGACCCTCAGTGTGAGCCATACTTTATACTATACATAAATTATAGAAAATCAACACAAAATCATATAAATGACTTTCAGTATTATGAAACATATAACAAGATCTATGTAGAGGTAGAGATGCGTATAAAGTAAATTAGACGATTATTTTAGGCAAAAAAGCATGCCCTTGCTGGGAAAAGGTGGTGACTCAAGTGGATCCCGTGACTGGACTCTTAAAACAAAAGCTGCTAAAGCAAAAACTACCCGACGATGCCACTACGGCTGGGAAGACCTTCATCATCAGGGATTTCATAATTTGTATGATTTTTTAATACCCGTTAACAGTATAAGTCATTTCTTCGAATACCTGTATACAGCTTGTTTAATATTTTCGCAGGTACAAACAATGAAGGAGTAGGATTTGCAGATTTCGTCACAGAAAAATTTGAAGTGTTTCTCAACACAAAAATCTCGCAGGCCTTGTCGCTGACTGTGCATCCAGAGAAGTAAAAAACATAACTATAATTTTTTGGACTGAGTCACTGCAGTTACCGGATCGGTTTTTAAATATTTCAGGCCGTTTGTCTGTATCGGATATCTGGAGGGATTTGTAGACATGTACAACTTCGAGCATCACAAGCTATTCGCGAGATTGGATCTCAGAAGTCATTACAAAAAAGTTATACCTGCCAAAGATGACTCCATAAAGTGCAATTATGAAGTCAAATTTCCGCAATGGTCTGTGACATGTTTGAAATATTCGCCTTCAGGTATGTTTATGAAATGATATTGTGTAACTTAGCGTTTCCAGCTGTTAATACGCATTTGATATAATTAACTTCAGCGACCTATGTATAAAGTTTTCTTGGAATAAATTTTGTTATTTTTCTGTGTAGGTTTACACCTAGCCTGTGGATTGAATACAGGAGGACTGTTATTTTTGGAGCCAACAACGATAGACATACTGTGTGTTCCACATAAAGATACCAGCTATGAGATTACAGAAATCAACTACAGTCCAGATTCCCTGACTTTAGTTTCCGCTGTAAGCGACACCTCGATTATTTTGCAATGAAACTAATGGCAATGCATGTTAACGGCTTCAATTAATATTCATCTTAAACAGGACGCTGGAAGAACCATTTGCGTGTACACCTACGACTGCACTAAACATATATGGAACTTCATCGGGAAGCATCGAACACATTACAAAGATGTTTCCACCGTTTTCTTCTTAGACGAAAGAAATAAGGACGGGAAATACAAGTTGTTGTCTTTGGGTGCCGACCGTGCCATGGCAGAGTATGACATAGGAAAAAGTTCAAACGAATACTTGGAAGTGTACAGTTTGGATCGAGTGGAACAGACGGCCGTCCCTCTTGCGGGCATAGTGTGGCCGACATCCGCAGGCTTGAACCCTGAAGAATGCAAATTAGATTTGCCTTTGATCCTTACGGCAACAGACGAGGTTACTATTTTCCACTTATTATTTTTACGATCCCGTATCTTTCCATCTGATCTCGATTTTGTTTTGCCAGTTCAAATACAAAATTGTAAACTACAAAACGACGATGACCCTATCGACGGTCCTGGGGCCGCGCTACGACCACCCGGTGTCATGGATGCAGCTTGTCTCCAGAAAGGAAGATGACAAGGAATTACAGTACTTGGTTTTCGCAACTAAAAATATCATCGGTTTGCAGAGCATGCCTTTAGACGGAAACCCTTGGAAGCACATAGGGTTGCTTGCACATCCGGTGCAGGTAAGAATGCTCATTATTTTATTTTTTTACCCGACTGCGTAAGAAGGAGTGTATGTATGCATATGGGTATGTATGTTTCTATATGACAGCCTACAGCCTAAACGGCTTGACCGATTTTGATGTGCGAAGTATCATTAGATTTAGATTCGTCTTCGCTTCTAGAGTGTCATAGGTTTTTGTAATAATAATAATACATCTCTTGCAAAAACAAAAAAATCGTTTTTCGCAACGTCTAACGAACTATTTCGTAATAAACAAGTGATTTTATTATAATTATTCTAAAGAATGCGAATTCATCTTTTAAAGCGATTTTACGCATACTTATAATTACTGAGACCTACAATCTTGGAATTTTCAAGGCTAGAGTGAATAGATATCTTCGAGATCGACGAGCTCCATCCTCGGCCACACTATCGCTTAACATCAGGCGAGTTGGTGGCTCCGCTGTCTGTCTGTTCGTCTGTCACCAGGCTGTATCTCATGAACCGTGATAGTTAGACGGTTGAAATTTTCACAGATGATGTATTTCTGTTACCGCTATAACAACAAATGCTAAAAAAAATAGAATAAAATAAATATTTAAGGGGGCTCCCATACAACAAACGTGATTTTTTTGCTCGTTTTTCTCGATATTGATAACGGCAACAGGTAGACGCTTGAATTATTCACTGAATATTGAGTTATATTATTCACTTTAAAAATAAATAATTAAATTAAAACAAAATTAATATTTAAGCTCCCATACAACAAACTGGTTTTTTTTGTGGATAATGTCACGGAACCCTTCGTGCGCGTGTCCGACTCGCCTTTGGACGGTTTTTTTATATCCATTATGAAACGATTATGCTTTTTCTTGTTTTTACACATCTGTTAGTAAAACAGCTGAGATGCTTCTTCTGCTGTGGAGTTCTGTTTTACAAAAAATAATATTCTGCAGATTACACAAAAGTGTTACCGGGAAGACATGGGCATTATGTTTACCATTGGGGCTAGAGACTGCACAATGAGCCAGTGGGCTGCTAACTACAGGTACACAGTTGAAGACATGTATCAATAGAAAGAAACATCGAGAACATATTGATCCAAACTGGTTTCTTACAGAGCCCCAGATACGAATACGAAATATGGCGGACTGGACCTCGATCCCTATTACTGTCTCATCGAGGATGGGCGTCCAGGCTGGCTGTTTCAGGAGATCAGAGATTTGTTTTATTACATACAAATATTATGCCAAGGCACGTTCTCGCCGGCTATAAGGAAAGTGAAGGACTACATACCAATAGACTCGCTTCCGGACCTGATGAGAGCTCTAGGCTTCTTCCCATCAGAATATGAAGTAAGCTCATAATAATTATAGGTACTTAAGTAAGAAAATTATTTAAAGCTAATCACATGCTCACGTGTAATTTTTAGGCTTTTTATTAACTTGCAATGTTTGTATATATGTGTATATATTTTACGGGTTAAGGGAACCGATTGGGATGAAATTTTGCATAGGTACACGTTTTGTTGTACATGGATGACAATACATGGTTAACTAAGTGACGTCATTCTAAATCCAATATGGCGGACTAATTATATTTTATGCACTTCCATGATATGAAGGGTTTGCTGAGAAGGATGCGAGAAATAGAATGACTTTGCTCTAAATCCAATAAGGTTTTTTCTTTTTAGAGTATTTAAATACAAGCTTGTTTTTAAAATGTTTTTTACTAATTATTTATTTGTAGGTAGAGAATCTGATTATCGAAGCTAAATACAAAGTGTACTTGCACTCGTCGGTGACCGAGATAGATTTTGAAGAATTCGTAAAACTTTACCTGAATCACCGGCCAGCGTTCGGGGTCAACTACAACACCATTCAGAATGCTTTCAGGCACTTCGCTACTTACTCGCAGGAAACGTTTAAGATCGCAAGAGATAAGTTGGTAGACATACTTGAAGACCATGGTAGGTACAGAGCACTCCAAGTCCGGGCTTTTGTGACAAGTTTTAGAGCAGTATGGATGCTGGCGGATAAAGGGAGTTATATTATAATACACTTATTCGCTAGGTGCACCCATACAAAATGATAAAACTAATATGATATCTAAAAATATGATTCAATTGTTTATTTTTTGATCATCATCATCTCAGTTACAAGAAGTCCACTGCTGTACATAGGCCTCCCCCATGGATTTTTTAAAAGACCGGTTGCTGCGCGGCCTGCATCCAGCGTCTTCCTGCCACTTGTATAAGGTCTTCTATCCACCATGTGACTTCCTACGCTGCGTTTGCCGATTCTTGGTCTCCACTCGAGAACTTTTTGGCCTCACCTGCCTTCAGTCGTAAGATTTATTTTTTTATATGCTCGGCATACTGTATGGCTAAACTTGTACATTATTAATATTTTCAAATTTTCGTTAACTCTGGATGCCACGGCGCACCAAGTGAAACCGACTAGTAGCTGAAGAGCAAAGGTCTGTTTATAATTTATATTTCAACATTGATAATTCGATACTAGCTCACTTTATACTAAACGACAGTATCCATAATGTCTGTACGAAAAAGCGTATCGTTCGTCTATATGTATAGCATCATACAAATCCATACACAGAAGATAAATTCTGTTCTGTGAGTCTGTGTTTGCAGCTCTGGTAGCTCTCAGAGCTTTTACTGGACTTCACTGGTTCCCTGGAGAGTACATTTTCATTATATTTTTATGTGCAGGTGAACATTTCCCTCGAGAATTATCTAGTTATTTGCTGTCGATATTAGCCGGTCAAAACTTTGAAGACAGGGCCACAATGGGAGGGGAGGATTTCAGCTTTTTGCCTCAGGTATTTGTGATTTTAGACTATTATTGGTAAGTTGTTTCTGTTATTTTCTAAGATTAGGCGCATTTTGAAAACGCACATCTAGATGTTAGCATCTAGCATACCGGCCTGTCTTCTTACGCTGCGCTTGCCGGTGCGTGGTCTCTAGTCGAGAACTTTTCGGCTCCTTCGGCCACCTACGTGTTATGTGCCCTGCCTGCTGCCACTTCAACTTACTAATTCACTGTGCTATGTTGGTGACTTTTGTACTGCGGACCTCTTCATTTCTAATTCCATCTCGCAGACTCCGTGCATAGCCCCCATAGCTCGTTGCGTGACTTTGGGCTTCCTTATAAGGCCTATAGTGTGAGACCAGGTTTCAGTGCCGTTTGTTATTGTACCGTATTCGATAGTAGCAAAATAAGTAAACACGATAAGTGGAACAGCAAGCGCCTCTAGCGGGCGTCAAGGCAAACTACCTATACTTTGATTATCATAGAATACAGAATCAGATATCGACTCCTGCGCCGAAGCAAACAAGCGCATATTTTCTTGGTAAAATGGGTCCGCACAAGTTTCTCACAAAAAATGTACACTCAAAAACATATAAAGTAGAAAAATTAATTACAGTTAAACAACAAAAATAGCTCAGGTGTTTTGTTTTTCTTGTAAGGCTCTGAGCAGAAGGCGCCGCCTGTGTGTAAATATAAATAATAAATATGATAATTATTCAAAGTTTAGGTTCATAAGAACAATACTACAATGTATCAACAATAGCTGTTATTTTTATATATTTTATTTTGGGCGAAATAAACGTCATCAAAACACAAACCTCAGTTCATTCATTATAATCAAAATAACGCATATAAAAATAAATATTATCATTATTACATTGTAATAGTATACTCATGAGGTTAAAAACGAATATTTCTCAAGAGTACTTCCAATAACGTGGTGGCGCGTGCAAGCGAGACAGCAGCGTCTCCCTACTCTGTGCCTTAATATAAATGTTTGTTCACCAGAGCATTACATTCAGCGAGTTTGTGAGCAATCTTATTGGAATACCAGAACTCGATGAACAAGGGTCGGAAGCGTATTATTATTCAATACAAGGTTCACTGCAATCCAGCTCACAGATGACCACATCTACCGTGGATTCTGAATAAACATTATTAAATATATTGGTAATAATTAAGCAACAGCATAGAAGGAGGGGGATTTGAGGGGGAGTGCTGTTATGTTAGTATGCACGTTTCTATATTATTATTGTAATGTTTTGACCAATTTTGATACAGAAGTTGTTGTACAGGTGGAGACTTTTAAAATTTGTTTGTATTTGTATCGAGTAATCAGTGCAGATTAATCAGTCTTAATACATCTGTTATTATAAGTAAGTAAGTGGCCAAGAACTGTTCGAGACAAACATATGTTAGGGTTCCATAGGCTACCATACTATTGCTAATCTAAAAAAATATTACTTGGTGAATATTGTTTGTTAGGTCACTTTACAAAAACAATGAACTCTGGACCATAACAAATTAAGTGTTTTACATATATATCACTATATCCTGAAAATATGTAATCACAGAACGTACTAAACAATTTTCATTAAAAGTTTTTAGTTAATCTTGAATTTTTAGGTGTAATAGTTCAGATATGCAAGGGGGACACAATTTTTCACCTTTGGTGGTCTATACCTCGCAGACATTATATCTGAGAAAAATATATATTTGAAATCTAAATTTAAGTGACCTATTCAACGATACCACACAATGGGATGGGATTTAAAAAAACATCCGTTTTTTACATGTATCAAGAGTGGTACCCCTTTTTTTTACTTTTTTAAAATACAGCATTTTGTAGAGGTTGACTGAACACATCTACTTGCTTAATTTCATATTTGTAGTGCTAATAATCACTCGAGTAAAATGGCTGTGTTAGATGGACATAGCAAGGGTTCCTCATAATTACTACAGAACCCTAAATATGTTTGTCCTCGAAGCGAGCGTTCGCCGCATCAAGTGTTCAAATAAAGCGTCTTGAATGATACATTACAAACAGTCAGTCTCCGCCTAAAGGCGGATCATCTTTACTTTATGGTGTCAGGATAATTTATTTCTCTATTAATATACTTGTTTCTAATTAAAGTTGTTTTATGTTCTATGATATTTTATTTCACCAATTTTGTTACTATAATTATTGGATTGAAAATGGCAATCATATAGAGCAGACAATGGCAACATTCCATTTGCACTCCAAAAGAACACTACATATTATATTCATTATCTTATAAATACTCGCTATCCTCTGAGTATATGTATATTTTTTATACTATTTAGGGCCTTCACACACCTGATGATGGTAACGCAGTTTTGATTTATCAATGTGTATGTTTATGGTATCAAAATAAGGTTCAAATTTAATTGGTTTACCTTCCTTAATAAGAACATGAACTGAGCACTCTAAGCATAAGCACTTAGATGCCATGGAATACATAGTGTCAGATAACACCTGCCATCCACTACACCACACGATCATAAATCTGGTGGTGATTCTTTGACTTCAGCATGCTAGAACATTGTTTACAAGCAAGAAGTGCTCACTCGAACTTTTTGAGAAAATAAAAACACTGAAAAGTACAATTTAAATGAAAAATTACATGAGTGTATGTATAATACACATCTATGAATTAAAATCTCTGTGCTACCACCTGTCAGTTTGCAGAAGCCTTTAGGCTTTCTCACACAATGCTAATTTTATGTTAACAAATCTCAAATCAATGTTGAATCTTGGAATTTTCAAGGCTAGAGTGAATAGATATCTTCTAGATCGACGAGCTACATCCTCGGCCACACCGTCGCTTAACATCGGGCGAGTTGGTGGTCAATCGTAGATCTATCTTCTATAAAAAAAAAAAAAAAAAAAAAACAAGTAACAAAGTACATGTTTATGTACTTATTAACCAGTAAAATGCATGTGTTGAACTTGAGGCACTTGGAAAGTAGCAACATATGAGAAAGATATTTATTATAAATTAATATTTCTAATCCATATGCAATCTGAGTCACAATTTTAAAAAGTATTTACAAGGGAACTAAATATGAGTTTTACAAATCACATTTAGTTCATAAATGCACACATTGGTCATGCATCCGACTTCAACAGATGCGAAAATTACAAAATAAAATCACCACAGCACTCTGCATAAAATTTACAATAAAAAAAATCAACAAAAATACTCAGGCAGTATTTAACACCTTGCAACACTGGGACCTTGAATATTATAGTTCTTGAGATAGGCCCCGCAAAGTGTCTTGAGAGAGGTAGTTGGAAGCTTACTTTGTCAGTGAGCCTCAGTCAGTTTTTAACCTTTTAGCTGGTGTGGTAGTGCCGCTACTCTGAGAATTTGAGTCCTCCGAGAAATGTGTTGATGTAAACTCTGTGGGTCCTTGTGAATCACTCACTGTTGAAAAACCTGGAAACAATAAAAAATATATAAATACTAGCTGCACTCCATAGTTCCACCAGATAAGTGGTGAAAAGCAGCGATGATAATGCAGAATTAAAGCCTGTCTATCACCAGGCTCTGAACCAATTTTTAAAAAGATTGGTTCAACTGTGTAAATAAAACAAACAGGTGTTCGTCACAATGTAGACAGAGAATACAAAAATAAGTTAAAATAAAAAAAATGGTTTTTTATACAAAAAATAGGCTTGTGCTTGACCGCCAACTCACCTGATTTTAAGCGACTGTAGTGGTCTGCGGTGAAGTGTGCTTGCTTAGAAAAAACCTATTCACACCTTGAAGACACCCAGATTATATTGATCCAGAAAGACCCATTCAGGAAGTGTATGGTATTAGCGGTATGCACAATCAATCAATAACACTTTATTGACACCACATAAAGTAATAAGAAAATGGCACAAAAGGCGGTCTTATCGCTCGACAACGGAAATAAGATCTATAAATCCATTATTATTGTAAGAAATGTACAAATCAATGTATTGTCCATCTCAAATACAAGCTGTAAAAAATGTATGTCTACAATACAACATTTATTATGGGCTTATAAAATTACTTAGTTATTGATTTTCAGGGGCTTTGTTTGATTTAAGTCCTTATTATAAAAGAATGCCATTACTTGCTTGATGCTGTTTAGTTGTGAACTGATTGATTTATTCCTTGCTTTAGTCATTAATTGAGAAATGTTGTTCTTCAAGTTCAAGAAATACTTGTTGCTCACTTTATTCTCCTACTTATCAAAAATTGATGCGACTCAATGCCACCTGAGCTCAACATAACCGATATGCATACAACATCAGGAACTATGGACAGAACATTTACTTATGCATGATATTCTATCCTTGACCTATTTGCGACAAAAATATAGACTAATGAATCAAGGTCACTTCCTAGTAGAAAGTGTACCTGTGTACTTACACGTGTTGGAGTCTTCAGCCATTCCGAAGTTTGAATTGGAGGAGTCATGCATTTTCTTGGGAGTCAAAGTGTTCTCCTTATTTTCACGTTTCGCCGCATGTTTCTTTTTTTGTTCGCTAGTAGAAATGGGTACCCATTTGTATATCTTCATGGTGGTCTCACCGATTGTCACCCATTTCTTTTCCCTGCAAGTAAAGTTTTTCGATAGTTAATAATGAGCCATAAAATATACATTGTTTAGTCAAAATTTAAGTTACTTACCAATGGCGAACTTTTTCAACAGCGAGCATGACTTTTTTGATATCATCTTTTACACGATTTCTTGTTTCGGCACGTACAGAGCGAGACATTTTTGTTTTAAAATAGTGGTTTAATTCATAAACTTTAGGAGTACTAAGAAGTGAAGAGAATGAGAGCAAAACACAAGTAAACAGTCAACAACTTTTGGATTTGTCCTCCAACCCGCGGCGTTTCTAAATTGCCATCCATCCGCCATTGAATTTGACAGATTCTTGACAGCCCTCTTTACAATTAACCAAACGCATTCATAGCGCGATATTTTTTCTATTGTTTTGCTCAAGATCAAAACAAAATTTAAGAAGAAACATAGTACTATTTTTATTTTTTTTAAGTTGAAGGTGTAATTTTCTAAAGTTGTAGACTCCATAGGTTACTTGTTATTAGACTATAGTAACCCCATAAAAATCTCAAATATAACAAAACGCTTTCGTAACATGAATTGGTGTTGTCTATAGTTTTCATAGATAATAATTATTTTTCTAGATTTCATTAAAGTTTTGTTTTTGCATGTACAGTCTTTAGTACAATACTATGTCATAGATCATTGTATTTATCATATCATAAAAAGTTAGAACTTATTAGGTATTTAGAATGATTAAAAGGCTTTTTACGATTAATACTCACTATAATTAAACATTGCTAGCGGATTTATCGCGTAAATTACATATAATTTTTTTATGGATTATTTTGATAATCATTTGTTCGTAGAGTGAGAAAACAAAACGCAATTATTGTAAAATCTCGGGTAACGGGTAAGTCAAAGGTAGTTGATACGATTGGTGAAGAAAACTCTAACAAAAAAAATGACCAATCAGAGTACAAGACAGTGACATCGAAAACCAATTTTCGAGAAAAATTTAAATCAAAGAAAATAGAAAACAGAAAAATATCCACGAAATTTTTTATTGATAATTTTTGCCGAAAGTAAATTCGTTTTGTTAGCAAAATGCAAGTAAATATGTTTTGAAACATAAAGGTAAGCTAAAAGTAAAAGATCTACACTAAAAAGTGGCCTAATTTTCACTTACTAGTTAAAGTGATGATTTTGGTCATGAATAAAATTTTGACTTATATTTAGCGGCTGTCAGTTGTTTTACGTCTCAAATCTGTTTTTTTATTGCATTGTATATTATTATAAATATCACTACAGTGCGTTAATATTTTCACGCGGCTCGGACTTCAGGGGATATGCATCGTATTCGATGATGCAACGAGATAAGGTGCATTGTATTCGTATTTTGATTGTGCTTCTGTACGATGTGTTGCTTTTTCTACTTTCCTCATTTATCCCTTGCTATTCTCAGCTAATACCCTGGTTGTAAATGTTCTACACCTACTTCACAACATCCAAAACATAACCTCAATGTTTGTAACTGATTAAAAATTGCCTACCTGGCTTAAAAAAATGAATTTATTGAACTTAAATTTCGCAATTACACATAAAACTAGTATCAATTTCTAATCACGCTTATCTAATATTCCAAGTTGTTATAGAAATTGCCATTGTCGAACTTGCACTTCTATCAAACTGATTCTTTTGAGTTTCTGCACTTTAATGACTTCGTTTTCCTGATTTTATTGCCTTATTAGTAAACTTCATGCCTTCATCGTAATATATAAAAAATGGATTTGCTAGTGTTACTAATCACAATTTGCACACCGAGAGCAACACTTCATTGAGTCAAAATAAAAATTATTGATGAATACAGTATGTTTGTCATACATAAATGGCATATATTGGCATGTATGCTATGTATCCTTGCACTGGAAATTGCAACAGTTCTTGCAGAGGTGTAAAATTCCACAACGTTTTCAACAATGCTTAATTTATTTTTCACTTATTTTTTATGCACTTTACAGCGAGTTATGTTTCTGTTGCAGTCGTAAACGTGCATGTTGTTTAGTAGAAGTGGTACAGTGACTTATTGTTGTCATTGTCCGCCATAAGGTTCACCTAAAGACAAGCGTGCTTTCCTTCCCGTATGGCTGCATATGTTAACCGTACGATGTCCATGATGGCCGGCGATGGGCCCCACAATGTGTCGATAATGAACAACGGCTCTGCGCGCATCAATATGGCCAATGTGGACTCCCCTCTGCAGATATTTGTCAGGGCCAAGAAGAAGATCAATGACATATTTGTAGAGATTGATGATTATGTCAAAGATGCTGTTACTTTTATGCATGGTAAGTTTTTCTGTTCTTATAAACAAATATCTTTACCAACAATGCAATATTACAGATTTTTTGGATAAGCTAAAATCTGAGATATCAAGTTAAGACAATGTATAAGTGACAAATACAAAAAATGCAAGTAAAATTTCTCCTTTGTCAGAAAGCTGTAAGAATACAAATAATATTCAACATAAATTAGAAAGCTAATTTCTTTTTGGGTATAATTTAGTTTTCTTGCCCCTAATTTAAAGACAAAGACACTTTTCTGGCCTTCTGGCTCTTGTGTAATATTGTTTTCAAAACAAATTACGACATCATCTATGGTATTAGTAAAATTGACAACATCACAAACTTGGCTCCTTTTCAACTTTCTATCTGAATAGGTTAGTCCTTTGCTGCTGGCAATGGTATGTATATGTCAAATATGTTTACATTTGTTTGCAATATAATAATATTCTTTATTCTAAAGATAAGGATTTTATCACAACAATATGGACAGTTGTAATCTTTGTTCTGTGTAAATGTCTGGATTAGTCATATGTAAACATACTTCAACTTCATCAACATACAACAATCTTCTTCAGTTACTCTCATAGTCCAGAGAGCTGTGGTCAAATTTTGAGTGTGCCAACCCTTAATAGCATCAACACCTGTACACATTTATCAAGAATTGAATAAGATAATATAAAGCACCTTGATCTTCTGTTTACTAAATTCTTGTTATAATATATCTAATTGATAAATCAGGTTCATCAACAGTTATCTAAATACTACAGATCTGAAATATATTTCCCTGCCTGAATTATAATATAAACAACAAATGACACAACCAATGATAGATAATCTCAAAGATAAGAGCTGAGATGATGATAGATAATCTCAAAGATAAGAGCTGTCATTTGCCACCAGTCTGCCATTACTGTTTCTTGTACTGTACTTAACAAGTACTATTTGGTACAATCTTCAAATGACCTTACTTCATGTATGTGAAATTCAATGTCCTGATTGATTTGCTGGTTGACATTAATATATATAGCCTAAATCACTGGGTCTATACACATTACATTTTGAAGGTATAATGTTCTTGTAATAAAATAAATTAAAAATAATGTTTTTTTAAACATGCTTTAATTAAATAAAACATGTGAAGTAAGGTAAGGTTCACACGGCATTGTACTGCACGTTTTCTTTGTATTCGTTTTTTTAACATACAATCACCCGGGTGTTCACACAGTAGATTTTCATTTGTGTAAAAAACGAATAACCGCAGTCTTCACACAGCTGTCACCTACATATTTTATTCGATTAAAAACGTATGAAAATCGTGACGTGTGAACGAGCCAGAGCTATACTATGCGCCACTGCAAACCGAATACGTTACAGTTCATTCGGTTTGCTTGACAAGTCCATTGAGTATTCGTTTAAACGTATGAACGTTATACTTTTTTTGCAGTACAAATGAAGTGTGAATGGTTCTATGTACATTGTATGCGCCACTATTTATTCGGTAAGACGTATACTGCAAAAAGACGTGTGGTACAATGCCGTGTGAACCGGGCCTAATAGGAAAAATAAAAAAAAAAAATTTTTGACACCAATGTACACTATCGATTACAGCTATGCAAAATCAGCTTAGTGTTTTGTTCTGGAAAAAATAAGTTTCTGTAGGATATCAAATGAAACCACAATGTGCAAATAGAACTTATAAAATGTTCATAAAGGAAATTCATCAATCATATTTTGTAGGAGTAATTTAAATAGTGTTGGTCATTGTTCCTATTGTGTTTATATAACTCAGCTAGCAGTGTTATGAGTTGACCCAGTTTTAAACTCAGGAAATTACACTCAATGTTAAGATTTATATTTTAATTAATTCATTCTGAGAATAACTGGATAAGAGTGGTTTAGAACTAGGTCACAATAGTGGAAGTAAGTAACATGTATGTATTACACTCATTATAGTTCACAATAAATACTTTGTTTAACAGCTATGGATGTGGTATCTTGTGATTCACATATTGAGCACACAACATGATATTAAATATGTAGTGTATATAAAACAATTACATTGATATTTACTAAGAATAAAAATGCAAATGTTTTATTTATTTTCACTCTGGGATGTGTTTTTTTGTGATGAGTTTGTTCCTTTTCATCTTCTCTTGTATGGGTGTGTTGTGAGTTAGAGAATGACAAATAATAATTTACCACACTCACCAGTTATGCAATAATTATTGTTGACGTAAGCGAGTATCATTGAACATGCAATGTGATGACTGCATTGTCAATGCTCGCTTCTCCACGTCTTTCTACGCAGACGGAGAAAACGCGTATCATACCGCTAGACGCACTGCATAACGCCTCAACACTCCCTGAATGAGTTCTTAGGCAAGCCTTTCATTTGAATAAAGAGTTTATTTACATGTACACTTTGTGAATTCCAGCTGTGTCTGGGGAAAATGGCATTGCATCAGCTCAGGACGTGTCCAACGTGGAGGGATATGTGTCGAAGGTGCAGGCCATACGAGAGGTGCTCAAACGGGATCACATGAAGGTCGCCTTCTTTGGCAGGTATTGTACTGAGCAATAATACAGTGGTCACACACACATCCACACACCATTACTTGAGATCTTCCCAAATCAACAGTCATCACTTCAATATTGCAGAAGTTTGTTTGGATATTTGTTATTCTGTATAGCAGCAGCATTTAAGCTATTTTATTTTTCTTGTCATATTTTTTTTTTCATATTAATTTAGAAACAGACCAACATGGATGTGTTCAACTAACGAAATCGATGTCTAAATTTTGTCACATAAAATTATATATTTCAAGTTTTTGCGTGTCTTTCCGGCAAAGTCGCAGGTAAAAACTAATCCTCTTGTAAAATTGAGATAAAATGACTATAAATGGTTTTAGTATGTATGGTAGAAAATATTAATGACTAAATCATATTTAGACTGAGTAGTATTTTCTGATAAGCAAGTTTTGTACTGGACTGATTTATTACATTCGCTCTTGAACCCAACCTCATGGCTATTGTGAAGGCTATTAAGTAACCTTGCGAGCCCTATCTAGCGCAATACAATATTTATTAATGGAACTGTCTGACCTAAACATTAATAATGTGTCATTATATTTTCATATATTATTAGCCCTAAGGCTTCACTCGCGTAGTGATGAAAACCAGGGATGTTAATGAAATGTAGGCTATGTCCATCTCCACGTTATCAGCTATCTCTGTACCAAATTGTGAGTTCTTCATTCGGCGGTCTTTTTCATAGCAGTAACACTACGCTTTACACTACGAATAGCCGGTCGCGCCGCGCTTGATGTCTTCAGTTGCAAGAGGAGGGAGGAGAGGAGGGAAGCTGATCGTCCTGCACCGATAGTGCTGAGAGATCTTCCTCTGTAGGGTTATTCACAATCTGTCGATTTGAAATCCGTTCCCAAACTATATCTTCATCTCTGTCATTCTGTATGTAAATGACAGTGATAAAGATATTAATTTAGAATCCAACAGATTTATTAATAGGAATATAATATAATAGATACGTTTATAGCGTTTTGCTTAGCCTAAAAACCGTCGACGTCGTTTCCAGAACGAGCAACGGCAAAAGCACGGTGATCAACGCGATGCTCCACGACAAGATCCTGCCATCCGGCATCGGACACACCACCAACTGCTTCCTGCAGGTGGAGGGCTCCGACACTGACGAGGCCTTCTTGTGCACAGATGGCTCCGAGGAGAAACTCAATGTGCAGGTACTGTGAGACTGTGACTGTGTGATACAACCAATATTATATAACAAGTATCCATATTAAAAGAAAAACAAAATAACCGACTTCAGAAAAGAGGTTTTTGCAGTATAACATACGATTTCGTTACGCTTGATACGCCGTTGAGTGTACGTCTTTTGTAAGAAAATATGCGTAAAATCGCTGTAAAATATTATAAATTTTTTGAATAATTCTAGTAAAATCACTTGTTTATTACGAAAAGTTCGTTGGAGTTTACGAAAACACATTTTTTCGAGTGTTGATGAGAGTTCCGTAGTAAACAAGAAACCCTAATAATTTTAGCATGTCCGTCTCTCCGTGGCTTTGTTCGAATACTATTAGTACTAGAAAGCTGTAATTTTTCATAGATATGCATATTAATTATACCTAAAACGTAGCAGAATAAAATTTTGTGGTACCTCCCCTACATGTAAAGTGGATATGAATAATATTTTTCTCATCTACCCCATCGTGTTGAGTATCCTTGGATACGTAATCAAAAAACATTGAGGAGTGCTAATTCCATAATTCCATTTTTAAATTTAGCGATCCGTTTATGAAATATGAAGATTTGTAGTGGTAATTTTTGTTAGAGGCACGTGTCGTCGTTAACATTCAATTTTTTTAACACATATCGGCCTTCAGACACGCTGTTTTTCCTCACGCAAGCTAGGTCTATTACTGGCTACTATCTCGCCTGATGTCGTTCGACGGTGTGTTCTTGTTTATAACGGTGTCTGTATGCGTGCAGTCGGTGAGTCAGCTGGGGCACGCGCTGTGCGACACGCGGCTGCAGGAGCGCGCGCTGGTGCACGTGTACTGGCCGCGCGAGCTGTGCGCGCTGCTGCGCGACGACGTGGTGCTGGTGGACTCGCCCGGGGTGGACGTGACGCCCAACCTCGACGAGTGGATCGACCGGTACTGCCTCGACGCGGACGTGTTCGTGCTCGTCGCCAACGCAGAGTCCACGCTCATGGTCACGGTGAGCACACGCTACTCACATACATACATACATAAATAAATATTGGAGGACATTTTCACACAACACCATCTAGCACCAAACTAAACAAAGCTTATACTATGGGAACCAGATGGCTGATGGAATACATATATATATATATATATATATTTATTACATATGTATACTTTTTTTTGTAAATACATAAATGATACAGAACGAACGTCCATGTTGTTTAGACGCACAATACACCCCAAGCGGGTCGTCAGTGCAAGTCTTTTCACCCCCAACTCAAATTAGAATTAGCCTGTTCCGTCCCACTGCTGGGCTAAAACCTCCCTTTTCCTGCTACTCTTCACATTCTACTACTAATCTTATAAAAGCGAAAGTAACTATCTGTTTGTTTCTTTTTACGATTAAACGGATGAACCATAAAAATTTGGCATGGCACAGAGATTCTTAAAGACCTGGAGAAGGACGTAGAATATATTTTATCATCATCAATGCGAAACTGCGGGGTGCAGCTAGTAAGTACTATAAAAGCAAGGTACACTCTTATTCTTATTCGAAACTATTATATATAATTATAGTTTAAAACCTGAAAAAAACCGGCTTCAAAATACGCAATACAAAGTGTTCATACGCGACTTGTTGTTCACATTTTCTACAGTCAATCGGATGATATTTTACCAGTTATTTTGTTATAAAACTAAAGTACTGCATCAATTTTGATAAAATTTATGTGGGACCACCTTGAAGTATGACCTACCAAATACAAAAAGAATGATCAAAATCGGACTACTCCGTAAAAAGTTATGCATGGTCATACATAAAAAATATATATACGAAATTATAACAGATTAAGAACGAAATTATATATTATATACGTATCGAGTTGGGAACCTCCTCCGTTTTTTCGTCGGATAATAAAGTATTACATATTTAGCAGCAGTACAATTGACGTTTATTAATTTTTATTTCAGGAGAAGAACTTCTTCCACAAAGTATCGACAAAAATATCTCAACCGAACATATTCATACTCAACAATCGATGGGACGCCTCCGCTTCCGAACCGGAATATTTAGATCAAGTAAGTCATATCATATGTGTGGGGCCACCCGTCCATCTTGGTACCAGGGATGGCGGCCGCCAACTGATTAAGTAGGATTATATAAATAATAATAAAACCGAATATGTGCGAGTCAGACTCGCCCACCGAGGGTTCCGTACAAACTAGTAGATAAAAGGGGGAAATCATATTTTTTTTTTATATTTTCCTTCATAAAACGAAAAATAAACATCGTAAACCTGTTTAAGCTTATGCTACTGAAGCTCTTTCATATGTTTTTTTTTTTTAATTTGGACCTTTATTCCTTGCATAAAGACACTATTTTCTTGTGATTAAATTAAATATATCCAGTTTTCGGATTTTTTCCTATATGTGTACTCTAACACAATGCTTCTAGCCAAATTTCATTGTTCTAGGTCAACGGGAAGTACCTCATAGGTTTATCTAGTCTCTAAATGTGCGTTTTTTACTATATATATTCGGCTGTAACTTTTTTTTACGTAAACTTAGAAACTTTATTTTTCTTTCTGCAGCAATATACTATGGATTTGCGTATATGGTTTTAATTTAAACTCGATACCTTCACGTGTTCCCGAGAGTTAAAGGTCTTGACACCCGACGGACGGACAGACAGACAGACGGACAACAAAGTGATCCTATAAGGGTTCCGTTTTTTTCTATTGAGGTACGGAACCCTAAAAATTGTTAGTTTCCTATAATTGAGACGAATCTAATGACACATCATATGTTGAAATCCGTCAAACAGTTTAGGTTGTAGAGCGTATATTGCATATACATACGCTCAAAAATAATTGCCCTACTTCGGCAGTTGGGTAAAATTTCATTAAACGCAGGCGTGATTGTGGTAGGTCTAATTCGTTGTTAAAAAGTTGGTTTATGTAAAGTGTTTGTGACAGGTGCGCACCCAGCACGCGAACCGGTGCGTGGACTTCCTGTCGCGGGAGCTGCGCGTCTGCACGCCCAAAGAGGCCGAGGAGCGGATATTCTTCATCTCGGCCAAGGAGGCGCTGCTCACGCGCATGAGGGAGCGGGAGAAACCCGTCTCATGTCAGTCTACTTTGGTTTTATCATCTCCAGTGCAAAAAGAGATCTGTTATAACACTTTTTAAAACTAAGATCTGTTATAATTTACGACTCTTTCTAGGTGTCAACATTTCAATGCTCTCATACTTTTCTAGAAAACAATAATGTAACTTGAATTCCTGCTCTTAAATAATTGTGCTCGTGGTATTGTACCTGACTGGTGTGGTAGTTTTTACATATAGTTAATTTTTTCAAAAATAATTTTCAAACTTCTAAACATAACTGAATGCTTAGGAATAATAAGTGTCATGCTATTTTATAACCGACTTCGAAAAAGGAGGAGGTTATCCATTCGTACCGTTTTTTTTTTTTAATGTATGTACACAAATGACTTGGTCATTCGAGAACCAATTTTTGTGTTTCCTGAATTGGTGTATAGAGAAAGCTCCCAAGTTGGTCCCATAATTATTTTATAAACATCGTTTCATTAGTTTTTGAATAATCTCTAAAAATGAAAATATTTTCATTGTATTCCTGAGTAAGTGCGTCAGATTATAGAATCGCAGAGTTCCACCTATACGTTTTTCTTCGCAAGGCGTGTGAAATATTAAGGATTATCGTATAAACATCTGCACATCTTCTAATCTTCGAAGACGAGCATTTGACATTCAATCACAATTCGCATTCTTGACAAAAGAAAAAAAGAGCGAGTGAAGAGAGGTCTCTTTAAAACGCTTACAATCGTGACGGATTTAGTAAGTTGCGTTTGAAGTCGGTTTTTAATAGAAAAATTATTCAAATTAAGTTTCCAATATTTCAGTGAATTTGCTTATGCGTCGACTTCAGCAATCTACTGTTCGAAATTAACTCTAACTAAATTTTACTAAGGGCAGGGCACTGCAGTAACGTCTAGATCAAATTTGATATGATCTATTGATTATGAGTCTTTTTATGCATCGAAGCCTTAAAGATAGACGCGTTTCAACACATATATTCAAATATACTAATACCTTATCCCACTTCTAATATCAGCGTGCTGGTTTCAGAAGTGGGATAAGTGATGCTTCATGAAATGTTTGTGTGTATCAGCGCCGACACTGGCGGAAGGACACCAAGTGCGGTACTTCGAGTTCGTGGACTTCGAGCGTCGGTTCGAGGAGTGTATCTCGCAGTCCGCCGTGAGGACTAAATTCGCGCAGCACTCGCGCCGCGGGAAGAACATCGCCGGCGACGTGATGCAGGCGCTCGAGCAGGTACCGCCTGAACTATTAAAAACTGACCGTTCGTGAAACGTTTAAAACTTACTCGCGGCAAACTTCTATGAAAGTAAGTCAGTCACCACCCAAAAGCTTCTGGTTCACAGTGAACATTAGTCCGCTACTAATACTAATAGGCTTGTTCCCACTAATAACAAATTGCTTGGTTCATAGTTTCTAATTATAAATGAAGAGACGTAGATAAGAAAAAAAACAGTATATTTCTCATAAAAGTTAAAGATTATTAATGTTTTTAGAAAATAAATTCATAAAAAATAGGCATTAAGTCACATGATAGCGAACACTAATCAGAAAGTGTTATTTTTTTGACACTTGACACAGATGTAAACAGTTTGATTTCGAATGGATTTCGCAAACTGTGACGTCATTCAAGACGCCATGACACTATTCATCGTTTTCAAGGGAAATTTAAATTGTTTTTTTTTTTTTAAATAAAAATACGTAATGTAAATATTACTTTTTATTTGAAATATAAGTTTTTTGGGATAAAATAAATATTAAAGCATATAATTAACCAAGTTTTCAAATATAGGCAACTAGCCTATTATGGCCATATCATTAGTACTGATCATAGTTATGTTTCTATTCGTATAATCGTATTGCAGGTCTACAACACGGCGACGGATCAGAAGGCGACCAAGGTGGAGAAGCAGCGCATCCTGCACGAACAGCTGTCGACAGTCGAGGAACAGCTCACTACCATCACGCGTCAGATGAAGGAAAAGATCAACCGTATGGTCGAGAGCGTCGAACACAAGGTTACTTACTTTACTTGTTTTTGCCCGACTGCGCAAGGAGGGTTATTTTTCGAGTGTATGTATGTTCCATACACGTTAACTTGGATCAAATTGAAGTTTTTGTCTAATGTTTGTGATGTTGTTTTCTAATTCTTGTTGATTAAGTAATTTTTTATCTTCAAAATATGGGTATGCGCGAGCGAGACGGACGATGGTCGAATTACCGAACTACGGACTCTTAACATGCTGGTGTGTATCGGCAGGTGTCGCTGACGCTGAGCCAGGAGATCCGCCGTCTGTCGGCGCTGGTGGACGAGTACGAGTCTCCGTTCCGCGCGGAGCGTGCTCACCTCGACCAGTACAAGAAGCAGCTGCACCGGCACGTCGAGGCGGGGCTCGGCGAGCGGCTCAAGAAACGACTCTCCGCGGACATCGGCAACGAGATGGATCAGGCGCAGAAGGACATGGCAGGTTAGCGAACTACTAGTTACTACTGACCTCACCTCTTCCTACACTATTTATACTGCTCACTAATAAAAAAAACAAGTCTGCTGTTCTTGTTTATTATTGTTGCGGTTGTTTTAGTCGCAGATAAAATATGTTATAGAACCTAGACATACTTTAACTGTGGTGTCTCACAGTTAAAGTATGCTTGGGTTCTATGACATGAATATATTATATTTACGACAAAAACAACCACAACATATAAACACATAAAATAATAAACAAAAACAGCAGTCTTCGATATTTTTGAGTGTTTTACACACTGAAGTATCTACAAATTTATAGACAGTTTAAAAATTACACACATCCCGTCGGATAGTAGACGGGATGATACGGGTGGCGCCATCATCGCTTAATTGGTTTAAGCAAAAAAGACTATACGAAAGTTCAAGCATCCCACATGACACCTTCGCGGCCATGGTAACGGCTTCCAGGTACAGATAGGGATATGGGTGTTCAAGTCCCGTTGGATGTGTGTAATTTTTTATTATTTCTAATTATTATGTCTATAAATTTGTATAAACAGCAGTCGTTTTGTCACGAACCGGTTCCAACTCGGCATTAGCTGGTTGGCTGGTTGTTCTATGCATTATTTGATGTATTAACGAGCAAAAATCTATTTTTACGATTAGCCCTAGCTATGAAAAGTAAGCTCAAGGTGGACTTACGTTAACAGAAAAAATGATATCGTTTAGATCTTTAGGGTTACGACGCAATTCGGAATGATCACTCTTATTTAATTTGACATGAAGGTTTTTGAGAGGTTTGCCGCTTGCTAGGCTAACGAGAGTATTAACAGCAGTGCAGGAAACCGCAGCATCAGTGGACTCATTCGGTGAGATGCGAAAGCACACCAGCAAACTGGAGTGCACTTAACAAAGTTGTGGAACATCTCGTAATAAAACCATATAAACCGTACGTTTCAGAGCGTATGTACGCGATCCTGCCTCTGCACAAGCGCGCGGCGGCCGCCTCCTACATAATGCCGCACCAGCAGCCGTTCGAGGTGCTGTACCGGCTGAACTGCGACAACCTGTGCGCTGACTTCCAGGAGGACCTCTCCTTCCGCTTCTCGTACGGCATCACGGCGCTCATCCAGCGCTTCCAGGGGAAGAACTCTGCGCGACTCGCGCTCAACAACCCGCATCGGTACACGCAGGTCCGTTGCTATGTTCTATACATCTCTTCTCTGAATTATTTGTGTTGGCTTATATTTAATTGTAAACCCGACTTCTAAATGCGCAATTTTGCTTTAAGAACCAAACTGAACCGATTCTGATGACATTTCCATGGGACCAATATGAAAGTATATCATGTCAAAAGATTTTTTTAATCGGTTTAGTGGTAACAAACATAAAAAAAAACAGCCGAATTGTTAACCTCATTTTTGATGACGATAAAAATACTTCCTCTTCATCTCTCTCACTCTCTCTTGCGGCATTCCCCTCCCGATTTCTCTAGGGAGGGGCCTATGTTCATTAAAGAGAGGCTATAAATTAAAAACATATAGCAGTATAAAAACCTCGATATTGTCAGCTCTTATGATTGATTCTTTACTGATCAGTTGTAGAATTTCGTTAGATTCCTGACCTTATTATCTTCTATTCCGTTTTATTCCCTTAAATATTTCTGTTATGCTTTCAGATTCCCCCTACAGTGAGCAACCTCCCCCCCTCGATGGAAGTGTCTCGGACATCAAACGGCGCGGGCGCCGGTGTGGGAGTGCTCAGCGCTCTCAGTGCTGAGGAGTGGGGCATGGTTTCTAAGTTCGCGCTCGGAGCTCTCACTTCGCAAGGAACTATGGGCGGCTTGCTTCTCTCTGGACTTGTTAGTATGACCAAATAGTTGACAGTAGAAACATTGGATGCTGAGTGTTTACGGAAAAGAGTTATCAATGTAGAGGCGTTCGTGTTATCATAAGGATATATTGGTGCTCTTTAGAGATGCGTGGATGACACGATAGGTTGCAGTATTAACATTTCAGGGTAGATGGGTGGAGTATGTAGTCCAATTTTTCTGTAAGAGCTTTCTCACGTGTGATTTTTATTTAGATTACTTATGATAGTTGTAATTGTTACGTCAGCTCCTGAAGACGGTGGGATGGCGCGTGGTGGCGGCGACGGGCGTGCTGTACGGTGCGCTGTACCTGTACGAGCGGCTCACGTGGACGGCGCCGGCGCAGGAGCGCGTCTTCAAGCGGCAGTACGTCGCGCACGCCAGCAAGAAGCTGCGCCTCATAGTTGACCTCACCTCGGCTAACTGCAGCCACCAAGTGCAACAGTCAGTATACACACTATAGTTATTGTCACGACATTGATTTTTAATATTTTTCTTATGACTCTTTATTTATTTAGGTTCTTAGTCTAAGTTTTTATTATTTTTATTTGTTGTTCAATCTGCCATTACATCACATCGTACACTTTAAAAGTGTGAACATTTCAAATGTTCCTATCTATTACGGCTAAAAAGACAGCTATTTAGAGGTAGGACAGATAGACACAGAAGTCTCACGAATAGGCTTCCGCACCCTTAAGTACGGAACCTAAAAATGGCCATTAATGCTAGGTATCATTTTGACACCCATGGTAGAAATATTATCCACCTATGAATTACGAATTTATATACCTACGGTCTCCTGCCACTTGTATGAGGTCATCTGTCCATCTCGTGGCTGGTCTTCCTACGCTGCGCTTGCCGGTGCGTGAAGACGCTGCAAGCTGTTTCCAATCGGTCTTTTTGGAAAACCATGGGGGAGGCCTATGTCCAGCAATGGACTTCTTATGGCTGAGATGTTGATGATAATACGGTATATAAATTCGAACTCATTCTGAACATCGTCGTGTGCGACGAAGTGATTCCATCGTTCATATCAAATAAGTGATGGATTTTGTATAGTCTGGTCAACTGATAGAGCTCTCATTGGTCGTCTTTTACGTTCATTGTTCATTCATTTTGAGAATAGAGTATTTGACCAAGTGAAAAAAAAGAAACTCAATGCACAGTTGTTGTTAAATCTTATAATATTTCAGAGAGCTGTCGACAATGTTCGCTCGCCTGTGCCGGCTGATCGACGAGGCCACCACGGAGATGGACGACGAGCTGAAGGAGGTGCGCGAAGCTATAAAGATGTTGGACGAGGCCTCCACCTCCGCCAAGAAGCTGCGCAACAAGGCCAACTACCTGTCGCACGAGCTCGAACTCTTCGACGACGCTTTCCTCAAGAACAACTAGCGATCACACACCAAAAGGTAATAATAATTTACTAGACTAAGAAACACAATTGAATACAATTAGTTAAATTGAACATGACAGCAACAACATTGAAGCATGGAACAGAAGCGTGGTGGCGCTGTTCTTCAATGATCGGCCAAGTGCGAGTCCGACTCGCGCACGAAGGGTTCCGTACTATCATCTATAATACTACAAAGTTTAGTTCTGTTTATAAAATAACGAGAAATCAACGAAATTCCAAGTGGTAAATTGCAAACTTATAGGTAGGTTTTCGATACACATCCGGGCAGCATGACAACGCTCGCGCGAATACGCGCGGCTATGGCTCACTCCGTGATGTTACCTCCCCCGCTACCCGCGCGGCCGTTGCTTAACCGCCTCGCGCTCGCGCCACCACCACACCGCGGCGCGGCGCTCGCACTGCGTTTAGATGCACGGATTATTTTCATTTTGTGAGTTTTTATGTATTAGATTAGGTATTTATTTTTATAGTTAATATATTTCTAAATATTTACTTACAAATATTCAAGTTTCTACCTGTTAATTAAGATCGAGTAAAAATTGCTTAAAAATTACGTTTGTTGTATGGGAGCCCCCCTTTAATATTTACTTTATTATTATTTAATTATTTATTTTGAAAGGTGATATACAAGTATATATTCTGTGAAAATTTGAAGCGTCTACCTGTTACCGTTTTTAATATTGAGCAAGAAAATACGAAAAAAACACGTTTATTGTATGGGGACCCCCCTTAATATATATATTTTTTTAATTTTTAGTATTTGTTGTTATAGCGGCAACGGAAATACATCATTTGTGAAAATTTCAGCTTTCTAGCTATCACGGTTTATGAGATACAGCCTGGAGACAGACAGACAGACAAACAGACAGACAGCGAAGTCTTAGTAATAGGGTCCCGTTTTTACCCTTTGGGTACGGAACCCTAAAAAAGGAGACAACACTTTGCTGAAGAACTACAGACCCATCTCGCTTCTGAGCCATGTCTATAAGCTGTTTTCAAGGGTCATCACGAATCGTCTTGAACGCAGGTTCGATGACTTCCAGCCTCCCGAACAAGCCGGTTTCCGAAAAGGCTATAGTACCATAGACCACATCCATACGCTGCGGCAAGTGATACAGAAGACCGAAGAGTATAACTTGCCCCTTTGCTTAGCGTTTGTGGACTATGAGAAAGCCTTTGATTCGATCGAGACCTGGGCGGTGCTTGAGGCTCTCCAGCGATGCCGTATTGACTATCGGTATGTCGAAGTGCTGAAGTGTTTGTACAACAACGCCACCATGTCAGTCCGAGTACAAGACCAGAACTCAGAGGCAATTTCATTGAAAAGAGGCGTGAGGCAGGGAGACGTCTCTCCGAAACTGTTTACCGCCGGTTTGGAAGATGCCTATAAGCTTCTGGAATGGAAAGGGCTCGGCATTAATATTAACGGCGAGTACATCACTCACCTTCGGTTTGCCGAGACATGGCAAAGTCGATGGAAGAGCTCAGTACGATGCTCGAAGACCTCAATAGAGTTTCCCAACGGGTGGGCCTCAAAATGAACATGGACAGAACGAAGGTTATGTCGAACGCCCATGTAGTGCCCACCCCAATATCTGTGGGGAACTTCACTCTTGAAGTTGTTGACGAATACGTCTACCTAGTGTCGTGTATTACTTATTTATGTATGTGGGTACATAATAAACTTTTAGTCTTGGTCGAACCTGAGTTTAATTTGCTGCATGGTGACAGCGGTGCTAGTTAATATATTAATTAAACAGTTTTGTTGCTATATAGTTACATTATTCGTCGTAATTAGTGTTGCTATAGTGTTTTGTCGTGTATTATAATGGAACACGCCCGGCCGCCAGCTGAATTGTGTTTAGAAGGCGGGCCGGTGTGCCGAGCGGAATCATGGCGGAAATGGTACAAGCAGTTTTGTGTATTCCTGAAGGCGTCCGGCGTATTCAAGGAGCCGCCGGACGTGCAAGCTAGTTTACTAGTTAACTTAATCGGTCCAGAGGGGTACGATGTATACACGACACCTAGGACAGACGGTCCGCTTAGGCAGGTCCAACTTTACGAGGGAGGTCAATCGTCGTATCCAACTCGGCTGGGCAGCGTTCGGGAAACTTAAAAGCGTCTTCTCATCCAATATTCCCCAGTCCCTCAAGTCGAAAGTTTACAACCAGTGTGTGTTACCAGTGATGACATACGGCACTGAAACGTGGTCCCTAACTATGGGCCTTATAAGGAAGCTCAAGTTCACGCAACGAGCTATGGAGAGGGCTATGCTCGGAGTCTCTCTACGAGATCGAATCAGAAATGAAGAGATACGTAGACGTAAAAAGTCACCGATATAGCACAGCGGATTAGCAAGTTGAAGTGGCAGTGGGCAGGGCACATAGCACGTAGAACTGAGGGCCGATGGGGCCGAAAGGTTCTCGAGTGGAGACCACGTACCGGCAAGCGCAGCGTAGGAAGACCAGCCACGAGATGGACAGATGACCTCATACAAGTGGCGGGAAGACGCTGGATGCAAGCCGCTTCCAATCGGTCTTTTTAGAAATCTATGGGGGAGGCCTATGTCCAGCAGTGGACTTCTTATGGCTGCGATGATGATGAGTTAAATTAGTCAAAGAGTTAACACCATAAAATCGCTAAGGGCCCCAAACTAGGCTAGGCCTGTATCTTGGGCGCCCAAGAAATGGAATTAAACAGGTATGTGTATTGGTGGACATTTGACACAACACCATTTAGTACAAACTAAGTGAAGCTTATACTATGGGAACTAGATGGCTGATAGAATACATATTATATACTTTTTTGTAAACACATACTTATGATACATAGAAACACCCAGACATAAACATCCATGCTCATTACACATATTTGCCCAGGGTCGGGATTGAACCCACAACCTACGGTTTAGCAGGCAGACATAAGAATCCAAGTGGCAAGAAGACGATGGATGCAAGCTTCCAACAGGTCTTTTTGGAAATTCATAGAGGAGCCCATGTTCAGCAGTGGACTTATTGTGAATGAGATGATTATGATGATACTCTGCCATTATTGTGATGTGACTTGTCAGATTCTGATGTGATTATGTACTTCAATTTATACTGTCTGCATTATTTATTATGCATGTAACAATGTGAAATGTCCTCTTTCGACTTGAGCATTTTAAATGTCACTATCTATGTTCTTGAAGCTTCGGCAACACCACTAGATAGTGCTGAACTCGTTTACAAGTGGAGCTCAGAAACAGCTTACATCATACATTTAACTATTTCGTTTTTTTTATTTTTTATAGAAGATAGATCTACGATTGACCACCAACTCGCCTGATGTTAAGCGACGGTGTGGCCGTGACGGAGCTCGTCGATCTAGAAGATATCTATTCACTCTAGCCTTGAAAATTCCAAGATTGTAGGTCTCAGGAAACAGAGATAGTGCCAACGAATTCCATTCAATTCGAATTCGAAGTTAACAAAAAAGTTCGGTTGCTACCGCTGAACTCCAGAATCATAAGATTCTCAATCTTAGGTAAGTTAGCAGAGTCGGCAAATACAAAATTATCCATAATTTATCCAATCAGTAGGCAAACAGTTCCTTATAGCAAAGCAGTGGTCAATGTAAATGCAGTAACAATCAAACCGGTAGGAAAGCAAGGTTGTCGTAAAGATAATGAATATAAATAATACAAATGAATTGAGTGAACAGAGATGAACAGAGCACCAAACACACAAAACAATTCTTTGTTTTTATTATGACAGTTGTCATAGAGATATTGTCTGCTTGAAATTCAATACCAATGCTGTCAGTATCAACTTTTTTTAAGGATCTGTGGCGTCATTTATGACTAAAGGTCAAATATTTTTTATACTTTCGCAAAAATTTTCGCTATTGCATCATTTTATGAGCCCAAAATAAAAAAAAATGGTTTATAGACATAATCTCGAAATTATTTTGGAATCAGCATACGTTACATTTTAGATATATAGTGGCGACGGGTATTTGTTCAGCAGCGACGAAGTCACCTTATTTTTACGATCTCTAAAATTCCCGAAATCTTCTTTCATAACTTTATCAAAAGTTTCTCCTTTGTTACAGTTGAAGGTACAAGTGCAATATAGGAACAGTACCACCGCTCGTCCCGCTCGATGTGTGTGTCAACGAACACGTGTACGAATCGATGCTGCATTTGTGTGCGTGCGTTCACCACTGGCCTCTTACCTGTCCCGTACCAACGTCTCACTGTCAGCGGTGGAGTTTGACTGCAGTGTCAAATGAAGTGTTTGTGGTTATGTTGCAAACGGCAGTAGGTTGGAATATAAGTCGGGTGTCTATTTATTATAATGTTGTGAGTTTGTGGATATGTTAGTTTATGTTAGGCAAGAGATTATAAGCGCTTTCTGGTTAGGATGTCTACTCGGACTCTAAATGTGAGAATTTATAATTTAAACTCGCTAATTCTAATATCTGACCGAAATAAGTTCTCTTGGATGTTTTGTTAGATGTTGCTCTGTGATATCGTTCATTGATTTATTTTTTTGTGTTTGAAGACCTTGTATTTCATTCGACTGCTAAACTGGGCCTCCAAGCAGTGCGCTGACATGACAATTGGTCTCAGTTCAGTGATTAGAAACTAGGAGGAAAGTTCACAAACGTGTGTGATTGTTTTGCGCGCGATTTAGTGAAATCATTGCTGTTATATTGAAAAATAAATAGTCTCTTGTTCTTGACCAAAAATGTAAAACATAATGGCAAACTATGACATACTTGCATAATGAGTTGTGATTGATCGTTTTATGCCATATTTGTTTACATCTTTGGACCATTGTATATTATAAAGTTACCTCTTGATTTCACCAAATCCTGCGTGGATAGTTAAATGAATATACCTCTATAATCTATTGTAAATTATTATACTTAACATTTGTTGTTGTTTTTAAAGTTATTTATCACTTTTTAACGTGTATCCATATGAAATCACGCGTAGCTCTTACAAATATTGTTATGACGTTTCATTGAATTTATTATAGGTTTCGATGGTTCCTCATTTTGATTTTATGTTCACATATATTTTATACATCTCGGTACTACCATACGGATGTATTTAAAGAATCAACTTTTTTTTGTTATTAGCAATGTTAGAAAATGTTTACAAACAATGAAATTGTAACTCTCCAATTATCAAAAATAGTTTAAATATTTTGTACACAGCTCAGATGCAATGCTTTTATTTATAGTGCTGGGGCAGTGGTGTATGTACAGCCACTATAACATAGCCTCGAGGTCAACAATATTGGATAAATCTTAGTTACCATTCTCTGGGTTTATTTTGTATGAGTTTTTATTCTGTAATGACCCTGCAATATTATCTTTACTGTGATAATTTTTTTCGCTTTTCTCAACTGAGTATGAGCCAATAAGATCCAAGTGTTGGATATGAAATCAACTGCAGATAAATACAGGCTGCGAGTGCGGTCTTCATATGGCATGCTATTTATTGTAAAAGTTGTTTATTTGACGCTTGTTTCATGAAATCTTCATTCATTTCAGAAGGATTGTCTTTGGAAACGTTTTCAACAAAATCTGTTTTATTATCCAGTAACCTGTTGACATTTACTATGAGCTATGTGTATGTTTCCATTGACATTGTATGCATGTATAATGACGTGAATTTATATTATTTAGGTCTCATCGTGGACCCGATCAAGTTATAGGAAATTAGGGAAGGTACACAATGAGGTGTCCGAGTTTCATAACAATGAATTAGACACCGGGAGCCGCGCAACCATTTGATATTAGATAGTTTTGTTGTCCATTGTAATTAGTTAATGCATAATTAGGAGAATTTTCTTATGTAAATAATAATAAAAACAAATAAAGGATTCCTTTATAGATAATTTGTTTTATTGCTTTTTAATCAACATTTCTTTCATTCGAAATTTATGAAAGATTATAACTTTAATTGTAAAATATGAGATCGAGTAAAAAGTGCAATGTTGTCGCGTCAATTTCTGCCTGTAAATTGACGTTTTTTATGCAACAGGAGATAACTGTTTTCTGTCCGATTTTGATATTGTTATAATGGTTGATAGTTAAGCCAGTACTTTTTTCAATTTTATAGTTCGGAATTATAACGAAATTTGAAAAAAAAAGCGAACAATAGAAGCGTACACATTTAAGATTCTAATAAAAGGACCGGATCAGTGCGAGTCGAGACTCACCCACCAAGAGTTTCATACAAACTAGTAGATAAAAGGGGGAAATCTCTTTTGTTTTTTTTTTATATTTTCCTTCATAAACCGAAAAATATACATCGTAAAAATATTTAAAAACCTGTTTTAGCTTATCCTAATGAAGCTATTTCATATTAAAATCTTTAATTTTAATTAATTCACTTTAAAATTTGGACCCTCATTCCTCGCATGAAGACACTATTTTTTGTGATTAAAAAAAGTCCAGATTTCGGTTTTTTTCCTATACATATGTGCACAATGCTTCTTGCCAAATTTCATAGTTCTAAGTCAACGGGAAGTACCCCATAGGTTTTGATTCCTTTGTGAGTATCGGAAATGTGCGTTTTTTACGACATATTCGGCTGTAACTTTTTTTACGAAAACTGTGAAATTTTATTTTTCTTTCTGCAGCAAGAGACTATGGATCTGCATATATGGTTTTAATTTCAGCACGATACCTTCAAGCTTTCCCGGGATACAGGTCTTGACACCCGGATGGACGAACAGTCAGACGGACAACAAAGTGATCCTATAAGGGTTCAGTTTTTTCCTTTTGAGGTACGGAACCTAAAAAAGACCATTGAAAGTTGATAATGTTTAGGGGTAGAAAACAGTTTTCTCCTATTTGTATAAAAGAGCGCACGACAACGTGTCTCTTAAATTATAACTTATTTCGAATGATTATCATTTATATGTAAAAATATATTCCATGTTCAAGTTCAATGTTCCGTCATCCAGAAGTTGAATCTTGGGCGTGTGCTGCAACAAGATAAACGGAAGGTACACAACTATGTACGTAGTTTACAGCACATTCACTGAACTTGATCATCGGTGATCAACTCTACTGGGGCAAGTATGTGTGTGCATGTTATCTTGTAAGAATGAGCAAGGTGCTTTAAAAAAATTAAATAAAACACAGCAACTTTTCCCGAGTAACCAAGTCCTAAATAAGTGTCCTATAATCTTTTTGCCTCCTTCTTGCTTAATATACAACTAAATTACAGGGCAGGCCAGGCATTAGGTAAATAAAACCGGACAAGTGCGAGTTAGACTCGCCCACCGAGGACTCCGTACAAACTAGTAGATAAAAGGAGGAAATCATATATTTTCCTTCATAAACCGAAAAATATACATTGTAAAAATATTGAAAAACCTGTTTTAGCTTATGCTACTGAAGCTCTTTCATATGATACACCACATGATAAGGTTAATTCACTTTAAAATTTGGACCCTCATTCCTTGCATACACTATACATACACATTGGACACTATTTTTTGTGATTAAATTAAAAATGTCCAGTTTTCGGACTTTTTCCTATATGTGTATAATAACACAATGCTTCTTGCCAAATTTCATAGTTCTAGGTCAACGGGAAGTACCCCATAGGTTTTGATTCCCTTGCGAGTGTCGAAATGTGCGTTTTTTACGACATATTCGGCTGTAACTTTTTTTTTTACGTAAACTGAGAAATTTTAATTTTTTTTCTGCAGCAAGATACTATGGATCTGCGTATATGGTTTTAATTTCAACACGATACCTTCACGCGTTACCGATATAAAGGTATTGACACCCGGACGGACGGACAGACAGACAGACGGACAACAAAGTGATCCTATATCCGTTTTTTCCTTTTGAGGTACGGAACCCTAAAAATAGGTCTATGGGGCAGACCGATACTGAAACTTACTTCAAAATCGTCGATTTTCTTGGGACCATTTTTTACCACCGACCGGTGTTATAAGTTTGACGTGTGTATCTGTTTGTGGCATCGGAGCTCTCAAACGGATTGACTGATTTTGATCTAGTTTTATATTGGTTGAAAGAGGATTTCATCGACTGTGCTTAGCTATGTTCAAAATCGGTTCAGCCATTTTTTTGTCGTTTGGAACTCTCAAAGGTTCCAGGTAAAGAAAATTTTATTCGACCTCCAACGAGGTTCCAGGACTTCCAGGGTCTCGACAGAGGCGATTGATGCGAGCGGACATATTTGAACATTATGAAGATGTTTAGAGTAACATGCCGTTGGTAAAAATCGCAAAAAGAATGAGTCGTCAATCGAGTACGTATGGCGTATCTGTCGCGTCGGCGTTGACTCTCGGAATGCTGTCTGGGAGCTGTGTATGTTACCATAGGTGCGTCCAGCTTGAAGAGTCCCTTGTCAAAGCAGACTGCTCGCTCTTGCAGCGGCAGGCCGTAGTGGTGGCAGAGGGCGCGCGCCTCCCAGTCGCTCGCGAGCGCCAGCCACCGACGCAGCGCTGCGCTCGGCACGGTCAGCCGCTTGTTGTTGTACGACACGCATAACACTTCCACAGCACGCCTGGAAAGTAAACCAAATGTTGGCTAACAAAACTATTCAATTAAATTTATATAAAAATACATGGATTATCTACACGACTGCGCAAGAAAGAGGGTTATGTTTCGGGAATATATACATACTCGGTAGATACGTACGAGTATACTCGTATATTATGTATCTATGCGGGTATGTATATTGTTTGTATATTACACATTAAACGGCTTGACCGATTTTGATATGCGAGATGTTGTTATAGCCGTCTTCATTCCCCGAGTATCATAGGCTAAATTTTACTCCAGTAAATATATAATTATTCTCGTAAGAAATTAAAAACTGCACTTTTTCATAACCTCCAACCAACTTTCCGTAACAAATAAGTGATTGCTCCTGAAAATGTTATTTAAATTAGCAAGGGGCTTTGCGCATACGCTTTTCTCCTGAAAGTGTATATTCAACATCATATCACGTATAACGCAAACGTAAGGTTCCGAAGTTAAAAATAACTTATGTCAGTTGTTGAGCCAAGACTTAATGTGTATAAAAAAATATTACTTTACCTTTGCATAACTGGCAAGTGCAAGCACACCGCACAATAAGAGAGAGGACATAGTTTCTTTAACAATCTACCAATTTTTATAAAATTGCCGTGAAGATTTGCTAAGGCTACTCTGTATGCCAGCTGCAATCTAGGATCCCTGAAATAAAAAAAGAATATTCCTATTTTATTATATGGGTCATGAAAATGCCGGAACTCGATAATACGAGCAAATAATAATCAAATCACTACTAAAAAATTGTGTTAAAAATCTTTAAAATGTACGGGCTCGCTTCTCTTGCGCATTATTACTAATTTATTCATTAATTTACAAAAGAACCTATGACTCACAAATACGATCTATGTATCAAATTACTACACAAAAATGTATGAAAAACATCAAAAAATTTACCGCTCACGTTGCTCGCGCATAATACTATTTTGGTTAATTTGCCTTATGAACGTGTGATGTGCGCGGTACAAAAAGTTTGTAGAAACACTAACAAAATTTACGCGCTCGCTTCGCTCGTGCATTGTTACCTACTACCTGGATTTTTGTTTATCTGGGCCATTGGGTGCTCATCAAGACGAACAAAAATCATATTACTATACAAAAATTAATAAAAAGCTTTAAAAAAACGACGTGGCAGTCGGAGACTGCCGCGGTAAAGCTATTGCATAATAGCTTTACGCGCGGTGTGTTAGGTTATTTTCGTTACGGAATTTCTGGATTCGGTCTCCACGCTCAAGGCCCGCGATAGAAGCTATGCAATAGCTTAAAAATGTTATCACCAAATTTTGGGGCATTAAGAGTGCTAGGCGATCGCTTTCACGACCATAATTTAATAAATATAAAACTTTTGCTACCCTCGCGCTTTATAAATTTAGTGTATTTTGTCAATGCCTTGACCACAGCCCAGACCTGAGTTTACATATAATTTTACATAGAATAACACATCACAATATACATTTTTAGTAAATTAATGATTACATTGCATGTTGTTATTATAAAACTGACTTACATTTTCAAGTCTTTTGGCAGACTGATGTACCGAAACAGTGGATGCATATTATCTAAATTACACAGTATGTAGAGGGCTTCGATCAGAACTCTGTCGTAGTTCAGTTGAATGTTCCCGTTCACTCTCAGACTGTGTAAGGCAGCAGTTAGTTCATCCAGGTGGCCGTTGCTCTGGCGTCTGTCTAGAGTATCGCAACAGCTCAGGAACCACTTGATGCATTCCAGTAAGTACTGCTTGTTCAGCACTGGGTCATAGTCTCGTAACGGAAGACCATGCAACCTGTATAAAAACGTTAAGGGAAACATTGTCCTGCAATCTTTTGCCAGTAAGTGGGGAATATGCATGAATTTTATTTTATATGAATAATGCTCTGTCCCTCTCTCGCAAAACAACAGTTTGTATTGAATTAGTATAGAGAGCATAACGTCATCGTACGCGATCGTGTGCTCTCTGTCTAACATAAAATTAAAGTACTTCTAACTTTTTTACTTTTCAAGATGTTTCAATTTTGTTTTTGTGGAATGGATATATACATGGTTAGCTTTTCCATGACCAAATAAAAATAAATCATGCATATTCCCTTCTACGCGTTTTTCATACAACAGGAGAAAACTGGGGCATTACCGAAAAACGTTACTTAACTTTAACCACCGTCTTAAATTCTCTGCCTTCTTTCCGCAAGTGTCATTACGCGTAACTGAGAAGTTGAGAAAATATTTTAAGCATTGCTTAAAATTAAGTAACGTTTTTCGGTAAGGCTCAGTTCTCTATTCTTAAACATTAAGTGATTTTGTTGATTATTTATCTGATTGAAATTTTAAATGGTTTGCTTTTTTCAAATTTTGGTAGAAATATGAATAGAAATCAATTTTCTTCTTTTATATCAACATATGAACTCTCATCAGTCCTCGAAATACGATAGATATTCAAATTTCAGAATTCAAATCAGAATTCAATGTCACAGATATTTCCACCTTCTTACTTTACAGCTATATATTATATCACACTACTTTAAGCCACACTCTACTTCCAGGTCATGTTTAGAGATTGTTTATCCAAGAAAATAGCAAATAGTACATTCATGTCATGGTTCTAGTGCAGATGTAGACTATGGTAATCAAAAGAGAAATCTAAAATCTAGAGCCATTTACGATCTTACTTACAAACACTGATTAAGCGCATTTTAGGTAAACAGTGTTTTATTCTGTGACAGTACACAGTTAGTAAACAGTAGTTTGAGCATGACAATTCCTGTGACAAGACAATAATATTCAGTGAATAAAATTTTAGCGCAACCTATTACTACATTAAAAAAGTGCGTTTATAAGTAAGACGGTTAGGTTATAATAATATGAATATGAACAGAGATCTTAAAAGCATTGTCAATATTATTGACCTGTAGGGATATTCACAACTTGTCGGATCGCAAACTATATCTCCATCTCTGTCATTTTGTTTCGAAATGACAGAGATGCAGATATAGTTTCCGAAATATAGTTTCTGACCCAATTTCGAATGCGACAAGTTGTGAATAGCCCCAGGTGAGTAATGCATTATTATGAACATTTGAGAATGCATATGTACCTAATATTTAAAAGATATTTTAAAGAAAAAGTATACATATCTGTATTCTATCAGCCATCTAGTTCCATAGTATAAGCTTTGCTTAGTTTGGGCTAGATGGTGTTGTGTGAAATGTCCACAAATATTTATTTATTTATATATTTATTTAAAACCAATGGGATGAGAACCTGTATCCAAAGTAAACATAGAACCTGACCATAGGTTCCAGCAACTGAGCACACTCGGCAGGTCTCAGCCTCTGGATGGTGACGTCCTGCCTCACAGCTCGCAGACGATCATTCACAAAGTCGTACACCACTGAGAGTGGAACATCACACCTTTTTGCCACCCTGAAATCATGAAACAAAACATTTAACTACTTCATGAGTAATATATTTTGAAGACTTCTAAAGAATATTCAGTTATATTAGATCTATATATATGTATATATATATATATATTTAAGATAAAAGCTGTTTATACAAAAAAATATTCTTATCTATTATCAACCATGCAAAAATCATCATCATCATCATCTCGGCAATAAGAAGTCCACTGCTGGACATAGGCCTCCCCCATGGATTTCCAAAAAGACCGATTGGAAGCGGCTCGCATCCAGCGTCTTCCCGCCATTTGTATGAGGTCATCTGTCCATCTCGTGGCTGGTCTTCCTACGCTGCGCTTGCCGGTACTTGGTCTCCACTCGAGAACCTTTCGGCCCCATCGGCCATCAGTTCTACGTGCTATATGCCCTGTCCACTGCCACTTCAACTTACTAATCCGCTGTGCTATATCGTAAAAAAAAAAAAAAAAAAAACAATACGAACACCAAATTCACATTGATATGGCAATTTGGATTATGGCTTTTGCTTAGTTTGGGCTGGATGGTGTTCTGTGTAATGTCCACCAATATTTATTTAGATTTGTAATTCTAACAAAAATGAATACAAAATTAAATAATGCTTCTTACTCAAACATAAGGTAATCCACAGTGTCTTTTAACACAGAATATGGTCTCAAGTGATGCAGTATAACCATGTTGGAATCTGCAGCAGATCGGCTGTAGCTCTTGACGAGCTTTCTCTCTGAGCCTACCACTTCTAAAACATGCACCAGGCATTCTTTTTCTCGCCTATAAGAATAAGAATATTTATTAGCCTTGATTAACATAATATATGTTACAGATAAGTCAGAAAAGAATATAAGAAATATCATATTAGTGCTAGCCTTCACGTTGTATTCTAGTGCAACCATCATCATTTCCTTACCCTTATCCTACTAGGTGGGGTCGGCACAGCATGTCCTTTCGCCACTTCACTATTTATCAGCCGTCACTACATTCATACCTCTTACACACATATCCTCTTTCACACAGTTCATCCACACTTTTTTAGGTCATCGTCTTCATTTGTACGCCATGAGTTGGGAAGAACATGTGTTCCAAGTACATATATGTTAAGATCTCTATACCACTTTGTATGTGTATGTACTACCATGTTCTGACAAATAAATAAATCTTGAATCTGGCCCTACCGCTTAAAATCATATTTAGGGCCCTCTTGCATACATGGCAAAAAAAAAATGGCTATCCTCTCTTCTCATAACATGTCCATACCAGGATAGCCACTCCTTAACTTCTCGGTCACTAGTGCTACTTTCATACTTCCACTAATATACTCCTAATCTTGTCTAATTTTGTTACTCCACACATCCATCTCAACATTCGCATCTCCGCTGCATGCAATTTCCTTTCATTCTCCCCTTTGGTGGCCCAGCACTCTGATCCATACAGGACGACAGGTCTTATGATCGTCTTATAAATTTCCCTCTTTAGTTTAAGGGGCATTGCAAATTGTTCCCGAGACCTGCCGCCACTTCATCCAACCTTATCCTGCTAGTAACATCTTGGTCAATGTCGCCGTCGTTTTGGAAGATAGAGCCAAGGTAACAACTAGTGCAACCATTGCGCTAAAATATAACAATAATTTTTTAATAATACTTACAAATATGTTTGAAAATAGATTCCTAAATATCTATAAACGTCAAGCATAACTAATATAAAAGCGAAGTTTGCATATTCATGATCAAACGGCTGAACTGATTGTTGTGAAATTTAGTACAGAAATAACTACAGATCTGGAGACGAACATAGGTTTGTTATCATCACATTGTTTTTCATAACTAAGCCGGGAAAACCGCAAGGTACAGGTTGTTTATAAAATAGCGATTAGAAACTAAGTTCTTTAGGTATTTTCCTGTCACAATTCTAAATGAGCAGATTTCCAAAAAACGTTAAGGAAAAGACTATGTTCTGTACGGTGTTCTAAAATCTGTGGGAAAGGAATTGGAAATAGGAAGAAAATCACAAGAAATATTTTTGTTTCTAAAAGCTGACTCACGCGTTAGGTTACGAATTAGGCTTTGACTTTAGGAGTTTAAGGACCAATCAAGCTTCATATTTTTTCATAGGTCTAGTGTACAAAACTTACAATTGGATTTCATCCTGCGGGCACATCGAATAACATGTTCCATGTATTTGTTCCGTGTCATGACAGCCATTATTTTCTATATATTTGCAATAGTAGTCAAAATATGAGGACATGGTTGATTTTTTAAATACCTAGTTTAAAATAAAACAAAATATCATTTGGTATGAAATTGTATGAAAATGAAAATGTAAGCAATTTCTATTTTGTTTTGCATTTGCCGTTCTTAACCTCAAAATCATGAAAGACAAATATTAACTGTCATAGGTACTCAAAATCGTATTCGTATTCGTTATTGAAATCGCTATCGCTATCGCAATCGAAATCGCAATCGCAATTGCTATCGCTATCGCTGTCGCTATCGCAATCGCAATCTCTATCGCTATCGTTATCGTTATCGCTATCGTTTTAGTTTTTTTTTTTTTTTACATTCAAGGAAAACGGCATACAAATTAAAATAGCAGAAAATAATCGGCCAAGTGCGAGTCGGACTCGCGCACGAAGGGTTCCGTACTATCATTTATAATACTACAAAGTTTAGTTCGGCTTATAAAATAACGAGAAATCAACGAAATTCCAAGTAGTAAATTGCAAACTTATAGGTAGGTTTTCGATACACATCCGGGCAGCATGACAACGCTCGCGCGAATACGCGCGGCTATGGTTCGCTATGGGGGGCTCCCATACAACAAACGTAATTTTTAAGCAATTTTTACTCGATCTTAATTAACAGGTAGAAACTTGAATATTTGTAAGTAAATATTTAGAAATATATTAACTATAAAAATAAATACCTAATCTAATACATAAAACTCACAAAATGAAAATAATCTGTGCATCTAAACGCGGTGCGCGCGCCGCGCCGCGGTGTGGTGGTGGCGCGAGCGCGAGGCGGTTGCTAAGCAACAGCCGAGCGGGTAGCGGGGGAGGTAACATCACGGAGCGAGCCATAACCGCGCGTATTCGCGCGAGCGTCGTCATGCTGCCCGGATGTGTATCGAAAACCTACCTATAAGTTTGCAATTTACTACTTGGAATTTCGTTGATTTCTCGTTATTTTATACGATTTTCTATTATAGATGATAGTACGGAACCCTTCGTGCGCGAGTCCGACTCGCACTTGGCCGATTTTATTAATTAATTCCTTCGCTTCAGATTCAGACCACTATCAGTTCTTTTGTTCTGTTCATTTCTCAAGTAATTTATTTCTTAGTTGTGGAGATGAAAACAGACTAAGCAAGATTAAAATATATGTCTGTCTATCTCTGTTAAAGAGCATCGTAACAATGCGCCTGAGAATTTGATGTGCAATCCTGAAACCTTTGCAGAATACAGGGTTGTTCGATGTGAACCTTAAAGTTTGATTTCCTCTTCGTTTCAGTTGAAGTTTGTAATTCAGGTAGGTACTTTAAGAAGTTGTGCCGAATTCTGTACGGCATAAATGGCATATGCGAGTGTTGCGATTGTTACGTAAATGTTTAATAAAAGATTGACTATGTGAGTATTGCACTGACATAAGATTCCTCAATATCTGCATTAACTGTTTTCAATATTTTTCCTAAAGCTTTTATGAGATTTATCGTCAACACCAAAAAGTCAATTTCATCCACTATAAACTTGTCCATTCCATTCCACTTAAGGCGATAAAGCTGATAATTACTTATTATATATCTCATCATATAGGTAGATATAACGAGAATAATAGGTATTATAAACTTTTCTTGGCGTATCATTATTAATTTTATTACTTATATATAAAATATTTATTGATAGAAGATGGAGCTCGTCGATCTAGAAGATGTCTATTCAACATCTTCTAGATCGATGAGCTCCATCTTCGGCCACATCAGGCGAGTTGGTAGACTATCGTAGATCTATCTAAAATAAAAATAAATCGTTAAAGAGATACAACATTAAAACAAACAAACACAATTTATTTCACAGTGACAACAAAGGATTCAATACTAAGAAAATCGCTTGTTTATAATGCTATAATTTTTTCTTTTAATTCCTTGAGTTCTTTGTTATGTATCCACTTGATCCCGGTAGCGGAAGCCGGGCTGGGTGGTCTTGATATACATCTGAAAATAATCGGAAATGATCAAAGGAAAATCGAATTGCTATTATACCTCTAAAATGCTTTTGGTCTTGAGTAACTGACTGATTACGTACTAAATAAGGCTTTCAAATTCAAATTGATTTATTTGCTTAGGCATAGGTACAATAAATAGGTCTTAAATAGTAATATCTTTGAGGCATGCGAATTTACTAACGTTTAGAACAATCAATATTCATTATGGACACTTAAATAATTATATCTACTTCACTTAAATCTCGGGTCGCAGCCCGGTCCTTTGATGGGCATCAGTGGAGCCGAAGCCAACACTGAGAAGCCCTTTACATAAAATAAAAATAAAAATACAGTATTTTGGTATGTGGATAATCTACTTTAATATTAAAGTCGATCAATATACCATACCACCATAATAATCGTTATTTTATTAATTTCGCTTTTTTAATATGAGTAAAAGGTGTATTACACTGCCCGATTACTCGGGTCCCGCTTATCCCTGTCTGGGAAGAATGTAATAGAGATCGGGACCAAATCAGGACCCTTCTCTTATTACACGAGTGATCCTACGCTGACCCTGTTGCCAGGGTCAGCGTAGGGTCAACATAAATAGGGTGTATGCCTGTATGGTGTAATAAGCCTTTAAAAAGGATAATAAGAATTAGGATTATATTGACTTTATCTTTTTTCTGAACAGATTTTGCAAACGCGGGCCGCAGAATGGCCACGGGCCTTGGTTCTTGTGTTCTTCTTGCACGAACGCCATCTCTGCTGATTTGAAACGGCAGTGCTCTGGAGAGAAGGAAACTTACTTTAGGAACTTTAGTATGGCCACATAATATTACATACCTAATTATCTTTACCACCAGACGAGTTGGTGGTCAAACGTAGATCTATTTACTATAACTAGTAGTTCTACGAACAGTAGACCTCGCAAGAGCTTATTTGCAGCTCACCTTGGGTCATATGTACATAATACCAACATAAAGTTGGCTTAGGAAGCCGTATATAAAAACGGGCCAGTTGATGCAGAGACGCTTCGATCGCGATCGCTCGGTCATCAAATAATTTTATAAATGGTGAAAACGTAGAATCAAGAAAGTTATTCAGCGCTAAAATGCATCAAGCACATACACGCGCCCTCACTGCAACACTCAATCTCAAGTGGGTTGTCATATCTCGACAACCATTTGACCAATTCTGTTTATTTTTACGCCAAGTTGTAATAATTGTGTACTTTATCTACCTACCAAATATAATTAAAACCGGTTGGTGATTCGAAAAAACGCATCTTTTATTTTTGAGAGAGATTATTATACACTTTATTCAATTTTAATCTTAAATCTAAGTTTTTTACAATAGAAATACAAAAATATAAATATTATAAAAAACTTAAACCTAGGGTGCCGCCGCCAGCGGGGCGGGGCTCAAGCTGCCGGTGGTAAGGGGTTACAGAGAGAGGAACCTCCTGACAATACGTGCCGTGTCCAGGATGACTGCCTTCTGTATCTGACCCTTGACCCAACCATCGAGCGAGAGCCTTTTGAGATGATTAATTATTATTATTACTCAGCGAATGAAAACGTTTTTAACGACACCTCGTACTACGTCAAAATCGCTCAAGCCGTTTAGGCCGTGGGCTGTGTTATGTTATCATAGAGAAACGTACATATGTACATACACAAGGCCGTAGGCAGTGGGGATGGGGGTTCAACTATGAATGTATCAGCTGCATCTCTTCCCGGGCATACTTTATTTATTTATTTATTTTCAGTAATCAACAGCTTTAAACATCTTAAATTATACAAAAATTTGCCTATAGTAATTAGAATTAAAGCCAGAAGAGATTACAATCAATAATTACATATTTTTTTCAGTAGTATGTGTGTATGCGTGGGGATGAGTATGTGTATGTGTGTATGTGTGTGAATTAGGTGTCGAACTCAATATGATTTTTTTTTAGCTTTGTCTTTAAGCCGTGTTTTGTTAAATGGAAAATATCCAGACTAGAGTAATGGACGTTGTATGTCTGAGCGGCACGACAAAGCACAGAATTCCGTGCATAGTTCGTACGTACCGTAGGCACGTGAAACAGCGGCGTGGTGTATCGAGTGCGACGATTTGGTACTCTAATTGATATGTTGGACAATAGTTCACTACAATCTATTCTGCCAGAAAATATATCGTGTAATAAGATAATATCGTATTGCTCACGTCGCTGCTTCAGCGTACCCATGCCGTAATGTTTACATGCCTCGGTGTACGAAGCAAAGGCTCTATAGTCTTTGTAGCTTAAGAATTTTAAAAACTTTTTTTGAATAGATTCTAGTTTTTCAATGTGGACATCATAACATGGTGACCATATAGTGCACGCGTATTCTAGAATGCTTCTAACGTATGTGAAGTATATTACCTTGATACAATCTATGCTTCTGAAGGAGTTACACACACGCTTAACAAATCCCAATTGTTTATAGGCTTTATTTAAAGTCAGTTAAGGGACTTGAGGGAAATTGCTAACACAATTAATTAAGCAAATCGCTTCCATGATTAAAATTTTAAAAACGTTCAAAATCGCGCTCGCTGCGCTCGCACATTATTACTTCTTTAACATGGAAGTACTGTGGGCTCACTAATACGGGTAATTACTATAAAAAAGCATATTACTATAAAAACAGTACTTAAATTTTCTTATTACCAAATAAGATATGGAATAACATGGGCCGCGGACCCAGAGAAAGCTATGCCCATGTCCATTGCTGACCAAGAAGTGAATTCCTGGCTACGGCCTTATACATACACATACCCACACATATACAAACATAATGTACTCGAAACATAACGCTCTTTCTTACGCAGTCAAAAAAAAATAGCTAAGAAAAAAAAAAAAAAAAAAAAAAAAAAAAACTTAGATAAAAAAAAAAAAACGCTTAGCGGGTAAAAATAGCTTAGATGAGACGTATATATATATATGAGATGAGATGATGAGACATATTATAACAATTCAGTCCTAGTAAATTTTAAATTTAACAAGTAAAATCTATTAGTAATTCAATAAAATTCTCATAGATTACCTTTCAATATGATATCATATGGAAAAGGATAAAGTTGCTCGATTCTGCACATGGCGATCTTGTCCTCAAGCTTCTTCTCCTTCAATGAAACGTACAAATACATATTAATTTGATTTACATACCAAAAAAGTTGGCATTAATAAAATAACCGCAATAACCCCGATACGGTATCAAGGAGATAAGGGTAGACTAGCTATCTATCCCAACATGGAGATTAATGTAGGCTGATTAGCTAGGAAAAAGAAGATAAGGATAGACTAGCTAGCTAGCTAGCTATACCAACATGAAGATAAATGTAGGCTGATTAGCTAGGAAAAAGGAGATAAGGATAGACTAGCTAGCTAGCTAGCTATCCCAACATGAAGATAAATGTAGGCTGATTAGCTAGGAAAAAGGAGATAAGGGTAGACTACCTAACTATCCCAACATGAAGATAAATGTAGGCTGATTAGCTAGGAAAAAGGAGATAAGGCTAGACTAGCTAACTATCCCAACATAGAGATAAATGTAGGCTGATTAGCTAGGAAAAAGGAGATAAGGGTAGACTAGCTAACTATCCCAACAGAAGATAAATGTAGGCTGATTAGCTAGGAAAAAGGAGATAAGGGTAGACCGACTAGTTATTCTGACGCGGCAACAAAAAGATAAGGTAAGAACGGCGGCTAGCAAATATTATTTTTATTTTGTTTGATTGTCAATCGGAAAGGTATCATAATTATATATGCACCTTGAGAAGTTCGTTGATAGTCATAGCTACTTTCCCGCAGCAGAATATTAGTTTTTTCACTTTGCTTGGGTCCTTCGCGGCAACGCCATTTTCGGGTATCGCCCTGGAAAATTCCATAATATGAAGGCACTATCATATAACTTTTCTAGGCATAATCATGACTTTGTTGTAGGTACCTACAACAACCTACTGTTTGACGACGTGAATATGACCCATGACTTGGTATAATAGATATATTATTATAGGTTATTATGTTTGTTTTTTTTTTATGACTAAAAATGCATTTATATTTTCGAAATTGAAGTGGTGGTAATTACTAATAATAAATAGATCGTGTCAGAAAAAAAGGAACTCGTCCAGGCACCAGCCCCCGTATTCTGAACCCATTCGGTTTCGGAATCGATTCGATTTGTATGTCTCTGTCTCTGTTATTCTCTATGGAAATGACAGAGACGGAGATATACAAATCGAATCGATTCCGAAACCGAATGGGTTCAGAATACGGGGGCAGAAAGAACAGAGTTCAGGTAGATGCGTTTGTACCTGGTCCCTGTCAATATATTTTAAAAGAAGAATAAAGAATAATAATCTATGATCTAAGCCTAACGTAACCAACCCATATCCCCTTCCCCTACAGCCTACTTACCCTCTACCCCTAAATTACTTTTAAGAAATATAGATATAAGAAACCTGGTTAGCCTGCCTACGTGCTAAACCTAAATTGCGTCTAAGAAATATATATAATAAAACCTGAAGCCTGATACCCTATGTTGCAGCACCTAATTACAATGTTATGTCTACCCCTATTTACTTTATACTAACTCCTGATCTAACTGACCCCACTAATATAATATATTACCCACTATAAAACACATGACCTAATAAGAAATATTTACCCTACTACAAAAAGGAGGATATTAGAAAGGTTCTCTACTTATAATGTAAGTGTTTAAATCTATTTTTGTCGCTTAACATTCCTACTTATGCAAATCTAGGTGGTATTAAAACACAGGTAAGTAATTTAGTAAATGAATGAGAGTAAATCCTAACATTTTGCTACCTAGTATTGGCTCGTGAAAGTCTAGGGTATAACAATGGCTCGTGTATCATCTAGTAGTTAGAAATGGCTCGTGTATCGTCTAGTGAATAGGACCCCTTACGTTGTGTGTCGTCGTAACCCAGTAAAGCATTGGAAATGAATATATTAGATCAATCTAGCCTAACTGAGAATTGGTACCTGAACTGTGATAAAGTTAACGATCCCTACACACTTTTAAGATATCTGTTATGCCTAGTGTTATAATGAATTCAATCAGTAATCATATATGAAACATAGAGCTTACCTAGAAAGATATACATTTTAGTAAAGTTAAGTCAGTAGATTGTAAGTTGTAAGGAAGTTGAGTCGAGTCAGTAGAAAATATTTTTTATTTTTTTGTAATGAAACAGGCCCCAAAACCAACGCCTGTTTCGATTCACTCCGCCGACTATCTGGGAATGAGTGACCTCCATTTTGGGATCTCGGAAGAACGGCTTCCGTATAGACTCTAATTGTAAAATTCACTCTTAAAAGTCATATTTATTAATTATACTCAGTCATAGCTACAAGCAAAGGACTGGGAACTCCCTTTTTTCTTTCAAGAGGACGTGTGTATTGTCTGTATGTACATTATTTCGCACTCCTACCAAAACAAATAAACCCACAGACCGGTTCCTGGGGTTTTGGAAGTCAAGTCAGTAATTGTCATAATTCTGAGTCTAGTCATATCCTAAGTATATCTTTCCTGTTCTCTAGGTCATACTTGCTTTCATTTAAGTACAAGATAAACTGAAATTATAAATATTGTACAATTCAACCAGTATAATCTTCATCCATTAATAATATGAAATCGTTCAGTCAATCTGACTTCTGTTTGTCGTGCTATCCTTCAATAGATCCAATGTAGAAAGATCGAATTCCTGTTTCTAGTGAATTCTAATTGACCTTAGGGACAATCTTCCCTATTAGATCTCATTATAGGAGAACAAAACTCACACCGTACCCTTTGACTGAAAATATAAATTGGCGATCACCAAACTTTAGTTAAAAACGGATCTATTTGCCCGTATGTAGTCACAAAACTCTGCAACTTATATGTACATATTTAATTAGAATTCAAGCAAATTATTGTAATTTTAATCAGTTAATTTAAGAAGAAATCAAATCTATAATTTCAGTTTATTTGTTTTTATTCAACAATATTTAGAGGTTAGTCTTTCATAGAGCTTCCTTTGTCTATGTCTGGTTTTTCCCCAATATCATTTTTGGTATAACGTAAAGAAAGACTCGATTATTTTGTACCGGGTTCCGTCTATAATGATGAAATCTCTTAAACTTGGTAAATATGATTATAGTGCTTCAGCGTTCCTTAAGGAATTAATTTTTAGAACACTAAAGACCAGTTAATTTGAAAAGAAATTAAATCTATAATTTCAGTTTATTTGTTTATATTCAACAATATTTTAGAGGTTAGTTTTTCATAGAGCTTCCTTTGTCTATGTCTATTTTTCCCCCCCAATATTATTTTTGGTATAACGTAAAGAAAGACTCGATTAATAAGAATCGGGTTCCGTCTACAATGATGAAATTTCTTAAACTTGATAAATATGATTATAGTGCTTCAGCGTTCCTTATGGAATGTATTTTTAGAACACTAAAGACCAGTTAATTTGTTTACTATATAAATTACTCCATCCCTAGAATTAGTATTAATGTTCTTTGTTGAATTAAGTTTTAGAACATCATAGTCCCTATTATTCCCTACTATTCATAACCTCTTACTTTCCTAATATTTCCCTAAATCAACCTAGTTTCCCTACCTATAATTTTATTCAAGGACAATTAGAGACCTTATGGATTTTTGTTTTTCAGTACACTAATGTCCATTATTAAAATGAATTTACCTACTTAATAAAGACCTAAAGAGGTTTTAACTTTACGATATGTGCATGTCTCCAGAAAGCCAAGGGGTTTCTAAAGGTGTGTAATTGTGGTGAAAGGTGTGTGTGCTTCATTGTTAGTGTACATAAAACCTTCCTGACAAAACCTATTTCTCAATATGGCCCTAATCTGTTAAACAACGTTGACCTATCTCTAACCCCGTGGAAATCGGTTTCCACACGGAACTGTCCCTCCTACAAAGGCGTTTCCCCACGCTCGGTTTCGCGCCTGCTACACTGCCCTAACCAGTCTGGATAGCAAATCCAAGATCCTATTCAGCTCCTAGTGTTCCCTAAAAAATCTAATGATGCCATCGGCCCAGCCTCAGAAGATTTTCCTACTCGCGCCCGGGACAATTAAGAATCCATTCCAACTCAGGTTCTTGCGGTCTTTTGACCTCACGAACTCTTCAACGCACGTTACAAGAACCATAAGAGAGAACCAATCCCCAACCGGAGGTTGCTAGACATGTCCAAGTTAGAACAGCCCTGTTTGCACCTCAACAAACAGCATAAAGTTCCCTACCTAAAACCCCTGGACGAGAATAGAAATTATTACAATCTTTGAGAGTAACAATCCCATCTCAGCTAGTCACTTTGGGACTATAAATTAAAAGACTCTGCGATTGCCTTTCCCTAATCACTTCAGTTATTTTCAACTAGAGTTCCCGTACTAAGAGCCAAGTGTCAATCCGCGTATTTCGACCTTAGGTGGAAACAACATCGAACCAAAACGTAGCTATGTTCCGATCACGTAGCCAAAAAGAACAAAATTATTTTCAATAACATTTCCCAATACTGAACTAATCTCCAGAATAAACCCAATGTACCCATAATGAATTTTATTCAACCAAAATAAAAATCTAACAACCACAATTAATTTAATAAATTAAAATTACTGATATTTAAATTGCTTCCCTTTTACTAATTTTTAATTTACCCAAGAAAAGAAAAGAATTTAAAAATTCCCAATTTGAGGCAACCTCGGACAGAGAGGAACAAAATCACGCGTGCGTGTATTCCAATTATTTGGATACTGAATGCCCTTTTTCTACGCTCCAGCCCTATTTATGCACGTTCATAGCGTCCTATTGCCGTCTACTCTAATCTCATTCCCTCTCTCTCCCCCACAACTGCCGAATCGTCGAGGTCTCCCAAATCATACGAATCTCACAAATGTAACTAATGTTCTGTATCGACGGTATCAGTGTAATACGAGACATCCCACTAACGTAACAGATCGTCCAAACCAGATTAATTTGATCCAGCGCGTTCATACAACTTATTAGAAGAACCAGCTAGAATTGGTTTTTGATATTATAGTGCTCAGTAATTAGTCAAGCTTCTCGTGTAAAAGTCGTCATAGCATTGTAAAATAAATGTTCGCCCCGATTGAATATTTTGAAGTTTCGAAAGCAGCCTATTCTACATAAATCTAATATTTCAACAAAAGAATCGACGCCATACTATTTTATAGAAATATGGAACCCGTTATTCAGGAAATACAAGAAATGTCCTGAACTGATCCTAAGCTACAACAATAATCTGATGTTCAGGTAAGTTTAGCTTTAGTTTTATATTATTATTACTTCAAATATTCTTCTCAAAATAATAGAGTAATTTTTGTTCATTTAATTGCCCACATACATAACCTCAATTTTCCAAAAGTTTCCAAATATCATGAAAATTTTGCTATTGCTACAAAAGCAAACCCATTGAAATTTCATCATTGATTAGATTAAACCTGTTAATTTACTCACAATATTAACTTTATTATCAAAGACTTTTGATATTCTTAAAAGTTTACATTAGACTTTTGCTCAATGTATATAGTCATCTTTTAACAATTTATTCTTATTGATTACAGCTCCCGTATGCCTCTTCAACTATAAATCTGATTCCAGCCAAGGACAATACCAATGGTTTCTGTGAATATCCCCAAAAAGAAGATTTATATTGTATTTTAAACAACCAATGGACAACAGAATCAAAGCATCCAAAGGTACCTATTTCTTCATGTTATTTTGATTCCCATATCTAATAAAGGCTGCAGAAAGCTTAAATAAAGTGACTTTTATATCCATCAGTTAGATTAGTTAACCCTAATTTGTCTTATCAAGCCCCTGATAAGCTAATAACAGTTAACCTCAAAATTGTAATTATAGTGACACTGAATACAAGACTTTAAGTTTTAAATCTTATTAGAATTGTCTTAGAAATGGAAATAAGGCAGAATTAGTATTTTAGATTATGTTAGTTTCATTTTAGAAGATCTAGGCTATAATTTATACCACATTTTTTATTTGAAATAATAGAACATAGTTTTAACCATTTGAATTTGTTTTGTTTTCAGCTTAAGACAATATTCTTCAAGTAGGTTGGTACATATTCAAGATACATCACATCTGGAGCAGGAAGAGCCAAGAAAATATACACAATTATCTCTAATATCATTACGGAAGAAAGCTTAAGTTGATTTTCATAATAATTTTACCAAGCATAAATCTATCGGAGTATCATTTTATATAATATAGTATTTTATTAGTAAAACCATGTAGAGAGCTTAATTAAAATGACAAAATAAAGTTTGTTAGTGTCCATTCTTTATGTCCAAACTTCATCGATAAGTTTTTATTAAAAATATTTGTGTAATTGTACGGGGCAGTAAACCTGTACCGTTACACGTTGCGCGATTGTGTCCCGTGGTTTCACCCGGTATCCTGCAGAAATATTCCATTGTTTCGGGTAGGGTAGCCTATGTGTTTGTGTATACTAGAATGTACATAAGCTACCTCTACACTATAAAGAATATCACATTAAAATCGTTTCAACTGTTTGAGAGTGAAAGAGTTACAAACACACACACGCGCACAAATCGCATTGATAATATTAGTGAAGTGAGATAGATAATCTTTAAAGTCCAGTCGTGATCGCGAAGCAGGAAGAATTTTTTCCAGTTACAGCATCTGTGCGAGCGCGACGGATATAATATTTACGCGAGAAGAATAGAGACGGGTAACAACGGGTTAATTAATGTACGAAATTCTTCCTCCTCTGCGACCAAACTTTGGTCACCTATGGAAGTGAGTCCCGAGGAGGAAGTCCTTGAAACTGGAGCGGTAGTACGGGTGCTTGAGTCCGATTTTAGGAGTGAAGAGTATGAGCGGCTTGCGGAACGGAAGCGCCATTTGCCGCCGCAACAGGTGGAACAAGTTCGCGGGAGTCGTGACGTTCGCCACTATCCAGTTGCATGCGCGCAGCTGCTTCACTGGGATAACATACCTAATTAATAACCAGGTATAGCTCCAGAAACCGCATTTACGCTTGCATTATTTTTTTTATTAATTTAAAAGCGATTGTATTTGTAACTTCATTTTAACCGACTTCCAAAAAGGAGGACGTTCTCAATTCGACGGTAAGTTTTTTGTATGTTTGTTACGCGATTACTGATTTTGATGACTCTTGAAAGTAGTGAGTGCTAGAGCTACATGTTGTGGGGTATTGGTATGATTTGGTAGACGGTCCTTACGATCCATTTGTTTGTCATCGAGATCTGGCAGCACATCTTCATCGTCGTCACACTGCGACAGGTACCGTTCTACGCGCGCCGACGAATGCTCCGGGCCCTACGAAGCAAGAAACCATTTTTTTGAATAAATTCAGGATTTTGACGCAATTACCTCTCACTCACAGCATTTAGTTGCGTTAGATGGGAACCCTTATGGACAAACCCTAAAAAAATAGGAGTACCTATGCACTCAGTAAAGCCTCGATGACACTGGGGTAGTTTACGAGCTGCTAGTCGGCGAGTTTAAAAGCTAGCGAGTGTCGATGACACAATCAAAAGCAGATTGTAAAAAAGCTCAATGACACGGAGCGAGTTTACGAGCTGCTCGCGAACTCGCTGGCTTGTAGCTTGTAAACTAGCCCAGTGTAATCGAGACTTAAGACTGATCGCGAGTTTGCACGACGATGGAGATTCTCAAACCTGAGAATGGAGTACACCTTAACATCTTCCGATTCTGATATTCTTTTTTTATCTAATTGGATTTGCTTTTTTTTTGTTGGGAATTAGTGGTTCCAACGACATAAAAATAATTATCAAAATCTGATAATATGTAGGGCTAGAAAATAGTATTCTGCGGATAAATGAGCGAGAAAAACGCGTAATTTATAAGCGAACAACTATGCTCTTTTATGTATATTAACCCCATTTTGCTAAGAGTAACTGAAGTATGCTGGCATCTACCTTCTAGTTACGTCAAGATATTTTGTAAACTATTTTGAGCCTCCGACCCAAAAGAGGGGTGTTAGAAGTGTGACTGTGTATTTTGTCACATGCACGTAAGACTCGTTAGCTCAATAGGTTAGAGCACCGATATAAATTTCAATTTGTAAATCGGAGAGCGGAGGTTCAAATCCTTCACAGTTTTTTTTTTGTTTGAAAGAGGACTTTATCGAGAGTTCCTATGTTGATGATGAAGATGTTCTTAGCTATGTTTCATCAAAATCGGTTCAGCCGTTTTTATTTGTCGGGGGTTTTGGATTTCCTGAACTTACACTTGAGAATGAAAGGTTTACAAAGCATCTTACATCTTTCTCATTCTTTCGTGAGGCACTTTCTCTGTTTAACACTCCTGCCGGCCAGCCCTGCCTTAGACGTTTCACACCAAACTACTAACAGCTCCATCGATCCCGTGCGGCAGTAGTATAACGAGGCCCGACTGACAGATCCACTTGCTCTCTCCATTAGCAATAAAGGTGTCGAAGACAGGCTGCGCGGTGTCCGCGAAGTCGCCGTACTGCGCCTCCCATATGGTGAGCAAGTGAGGCGACGAGTATGAGTAACCCGCCTCGAAGCCGAGGACAGCTGGAATGCACATGAGACATCACGGTTTTGGGATCCGTAGTACGTATGTCTGACCGTCCGTATGTCAAAGATATTTGAGTAGTAGGTATATTCTAGATAACGAGACTGTAGAGCATGTGTTACTGCACTGTACTGCTACAGAACAGGCTAGATCAAGATCGGGACTTCTGGAAAAATCTCAAAGTCAAAATCAGCTCTGCAATGAAACACCTGACGCAACAGTGGTGGTACAATTATGCCAGCGACCCAAAGCTGTGCTCCGTTATTTTAAGGAGCTTGGCTGGTTTGAGTAGGCTGACGGGGGGAAATGCACAATACACCCCAAGCGGGACGTCGGTGCAGGTCTTATCGCCCCCACTTCAAATTAGAATTAGAAGTTAAGTATATCATGGATCAGAGAATATACTCATAGTAACTTATAAACAAAATTTAGCATAAGAAAATAAATGTGGTTGTTACACATTTTTTATTTGAACGAACGGGTTACTCACGTCTATTTAACGGGTTACCAGACGAGACGTTTTTTTACGCATGATAGATCTACAATTGACCACCAACTCGCCTGATGTTAGGCGACGGTGTGGCCGAGGATGGAGCTCGTCGATCTACAAGGTGTATATTCACCCTAGCCTTGAAAATTCCAAGATAGCAATTCAATCAATTTTTTGTTTTTTTCCCGTTCCCGCCAAAACTCGCTTGTACCTACACATAGTTGTCAACATAATATTACAATTAGATAAGTATACGCGAGTTCGAAATAGTTTTGAGCTAATTTAATACATGCGATTATGTCGATCTTGGAATTTTCAATGTTAGAGTGAATACATTGAATAGATATCGAAGAGCTCCGTCCTCGGCCAACCCGTCGCTTAACATCAGGTGAGTTCGTGGTCAATCGTAGATCTATCTTGCGTGAAGAAAACCCGCCCACACAGCATTTGATCGTAGATTTATTCACATGAGGCATCTCATCTCACCGAATTCGCAGAGCGAGCTGTTGTGCAACTCATAGGTAGCTTGATCGGGGTAGAGGCTGTCGAGCACGCGGTAAGTGGCGCCGTCCACGCCCTGGTGGTGCAACACGTGGTGTCTGCAACACAGGCTCAGCTATCACCTCGGCTACCTACTGACGCGTTAGGACATCCGTTGCTTCGGACGCCCTTCGCGCCTATTTCTGAAGAAATCCGTCGCGGACATCGTAGAGGCGGTCTTTGATTTATCAGAAATCAATTTGTCACGCGGCCCACCCACCCGTCCATACTGGACTGGGAAATAAAGAAAAACATAGAATGTACCAGTTGCTTCTCTTCCCTGGCTTACTGTAAAAGTCAGTTGTGGAACTTAAGGGAAATAAGCATTTCTGTAGGCGATAGGCTGACTCCTTGTCACTCCAAGCTAATATTACAGCTTACCCTCGTATCCCCTCTAACCCTATATCACCCTCTCCTATCCATCTAACTCTTCTAACCAATGTTTAGGTAGTCGAAAAGATAAAAAAATACCTGAATCAATTACACTGATTTTTTTACATATTGTATGCGTGGGAAAGAGACAAGTCTTCATGAGTTGCGTGCGAAGCCAGGTGTCCATCACTTATATGTCACCTACCGTGATAAATACCTAAAATGCGTGCTTGACTGATCCAAATCCGAACAGTGGAGCCACCTCGCGCCGTAGATAACTACATATATTATATATGGACAGTATGGACACGTTACTTCGCCGTCTCGAATGAAATATGCGAGCCTAGAAGTTTCAAAACGTTTCTATTTCTAAATACGCAGGCGCATTGACTTAGTCACGTGATATTTTGTTAGCTTATGTCAATCCAATACATATCCTGCTCTATTCTACTGACGTTAACGATAATAGAATTGCACTTGTCTAGAGCAGCAGCATCTGATTAATAGCATTGGGGGCTACTTAGACCACAGTTTATTAGACAGTTTCTTTGTACCTCTAACAATGACCGAAATCTCTTCTGAGATATGAGTAGCACCTCGCGTTCCGTACCTGTGAGCCATGGTGCCTCTCTCGACGTCCTCTCCCGTGAACCGTATGTGGACGTGGTCCCGCAGTATAGCGCCGAGGGCGAGCGCCTCGCCCATTGCCCAGTCGGCTACACCTTCCTTCACCTGCAAACAACAATACTTGCACCACAGATTTAGATCTGTGCCTTGCACTTTGTATTACAGGGTTACTGGTAATCGGCCATAATAGAACGCCCTCGTATTGGTGGCTTCATCTACAAACAAACAACTATTGTTTTTTACATACTTCCGAAAAGGAGGAGGTTCTCAATTCGACTGTATGTTTTTTTTGTATGTGTGCCTACTCCACCAATTGTGAGTTGATTTTGATGATACTGTGGCGACATACGTCACCACGCACACACACGAGAGCGCGGGAGGGCGAGTGAGGCGGGCGTACTTAGCCCGCGTCGGGATACGCACCCAAAAACAGTCAGCAATCTCATGGCACGCGACACACACGCGGAGTGATTCTCTTGCGGTACAAGAGACGCGCGATCGAACGACCGAAGAGTGCCGATTATCTTACTCGTCTCGGTCTCCTCCCGCACTCTCATATCTTGTGCATCGCATTGATATTTGTGTTCGTGTTCGTGTCTTCTAAATACATAATTAGTTGGGACATGGTGTTTTATTCCTTGGAACCGGTCGCCTAAGGAGGCGGGTTCTCCACCATCCCGCGTGCCACGGCTGGCTCATAAAAGAAGGAACCAGAGACCATTGGGCCCCCGCCGTATCATCATACAGCAGTGGCTCCTCTCTGGCATCACCCATTATTGGTGACCCTTCATTGGTGACCCCGATCTACACGACGCGACGCCGAGTGAGTCAAGACTCCACCTCCGTTGCGCCGTGATACACGCTACATGTTCTAAAAACGCTCAGCGCTCGTGCCTTTACTACGCTCGCGGGACTTGCGGACGCGCAACCCGCCACCGCCACCGGCCACTTAGTACGACGACACCGCATAGCTCGCGGGACTGTCCCGCTATGTAACTCGTCACTGCTACCACTGGCCGCCCGGCCTTAAGCATCGCTCGCCGACCCGCTGCCCATCACTCATCGTCAGGGTACCGACGACGGCATCATTCCATCATCCATTCCATCATCATCATTCGCAGCGCTCACGCAGCACGGTTTCAATCATACCGCTGCGCCCTGCCGCCGCCGCTACGTTTGCCTCGTCACCGTGACGTCACGTAATAACATCGAGAACAAAAGCTGGATTGTGCCCCCACTGGCCCCGTGTCAGGGAGTACTTATGACTTCAATCCGGTGAGCGAACTTTATACCATTCACCTTTGTGTTAATAATATAAAGAACAAAGACAGTACAAAGGCACTTCTAACTTCGAAGCCATAACATAAACACTTAGTGAAGCAAAAACATAAACATCGCACTTCTTTTAACTTCGTTCGGGTTTAGTTACAGTGACCAATTTATAATGTAAACATATAAGTTACTCTTTAATATAAACAATTGTTATGAAAGGTAGACTTCTTTAGTACATTTCATAAAAGGTAGATTTTTTTTGAAATACTTTTTTTTACATTATTATATTACGCTGTTTTTCGGCTGAGATATTTCGATTGTGTTTTCTACTGTTCAACTTTACCTGTGTTTTTATTGTATTTTGTGTTTTTTATTGCCTCATTGTGTTTTTACTGTTTTGTGTATTGTTTTTTGTGTATAATTTTAGGAATTGTTTTATAGTAATCGCTAACCGATTACCAACTCGACCCTGAGTGAATTGCGTACTTTCGGTTTCCATTTTTATTAACTTCCGGTACTTCCGATATTTTAATCTAGCGCTAGTGATCAGCTGATTATACTTATTTCTGGTCTCACTTTCCTGTAGTATCCTTGTTTCCTACGTGACAATGTCATCTGCCGAGGAACAAATTCAACTGCTGCAGGACCAGCTTCAAGTGCTTCTTGACACTCAAAATAGACAGGCAATGGCAGTGACTGTAAAACTGCCTGCCTTCTGGGCTGATAAGCCCACCGTCTGGTTTGGTCAAGTTGAGGCACAATTTGATATAGCTGGTATCAAACAGGACCGGACCAAGTACAGCCACGTCGTGTCTATGCTTGATTCAAGGATAGCCGGCGAAGTGGCTGACATCATTGAACACCCACCGGAAACCGACCGCTACCAGTTTCTGAAATCAGAGCTGATTAAACGCCTTTCTGCTTCCAGTGAAGATAGAATACGGCGGCTTCTCGGGGAAGAGGATATCGGTGATCAAAAGCCATCGCAATTCCTGCGTCGTCTCCGTTCCTTGGCAGGTACCGAGTTTAACAACGATGACATCATCCGTCAACTTTGGATGCGCCGTTTGCCGGGGAACGTCCAGGCCATTTTAGCCGCACAGAAAGACCTGCCTCTTGAAAAGTCTGCGGAGATTGCCGATAAAATTATCGAAGTAGCAACACCTATGGTCCACACTGTTGCTAACCAGTCTTCCGGCCAGCCCTCAGACCTGACTCAACTTTCTCTTCGAGTTGAGCAGCTGACTAAAATGGTTAAAGCCTTCAGCGCCGACTCTCGTTCGCGACCACGTTCTCGTTCAGAGAGCAACGGGTCAAGGTCTAATTCCCGTTCGTCGTCGCGTTCCACGCTGTGCTGGTATCACCGCACTTACAAAAATAAGGCTGTAAAATGTATTAGCCCCTGCAGCTGGAAGGACCACAACCAGGGAAATGCAAGCAGCAGTCAGTAGACGCGGCGACTGACTGCGATATTTCCAGCCGCCGCTTATTTGTTACAGATAAGGCGACTGCACGCAAATTCCTAATTGACACTGGCAGTGACCTTTGTTGCTATCCTCATAGGTTAGCCAAAAGTCACGCGCAGTCGTCAACAGGATACCAACTGGCTGCAGCAAATGGCAGTGTTATAAAAACGTACGGCAGTATTTCCCTTCGCCTCAACTTAGGTCTACGTCGCGATTTTCAGTGGAATTTCACTATCGCTGACGTAGAGGCTCCTATAATAGGCTCGGATTTTCTCAGCCACTACAACTTGCTGCCAGACCTGCGCCACAAACGCCTGATTGACGGGAATACGACTTTATCAACTCCTGCTTCAATCGCAAAGGTCAACCAAATGAGTGTCAAGGCAGTTTCTGTCGATGACTCTTCACCTTACACGAGGCTTCTTCTGGACTTCCCAGACTTGACTCGACCTCCAGGTCTTCCACGGCAAGTGAAACACAGCACGGTTCACCACATCGTTACCACCGATGGTCCGCCAGTTTCCTGCCGTCCACGCCGCCTTGGTCCGCAGAAGCTAACCGCGGCCAAGAAAGAGTTTGACGACATGGTCATCTGTGGTGCTGCCAGACCTTCTAAAAGCCCTTGGGCCTCTCCACTTCACATGGCAAAGAAAGGAGAACAAGGCTGGCGACCGTGTGGAGATTACCGGGCCCTGAATGCCAGGACCATTCCAGATCGGTACCCCGTAAGACACATTGCGGATTTTTCACACAACATTGCTGGAAATTCCGTCTTCAGCACCATCGACCTGGTGAAGGCCTACCAACAAATTCCTGTCCAGGAGGCTGATATTTGCAAAACAGCAATCACCACTCCATTTGGACTGTACGAGTTCCCTTTCATGACTTTCGGTCTCCGAAACGCAGGACAAACTTTCCAGCGTTTCATGGATGAAGTTGTAAGAGGACTCGACTTCTGCTACCCGTATATTGATGACGTTTTAGTTTTCTCTCACAGCAGGGAGGAACACCTGGAACACCTGGAAATCCTGTTCTAGCGCCTGGCCAATTACGGGGTCGTAGTCAACGCATCTAAGTGTGTTTTTGGCGCCGAAGAGGTAACTTTTCTCGGCTATCGGATCAGCAAAGACGGTACGCGTCCACCTACAGAGAGAATAGAAGCTCTGCAGAATTACCCCTTGCCAAAAACTGTGCAAGGCCTCCGCAGGTTCCTTGGCATGATAAACTTTTATCGCCGATTCCTCCCTCACGCAGCCGATTTGCAAGCTCCGCTTATTGATATCCTAGCTTCTTCTAAGCTCAAAGGTGCGAAGCCAGTGCCCTGGACACCCGAACTTGAAGCTGCATTCCAGAAATGCAAGGATAGCCTTGCCAGTGCTACTCTCCTTGCCCATCCAGTTAGCGATGCTGCTCTGGGTTTATTCACGGACGCTTCTTCAGTTCACGTGGGATCTTGCCTTCAACAAAAAGTTGACAACCAGTGGCAGCCCTTGGCCTTTTTCAGCAAAAAGCTGACAGACAAACAAGCTCAGTGGCCCGCGTACTATCGCGAACTTCTCGGTGTATACGAAAGTGTTCAACACTTTCGCCACCTACTCGAAGTCCAACATGTCACAATCTATACAGATCACAAGCCACTCATTTACGCTTTCACGCAACGACGCGAAAAGCTTCCTCCTGTTCAGCTCAACCAGCTGTCCTTTATTTCCCAATTCACAACTGATGTTGTTCATGTGAAGGGAGAGGACAATGTGGTTGCTGACGCCATGTCAAGGATTGAAGCAATCTCCTTAGAGGAAAATTTCGCAGCGTTGGCCGACGAACAAGCTACAGATGACGAGCTTCAACACGCCAAAACGCACTCATCACTCCAACTACAAGACGTTTACATCCCGGGCACCAACACGAAGATAATCTGCGATATGTCGACAGGGAAACCTAGACCATTCGTAACGCCTTCTTTCCGACGTAATTTTTTTAATAAATTACACAACCTCAGCCATCCTGGCGCGCAGGCCTCTGCACGATTGGTGGCTGAACGTTTTGTTTGGCCCTCTATTAACAAGGATTGCCGCAAATGGGCTCGCGAATGCCTATCATGTCAACGCAGCAAGGTGTCGCGACACACTGTAACACCTTTAGGAAGTTTTACTGCGCCAACCAACCGCTTCCGCCACGTGCACATTGACATTATTGGCCCGTTGCCTTCAAGCAAAGGCTTCCGATATTGTTTAACCGCCGTAGACCGATACACCCGATGGCCTGAGGTTTGGCCCATGGTCGGCATTACGGCAGAGGAAGTGGCCGAAACATTTACAGCCGGTTGGATTGCTCGCTTTGGTGTACCTTCAGTCATAACAACTGACCAAGGCCGACAGTTTGAGTCCTCACTGTTCCAAGCTCTCTTAAAGCAGTGCTCAATTCAACGCACACGCACTACCAGTTATCACCCATGTGCCAATGGTATGGTGGAGAGGTTACACCGCCAACTAAAGGCAGCACTCATGTGCCACGGAGGTACATGGTGCGCTGCTTTACCTCTGGTACTTCTGGGCATACGTGCAGCTTTAAAAGAGGATCTACGAACATCAGTCGCTGAACTCGTCTATGGTGAACCTCTCAGACTGCCTGGAGAATTCATTAATCCAGCAACGAGTAGCCATACGTTAGTAGATGTACACGATTTTACGTCACAACTGAGAAACCACATGACCGATCTCAAACCAGTCTCGGGATCTCAGCATACTCAACGTCGGCCATTCGTTTTCAAGGATCTATCCACTTGCACCCATGTGTTTCTCCGGGATGACTCTGTAAGAACGTCTCTAACGCCACCCTATACTGGACCTCACCCAGTTATCAGCAGGGACAATAAAAACATCTGCATTACCGTGGGTAACAGGAAGGCACAGGTTAGTTTGGATAGGGTGAAGCCAGCTTACATTGAAGAGGCACCTCTTCCATCTCCACTTCACCCTCCACCTTCATCACCAGCACCTAGCCCACAAACAGTTCCTGCTCCTCCCGCTCCTCCTCAGTACACAACTCGCTCAGGTCGTCGAGTTCACTTTAAGACGCCTGTAGATGTTTAGTGTAAGTTTTATAAGCATTTTGTTATATATTTTTTTTCTGGGGTGTATTTTTCTCCGTGGGTGGGTGGTGTGGCGACATACGTCACCACGCACACACACGAGAGCGCGGGAGGGCGAGTGAGGCGGGCGTACTTAGCCCGCGTCGGGATACGCACCCAAAAACAGTCAGCAATCTCATGGCACGCGACACACACGCGGAGTGATTCTCTTGCGGTACAAGAGACGCGCGATCGAACGACCGAAGAGTGCCGATTATCTTACTCGTCTCGGTCTCCTCCCGCACTCTCATATCTTGTGCATCGCATTGATATTTGTGTTCGTGTTCGTGTCTTCTAAATACATAATTAGTTGGGACATGGTGTTTTATTCCTTGGAACCGGTCGCCTAAGGAGGCGGGTTCTCCACCATCCCGCGTGCCACGGCTGGCTCATAAAAGAAGGAACCAGAGACCATTGGGCCCCCGCCGTATCATCATACAGCAGTGGCTCCTCTCTGGCATCACCCATTATTGGTGACCCTTCAATACTTTTTTTTGTTTGGTAGGGACATAATTCAGAGGTGGACCCATATCAATTTTATGGAATTCGGTTCAGGAAAAATGTCATCCTCAATAGCTCTCACTTTTCTAATATCCCTAATTAATGATTTTATATGTTTAAAAAGGTTGTGATGCGCGAGAGATAAATGCGCGCGTTGAGCGAATCCTTAACAACAGGCGAGTTGGTGGTCAATCATAGAAAAAAACCTCGAAGCACAGACGAGGTATACTGGTATAATATGGTATATGTGTAAGGATAATATTTATAGACATATTACAGTACAACGTCATCTAGCCCTACACGGATGCTTATTCTAAATAGCTGATAGAATACAACATCCGTACTCATCACACAAATGTTTGCCGTGGGTGGGATCGAACCCGCGACCTACCTACCCAGATACCGCCGGAGCTGTGAGGCCAGACAGGTTGACATACTAATTAGCTTTCATGAAGGGAACCCACCAGTTTCTCCCTATTCCCGAGCATCCTGGAGATACCCTTGTGTACTTCGAAGGCCCATTCCTCGGGGGGCGTGTAGAAGTGTTTGCTAATCGTGTTCAACGTCGCCTCGCAGATACCTGTTTCACGGCACTGGGAAAGAATAACTTATGTTGATGTTGGTCATGGTGACTGATCTCTATCAAGGACCGCAGCGGTGCTTGCCTGGAATGAAACTTTTTCAATTATGAATAAGTTTTTTCAAGAAACACACTCACAATTATAATTTTTATTGAAAGACATGGAAAGATAACAACTCAGTAGGGACAGGGAAGTGAGAAATGTTAAAGCGGAAGTCGTATACCTTATTAGGATCGGTGGCTTCCAACCAGCCCGTCCAAGGAGTGTCGATCCATGCCATGATAGTTAGCTTGGTGATCTTTTTACTGAGCTCGAAGTGCTTGTTCAGGGTGTCTGCGTACTCCTTCTCCCAAGACCTCAATTCCGCGTCCGTCACTAAGCCTTCATCTTTCATTTTCTGGGCGTATATTAGATCCACTAAATAAACAAGAAATGTATTGAACAAGGCGTATGTTTGCCAATATATAAGTGAAATGCGTATAGATACAGATAGACACAACATGGAAGTCGTATCGATGACATTTATGCACCCCATTACTTCCGAACTAAGGATATAATTAGTAGACCCATCATCATTCATCGTTTCCTTGCCCACACACACTTGCTGGCACAGCATGTTTCCTTTCGCCACTTCACTCTATCAGCCGTCATCACACCCACACCCCACACCCCATAACATTCACACCCCTTACACACATATCCTCTTTCACACAGTTCATCCACATTCGTAAAAGACGCAAAATCAATAATAATAATCTTTATTTCGGCTGCATTTAACCATATACAAAATCAAATTAAATTAGATTAGAATTAACCGATTTAAACTCCACAGACTCCAGGGTCCGTGCCTTTGTCAAATACAAAACTTATTATACCTACTTACTACCTTAATCTATAATATGTCGGTTTTGATCCGGAGTGGCCAACATGCACACTTGTCCAGTGTCGCATTATTGGGCAGTCCAGATCCATAAGGAAGGCGAAAAAAAAAAAAAAAAAAAAAAAGAACAGCTGCAGGTAGCTGTTGCGGCTGCCACGCACTCGGTGCATCAGGGAAGCGATTCGCTTACGCATGATTGTTGCGAAGCCGTCTATTCGCGCGTCTGTAAACTGTACGACGGCGCAGGTCCCTGCCCTACCAATGAGCGAACCCTTCTAATATCATTAACTGCACTCCCCTACAGGGGGCGCTTAGGCACACACATGACTTGCGTCGCCGGGCAGTCCTTAGGATTCACGCGCAGAGTGGTTAATAGATAAGTGTGTCGGTGACCTGTGGGCATGGTCTTGATCTTCTTGTACATGAAGGGCTGCGTGAACATGGGCTCGTCCTCCTCGCTGTGCCCGTGCCGCCGGTAGCAGACCAGGTCCAGCACCACGTCCAGGTGGAACTCGCACCGGAACTCGATGGCGATGCGCGCCACCGTGGACACCGCGTCCGGGTCGTCCGCGTTCACGTGGAACACCGGCGCGCTCACCGTCTTCGCTATGTCTGCACAACATAACAAACAGATGAAACTAATTATAACGGGGTCATCGCATATTGTTTACATCATTTTATTACCTCATAAAATTCAATCAATTCAATGAGTAACATCGCTAAAACCTTAATTAACAAAGGTTACACTGAAACTCATAATCATCATCATCATCTCAGCCATAAGAAGTCCACTTCTGGACATAGGCCTCCCCCATATATGGATTTCTAACAAGACCGATTGGAAGTGGCTTGCATCCAGCGTCTTCCCACCACTTATAGATATGAGGTCAGGTATGAGGCCACAGGTATGAGGTCATCTGTCCATCTCGTGGCTGGTCTTCCTACGCTGCGCTTGCCGGTACGTGGTCTCCACTCGAGAACCTTTCGGCCCCATCGGCCATCAGTTCTACGTGCTATGTGCCTTGCCCACTGCCACTTCAACTTGCTAATCCGCTGTGCTATATCGGTGACTTTTGTACGTCTACGTATCTCTTCATTTCTGAATCAATCTCGTAGAGAGACTCCGAGCATAGCCCTCTCCATAGCTCGTTACGTGCTTCCTTATAAGGCCCATAGTTAGGGACCACGTTTCAGTGCCGTACACTGAAACTGCCGACTTCAAAATGTGCAATTTTGTTTTACAAGAAAATTGTCTCGAATTCAATTTTGTTTAAAAAATAAAAATAAATAGGTAATAAAAATTATCACTTCAAAGCTTAATATTTCGCAAACGGATCCGATAAAATCATAAAAAATATTTCTAAAAAATTTTTTTATGTATGAAAATTAACTTCGATCAAATTGAAATTTTTGTCGAATAGTTGTTTTGTTGTTTTCTAGTTTTACAAACAACGATAAAAGTTCACTCAGTCATTTTATATCTTCAAAAATGTTTATATGCAAGAGCGAGACCGACGATGCATGGTCGAACTAACGCACGCGCATGCGAGTCGCGTGTCGGCCGTTACGGTGACTGCCACGCGTTGTCGCGCGCTGTGAGTATTACTCGCGGTGTGTATGTGTGTGTGTGTCATCGCTTCACAGCACACCCTCACCTGTACAGTAGGGCGAGCTCCTCGCGAACCGAGGATCGGTGGTGTACCCGATCTGGTTGTTGACCACTATGTGGATGCATCCGTGGGTGGTGTAAGCCGGCAGGAGGGTCATGTGCATGGTCTCGTAGACCACGCCCTGCCCTGAGAACGCGGCATCTCCGTGCATTACTATCGCCATCACCTGACACAAATCAAATGTTGAGATCGCCTCCACTCACCGGTAAGCGCAGCGTAGGGCGGGAACACGCTGGATGCAAGCCGCGCGCCAATCGGTATTTTTGTAAGTCCATGGGGGAGGCCTATATGTCCAGCAGTGGACTTCTTGTGGCTAAGATGATGATGATCGGAACTAATCTTCTAGCTACACAAGTATAAGTTTAGATAACTCAAAATCCTCCGACAAAAACAAACGGCTGAACCGATTTTGATAAAACATAGCTGAGGACATTTTCGATTAATACCTCTTTCAAACAACAAAAAAAATACTAATTCTCAGAATTATATTCTAGAAGGATATGATCCGATGAGAACGGCATCTGACTTACTCGCTTCCCGACTTTATCTCCTTTGTAAAACTGTTCGGCTTTGGCCTTCCCAATGACCACAGGTGACACCACCTCCAAATGAGATGGGTTTGCGCTCATCGACACCTTGATGTATTTGTTGGTCCTCCGGATGAACCGGTGGATGTATGTGCCCAGATGGTACTTGATGTCACCGGAACCCTGGATGACGGAGCTGAGTTACATTTTTGTTTATAGAGGCGTAAGCAGACATATTAATTTAATAAATGTGTATTTGTAATGAACCCGTCAATGTCTTGTGTACTGTCAATAGAGAAGTACACCCGTTGATGTCTTGTGTACTGTCAATAGAGAAGTACACCCGTTGACGTCTTGTGTACTGTCAATAGAGAAGTACACCCGTTGATATCTTGTGTACTGTCAATAGAGAAGTACACCCGTTGATGTCTTGTGTACTGTCAATAGAGAAGTACACCCGTTGATGTCTTGTGTACTGTCAATAGAGAAGTACACCCGTTGATATCTTGTGTACTGTCAATAGAGAAGTACACCCGTTGATGTCTTGTGTACTGTCAATAGAGAAGTACACCCGTTGATGTCTTGTGTACTGTCAATAGAGAAGTACACCCGTTGATGTCTTGTGTACTGTCATTAGAGAAGTACACCCGTTGATATCTTGTGTACTGTCAATAGAGAAGTACACCCGTTGATATCTTGTGTACTGTCAATAGAGAAGTACACCCGTTGATGTCTTGTGTACTGTCAATAGAGAAGTACACCCGTTGATATCTTGTGTACTGTCAATAGAGAAGTACACCCGTTGATATCTTGTGTACTGTCAATAGAGAAGTACACCCGTTGATGTCTTGTGTACTGTCAATAGAGAAATATAACCGTATGCCTTTTATATGTAGCAAAGGACAAATGATTTTACTTGTTCGTATTATAAATGTCAATAATATTGAAACATACTGGTTCTGCAGGCTGCATCGGTTTGAACTGCGCAAATATTTCGTTCAGCTGCTTCCGGCAAACGTTCACGAGCATGTTCAGACGACCTAAACATTATGAACAATTCGATGAGACTTCTTGTAGGTACTTCACGTGGTTCACGTAGGTAAGGAGTTTAGAAAGTCGAGGTGTAAATATGAGAAAACTGTTTAGTACCCCTAAACATTAACTGATTTCGATGATTCTTTATTATTTGATTAAAATCATAAATGTATATGCTTTGATTTGCCTTTTTTTCGAAATTCGTTATAGTTCCGAAGTAACCCTTATAGGATCACTTTGTTGTCCGTCTGTCCGTCCTTGTCAAGTGTGTCAAGGGAGTCAAGACCTTTATCTCGGGAACGCGTGAAGGTATCGTGTTGAAATTAATACCATATACGCAGATCCATAGTATCTTGCTGCAGAAAGAAAAATAAAGTTTCTAAGTTTTCGGAAAAAAATTACAGCCGAATATATTGTAAAAAACGCACATTTAGACACTCACAAGGGAATTAAAACATATGGGGTACTTCCCGTTGACCTAGAACAATTAAATTTGGCAATAAGCATTGTGTTAGAGTACACATATAGGAAAAAATCCGAAAACTGATTATTTTTAATTTAATAACATAATTTTTTTTAAGTGAATTAACCGTATCATGAGGGGTATCATATGAAAGAGCTTCAGTAGCATTAACTAAAACAGGTTTTTAAATATTTTTACGATGTACATTTTTCGGTTTATGAAGGAAAATATAAAAAAATATGATTTCCCCCTTTTATCTACTAGTTTGTACGGAACCGTCGGTGAGCGTGTTTCACTCGCACTTGTCCGAGTTTTTTTATTTTTTATACTAGATAGATCTACGATTGACCAGCAACTCGCCTGATGTTAAGCGACGGTGATGCCGAGGATGGAACTCGTCGATCTAGAAGATATCTTTTCGCTCTAGCCTTGAAAATCCAAGATTGTACGTCTCAGGAAACAGAGATGGCAGCAAAAAATTCCATTCTTATGCAGTACGCAACAGGAATGTGGATCGATATTGCTGAGTACGGATTTTTGGCATTTCAACGAGAAATGGGTGGTAATTCGCAGACTTTCTGCTAGTCTTGTAGTGAAATGGGGAGGGTGGAATTAGGTCGTGAAGCTCTTGCGCACATTCCCCGAAATGAATCCTGTAGAAATTAGACTGACATGCGGAGGACATGGTGCTTTACGGCGGTGATCGAGACTAAGTAGCTTCTTGCCAGCACATTTTTTTGTCATATTGACGTTTTTCGCGTCAGCGGTGCTAATTAAATAACATAAATAAATGATTATGAAGAGTGTCACCTCTGTGCGGCATGGCCATGACGATAGACTCGATGCCGTACTTGGTGCTGGTGTCGACTATCTCCTCCAGCATCACCACCAGGCTCTCGCCGCCTTCCAGACCGAACCGCTTCTCCGCCGGCCATTTTGTCGCGAAGAACTTCTCCAAGCTGATCAAATATTTAATATGGAATAAAATACACTGTATATTTTTAGGTAAACATTCATTTTTAACCGACTTCCATAAAGAAGGAGGTTATCAATTCGTCTGTATGTTTTTTTTGTATGATTGTTCGATTACTACGCTAATTATGATTGTTTTTAATGATTCTTTTTTTTAATACCTCAGAGGTGATCCCATATAATCACCACATAAATTTTATCAAAATCGGTTAATTTACGATGTGGATGTAAATTCCGTCGGATGTTACTTTATCTTTCGATATCAGTCAGAATGACAAATGGGGGCAAACGGGGCGCTTGCTCCGGGCAGGCAACTTCAGGAGGTGCCAGGTTCACATCCCTTAGCGTACAAAATGTATTCGTACTTTACCGATTTTTTTTCTTTCAAGGTAATAAACTCTAAAAATTGTCACAAACGCTGGAGGACTACTATCAAGTATCTGTCCTCCTTTGGAAAACTTGTAGTTCCGGAGCTGATATAAATTTAGTTTTAATATCACTGCGTGTGGAATTTAACCAAATTTACGACTATGGTTCACAAGAATACGGAACCCGGGGTTAGACAAGTGGCAAGTTCTAATTTCGTGAACGCCAGGTAAGTAACGAAATGTCATCTGACGGCACGTCACAGTTTCTAAGCATTTCAAAGCGAAAGCGTTTTGTAGGAATACAAACTTTTCCACCTTGTCTAAAGCCTACTCTTTGACTATCTGAAATCTGTGAGCCTACTGTAATATTATTTTACACGACTACGCGGTATATCACTATAGTTAAATATCTCGACGGCTATATATCTATAATAAATGCGTGATACTTCCTCAAGTGGATCCTGCAAAACAAATACTAACAAAACAGCTTTAGTTAATCTCCTCATGATGAGTTTCTTCTCCTCAAAATTCTTCTCGTTCTTGCCTGGAGTCTCGATGCGCTCGCGCAGGTACTGGATGGCCTCTAAGTCGTACATGTGCATGAACTCTGCACCGATTGAACCGCAGTAACACTTCTCCAGAAGCGCGATTATCTCTCTGCGGTATTGGAAAGGGTATTATGTAGAACTCATAGACAATTTTAGAAGTAAAAACATCTTTAGGTGTGCTGAGCACTTTATATTGTGGATATCGAATGTAACGCACGTTCAGGTAAAGTCGGCTCGAGTCGACTAAGGGAGCGAGAGAGATATAGTCAACGCCTCACTGCTATAATGCTATTTCGAATTATATATTATTGATGAAGTTTTCATATACATTTGACATTTGTCGTGTGGTCTTAAAACCTCGGTCTCAAAGCCTCGATGCCTGTTAACAGGAAGGTTGTAATTGGCTGGAATAAACATGTAAGGCAGGCACATATGGAGGCTCGGCTTGGGTTTCAAAACTGGGTATTGCATGGTAAGCCCAGGAACGGTGTCATTTATGATACAATGTCAATGACTCGAAAAGCGTTTAAGCAGAAACTGAAATGGTGTCAAGATCACAAACAACAAATTAAGATGGATATTTTAGCGGAGTTACATGCGAACAAGAAATTTAATACTTTCTGGAGGGAAACGAAAAAATTGAATCCCAAGTCGAGGCAACCTATATGCGTGGAGGGGGTCAGTGGGTCTGCCGACATAGCTGCGCTTTTTAAACGGCATTTTCAGGTTCAACCGACACTCGAATCTAAATGTAATGAACCGGTGGGCAGCGAGCATACGGGGGAGGGAAGGCTGCACATTTTCACGGCAAAAGAGATAGCGGCAATAGTTCGAGGCATGACGAGGGGTAAATCTCCTGGCTACGACTCTCTGAGCATTGAGCATTTGCAGAATGCGGGGGTTCATCTGCCGCGTGTGCTCGCCTTGCTGTTCAATTTGTGTGTTGGACATTCTTACCTGCCTGACAACTTGACTAGAACAGTAGTGGTTCCATTGGTGAAAAATAAAACAGGTGATGCGTCGGACATTAGTAATTATAGGCCTATATCACTAGCCACGATTGTAGCGAAAGTATTGGACAGTATGCTTGATAAGCAATTGGATACACATATGACTTTACATGACGCCCAGTTCGGCTTTAAGTCTGGACTTTCCACAGAATCTGCAATATTGTGTCTCAAGCATACTGTTCATTACTATACGAATAGAAAAACACCAGTATATGCGTGTTTTCTAGACTTATCGAAGGCTTTTGATTTAGTGTCCTATGATGTGCTTTGGCGTAAGTTACGCCAAGATACTGAATTACCCATAGAGCTGATTAAATTGTTTGAATATTGGTATAGTCATCAGTCTAATGTAGTTAAGTGGGCAGGCTCACTGTCGGATCCGTACAGGTTGAAATGCGGGGTGAGGCAGGGGGGGTTAAGCTCACCGAAGCTTTTCAACTTGTACGTGAATCGTCTGATTGAGGAACTCAGCGGCGCCGGAGTAGGTTGTTCTGTAGATGGGGTGTTTATTAACAACATTAGTTACGCGGATGACATGGTGCTACTGAGTCCCTCAATCAGTGGTTTAAGGACTTTGGTAGGTATCTGTGAGCGTTACGCGGAAGCCCATGGCCTTAGGTACAATGCTAGCAAAAGCGAGATGATGGAGTTCAGAGCGGGCACAAAATATTACGCAGATGTGCCCCAAGTAATATTGGCTGGTACTCCTCTCAAAATGGTCTCGCATTTCAAATACCTGGGTCACTGGGTAACAGACTTGCTCAATGATAACATGGACATCGAGAGGGAGCGAAGGGCGCTAGCAGTTCGAAGTAATATGTTGATCCGGAGGTTTGCAAAGTGCTCAAAAGATGTTAAGCTGACACTTTTTCGAGCCTACTGTCAATCGTTTTACACTTGCAGCCTCTGGGTCAACTATACCCAAAAGACAGTGGGCGCCCTACGTGTCCAATACAATAACGCGTTCAGGATGTTGTTGGGGCTGCCCCGCTTTTGTAGCGCATCAGGTATGTTCACAGAGGCTCGCATCGATGGATTTGCAGCCATCATGCGCAAACGGATAGCCTCTTTGATGCGGCGTGTGCGTGGCAGCGGCAACAGCTACCTGAGCGTAGTGGCGGGGAGGAGCGATGGACCCTTCCTTAGTAACCTTGTAAGGGCACATGTGCTACCATGGCGTCCTTGTGCCAAATAGAGAGGACGGATAATTTTGCACCTATGTTTTTATAATTTAATGTGCCAGTTTTGACATTTAATTTTTAGTTTTATAATGTTAATTTGTGTTTTTATAATTTGATATTGCCTTCGACAGTAATAATGATAATGATAAATAAATAAATGAGAATAATAATGATGATAAATCAATTTTGAGTTCTATTATGCTAATGTTAATTTGATATTATTGACTATAAATTCTATTGTTTTTGACATTTAATTTTATAAATTGAGATCTCCGTTGACTATTGATTTATTTTTGCATTGTTATTTTATTGTTGTATTGCCATATTCATTTGCTTCAAGTGTAATCACATAACTATGGATTTCGATCTGAAAATAAATAAATTTTGATTTGATTTGATTTTGATTTAAGGCACACACCATTTTTTTTCTCTACATCCTACTACTAAGCGTGGGAATGAAAAGTCCGCTTCAATGGCGCATCACGCGAGCTGAAAAGTGATAGTGATAGAGGTAAAAATTCAACCAATTTTGAAAATGTTCAAAGTTGACTGAAATATCCATATAAACTGCAGATGAAATGTTATTTATCACATTATTTCATTGCCGCAGTACTATTTTATACTATAATAGCTTACTAAAACATCCTTACCTCAACGGTAGGTGAGTCCTTTTTCCTCCAATATAAGTTGTTTTAGGCAATCTAAATTCTGTATCCATATGTTTTTCGCCTGCGAAAAATCGAAACCAATATAAACAAATTAATTGTATTACGCACAAATAGTCCAGGAAGCTTATTTCAATATTACTTTGACCTTTGTCCCGCTCTGATACTATAGAAAGAGCGAGACAAAAACATAGTAAGGTACGGGGAGGTAATCACAACTATCGGGAAAATGCAACTAATTTAAATAATTTCGTGCCGTTTGATTATTGCAAATAATGCAATCTAAGAAACAAAGCAGATGGTGGTGGTGCTTTGTTTCTTAGATGACATTATTTGCAATTTAAATAAATACCTTACCTTATTTATTTACATACTTACAATAAAACTCGTTTTTTTTTTTTTTTGGGGTTGAGTCACCCTCGTCCGTGGGGAAGGCACTCCTTAACATCGAAGCCCCACACGTGATCCCTGGCTGGTGCCAATCAGGTGACATCATACTGGTGGTAGGCTTCGGCCGAGGCTAGTTACCACCCACCGGACAAAGACATGCCGCCAAGCGACCTTGTCGTGTTCCGGCATGATGTCCAGTGACGCCGTCAGGAAAACGGGTCGGAATAGCTGCTTTGTTGCTATGAGACCGTTCTGCCGCACGCTGCGACTACGCATTGCGTAGTCAGTCATGGAGGGTAGCGGGATCCGAGGCACGGTTACCGCTGGCCGACCGCAGTTAGTAGGCCCAAGTAGTGAACTAGCCACTCACGAAAGGCTGCCCCGCCAACTCGCGAAAAATCCCGGGATGCGCCATCTCCGGGGGGGGGGGGGGGGGCTCGGGCGTCCCCGCAGTCTCCAGACTGGTTCCCTTTCAGTGTGTTATTGTTGCGTTTGTCTCCAGGTCTCCAGCGTGAAGCCTCATTCCACTGCCGTTTTTCCACCAATTCTCTCGCCAATCACAAAATATGATCAAGAACAGAAGAAAAAAGGTTGTACAGCGGTTGCACGCCCTTTCGATCCAAGTGCACCTCTCAAACATACGAGGGCTGCACTCTAATCTCGTACCGGTCCACTATCACCTAGAGACCGAAAAGCCATCACTCCTGTTCTTGACGGAGACGCAAATAGCGGTTCCATCGGATGTGGCGTACCTATCGAAGAATATAGTGTCCTTGGGTTGACCGATACTGATTTACCAACAATGATGAACTTAAAGATTCTGATACAAAGAATCTATGTCGCCACGCTAAAGCCTAATTTAGATTGAGGAATCTAGAGACGTCTATTTTGCCGCTTCGAATTATTTTGAAATCATTTTAATCGTGTAAGGGGTCTAATTAGATCTCATTGAGCTCGGACGTTTTTGGAGACTGACGCTACATCTCGTTGATACTTTATAAAAGCGTGTAAGTAATGTTTGTTACCCAGTACTGTGCCAAGTTCCCTCGCTACAACCTGGCTCGTAATACCCAGCTCTGGCCGCTGCGTTGTGTGCTTCTCCTGCATAGCCTTAATAAACTGCGCGGGCAAAGACAGCTCCAGCGGGTCGACCTTCGCCAAAAGATGACCACGAGTCTGAAACATATGACACCGTCCACTTGATTTTACAACTCGCATATGTGTTGCACAAGATCTATCTTGTGTAAAAAAAAAACTCGCTATTTAAAGACACCCTGATTATATCTATCTGGTTTTTTGAATATCCACCACGAAACAGTGATGCTTTTTCGTATTTCTGACTGTCCGCAAGTAAAAAAGAAAAGAAAAACAAGAAAAGTTTTTCGAAGTTATGTGCCGCCAACTTCGAAATGGAACCTTTGAGAGTTCGTGATGAAAATAATACTTACTTACTATTGTATAGAGTCTAACAAATCTTGGCTATATTGTCACAGAACATACGAGTATACAAGGGCGTCGCCAAGGGGGGGGGGGGGGGGGGGGGCAGAGGAGGCAGCTGCCCAAAGAGAGATTTAAAAAATGTAGTCAACTGCAAGGCAACCAAAGTCCTCAGGCCGTGCAATTGTACCTGTACCTACAATTCATATTTTTCTCATCCTCCATAATATTAACTTGCCCCCCCCCCCCCCCCCCCCTGGGCTATGGGCTGGCGACGCCCTTGCGAGTATAATAACTATGGTTGGGACTTAGAAAACTAGACTATGGATTGATGCACCAATGGATGCACCCAGACAGTGGGTAAGATGCGATACTGCTGTATGGGAGCACCAGATTGAGAAAACTGCAGCTAAAATAAAAAAATGCAATTAAAACAAATTCAATAAATTTCTGTCTATGTCTAGGTCTAAAAATTTCGTCTCATTATTCAAAATATTGAAGCAGACTCGCCACGCCATCGACAAGATACGAGTAGGTAACATATTGGCGCCGGAGAAGCAATATTGGTGTGGATTGCTCAGGATATCGTTTATTGATATTATTAACTTACCTGGTAACTCCTAATCAGGTGCTGCACAGCCAGATGCAAGTTTATTCTATGTTTAATGGCATCTTCATTATCTTTTCCTTTTTTACAATCTGCTTCTATAATGAAAAGTAAGCTAGAGTCAAAAATATTAAGCACTCAAAATGAATTACTTTTGGACTTAAGTTTTTATTGTTTCCAGTTCTAGGGTATAGCTGAAGTATAGATTTTTTTTTATACAAGATAGTTCTACGATTGACCACCAACTTGCCTGATGTTAAGCGACGGTGTGGCCGAGGATGGAGCTCGTTGATCTAGAAGATATCTATTCACTCTAGCCTTGAAAATTCCAAGATTGTAGGTCTCAGGAAACAGAGATGGCGGCAAAGAATTCCATTCCTGTACGGTACGCAACAAGAATGTGGATCGATATCGCTGAGAACGGATTTTTGGCATTTTAACTAGAAATAGGTGGTAATTCACCGACCTTCTGCTAGTCCTGTAGTGAAATGGGGAGGGTGGCATTAGGTCGTGAAGTGTAGGTACGCGATTCATCAGTTGAACAAGGGTAGGTAATATTATTTTTTTAATATGAGGAAATACTAACTGACAGTTTTAGGACTGAAATCATCTTCCATTTCATCAATCTTCAGAGCAGTACCACAGACACTGTCGTAAAAATTGTCCCAAGACTGTAAAAATATAAATTATAATGCAAAATCGATACATTGAGTACACATGTAACTATGTACCTACATAGTTATGTACTATATCCTAAGGGTCGTACCACAAGCGTTCCAGAAGTCTTATTCCAATATTACTTTGACTTTTGTCTCGCTTTTTGTAAAGTTAAGAGAGCAAGGCAAGCCGCATAAATCGCGGATAGGTACACATTATACAGGGCCACACAAGATATATGAACTTTTCGGAACAGTTTCAGCTTTGATTGGAGTGTATGTATCAGTATCTGAAGTGCCTCTCGTCTTCTCATTGAAGTAGTCATAGACCATAATCTTCCCGCTTGTTGTTACGATCTTGACACACCTCTTTAGTTTCTCCCAATTACATCAGTGTTTTCAAACCTGTCGTGCTCGTCGGTTGCGATTTTTGCGTATATTGTCAGCAGTTTTTTTTATTTTATTTCGAAGTTGTAATGAAATTTAAACAAAAAAGCAAATAAATTAAACCTATTAGTTACATCACAATTACATAACAAAACATCTATCGAAATAAGGCAATATTAGTTTTCTTCTAGAAAATTTGGCTAGACTAGAAGATATCTAGCACTTAAAGCATAAAAATAATATCGCACTACTGGCATAGCAATGAATGATAATCGTCTTACGGAATCGACAGCTCCTTTAGATTTCGCCCAGTCGAGGTATTGTGCTTCCAAGAAGTTGGCGTTGGTCCCGCTCAGGAATGACTCCGCACTGGACGACAATACTCGCGGTCTCGGCTGGTACTGATGAAACATACATTATAGTGTTAAGGCGAGGCTTGTCCAGAAATTTAGGTATTTTACGCTACCTCAGTTTACGACATAGTTCCGCGTTTTATGAGAGCGCGACGTCCGCACAAAACGTGGCGTACGTTTAGTGCGATACCGATCCGCCGCGCGCCGCGCCGCGCGCGAGTCTCGCCGCACGGCGCGCGACTCGTCTGAGCCACATCTTCATTACATTGTAGTGGCAAGTAAGTTATGATATACTGATATCAATCTATAAGCTTATTTCTTGAAAATCTATGAAATAATAATTTACTACTCGTACTCGTTCATTTTTCCGGGATAAAAGCCTAAGTATGTCATATTATGTGGGTATATCTATCTCCATTCAACAACCAACTCACATAAAACACTAAATTATCACATTTATAAAATAATAGCTGTGCTACTGCGGTGTAACCTGCGTAGTGATGAAAAACGATGATGATTATGATAAAATATAGCCTTTGTCCTTCTCCAGGTCTTGAAGAATCTCCTGTCCAAATTTCATAAATATTGGTTAGAATTACATATTACAGGTCAAATATATCACGTAAATATCTTTGACAATAATGTAAAGGTCTATACAGGATGTTAGGTAATAAACACAAGCAGACACAACAAGGTTAATTTTATAATTATATTGCAATACCATTAGTTAACCGACTTCCAAAAAGAAGGAGGTTTTCAATTTGACTATGTTTTTTGTATGTTTGTTCACCGATTACTCCACCAATTGTGAATCGATTTTGAAGATTATTTTTTCTTTGGTAAGTGATTTCAGAAGTGGTCCCATATAAATTTTATCAATATCGGTCTAGTACTTTGGATTTTTATAACAAAATAACTTACAATTATTGTAGGTTTTAAAAAGATCCTGAGAGAGTTTACTACAAATAATATAAATAATAAGTTGTCTATTTTGTTTGTTTATTGATTCTGTTAATCAATTTACAGATTTGCAGATTTACAGATTTACATATTTACAGATTTACATATTTACAGAGTTACAAATTTAGAATCCGGAGTGTAACGAGGGATTCAAGCTCGCCCAAGACAAAAACACCTTTATCCCCGAAGTGCATACTCTACTTTTTACACCCAATGCGTGATTATAGAAAGAAATGGGTTTGAATCTACATTATTTAACAAAACAGAGCGCTTTGATGTTATTTTTAACGTACAGCCTTGAAAATTTTCAGCATACGCTACCTGAACGGATTTTCTTTGATTCACATTATTATACCTACATTATGTAACAGAACGTCGCAATCGCAATTAAAATAGAGTTTTTCTAAGCAAACGCGCTCCATCGTAGACCGTAAACGTCGTTCAAAACTAGCGGGATCGGTGGTCAAGCTAAAGTTTCCCATAATAAAAATATAAAAAACAACCGCAGTACAATATCAAAAAATTAACAGATCTTTCAGTTGTAGCATATTTCATCTTCTTTGGTTGCAGTATTCGTGCCTGTTTTATTTCTTTTTTATGTTCTATTCTCACAACTATATCACAACTCACATGTCGATGCTATCACTCTCACATGGTGGAGTACGGGACAGATTATGCGAGTTTTCATTGACGGTCGTTCTGTAATATCAAAGTAAACGTTGTAGCAACCACACATTTTATCATTACAACGAGGCTAATGCACATAAGATATATTTTAATTATACAAACAGGTGCATTATAATTTATTTTACTTTTTTGCGTGAGGTTTTCACATAAATTGCTGGTCTACCTACCAATTCATACAAATTTGCAGTTACAAAAATATATGTGCATAAACCTCATTTTTTGTAAAATAAATAAGGTTGTAGTGCTCACTCAATCCTAGAAGTATTCAAATCAACTGGCTCTAATGTTATCAAAGACTCATTGATTACTTCAAGATGCTTCTTTGATCTGCAATATACAAGAATAATGCTAACAAGGTCGATCACTGATAAATGTACCTAACTAACCTAACACTCTGTATTTGTGGTGGAAATATAAATGTTAGGAAACTACCTATCTAAAATATTTTATACTCAAATACGTAATATATGTATACGTAAAATCGCTGTAAAAAGTTGAAGTGTGTATTTTTTATTCCAGTAAAATTACTTATTTATCACGAAGAAGTTCTAGGTTATGAAAAAACATTTTATTTTATTTTTGCAAGAGTACAAAAAATGCGTTACAAAAAATATAATATAGCATATGATATTCAGGGAGTAAAGACGAATCTAACGACACCTAGCACATCAAAATCGGTCAAGCTGTTTAGGCTGTAGGAGGTAATCTAAAAATATGCATAGTACATACATAGATATACCCACATACACCCTTACATACATATACTCGATAAACAACCCTCCTTACGCAATCGGGTAAAAATTACCTACCTACGCGCGGCGCGGGCGGCGCGCGACAGACGGCGGTATACCTATATAGGTACTCTCAAAGTCTGTGACGCGTTCAAAGATGCCGCGCCATATGCCGCCTGCCGCGACCGCGGTGTATTTTTACCGGACTGTGCAAAAAGGTGGGTTATGTTTTTCAAATGTATGAATCATATAAGATTATAAAAGCGAAATTCTCTGTCGTCTGTCTCTCTATCTGTTTGTTACCTAAACGGCTGAACCAATAATTATGAAATTTGGAACAGAAATTCTTTATGACCTGGAGAAAGACAGAATATATATATATATATTATTATCACCATTTTTCATCACTACGCGGGTGAAACCGCGGGATGCAGCTAGCATGTGTATGTATGTTTATGTATACATTTATTTTTTATGAGCCCTGTTTGTACAAACTGTCCCACTGCTGGGCGCGGGCCATCTTCTCATTATAAGAAGGGTAAGGCCATAATCTACCACGCTGGCCAAATGCGGGTTGGCAGACTTCACACATTTTTCATAACTGAAATATTTGAACATCAGGTAAGAGTAAGTACATTTTCTTTATACGAGTATGAATAGAACTCATAGGTTTATGAACTGCGAGTGCGAGTGATCTATATAAATACTTACATGTATATTTCTAGGAAATAATAACTTGCAACTGGGTATTTACCTTTTTCGGGATCGCATCATTTCTATATGAGCCAAAATTTTGCGCTTACGCGTTCGCTTATTTTTTGGTTTCTTTGTTCTATGATTTCCCATAGTAATTTGTTTTATTTGGCGCGCGATGCAATCCGACACAGTACCGTCGCTGACAGTGGTCACCGACAGACTGGCGCGGGTGAACAGCTGAAGCAAGGCGGCGGGACGGTTGCTCGCGAGCAAACTTTTTGTAAAATAAATTACTATAAAATAATGCACTAAACGTATCAAAAATGTAATTCTAGAGAACACTAAAAAAATGTAATAGCTACTTAACATGGTAAATTTGGTTTTGATGGCTTTAAACACTTTAGAGATAAATGGGAAAAATAAATAAAATGGCATATTTTTCAAAAAATAAAGCTATCGAGATTTTTTTCAGCAATCGTGTTTTTGTTTCTAGCGAAACCTAGCCAACAGATCAAAATTTTACATACAAAAAATTTGAGCTTGAACTAATAATACAAGTATTTTTTGTAAATTTTCAAAAAGCTTTGTTTTACTGCTTTTGTGGACTAGCCGGGCCTTAAGGTTGGGCACATATTACGCAGCTATCTCTCTCGTGCATCACATTTTTAAACTGTAAAAAATGTGTATTCGGTTGTCTAGTTCTTTATAAACAATTTATACCAACGTTTCAAAAGCATGTATGTAGTATACACTGTCCCACTGCTGGGCGTGGGCCATCTTCTTATTGTGAGAAGGGCCATTACTAACACGATACAATTTTGTTGTTGATAGTTAAACTGTTAATTGTACTACTGGGACTTGTAGAATGTAGATGTCTCAACAGTACAATCAGGCGCCAATAATTGAACTACTGGGAATAAAAAGTCTCAGTAGTTCAATCAACCGAAATGCCAATTTAACTACTGGGAAGCGTCGTATTTCCCAGGTGTTCCCATAGAAATTTATCAAAATACAAACAAAAAAATATTTTTTTTTCAAATCGGTCCTGCCCCCGTATTCTGAACCCATTCGGTTTCGGAATCGATTCGATTTGTATATCTCCGTCTCGGTCATTTCCATAGAGAATGACAGAGACGGAGATATACAAATCGAATCGATTCCGAAACCGAATGGGTTCAGAATACGGGGGCTGGTGTCTTCGAGTAATCGGGGAACTTTTCATCAAATTTTTCACGGGGCGCAACTAGTACACTAACATATGAGAGCGCTTATAGAACGGAAGCCGATACCTAACATGTACCTAATTATATACTTATATGATCATTTTACTTAAAAAAAAAACTTACAACGGGTTGATACACTGGTATCGCTTGGGCCACTCTCAGGAGCAGAGGTCTGGTTACAAACATTCTGAAATTGTAATTTCCGTCGAACCTATAGCATAATCTGAAATGCAATACAGTCTTGGTTGCTACATTGTTACCCAACTGCGCAAGGAGAGTAACAAAACCGTAAGTCAGACTACAAAAACCTATTTTCCGCAGTCGGGTATTTTGGTGTGTTTTCTGAACCACTACACAATGTTGCCATAATATTACGAGAAAAGTAAAAAACACTCCGTTCATCTAAAGAGGGCATGACTGTTTACACACTTTTAAATAAGTAAAACTAGGTCTAATAGACCTAGAAATTCACGATTAACCATAATGGGTAATTTTTTCTATTAAAACTACTATTAGTGGTAGGATTGCTACTATTGCTAGTGTGTTACGGTCAAGGTTGCGCGCGGCAGATTAGGTATTCCGTACCACGGCCTTTGTGTTTGTGTACGTATGTAGCTGCGCCAAGTACCTACCTAAACACTAACGCAATATGTACATGTATCTATTATACACTAATTCTACACGAATACAACGCGTAAAGGCTCACGCACGTCAATAATAATTGCAAGGGTAAAAACTAAGTAAGTACATAAATTAGATACCTGCTTGACTTGCTTCACGAATTACTATTACATGAATCTAAACATCGGTTCCCAAAATAATAGGGCGACATAAGCGACTTGAACGGACTGATTGTGCCAAAACTAGGCAAAATATAATACAAAAAATATTTTTAAATTAAAAAATATTATTTTTCTATATAACCATTACAAAAATACAAAATTGATACAAAACAAAATTATTTTAGATAAGGTGACGGGTATCATGGAGAATTCAAAGGTACATTGACAGCGCGTCAATAGAAAAGAAGTATCATGCCTTTCTAAAAGAGGCTTCTTAAAAAACTGAATCCATGACAATAAAGGTGCAAGTTCTTAACCCGACTTTGTTTTATATACACAAAAGATATAATATCTTCGTTGGTTTACTAACTATTGGGCGAGTGAGGTGACGCTATCAGCCTGTTCTTTTTTATTATTAGAAAATTTGAAAGGCTTGACCGCCAACTCGCCTGGTATTATGCGGTCTACGATGGAGCGCGCTTGCCTAGAAGAAACCTATTTTCTAACGATTCGAAGCCACCTAGATTATACCTACATAATATATACATATATGGTTTAGAAGTATTCAGGAAGCGTATTCCACATTTTGTTGGAACGTAGAATAGTGAAGTGAACAATGGACTCCAACGCCTCGAGCTGGTAATAAGGGGATCAATCCCAAAGTGCGAAACTGCAAACAGTACTCCATGCATGACCGAACTTTCCACCCATTTCTTATTGAAATGCCAACAATCCGTACTAAGCGATATCGACCCACGTTCTTGATGCGTATGAACAGGAATGGAATCCGTTGACGCAATCTGTTTCTTGAGAACTACAATCTTAGAATCTTCAACGCTAGAGTGAATAGATATCTTCTAGATCGACGAGCTCCATCCTCGGCCACACCGTCATTACAACGGTCACACCAGCTTAACATCAGGCGAGTTGGTCAATCGTAGATCTAGCATTAAAAAAAACTTGTGCTGGTATAATATATAGTGCCGATAAATGCTAGCAACTGATATGTTTATAGTCTGTTTTTTAACTTTTAGCTTACCAACAGAAATAATAAAAAAGTACAATAAATTATAAATTACTTTTATTTCACTTTAAAATATTTTCGTCTTTATTATTAAACACATTGATGTTTACAAATTAAATAGGTAACACAGCGAGGAATTCCATTTGAATTTGTGAGCAAATAAAATATGTATATGAATTTGAGCATTTTAAAACATACAAAAAGACTTTTCGATTCTACATTTAATTCAACAATAATAAATAATATAAATAAATAATAATAATAACATAATAATTAGTTAAAAAAACTGAAAATCGACTTTAAATTCCGCAATTTTGTTTTAAAAACCAAACTAATGAACCGATTTTGATGAAATTTATATGGGGCCAATCTCTCATTATATCCAATATCCATTCAAACAAAATCAAATCGGTTTATAAATGATCATGCGATAACAACAAAAAATACAACCAAATTGACCTCCTTCTTTCTGAGTTGGTAAAAACGGGTAGTTATATTGAACTCGGACAACATTTCACCGATTAGCATAATAAATACTTCATCGTCATCATCATCTCAGCCACAAGAAGTCCACTGCTGGACATAGGCCTCCCCCATGGATTTCCAAAAAGACCGGTTGGAAGCGGCCTGCATCCAGCGTCTTCCTGCCACTTGTATGATATCTTTCGTCCACCTTGTGGCTGGTCTTCCTACTTAACATATAAATACTTAAGATATTATATTTATGATTATTCCACCTTTATTTAAATTAAATCTCGGGTCGCAGCCCGGTCCTTTGATGGGCATCAGTGGAGCCGAAGCCAACACTGAGACTGAGAGGCTCTTTACATAAAAATATACAAAAATACAGTTATCTGGTGTGTGGAGAGACGATGGAACTGTTGTACTACTTATTATACTACTATCATAAGCTTATCTTATTCAACTAACTGTGCCTGGGATAAATATGATTATGTAAATCACTTTTTTTGCACTTCTCTGTTATATCTTTGATGACGTATTGTATTGCAGCTACTGCCAATATACTTAGTATAAAATATATATAAAAAAAAAAAAAAAAAAAAAGTTCAGAAGCTTCCTACATCCCACGTCACACACCCGTGGTCGAATTGGTAGACTCCTAATAACTGATTGGGATATGCGGTTCAAGTCCCGTCGGATGTGACATTTTTGAACGAAAAAAAAAATATAAAAAAATTTAACATCAAAGATAACTATAACATGAGGTACATATATACTAATTCACGGGTGAATTAAAAAAAGTTAGACATAATTTCATTACCGCATAACGTAAATACACTACTTACTCGAGGCTATCTTGGCATAAATACATAATAGGAAACATAGGAATGTTCAATGTAAAAAAATGCATTTATAGTTATAGTTTTTATTCCAATAAGTACTGAGAGAACAATTGACGTTGAACAATTAAAGGAATTTGATCAAAACCATGGAACACAAATATCACTTGCAACAACTTGGGAAGAAATGAACAAATATGGATAACATTCTTTAATTTTAGTCCTAAACACAAAATTAGTTGTGCGTTTTTAACGCAGTGCCGATTAGAGTAAAGGCGCCAGATTTTAATACACAATTTAAGACAAATATCCATTTAGCTCAGCTTGATTATGCTAATATATGTTTTTGTATACCTTAATGTATGTAAAATCACAGACATTTTAATATAGTTTATAATATAAAACTATACTCTTGGACTAACTATACGTTGGATATAATCTCATTTTAAAATCATTTTCCCGCTCACAGCCATCCAAATAACGTTGAGTCATAATTATACGATAATTACACCTTTTACACATGTTCGCATTGAGTCACATGATTCTAAGTGATCTGATCGATTTCTTATTTACTTCTTATATATTATTTTATGTTTATTACGGAATAAGTCCCGGTATCCACCAAAGAGTTAAGGTTACCTATCTATAATCAGAATTTTGAAATATCGAACATCATTTATCCGAAAACGATTTTTTTTAAATTTTATTATTATTTTATTTCTTCAAATTATATTTATTATTAATTAATTTTTTTATCATTGGTAAACAAATGACCACTAGTGTATCTGTCTGATGTTATAAAGAGCATGGTAGATGACATTAATAGCAGGCAACCTCTAAATCGAATATGGCGACAATTACGTTTCTAGACTAGCGTGTCTTGGCAGATACCGGGCTTAAAAAATGCCATCATTTTGTCTGGAATTCTAAGTAAAACAAGCTAATAAATAAAATTGATCTACATTTATAACCATTTCGGGCGTCAGATTTTAATTTTCGTTATACAAAATAGTGAAACACTAAATTATTTTACGTCCTGTTTTTATTTGAATAATTTTAAAGAAGGTACGAAGAACTTCACAATATAATAATATATACTTAATGTATTAGGGATAACAAAAACTGTCATGACGAGGTTGTTCTAATTCAATATTGTAACCAGGCGTACAGGTTGCCTTCACAAGGTAACCGGCAGAGATATAGTAGTTTTTAGCAAATTAAGTTGTAAATAAATACATTTTCATTTGTTTCATTAAAATCTCCTGTCTTAAATACTCTTTCTTACACTTGTTTACCGCTTATAATTAAAAATTGATCATTAACTTTTCGCTTACAGCTATCTGTCAGTCCGCTTCCGCTTCCGCTTGTCGCTTAGTCCGTCTTCTTCGCTTTCGCTTTGCCTTTCTCCTTCTCTTGTGCTACGGGCTTCGAGGGGTAGATGACGAACAGAGATAACTGGCCCGCGCATAACACGAACGCGACTACGTTTTGTAACTGAAAGTAAATGACACTAATTAACAAGAGCGTTAAGTTCAAATTTCAATGGCAAAATGTTGTCTAGGTAACAGTGATAAGAGTCTGTTTAGCTAGTGAACTAATGTGGCATTGAGGGCGCTGCTGTCCTTATTTCATTATTTTATTCAGTCGAGACCACAGAATACCAGAGCAGTATGTACTTCAACACGTTAGTTCTACGATATAACTACAAGTAAACAAACTCTATAAATAACATGTTAGGTTGATTTAACCCTCCCACCCACAATGAGGGGCGTTATAAGTTTGACGTGTATACCTGGGTCTGTGTGTCTGTTTGTGGTATCGTAGCTCTCACACGGATGGACCGATTTTAATCTAATTCTATATTTCGTTTGAAAGCGGATTTCATCGAATGTTCTTAGCTATGTTTCATCAAAATCGGTTCAGCCGTTTTTTATATCAGAGTTAAGTTTTCTAAACTTATTTGTTATCTATTTGGTATGCGGTTTAGCTTAGACGGGAAGAGTATCGGTGGACTAAAGCATGATAGCTACGAGATGGCAACTGACAGCCCTGAGTTTACATGGACACCTTACAAAAGAATGTTGCTTCTCTGTTTTATTTAATTTTATTTATATATTAAAAAATAATTGTAATATATTGCATGTTTAAATTGATAGTGTAGGAATTGTTGTTTAAAAATATATAGTTAACATATATTTTCTCATAAATAAAATCAAACACTTCAATTTTAGACGCTCCTTGCCCCTCGGGTTCGAATAACTGGTTGGGGTTATCGTTTTGGGACTAAAAACTTTGATCTTGGCTATAAATATGAGTTCTATTCTGGTTTTGAAGGTGATTCAACTATTAAGGTGTTTTTTATTATTTTTTCAACCTTTCCGGTCCCAAATTTATAAAAAATATGATAATTGGTTCGAACAGACAGGTACCTTAATTGAGGTTGCAAGGGGTCGTAAGGTTTTAAAGTTTATTAGTGGTATAGAATAAGTTTTATTAGGTGCCGTCACAAATAAAAAGTGCTAAAATAGAATATTTGCGCACCGAGACAAATATCCTGACTATTATTCGCCCATAAGCCCATAAGTTGGGGGGGGGGGGGGGAAGGATTTTTGATAATAGCCGGAATAATAACCGAAATAACCCCAACCCCCCCCGCGCTAACGACCTTGGTCGAGACTACGAGACCACAGAATACCATAGTAGTATATATCGAGTATCGAGATGTTAGTTCCACTTTTTTACCACGATAGAATTGTAAATAAACAGATTCTAGTAATTACTTATGACAACCAGGAATATGTTGGGTAATTAAGTTAGCCTTAGTTATGTTTTGTAATTAGCAAAATGTGACAAAATTGGAAAGATATATATTGGTTGTTCTCGCTAGATTTCGTCTACTTCACCCATTATCGAGGATAACGTCACTTGCGCCATTTATCGTAATGAAGGTAGATTTGTGGTTGATAACAAACCTTATCTACTTATTAAAATTATAAATACTATCTTTCCGTACTATATCATACAATAACGTATTAATACGTTACTATTGGTGATTATTTACAGCCAAATATTGGTATAATTTATACCTGCCATGTTTCGATCGGTTTAAAGTTTCAGATACAGTACAGAAATCTATGGGGCAGGTGGGAGGATGGGGTCTAGCCAATGATTATACTCGTATACTATTAAACGTAGATAAGTTTTCCCCGGCTCTGCGTGGCAAGCCTCAAGGTAATCGACCGACTCGTCATCAGCCGGGACACGTCGGGCAACGCTGTTAGACGCGAGTCGTGACTTGTGAACAGTGACAATGCAATCTTGTGTGCTTAGAAAGTGCAACATCAAGAAGGCCAAGATACTAAGAGGTCTTAAGGATGTATCTTATCTTTGAATGTGTTGAGAACTCATTTTTATCATACTTTTACTTCATATTTAATGAGTATAACCTCTCTAAATATAAAATCGCATTGGATCTAGCAGTATATTTCTTGAGACAGATTTTTTTATGTAAATAGATCTACGATTGACCACCACTCGCCTGCTGTTAAATGTTGAGTTGATTTTGATGTTGTTGTTGTAGTGAAAATGTTGTAATATTAGCATTATAAGTAGTCGTCGTGTGCGGTGGTCGTAATAAGGACGTGGTGCACTCACAATAAGGAACTTGTTCCTCAGGATGATGCCGTAGAGCAGCCACATGCAGGTGACGATGGTACCGCTGCAAATGATCGGGAACGGCATGCCGGCAGTGCTCTTGTTCTTAATTATTGATTTCTGAAAACAAACACATAGAGTTCGGTTACACCATACGTCGGACACTCCGTACAACGGCACGCTTATCAGGGACACATAGGCTAGTCAACGTCTGTATATAATACACAGACACATACATGTACGAGTATGAAGTTATGGGTCTCGTCTGATTGTCGTTCGCTTGTGACGTCAACTGGAATTCGAGGGCTCGAAGCCCGCAACGCTTGTCTCGACTGACAACTGCGTCGCCAAGCTCCGGCAAACGACAAGGCGAGCGCGGGGAGAGGGTGAGGAACCCGAGATTGGCGGGAGGCGGTAAGTGTTCGTTCTGTATGTAGTGCTATTTAATATCTTCTGTGGTTACATCATAGATTAGATCAAGTACCTCAATGACACGTCATACGTCAAGTACAAATTTCGTCAGTCATGTCCTCCCGAACGATAACTCGTGTAATGATTAAAAAAGTTGTACCTATTATGATTTATCGTGAACGTCAGCTGAGGCTCCGAGGGTGGGTTGAGCAGAAGCTGCCTCCTCCTCCTCCTCCTTAATTTTTTTACAGTCATTTCTTCCCGATTTTATTTATATAAGCCAAGTTGAGGTCAAGCAATAAGCTTGCCCTGTTTGTTGTTTTGGGTCAAATTTAGACATCGAAATTTGACCCCCTTCCCGTTGACAGATTGATCTGATATTTGGTACACGCCTTTAGTTCATATAACAATACATTGAAGTATATAATTATAGTACCTATCATTCCAAATTCAATATGGCCACCGCCACAAAATGGCGGATTTCATATTTTTCCAGAACCCCCACAATATGGGTATCGAAAGGGCTTTTCTAATAGAATACAGTAAATGCAATTACCTACACCATTATCTTTCTTTTCAATAAAACCGTTTAACTTAAAAGTTATTAAGTGCTTATTTTATTTTTTTATTTTATTTTATTACTTTTGGGGTAATTTACAGCTAGGTTTACATTTTAGTTACTAAGTATAAACAAAAGAAGGCCAATTACAAATTTCCACGGATATTCTAAAATATAAACAATGTGTTGACGTTACATAAATAACGTTATAAGTGTAAAAAAAATTAAATATTGAAAAATGCGTTACTCAGCATCCGCTTGCACTGCACGACGGACGTATTGTACAAGTCAACATCATGCAGTGCAGCCACTGCATTAAAACTACGACTCGCTCTTAGCAGATAACTATTTTTCCTATAATTCGAATTAACTGTAGGAACAGATACAGTGCATGGTCTTCTAGTTGGATCGGCTGATACCTTCAAACCTACGCTGCAACAACTCAGGACAATCAACCGAACCATTTGCTATATTTAGTAGATAAACGACATCGGCAATATTTCGTCTCACGGTTAAGGGCAGAATGTGAAATTTGCGACAACGTGTAGTGTAGTCAGAAAAATAATTTTTAATTTTGAATTGAAGATGACGTAAAAACCGTTTCTGGATGCGCTCAATACGCGTTGAGTATATGTTATACATCGGATTCCAAACCTGTAACGCGTATTCGAGATGACTACGTACATAAGCACAATGTAAAATTTTAATAGTTTTGATTGATTTAAATTCTGCCGATAAACGCAAGACGAACCCGAGTGCCCGTGATACTATCAATATGCTCATCAAATAACAACTTACTATCGAATATCACTCCTAAATCACGAATAAATTTTAAGATATATATTGTTTAAACTATCTCATGGTGTAGTTTCATCTTGGTAGGGTAGTTATTTAAGGGTAGCTATCATAGGAGAAACAATAAGAAAACAATATAAAAACTGGCCTCCCACAAGAAACGCTCCAGGATATGCGCAGGCAACCCTATATATTCAGGACGTCTACCGATCACGGAATCTCCTGAAATAGGTGTCATCGTGGTAGCCGATGAGGTAAGCTTTTTGCAGAGCGCTCCCTTATTAAAAAAAAGACGTGTGGCACTCGGAGACTGCCGCGGTAAAGCTATTGCATAATAGCTTTACGCGCGGTGTGTTAGGTTATTTTCGTTACGGAATTTCTGGATTCGGTCTCCACGCTCAAGGCCCGCGATAGAAGCTATGCAATAGCTTAAAAGGCTTTATAACTTTGAATAGAACTCTAATAAAGTACCTACGAGTATAGGCAAAACATTATTTTATGACTGAAACAATAAATTTTCACCACCAAGCAGGTAAAACCGTCGGGCACAGTCAGTAAGCATTTTATTTTATCAATGGTGCACGAAAGAGGATATTAGTCAAGTAATAGTACTGATTTTGACGTCAGTATTTGACAAATTATGATAAAAATATTATTTACTACTTATGATAACTAATCAATTTATCATGAGTTTTAATTTTCATAATAGACGTCCAATTTTCCTGTTCTTGGCCATTTGTTATCGTGCAAACACGACGCAAAACTTTGAGGAAAAATGATCTAGACATAAAGATAAGGGTTAAAATCTGTTCAATCACCAAGGTCTATATTTGTACTCCAACTTCAATTACCACATTGAAGTTGGAGTACAAATGTAGAGTAGGTAATACAAGCGAATTATGTCGTCATCTGAATAGAGTCATTAATTTTCGTCGATACTACAGATCTGAATCAGGCACTTAAAAATATGCCATATAGGTATTGATTTGGTGATTTTCTAATTAGAAATCACACATAGCAAGTGTATTTTTAGGGTTCCGTACCTCACAAGGAAAAAAAACGGAACCCTTATAGGATCACTTTGTTGTCCGTCTGTCTGTCCGTCTGTCCGTCCGGGTGTCAAGACCTTTATCTCGAGAACGCGTGAAGGTATCGAGTTGAAATTAAAACCATATACGCAGATCCATAGTATCTTGCTGCAGAAAGAAAAATAAAGTTGCTAAGTTTTCGTAAAAAAAAAGTTACAGCCGAATATATCGTAAAAAACGCACATTTCGACACTCACAAGGGAATCAAAACCTATGGGGTACTTCCCGTTGACCTAGAACAATGAAATTTGGCAAGAAGCGTTGTGTTAGAGTACACATATAGGAAAAATCCGAAAACTGGTCATTTTTAATTTAATCACAAAAAAATAGTGTCTTTATGCAAGGAACGAAGTTCCAAATTTTAAAGTTCTTTAACCGTATCATGTGGGGTGTCATAAGAAAAAGCTTCATTAGCATTAGCTAAAACAGTTTTTCAAATATTTTTACGATGTATATTTTTCGGTATATGAAGGAAAATATAAAAAAAATATGATTTCCCCCTTTTATCTACTAGTTTGTACGGAACCCTCGGTGGGCGAGTCTGACTCGCACTTGTCCGGTTTTTTTTTAAACAAGATAGATCTACTATTGACCTCAACTCGCCTGATGTTAAGCGACGTTGTGGCCGAGGATGGAGCTCGTCGATCTAGAAGATATCAATTCACTCTAGCCTTCAAAATTTCAAGATTGTAGGTTTCAGGAAGTGTTTCTAGACTCTAGGCGTGGAATGCTCAATTCTCAAAATGGCATGAGTCTTAAAGGACTAATTATACAAATTGAAAATTCTACATATTGGTTGACATATTTTCTCACCAGTTCGAAGAGCGGCGAGGCGATCAGGTAGAACATGAAGGCGGTGATGATGGAGCCGAACCTGTTCTCCACCAGCTTGGGGTCCTCGTACTCCGCGTACCCGATCAGCGCCGCCGAGAACGCGCCAGCCAGACCGAGCTGTAGCCACACCTGACGACACAAACCAACTGCGTTTACACTCTCTGTTCAGCTGTTCTGTTCATCTGTGTGGTACTGAGGGCGCTACTGTCCTTATTTCATCAGTTTGTTCAGTCGAGACCACACTCTAAACAGTAACAAGATCATCTAAATTCTAAACAAACGCATTTATGTCACAACCTTTTAAGTAATAATTATACTTTACAAGTATACGTTTAGAAAACTCAAAAACCCCCGACAAATAAAAAAGGCTGAAGCGATTTTGATGAAACATAGATAAGAACACTCTCGATGAAATCCTCTTTCAAAAAAAAACAAACTTGATCTGATTCGGACCATCCGTTTGAGAGCTAAGCTGCCACAGACAAATACAGATATATAGATACACAAGTCAAAATTATAACACCCCCCTTTCGGGTCGGAGGTTAAAAAGAAACTGCAACAACCGACTTGAAAATGCGTAATTTTGTTTTAAAAACCAAACTACTGAACCGAATTTGATGAAATTACTATGGGACTGAACTGAAAGTATATCTGATCAAACCGGTTTAAAAATCACGGAGTTTATTTATTTATTTCAGAAACACCAACAGTATACATATTACATGAGACTTAGTAGGTAATCTCTAATATGATTATAAGTTCTGATATGCATACCTATAACAGGCGTCTATTTCTCTATTCTATTCGAGGTAGGTTGGGAAACCATGAGTCTCTCCGTCACTGCGACCCTTGCGGATCTATTGTAACTTCCCTCCTAAAAAAAGGTTACAGCACCTCTCCCAGTCCCAAATGTGAGATAAATCTCACCAGGGACTTTGGGGCGGAGGCCCTCACGTCCTCAGGGTAGAGGACGGGTCCTCCCAGGAGCTGGCTCCTCTGGTAGTGGAGCGCCACACATTCGCAGAGGACATGGATGGGATTAACACTGGGATTAACAGGCGTCTACATCATTCTTTAACTAAAACTATATTCATTTAAAATGAAAACCTATAAGATAATCTAACAGTGATATATAATGTTATATTATCGGAGTTATGCAGCAACAAACATACACAAGTATCAATGTTAAAAGAAAAACAAAATACCCGACTGCAGAAAAGAGGTTTTTGCAGCCTGACTTATGTTTTTTTTTAATTTTGATGTACCCAGTGTCACTCTCACAACTAAGACGAATCTATTGACACCACTCACATCAAAATCGGTCAATGCTCTAGGGCGTGTCAAAGAAATATACATACATACATACACTCGAAAAACATAAACCTCCTTCTTACGCAGTCGGGTAAAAATAGATAAAGTAGAATTGAGAACCTCCTCCTTTTAGGAAGTCAGTTAAAAATATAGTGTTCGTACCTTGAACTTCTGGTCAGAGTAGTTGAAGTATATGAGGAGGTAGACCAAGCTGAGCGCGAGCCCGACGAAGTTGACCTGGATCATGGCGCTGTCACGCAGGATGAACCCGAACTTCAGGTTGAGGACGCCCCTACCAGCATACCAAACGAGTTCGTTACCGTTCTCACGAGAACCGAGAATATACGAGAGGACAAATAGAGCGACGTCGCTAACGTCTACGTGGGTGTCCCGAGAGACAAATGGCGAGGAATATTGTAAATCAAACTAGGCATGGAACTCCGGATATTGTAGTCTTAACAGAGAGCTTATGTGCTAGCAAACTATTTTATAGTTGGTAATGTACGTTAAAAGTAATATTTTCTGGAATAAACGTTTTTTCTTGCAAACTAATGCCTGCTTTACACGAGGTTAAGTAGCTAGATTTTAAGTAAATTTTTGCTAAAAATTAAGTTGTTGTTGTTGAAGATGTTCAATGAAACCTATTTGTAGGTGCTAATAAAAAAAAACTAAAGTATTAGTTAGTTTTTTGAATTGTAATGTGAAAAAAAAACAACTGCCTACGAAATATAGAATGTTTATTGAGAAGTTTTATGTGCTTTTAATTAATTTACTCAGGATCCTATACTCAGATAATCGTAGCGAAAACCATTAAATTTTAAGTGTTGTTTTGTTTCCAGCCTGAAGTAACCCATTGCTGAGCAAAAGCCTGCCTCCGACTTTTCCATTGTTGGCGGTTTTGTCCGTTGTTGTATCAGATATTAGGTCAAAGGTGTCAAATAATTAAGTAGGTACAATTATCAACGGTACAGAAATTAATTTAGTAAAAACCCAAAGTTAACATTTAGTTGACAATGAATGTACAGGAATAGAATTCTTTGCGACCATCAATGTTCTTGAGAACTACAATCTTGAAATTTTCAAGGCTAGAGTGAATAGATATATTCTAGATCGACGAACTTCATCCTCGGCCACACCGCCCCTTAAACTCAGGCGAGTTGGTGGTGATGGCTTGTGGTGGTAACAAAAACACAAGTTGACGAAAAATATAATCTTTTCGGCTAAGTAGGAGGCGGAGCCTCGACTTCATACGTTTGAACTGTCTCATCGATACTTTCACGCAACAAGATGTCGAGTGTGTAATTTTGTAACTTTATATTTATACTTTAATAATTTTTCTATTAAAAAACCGACTTCAAACGCAACTTACTAAATACTACACGATTATAAACTTTATAAAGTGACCTCTTTTCACTCGCTCTTTTTTCTTTTGTCAAGAATGCGATATGTAATTGAATGTCAAATGCTCGTCTTCGAAGATTAGAAAATGTGCAGATGTTTATACGATAATCCTTAATATTTGATTGCAAAGAAAAACGTGTAGGTGGAACTCTGCGATTCTATAATCTGACGCACTCAGGAATACATTAAAAATATTTTAATTTTTAGAGATTATTCAAAAAGTAATAAAACGATGTTTATAAAATAATTATGGGACCAACTTGGAGCTTTCTCTATACACAAATTCAGGAAACACAAAAATGAATTCTTGTATGGCGGAGTAATTCGTGTACATACATTAAAAAAATACGGTACGAATTGATAACCTCCTCCTTTTTCGAAGTCGGTTAAAAATACTGAAAAAACAGTCTTCAAAATACGCAATTTGTTTACTTGGATGACATTTTTCCAGTCATTTTGTTATAAAAATCAAATTACGAAACCGATTTTGATAAAATTTATATGGGACCACCTCTGAAGTATATACAACCTACCAAACAAAAAAAACATAATCAATTCACAATTGGCGGAGTAATCGGTGAACAAACATACAAAAAAAACACACACACAGTCGAATTGAGAACCTCCTCCTTTTGGAAGTCGTTTAATAAAATGAAAGAATGTCGAAATGAGCATAAAATTGTAGAAAAATTTGTGCAGAACGCCAAACCAGAAATTTAAAAGTAATCGACCTAGGTACGTCCTAAAGTTTTAATTATTTTTGAATGTAAACGGTACTTATATTTCAATTAAAATTTACTTAACAACAACAACGTCCCATTGCTTCATGCGTACTTTTCAGAAGTGGAACTCCTTGCCGTCTACTCTGTTTCCTGAGACATGCAATCTTGGAATGTTCAAGGGTAGGGTAAATAGATTCCTATAGATCGTAGTGATCCATCCTCTTCGGGTTCGTGATCAAACGTAGATCTATTACGTTTAAACAAGTATCTATATTAAACAAATCTTTTTAAAAACAAGCTTTTACTAAGTATGTTCTTGTTAATAATAAAGTACTCGCCAAGACGAATCAAACGAGCCGAAACTCGATGGGGTTGCGTCATTTCATTACAGATTTCTTATGACCAACTTCCAGCTCCATCATCAGATCCTGGTTACAATTGAAAGACAAACTACTCGTCAAGACGATTAAAATGAGCCCAAACTCGATGAGGTTGTGTCGTTTCATTGCGAAGTTCCTTTGGCCACCTTCCAGTTCCATCATCAGATCAGCACCATGTCATCATAATATTGCATTGTCACACGATTTACACATGTATGCAAAATTTCAGCTAAATCGGTAACCAGGAAGTGGATCAAATTTAATTTGCAAGATTTGATGACAAACATCGGACAGGTGAAACTAAATAAAACCTTGTAAAAAAGACGACAGTTACATGATCAAACCGCCGATGAAGGGCATGATGCCGATGCCGCGAGTGCTGCCTTGCTTGTAGATGTCCCAGCAGATGAAGCTACCGGAACCCATCTGTCCGATGGTGACGATGGCGGCGATCTGCCCCACCAACTCTTTGTACGGCTGCAGCACATCTGCTAACAGGTCCATGGTTATCTGAGGGAGGAAACTACGGTTAATAACTGTTAAACAAAACATTTTGACGCATCGGTAAGCGCAGTGTAAGAAGACCAAGAAGACCAGCCACAAGATACGGAACGACGGGAAGTACCCCGTAGGTGTTGATTCCCTTGTGAGTGTCGAAATGTGCGTTTATAACACGCTTTTATTAGGTCGACCTGTATGTAACTAACTATGTAATGAAATCTAAGGTAACTAATTTAACCATCTTCCAAGGATCGTAGCGTCATGAAAATTGGCAGCAGTATGTAGTTCTGATGACAATACAATAATATGGTAATGTCGAACTGATCTGATGATGGAGACGGAAGATATGAACTAGAACTTCATGATGGAACATCGTATCATAGCTGTGTTTGGATTTGTTAGAAAAGTCTTGTAATGAACTTTGACCACGATTAGGTTTCAAGGTTCACCCACTTCAAACGGTCAGATTTTATTAAAATTTTATAGACTTATGGAGGACCGATGACAATACAATAATTGGATAAGATTGAGCGTGTTCTTTTAGTTTTTAAACTATTATATTTTATTTACGATATATTTGGCTGTAACTTTTTTTTACGAAAACTTAATTTTTTGGTACTTATTCATAATCGTTCGATATCGGAAAATCTTTTTCTCTCAGTCAGTTCTCATGTAAATGACAGAAATCGAATTAATCGTATTTACATCCAACAGGTTGCGAATAGCCCTAAGAAAATGTCAAAAATTCAGACGTCATTTCCTGAGGGCTATTCACAGGCTGTTGGATGTAAATTCGATCTCTGTCACTTATATGAGAACTGAGAGAGAAACGTATAATTTTTGAAACATTCTATACAAATACAAATACAAATTCAAATAATTTATTGATAAAATGTCATTTACAGGTCAATTAATAAAAATATAAAAATATATCGAACGATTGTGAATATGGGCGCTAAAAAGTGTTAAATGTGATCTACTATAGATCAAATTGGGCCTAGCTAAAACACCAAATTAAGGAGTTGAAACGGGACATAAAACATTATACATAATATAATATGAAAGTCCTATCATTTCAACATTAGGGGCACGAAATTTAATATATTTAGGTTACTAAATTTTACTAAGGCGGACGCTTTGTCAAAACTTTGCCATAAAGTTAGCTTCTTATTTCGGCGTACAAAAAAAAACAAGCAAATTATGCAACAATACCTAACCACCAACGACAAGGCCGTAGATAATCACTACAAGCTAGATAATATAACAAGTATCATCATCATCATCTCAGCCATAAGAAGTCCACTGCTGGACATAGGCCTCCCCCATGGATTTCTACTGAAACTCAAAAACCCCCGACAATCAAAAACGGTTTTTGATGAAACATAGCTAAGAACACTACCGACTAATTCACCTTTCAAACAAAAAAAAAAAAAAAAAAGGTTAATCCGTTCGGAAGCTACGATGCCACAGAGAGACACACACACAGACACGTGAAACTTATAACATCACGTCGTTTTTGCGTCGGGGGTTAAAATAATAATATCTACACTTGAAATGCCTTCAAATGCAAATACATACATATATTCACGATTCACCATTATTACGAAGAAATATGCAAACGATAACAGAAGAAACATCCACGAGGCAAAATAATTAAAAACTAGTTATGTGACCTACATCCTAATATTATAAAAGCGAAAGTAAATCTGTTGTCTATCTGTTTGTTACACCTCTTCGCGACTAAAAACGCCTGATTCAATCATTATGTTTAACATAGAGTTTCGTTAGGACCTGGAGGACATAGGCCATATTTTATCATAAACACCATTTTTCATCACTACGCGGGGCGCAACCAGTTTAAAATAAAAATAAAATACCTGTATAAAAATAAACGAACAGTAAAACACGAGTCGCGCGGCACAACCTCACCCGAGCAAGGGGAAAACGAAATTGAAACGGTTTCGCTGTTCACTTCGCCGAGTGAATTGAAGCCTTGATAGTATCGTAATGATGCAATGATAATGACTGATAGACGACGTACGCGACGTATCTGTGAGTGAAAAAATTAAAAACCTTGAAGGTCGCTCACTGCGTGTGGTTATCCTATGGCAGTCCGCTACGTGTATGTATAGATATAACTATATAATGTTTTGTTGACAAGAATAGATTGTTCGTTAAGTGTACGAGTAGACACACTAATTAATGGAGACGCTTTTTAACCGACTTCAAAAAGGAGAAGATTCTCAAGTCGACTGTATAGAAATAATGTGTTTTGTTTGGTAGGTCAGAGGTGGTAAAAAAGAAAAAATACGTTTGATCAAAATCGATTCAGTAAAATTTAAAATTTAAAACAAAATAACTGAAAAAAAAAACATGTCACCCAAGTAACTTTATCACAACAGACAATCGGAAATTGCGTATTTCAATCGGTAAACTTTCAGTTGTAATCAGTTGTTTCAGTTATTATTCCCGAACTATTTATCATACCTACTAGTTTGTACGGAACCCTCCATAGGCGAGTCTGACTCGCATTTGCAGGGCTTTTTTTTTCAATATGGCGGCGCGAGCGGTAAAGATATACGAGGTGGTAAAGTAGAAATTCGGAGAGAGCACATCCAAATCTATAAAACACCAACTTCCGGAAAACTTTTTAAGCAAACTTACCAAAATATGATCGACCGAGGTGCTTCAATAAATAGTACTATTTGTTGAAGCACGTCGGCAAGACTTTCGAAAGAAGAACATCTAAGTTAAATAGATATAAGATATAAGAAACTCATTGTATAGGACTTGTTAGTCCTTTACAATTAGAATTAATTCTATGGATACTTTTTTTTAAATTAACCTATGCTGTCCCACTGCTGGGCAAAGGTCTCCCCCATTTCCCTCCACAAGTCACGATCCTGCGCCATCTGATGCCAATCTTTTTGGAATTTGCCAAGATCGTCCTCAGAGCAAGGATCATCACGCCAGCGTTTCTAGGTCTACCTGGACATCGTCGTTCATCTGGCGTCGACTGCGTGACGATGGATATGGATATGACTATGGATACTTATATATATATATATATGTGTATATATATATTTTAGCCCTGTTTTGTACAAACTGTCCCACTGCTGGGAACGGGCCATATTCTCATTGTGAGAAGGGTTAGGCCATAGTCTCCCACGCTGGCCAAGTGCGGGTTGGCAGACTTTACACATCTTTAAGATCATTGAGAACTCTCAGACATAATAGGTTTCCTCACGATGTTTTCCTTCACCGTTTGAAGTTGGCGGCAATCAACAATACAGACAGAGGTGCGTGCCACGGGATTCGAATCCAGGACCTGCGGATCGCAAGTCAGTCGGTCTCACCACTAGGCTGCCGGAAACTTATATTAGCAAAATAGAAAATCATGCTAACATTACATACAACACAAATAACGTCGATTCGTTGCCCCAATATGATATAGATAAGGACGCAAAAGGGTTGCGCAAGAGTTTTCAAAGTTGCGTAGCAATTTCATTATTTTTGAAATATTCCTCCTAAACACTAATTAATTCTCTCGGTCTCCTGAAGAATCCATAAATAAACCTATTAGTTGTGTTGTGCGCGCCGTGCGTATGTAAACAACAGCTAGATTGGGTGAACGAGCAGCAATCACTTCCCCGCTTTTATTACAACTAATGGTTTGTAAATTGAGTATAATGCGTCATGAATGAGCACACCCACAGCGGCGCTCGTAGGATGCTGACGTCACGGGAGTAATGAGACCCAAGGAGCGCAAATCTACTCTGTCAATGAGATTTTATCTATAGAGAGGTTATACTCATTGAATATGAATTAAAAGCGCGGCAAATCTCAGTTTTCGGCACTTTCGAGGATAAGACTACATCCATAAGGCCTTTTAGTATCTCTGTGTTGCACTTTCTAAGCAAACAAGATGAAATTGTCATTGTTCACAACTTCACAAGTCACGACACACACACGTCTAACAGCGTTGCTCGACGTGTCGGGCGATTACCTTGCCACGCAGAGCCGGGGATAATCTATCTACGTATAGCATCATTAACAAGATATTATATTTATTCTATAACATAATTTGGTAGTTTTACGGGGAATTTTGAAAATTACTAATTTTATGATATGTTAAAGTTGATGAAGATGGCCCAGCTAAGAACATTCCCGATATATAATCCTCTTTCAAGAAAAAAAAACGTACAAATGTGAGTTAGACTCGCCCACCGAAGGTTCCATATAAACTAATATGTATGATAAATTTATCCCGGAAATCCCACGAAACCGGGAACTAAGCTGTTAAAACCTTAGGGCGAAGCTAGTCATTGATAAAAGGGGAAAATTATATATATAAATAAATATATATATTTTTTTATATTTTTCGTCATAAGTCGAAAATTACATATCGTAAAAATAATTAAAAGCCTCTTTTAGCTTGTGCTAATGAAGCTCTTTCATATAACCCCATATGATATGGTTAATGATTAACTCACTCACAAATTTGGATCTTCATTCCTTGCATATGGACCCTATTTTTAACCGACTTCCAAAAAGAAGGAGGTTATCAATTCGGTCTGTATTGTTTTTTTTTTGTATGTTGTTCACCGATTACTCAGCTAGTTATGCATTGATTTTGATGATTCTGGAGTTCTTTGGTTTTTATAACAAAATAATTTTATTGGTAAGATATCATACAAGCGCCTGTAGAAAAGTGAACAGCAAGTCGAGTATGTGTGTATATTTTGTATTTTGAAGTCGATTTTTTCAGTTATTTAAACTATAATTATTTTGTGATTAAATTAAAAATGACGACAACAAAAAGACAATGCTTCTTGCCAAATTTCATAGTTCTAGGTCAACAGGAAGTACCCTATATAATACATATTTATAAATAAATTTAATTTAATTTTGATGTGCTCTTTCCGAATTTTTTACTTTATCACCACATATCATTGCTGATTGTGACGCCATATTAAAAAATAGCTCGTAAAAGAGATATTGTCAAGAAACTGATAACAAACAAGATAATTAAATGATGATGAAATTAAGAGAAATGTTGTTGCATTATCTTTTGCCAGTAAATTCAGCATTTCTTAAACGAAAGAAACTGTTTTCTACCCCTTAATATTATCCGTATTCGAAAATTATTTTATTATATGATTGGAACTATCAATGGCCATCCCACGACAGTGTTTTTTCAAAATTTAAACTTTTAATTTCTTAAATTTGGACTGTAACAAAATTGCAAAAAGTAACCCATAGACAGATAGACCTTTATGATTTATATCAGATAAACAAAATAATTCTACCCCTAAAAATTATCGAAATTCGGTAATGTTTAGGGGAAAACAATTTTCTCCTATTTGTATGGGAGATTGGATGACTTGAAAGCAGCAAACCTGGTGTACTGTAGAGCTTGTGTCTTATATCAATGCTTAATTAAATTTAGTTGTTATAACAACCAAGTAAAGTCTTTAGCCGCCAAATACCGAGAAAAAAATATTAAAGATCCAAAAATTTCCATACAAAACCATGCTATTTTATCAAGTTCCAATAATTGGCGTTCCGTTTCATCCACGGCGCACATAGGTTGATCTCGGGTACTTAGACAGGAATTCCGAGTTGTCATAAAAGAAACTTAACAACCTTTATTAATCCACCTTGGGTCCTTAAACAGGATTTCTGCAATGTCATGAAAAATACTAACAACCTAACCTATTTTCTGATCCAGTAAGGTAAAAATAAAACAAATGTGACTATAAAACAAAATATGTTTCTTTTTAGGCAATAGAAAATGCGCGCCATGGATGTAACAGAACACGAAATGGTCAAACTCATCAAAATAGTGTGATTTTGTATGGGAATTTTCCAATCTTCACCAATTTTATTTCTCGGAAAGTATTTGCATTCGACGAAAGATTTTACACAAAGCTTACTTATGATACATCTATATCTATGGAAAAAAAAAACTCAACTCGATTGGTCCTAAAGCCTGCTTTTACAAAGAGATTCCAATCTATAGAAAGGTTATACTCATTGAATTAGAAGTGAATACATGGCGAATCATGCTGTACCTATATACAGCTATAGTGCAGACTCACAGCGACATTTATAACCGTCTAACTTATAAACGCATGTTAAAATCTTATTTACTGAATAAAGACTTGTCGCTTTCTGTCAGGCAGTAACTGTCATGCGCGAAAACGGAATAAAACACTGTTTAACTAAAATGCGCTTATTCAGCGTTCATAAGTAAGGTCGTTAATGCATAGATATACAATCCTTGTTGCCAGAAAGGGGTATTGACTATTGACAGTTACAGTTCACAAATCATGACACTAGTGTCTGACAGCGTTGCTTGCCGTGTCGCGATTGAAGGCAGGTCGGGCAATTACCCTACTTGAGGCTTGCCACGCAGAGCCGGAGACAACCCATCTATGTATTGACATATCACTGTGATTTTACTTCATATTCAATGAGTATTGTAGCCACATATTTAAGCGTACGTTATAGATAATCTATCACAAAATATAAGGGAATACTACGTATTCCTCTCTAATCTCATTGCACTAACTCACATCAGCTGGTATTTGAAAATAACCTAAAAATCAAATTATGTATGTATATTCTCTTTGCTACTAATAATGTGTTTACTTACCTGATAGTGTTTATCTTCCAATTAAAATAGTAAACGTAGTTGAATTAATAATTAAAAATACAGTAGAATATTATATATATTTAGTGCTAGGGCAAGGAATTTGGATTTCTTTATTTTTGTTTTGAGATGAGCAGGGTGCGAGCGGGTAAGTTAAGAAATAAACTTGACATTGACAACAATATTTAAGTGATAGATGACGATGAATGTAAAAATATTTTGACATTAACTGAGTTGTCTATGGCTATGCGGTATTTTAGTGATGCGCAATTTAAATCTGAATTTGAATGAATTTTATCGATTACCCCTTTATCGCATACCATGACAAATTTGGAATACTCAGCTTTTGGTGTAATATATTACTGCCAGCGGCATCTACGATCTTTTCTTGGAACTAATTCATATGTAGGAAGTGTAATTCACCTAAATATGTGCCAGTGGCGCCTCTACAAAGACGGTTAGGAACTTAAAAACGACAATTTGTCAGTCAGTTGCCAAAATTTGACAGATTGAAAATTGGCAGGTATTCGATTCGATTTTTTATTGGTTTTTTCATAATATCCGAGGAAAAATAGTGATTCACCTGATAGAATAATGAACCCAAAGATGTTTTACAGCAAAAGAAGTAAGTTCGAACCATAACATGTATTAAATATTATCATTTTTTAAATGTTCCCAATTTGGAACACTATGCAGTTGTTATGTTTTTTGTAGTTCCAAATATGGAACTTTAAGCACTTCAGTCATTACTTTAACAGTACCAAATGCGGAACATTATGCAGCTTTAGATGAAGATACTCTTATACTTTTAGGTTATTTTTTAATAAACTTTAGTACTTAATATGGAACTTCAAGCGCTTCAACTATATGATCGGGAGATCAGAAAAACGCCCTGAGTATATTATATAATTATGTTTATACGTGATTATTTTTAGACTTTCTGAGTATATTATATAATTATGTTTATACTTGATTATTTTTAGACGTTCTGAGTATATTATATAATTATGTATAAACGTGATTATATTTGAACGCTCTGAGTATATTATATAATTATGTTTATACGTGATTATTTCTAGTAAATTTCCTTAAGTTTCAACAAGGATCGCAACTGTTTTAAAAACTTTCACACATAATTTTTTTAAATTAAATACTTATGCATAGCTACACTTTAATTCTTTTATTTTTTAAATTCCTGTATTCAAATTATACATAATTAGATCTCACCGCATGTTGTGCCAAATATGGAACGTCTGAGTTAAAGAACTGGAACGCATGGCGTTCCATATTTGGAACAATTACTTTTACCTATATATCTCTTTTAAATGGTCTTCTATATTTTTTGAATATTTTTTGGGGCCCTATATATGCCCTTTAATGACATATATTTTTCCCAAAGGCTTTAAACAATCCAAAACAATTCAAAACGAAAAAGGGTTAATCAATCAAATGAAATAAATCGAATAAGAAATTATTACCTATTGCATGTCTGTAATTTGTTACTTTTACTGGCCAAATTTGCCGTAGCTATTTTTTATCTGACTTTAAACTGAATTAGCGTATCAAATGCCTAAGTAAAATTTAGAAACTACTTAAATTCTGAAGGAAAAGCAGCGGGATTATTCTATAGAAAATATTAATAAATTTAAAATGTGTCTTAGTAATGTTTTATTCCAAGAACTATACAGCTTTTCTGACGCAAATCTTGCATGTGATTACTTTTTTTCAAACTTCAAACTATACTATAATTTGTGCTTTCCATATAAAATAGTCATTATTAGAGTTAATAAATCGATAAAGTGGTTATCTCGTGGCATAAAAATTTGTAGCAAAAACAAAAGAAATTTACTTTGGAAATATAGACTGAATCCTACAAAAACTTATAAAAGTATCTTCCTTAATTACTCAAAACATCTTAGAAAGATCATTGTTCTAAGTAAACGGGCACAAAATAACTTTAACATAAATTCATCTCATAACAAGTCAAAAACTGCATGGCAAATCATAAATAGTACCAAATTAAATTTACCTAAAGAAGCCATAACAAAAATTTAACAAGATAATAAAGATAAAACGGATCCGATAGCTATAGCCAACGCATTTAATAGTTTTTTCATAGATAAAATAAAACCAGTCCCTAAGTCAGGATATAAAGTGACTGCTAATATAAATCATAGTAAAGATTCTATGTTCGTGGCACCAAGCACGCCACAAGAAATAAGGAAAACAATACAAAACTTTAAAAACACTAAAAGTGTTGGTGATGACGAAATCTCAACTTTCATACTAAAATCAGTAAGTGAATATGTGTGTACCCCTCTAAGCTATATTATTAATTTGTGTAAATCCACAGGCACATTTCCGAATTCTCTGAAAACGACCATTATTCAACCTTTATTTAAAATGACAATAGAGAGAATATGGAATGCTTTAGGCCCATTGCATTTATATCGATATTTTCAAAAAAAAACCAGAAGTTTGTTTATAATGAGTTAAATGATTATTTAGAGAAAAATAATATTCTATGCAATAAACAAAAGTCTTAATATGTATGGATAAAAGCACTCCGGTATGCGCCATATTCTGTGATAAGACGCAGGCGTTCGATTACGTAGATCACAGAATCTTAGCTAGTAAATTAGAAGCGTATGGAATACGTGGTAACGTTTTAGATTTGATAGAGTCTTACCTAGCAGATAAAATACAAATCACGGAAATCAGTCGAGTCAATCTTAACACGAAAGCAGAAGAAATATATAGATCTTATGAACGCAAAGTGGCGTACGGAGTTCCACAAGGTAGTATCCTGGAACCACTTTCATTCATAGCATACATAAATGACTTGCCTAATGCTACATCTCAACCTATGAGATTATTTGCAGATGATAGCACTATCACCGATATCGTTAAATCTTTGACCTCACTTATATCTTGGCTTGAAAACAACTTAAAAATTAACCTAAATAAAACAAATATAATGCATTTTAGACAAAGAGGAACAAAGAAATGTAATATTAATTTAGCATATGATAATAACATTATAAATAAAGTAGAAAGCTCAAAATTTCTTGGATTATAATACATTGACTGAAAATTGAATTGGAAATCACAAACAGAGCACCTTTCGAAAAGAATAAGTAGCCAAAATGTGCCATCGGCAAACTAGCTCGTACTCTTAATATAGAATCTTTACTTAAAGCCTACTATGGGTTAGTTGAATCAATTTTGAGGTACGGGATTATTTTTTGGGGAAATTCAACAGAATAAAAATATATTTTTAAATGCAGAAACGCTGTATTCGTTCAATTTTTAAACTCAAAAAAAAAAGAAATAGCTGTAAGCCCTATTTTTTAAAGTATAAAATTCTTACACTTCCGTGTTTATACATTTTAGAAACGGCCCTTTTTGTAAAAACAAACCAGGAGCGATTCCCCACACTATCTGATACTACTGTAAGAAACAGGCGCGACCAAAACCAACGACGCGTACATGAAGGAAAGACAGCCCTGATGCAAAATAGCGTCGTATGTATGGGTCCTAAAATCTACAATAAGATTCCTAAGTCAATAAGAGACCAGAATAGTAATTTATTTAGAAAAAAGTTGAAGGCTTTGTTATTGCAGAAGTGTTATTATTCTATTAATGATTTTTTTAAATGACAAATTTTAATTTTATTGACATATTATGTGTATCTTTTATTGCTTCTGCTTTGTCATATTTTATATATTTTTGGTTTTTGTTCTATTCTAATAACAAATAATATTTTTATTTTTTTTGATTTTTCGCTTGTGCATGATGCTGTCTACCTGACATTTGTACGCCTAATCGGCACAACATAATTTTAAGCGACTAAATTTTGTGTAACATCTTTTATGCACTTGTTGTATAAAATTCTCGTGTTGTATGCAAATAAATTATTTTTATCTTAATCATCTTTATTTAATTATTTTTATCTTTAGAAAAAAAAACATTCACAAGTTCGATTCTCATCAGGGCTGCCGTATCGCTGACAGAAAAGATGAGACCCTTATAGGGTCGTGCGATTCGTATTTGGCTGATGTTCTGATAGCCATGACCACAATCTTTTTGTTAAGTGTCTGTAATTCAACCATCGCCCGTTTCGATCACGCGTAGCAACATTTTTGAAGATATAAAATAACTGAATGAACGTATGAAAAAAAAAACACTAAAAATCATCATTACAAATTTTCGACAAAAAGGAAAGGTCTATACAATATTGGGACTTTATTCAGAAGAATTTATACGCACAATTATATATACGTAATTTAAAAGCTTCGGTTCTTAAGTACATATTTATATATATATAATATTTTTTAGTGTATCCCTTGTAACAAATCATTCAAATACATTTCTGCCTAATAATTTGGATAATAAATAGTAACACTGAGGTATAAAACCGTTATCAGGGATAAAAATGGAATTCCTCAAGTATCACAAGTACCTATATACTGTCACTATCAATTTATTTATTTTTTTATTTAATTCCATTGTTATATTGGTAATTATTCAAACTTAATTTAAAAAAATCGAGTTATGTTAAGTGCTTTTATATATGCCTGTATGGTTAGAATAATATGCTATTATTCACATCAAAGGATACTTTGCGTATATTTTTATTTTTTTTAGAACCAGCTTCCATACATTTTTTATCCTCTCCTTTCATATTCAAAAGTATCTTGCCTTTAAATATCTTGGTGTTGCACTTTCTAAACACACAGGATGGCATTGTCACTGTTCACAAATCAAGCAGATTTCGCGTCAAATTTACTACAAATACTACAATTCAGTGTTTTCAACTTTTGTAGATCGATGAGTTTTGATTGTTTTTATGTATCGATTTTTATACTAGGTGGATGGGCATTTCTATTAGTTTGTACTAATTTGTAAGAAAAAAAGTTAGTCTATGGTACGCCCTGGCACGAAATTGACATTTGTAGTGATTTTCTTGAACATTTTTCCAATTTCACAAATTTTTTGTTAGTTAGCCGATCTATTTTAGGATTAATGACTGATAAGCATTATTAAAATCTCCGCGTTAAGTTCTCATTGTTCTGCTATGTGCTCCACGGACGGATACTACGAGTCGCTATGATAGGTGTTTAAATATTGTGGTGGTTTGTTGCTAAGGTTTACAGAAGTGGTGGTTGTGAATATGCAATGGAAACACAGGGGTTGGAAAGAGCTGTGGCTCTGGGCGTTGTTGCTGGTTGTGCTTTGCTCGATGGCCGCTTCGCAGAAAATCGGTGACCCATACAAAGTACTGGGTATTCATCGGCGCGCAACTCTCACAGAGATCCGTAAAGCATACAAACAACTTGCCAAAGAATGGTCAGTTTATAACTTAACAGTTTGAATTAACGTTCAGATAAATATTTTTATTTGATCCTGAGAAATTATGTCAGCCAAGAGTTATTTGAATATATTTTTTTTACTTAAAACCTTTTACACATATGATACCTACTAACTTTGTAGATACTTTGTATGCATTACCTAATTTTATATTATTTTAGGCATCCAGATAAAAACGAAGATCCATCAGCAGAAGCCCGTTTTGTTGAAATCAAGCAAGCATATGAACTGTTATCTGATACAGAGCGGCGGCAGTCATATGACTTGTATGGAATCACAAATGAAGATGAGCATTTGTATAAACAGAGACATGATTACAGTCAGTATTCTAGATTCAGGTGAGCTTATACTATGTTTTTTTTTTAAATAAAGTAGAATATTTTCTTACAAAATATTTAAAAAAATTGCACTAATATCTATACTGTTGAGATTTAAGTACTATCATCACTGTTAGACTAAAGCCAGAAAGCACATTGCTCGGCATAAACCAATTTTAACTCTAGAACGCTACCCTCAGTTTTGTACACACTACTACTACCGTGGGGTACAGGCCTACCCCACAGACATTTTGTGGATAAAAATAAAACCATTTAGTAAATAATCAAAATGTTGTATTCCTTATAATCACTAATTTAGATAGCATGCAAAAATTATCATTTCGGAACATTTTCTTTACTTTTCGTGACACATTTGTCATATTTTAATCATATGTTCCGCACAGATATATCGCCTACAGGAGCCACACACATTTCTTGATTTTCGCTCTTTGGCACGTGAACAGAAGCAGCAGCGCCTGATTCGGAAGTCGGACTGAACCGGCTCAGTGATGTTTCTATCAATGTTTAGGATACCACGGATGGATTCTCGGATATCCCGGGGCAAAGTTGGCCATGTCAATTTCTCTTGCAATTGAGTTGTTATGAGGGACATTCCCAAATCCTTCAGAAATTGACGCCTTTTTTTAATTGCTTTATTTTCGGCCATTGGAGACATGGTGTACAGAATCCAATAGTTCACTCCAACCGTATTTAGCAGCATAAAGAAGATGCAAAGTGGTCATCTTCTCGTTATTATTCTGTTATTCTTGCCTTTACCATACATAACCAACGGACCATATATTACCTTTACGGGATCCCTTCCACTTACATTTTGTTCTGACACCTCATACTCAAAGGTATCTTCATCAGCATTAAGACCCTCATCTACAGTGCCAGTAGTAGATGGATCGTTTTGGGAGCTTACACTTGCGGCGTCGTCTATAAGGCGAAAGTCCTCAATGATGCCATCAGGTTCATCATTCAAAATGTCACCAATGCTCAGCTCGTCATCATCTGAATCCTCCAAGTATGCCGCTATTTCATCATCTCCCGATTAGGCCAACCAGAAGTCATTATAGCTTGTAAGTGCTTTTGAAATAATATTTAAACATGTAGATATTATTAAAACACATTTTATATCTTCATGCATAATACAGGTAGGTACTGTACAATATGTTTCGCAATGTTTTATGTATAATGCAATTGAAACTAGCCAGTAAATATCTGAAATTCAAAAATAATCACTCGTAAAAAACTTTGGTTACTACTACCGTGGGGTTCACCTGTACCCCGGAACACCTGCGCTGACGTTTGCACTTGCACGAGTCCTACGTTCGATTGACCTATTTACGCGGCAATGATCTAATATAGATTAGCTTGAGCAGCAAACCAGTGGTTGCAATACTTTTGAAAATATTGCCGTTTGAAGAGTGGTTGGGGTACGCCTGTACCCATGGTAGCGTTTAAGAGTTAAGGTGGTTTGATCACTATACAAAGGTATTTTTAACAACTATGATCAAAAAGACTATAATTTTGTAATGAAGTACTTATGGTTAACTTTACTTAATATAGGTCTTTATCGGCGACAAATCACATTTGTTGAAGGAAAAAGTTTAAAAGCAAAAGATAATTTTTATCAATTGCATAAAATTTGCTGTTCTGTTTTCTTCAACAAACATTATTTGCCGCCAATAAAGAATGATATTTAAGCTAACCAAAATTACTTCATTGTAAAACTCCTTTATACATAATACTCTTTTTAACCATATTTGGTTAGAATACTTTTGTATGGAAATTGTACCATTTTAATCAAAGTTTTTTTACTTTTTTCCCTAGTTTTTTTTTTCATTTGTGGGGTTTGTACTGTATCTGCCTTATCTCCTTTCATCTCTATCAATTGTCATAATTGTATTTGCACCTTTATATCAATATTATTATTCATATTTCATGTAGATTCATGTAGATTTTTTAAACTTCATCCACTGAAATCGAAAGTAAATTCATTATAGTTTATTAACATGTTTTTAAAAATAATAACAAGAAACAGTGAATATATATCAATCAGGTAAAATTTAACCCCATTTAAATAAAGACAATAAAATATAGGATTAGTATATTGTAAAAAAACTGGCCAAGTGCATGTCAGGCAACATGCATTGTAGGGTTCTGTACTAGTCCACAATATGTGGACTCAGAAGAGAGAGCTTTTTGTTTTATACTATGAGCATTTAAATTTATTTATTATTAATATATACTAAATTACAACTTTCTAGTACCAGTAGGCTTTTTTCAGCTAAGCTGTGGATGGACAGACAGGTGGTTCCTTCCAATAGTTCCTTGTTGACTACAGAACCATAAAAATGAAGTGTGTAAAATGTTATGTAACATTTACACCCTTGAGTAGATGTCTATTGAAATTAGTTAGTCCATTTGAAAGCTATAATGCTACAGACAGATACACATATCACACTTATAACACCTTGTTTTGCATCAAGACTAAAAGCATCAGATACAGAATAACGACTGGTTATTTTGGTTTCATTCCATGAATCAGTATTTGAAGTGTATTTACATGTTTTGATACTGAGTCACTTATTCAAATTGAATGAGTGACTCAGTAAAGCACTAAATTCCATGTAATGATTCTAGTATCTAGAAATATTTCATTCATTTCAATCCCCAACCCAAAAAACGGGTGTCATAAGTTTGATGTGTGTTTCTGTGTCATCATAGTTCTCAAACGGATGGACAGATTTTGATCTAGTTTCCTATGAAAGTGTTCTCAGCTATATTTCATCAAAATTATCTCAGTTAAAACACTATTATTATTAACAGGCTATTTCCCATGGTTCTCGTTATTTTAACACGTACCACGGTAAATATCCCGTTAATAATAATGGTGTTTTAATGAATAACCGTGATAGTTTAAAAAAGTGTATTATCTCAGTTGTTTTATTTATTGGGGGTTTTTGAGTTTTCTAAACTTATACTTGTATGAATGAATCCCTGAATCAATTTTTTGAGAAATGACAAATAACAAATTCTTTTGCCATATACTGAAAAATTGCTTTGCTTTTGTAATTATGGATGAAATAGCAAGTGTAGGGATGAGAATGTGAAAAATTAATGCTATAAAAAGCACAAAAGAGCCCAATGACTTGCGAGTACTTCCAGAATGTATGAGGATATTTATATATAAGTAATATCAAGTAATATTATAGAAATATTTTCATGGTTGTATTGATTTTAAGCTGTCCTTAGATTTGTATTCTTCTCCTGAGAGTCATAGTAGCCTATGACATATTTTGTAGTGGCATTTTTTAATAATATTACTAGCTTTGCCTTCTGGATTCACCCATGTAGAGATGAGAAACGATGGTGAAATGTGATGATGATGATAAAATATAGCCTATGTCAGTCTCCAGGTTCTCAGTTATCTGTACCAAATTCCATAACAATCTTTTCAACAATTAGTTTATTAGTTATGAAAACAAACAGATACATGTTAGTTAAGATTTCATGGATTTCTATCTCATTTTTTTCAGTAATGATCCATTTGAAGAGTTCTTTGGTACACATTTCCGAACTCAAGACCAGGATATTACATTGTTCCACAAGTTATCTGTCACTGCACGGTGAGTAGGTGGAATCTACATTGAATTCCCTATCATTTCAAATATTAACATTGTCAATAGGATGTTTATTTTGTCAATTACTTAATGACAAATTGCATGCAAAGTTTAAATATAATAAATTCGAGTGTGTTTTGTTTTTATTCAAAAATAGGCTTGCGCTTGAACGCTACCTCTCGGAGTGCACTTACCTAATAGAGACCTATTCACCATTTGGCGACACCCAGATTATTTCTATTTTGTAAACCCCATTTAAAAAGAGTATTTTTCATTTTGGCTGCATTACTCAAAATAAAAAAAAAGTGAATCAAAAGCATTTTGTTCATGCTCAACAAAATAAATACTGATTCTGATTTGTGATGAATTTTTGCAATAATCACCATGAAACGATGCTGTTTTCGTGCTTATGCACGAAAATGCATAATGCAAAATTTAATGCTTATTTAAATAAAAGAAATGGCATGGGGGAATAAAATCATGTTTGATACCTGGCGAGAACGTCGCGGTTAATGTGGCATACACATTTATTTCCCACACGCTTTACGACGCTCGCAACTTCATCAACAGGACCACACATATCGGTAGATAGAAGTGAAATTATGAAAAAAGGAAACCATAGAGGCCATTAACAGTTTCAAAATAAAAAAATAATAATATCGAAATCGGTTAATATTTAGAGAGTTTTCTCCTGTTGTATGAAAACAGGTAATTTACTGGCTAGATCATGCAACAACGTTTCTCTTAACACAGCGGGCACCGCCTGCTGAATTACGCGTCGCCTCTCCATAAACCATTCTTTAAACAATACCTAATCGTGTTTCACCGCAACCGCACCTCTCGTCCAATTACTTTGCTTAGTTATCAATATCTCTTCCAGACACTTTGAAAACAACATCCTAGAGAAGAGCACCCACACACCCGCAGTCGTTCTGTTCTACACGGACTGGTGCTTCGAGTGCGTCCGGTCAGCGTCCGCGTGGCGCCGTCTCGTGGATGCACTCCAGCCTCTCGGAGTAACCATGGCCACAGTCCACGCGGGCCACGAGTCCAGTCTAGCGAGGAGGATTGGGATACATGGGGTGCCGTGCCTGACTCTCATACTTGACAAGAATGTATATGTTTATAAGGACAGTTTGCAGATGTTGCCTAAGATATTGGGTATGTGAAGCCATCTTAAACATATTGATAACACAATTATGTATCTTTCTTCACCATATAAATTTAATATTGTTTGGGTACCTCGATTATATGTTGAACATTAAATAAAACCTCAATTTGTGATGTTATTTAACTAAGCAACTTCAAAAAGGAGGAGGTTCATAATTTGGTTGTATTTTTTTTTATGTTACCACATAACTCATTTATTGAAACATTCTTTGGTAGTAGAATCTAACACTTAAGAGTGATGGGCATAGTACACTGCCACACAGGGTTTTGGTGGTGAACCTATACTTGGTAACATTTTGATGTCATGGAAACTTGCAGCTTAACATCAGGCGAACCGCTTTCTCGCTTCAACAGTTTTTTTTTTATGCAAGATAGATCTACGATTGAACACCAACTCGCCTGATGTTAAGCGACGGTGTGATGGAGATAGAGCTCGTCGATCTAGAAGTAGCTATTCACTCCAGCCTTGAAAATTGCAAGATTGTAGGTCTCAGGAAACAGTGATGGCGGCAAAGAATTCCATTCCTGTGCGGTACGCATCATGAATGTGGATCGATATTGTTGAGTACGGATTTTTGGCATTTCAACGAGAAATGGATTCTATAAAACTTCAAAACTATAAAAATTCAGAAAACGATTCTATAAAAATTATAAACAAAAAAATATATTTACAAACAGAATTGAGATTACACCAATGTTTGTTATATTGTTTACAGAGTTCATACGCTGGAAGTTCCCTTACAGGCTAGTGACGTCGATTGGAGACAGTAATGTCGATTCCTTTGTGACTGATTTCGAGGATAATAAAGTAAAAGCGTTAATATTTGAAGAGCGTCGAACGATGCGACTTCGATACCTCATCACGGCATTCCACTACAGAGACAGGGTTGCTTTTGGGTAAGAATCTTTTCTTAATACTATTTTGGTTTCGTACTTATTTAAATTATGTAAATATGTCGTATATAAATATCTAATTTAAGCAAAATTAAATGTAATTTGGCATTCACTAATTACAATTAATTATTGGCATTAACTATTTTACTCATAATAGTGTTTCAATATCTGTAAAATCTTCTGTTTGAGAATATGTGTGGAAATACGCAAAGCTAGCATTTTGAGAACAATGATAATTCAGTTGGTTGTGCGACGGATTTAGGTAACAGAAAGTGCGGGCTTGAATCCCAGTAATGACTTTATAATTTCGGTGAAGGAAAACAAGGTGTAAGGGTACTGACTGATAAGCCATCAGCCTCAAATTTAAAATTTATCACTGAGCAGTTAATAGTTATTATGATCCATCCACCTCACATGTGAATAGGGTCATATTCTAGCCCATGCCTATTGTATTAGATCACACGGTCACTTCAAGTGAACTGTGGTCAAATGCCTAGCTTGTCCATTAGAAAATAATTAGTAATCCTTTACACTCGGCATATCCTGAAAGTTTGAGATAAAAAATCTACATTGTAAGGGGTTATAGAAAATCCCACTTCTGATATTATGACCTCATCTTGTATCTTTCATACATGCGTGTGTGTTTCATAATTTTATGTTGTTTCTGTATATTTTTATGTATAGATCTTGTATCTGAACTAAATATTTAGTAAATAAAAATAATGTTACGATTGCACTACATTAAAGCTAGCCAAGAGGAATAAGAAATAAATATAATGTTTTTTTTTGTTTTTACACAACATGTTGCAAATGGGCACTTGAATTTTGGAATTGCTGAACCTATAACTGAAAACTGTTTACGGCTAAGTAGCTGTTAGTTTTCCATGTAAAATAAAATAAATTAGAACGGTGTCCACCCATCCAGGTTCGTGGACATGACGGCTCAGGAGTCGCGCAACGTGACGTCACGTTACAAGGTGCAGCGTCACGTGGACACGATGGTCCTGCTGAAGGAGGACAGCACGGAACCCGCCGCCACGGTCTCCACCACGGAGATCCCCACGCAGACGCTGCGCCAGCTCATCGAGCCCAACCAGCTACTGCTGCTGCCGAGACTCTCTTCTCAGGTAATTTGACCTGACAATCACACTGCGCCTGCACGGTTAGCATATAACGTAGACAAAAAGTATTTCTACCGACAACAACTAACAATAACAATGTCAATAAAAACGGTTTATCTACCTTCCATACTAGGCCGCCTGGATGGTACTTGCATCAGTTATTTGGATCCTTGTAATAACAAATAAGACATGTAGGCTTGCTGGTAGCAGAGATTGTAATCCAACTCTATTTTCAATCAGCCCGAAAACAGCCGAATTCGTTTTTTTTTACTTTTCCGTATTTCTCATTGATGATAAAGATATGTAGTTTCCGTTCCTTGTCCTTTCTCAAGATTTAAGTTATCTGGTTCTCATAGTACAAGGTTCGCTTAGTTTGGTGTTGTGTGAAAATATCCCTTAATATTTATTATCTGTATACCAAATCTCATGATGATTTGTTTAGCTGTTTAGTCGTGAAAATTTTACAAACGAACAGAGAGGGTTACTTTAGCTTTTAAATAAAAATAAATTAAATAAGTCAATTAAGCAGGGTGCACACTATCACGAGTTGTAATAGAGTTGTAATTTACGACAATTATATTCAGTCTACGTTACCGTTACGCTTATTGACGTAGGTAATATAGTAAGTTTAAAAATGTATAGATGATCAAAAACAGCTGTTGGATGTGTAGATGGATACTGAATAAAAATAATAAAAATATTATGAATAAAATATATTAAAATGTACCGCTCGACTTGGCCGGGGCCACTGCCGTGCCCCCAGATCCAATTGCTATTTCAACTTAAAAAATGAATGTACGTGTCAGAGTGTGCTGGAGGCTGTGTGCCCGGTGGAGTGGCGCGCGGCGCGGCGGCGGCTGTGCTGTGTACTGGTGCTGTGCGGCGGCGCGGCGGCGGACGCGGCGCGCGCGCAGCTGCGCCAGATGGCGCGCTCGCCGCCCGACCGCACGCAGTACGCATACGTGTATACGCATAACCAGCCTGCCTTCCTGCACGCGCTCGCTAACGGATCCGGTGAGTGATGGCTACTGCGCGCCGTCACGCGTGCTTGAGTACTGAGTACTGGGTATATTACATGTACATATGATAGCTTTTATTTTTTTACCCGACTGCATAAGAAGGAGGGTTATGATTTTCGAATGTATGTATGTTTCTATATGATCGTCTACAACCTAAACGGCTTGACTGATTTTGGTGTACGAGGTGTCGTTAGATTAGTCTTCACTTTCTAAGTGTCATAGGCTATATTTTTGTAATAACAATAATATCTCTAGTAAAAATAAAAAATGCATTTTTTCAATGCAAAGAATGAGCATTTATAATCTTTATACGGGTGTGGCACCCGTGTCGAAAATGTACTATTGTGCCTGAGGGGTACCTATTCATATAGCGCTGTGTTCACCTATCAGGGAAGTTTCTAATTAAATATAATGATCTCGGTTAATTAATTATTATTTTATCAATTTCCACAAAATTTTAAATCCTACCTAACTGAGTGGCGGGCGTGGGGCAACTGGCGCCTGGCGAGCTCTGAATTTAAACCGCCGAATCGACATAATCGCTACGCGATTACAGCGATTTTACGCATACTTTCTTATATAAAATGTTGACTCAACATCGTATCAAGCGTAACAAAATCGTAAGTTAGACTGCAATAACTGCTATTCTACAGTCGAGTATTTTAGTTTTCTTTTTTATATAGATACCTGTTTACTTTAGATAAATCTACGATTTATCTCTGGAAACAGAAATAGCGACAGACTTAATACTTTCAATGAAAATTGTTTTGACCACTCTGTGATAACAACTTTTCTAGATATAGCGATAAATATGTACCTAAAACATTTAAGTCATTATGTTTATAGTACAGAGGTCATTGACCTTTTTGCAAAAAAAAAACTCGCTAAATAGTTTTCCATCGAAATTTCGCTAAAATCGATTTAGTAGTTTAGTTTTAACACACAGTAACTGGAAAGTATGTCACTTGCGAAATTGTGTATTTAAAGCCGGTTATATAAGTTTTTTAAAGTATCATCATTATTTTAAATGTGAGTTGTTTACAAATATCATTTATATTTGGTGTCTATCAGGAGTGGACTCGTCCAAAATGGAGCACCGTATCGTGATAATCTGGCGGCGCGAGCCCTCCCGCGTGCAGTACGAGTGGTTCAACGAGACGTGGCCGGTGTGTGCGCACGCGCACTGCGCCGGGCCCACCCCGGGCGAGGAGGCGCTGCGCTACCAGGAGCGGCTCAACGACACCAAGCGGGCGCTCGAACACCTGCTCAGAAGGCTCCTCAAGCCGACCGAGGTGCTGCCATATGAGACTCATGTCCAGGTACGATCAGTTCACTTACGTCTCTGAATCGAAATTGAAACTTTTGTTATACGTTTTTAACACTGTTCTCCATAAAAAAAATACAGAAAATCTTGTCTTCCCTTATCAATGTACATATTTAACAATAGTTTGTAAATCTGACAAAAGTCACAGACCCCGGTGTCTGTGGAGCTAAAAAATAAATTTAAAAAAAAAACACTGCTCTCTATTTATTTTGCCGTAACAGTGTTTTCGTAAGCTCATTCAATTTTATATCTTCAAAATGTTAGTGTGAGTGAGAGAAAAAGTTGATTTACGTAGTTGTTCGGTCCTACTACTTTAAATTCATAAATTATAGTAGTTCATATACAACAAGAAATTAGTCAAAAAATCTTACTAAATTAAAAGGTCCTCCCCATTTCACCACAGGACTAGCAGAAAGTCGGTGAATTACCATGCATTTCTCATTGAAATGGCAAAAAACCGTATTCAGCGATATCAATCCAAATTCTTGAGGCGTACTGCATAGAAATGTAATTCTTTGCCGCCATCTCTGTTTCCTGAGACCTACAATCTTGGAATTTTCAAGGCTAGAGTGATTAGATATCTTCTAGTTCGACGAGCTCCATCCTCGGCCACACCATCGCTTAACATCAGGCGAGTTGATGGTCAATCGTAGATCTACGATTAATCGTATGCATAAAAAAACGTCCAAAATACTATAAGAAATTAAAAATAAACGGTAAATCAAATTCATTGCAAAATGTCCAAATAAAATTCACAATAAAAATTTTGTTTTATATATCATTACAATTTCAATATTCAGGTTTAGTATTTTTGTCTCGGCAATGGTACAGCATGGGGCCGAAAAGTTCTCGAATGGAGACTACGAACCGGCTAGAGCAGCGTAGGAAGACCAGCCACAAGGTGCATAGTACAGAAAATATCATACAAGTGGCAGAAAGACGCTGGATGCAGGCGTCTTCTAACCGGTCTATTTGGAAATCCATAGGAGGCTTATGTCCAGTAGTGGATTTCTTGTGGCTGAGATGATGATGATGATGACTGGTACTGCAACGTACCTATTACAACAATGCCGAAATCTTAGCTTAATTTAATAACGAATGTTGGGTATGTGTGTAGGAGTTGGTGGACGAGCGGTCTCGCGGCGCGTGGTGGCGCGGTGCGGCGCGGCTGTGGGAGTGGGGCGCGCGCGCAGCGGCCGCGCTGCGCTCGGCGCACGCGCTGCCCGCGCTCTCCGCGCTCGCCACCGCCGCGCTGGTCGTCGGCGCGGGCTACCTCATGGCGTACCTCATGTCAGTACACACCGCTTCTGTTTCATGCTATTTTATTACCCGACTGCGAAAGGTGGGTTATGCTTTTCGAGTGTGCGTATGTATGTTTCTATATGATCGCCTAAAGTTTGTCCGTAACTTCCAACGAACTTTTTCGTAATAAACAAGTGGTTTTACTAGGATTATTCTAAAGAATGCGCATTTATAATCTTTTACAGCGATTTTGCGCATACTTTCACCCAGAAAACGTACACTCAACAACATATTAAGCGTAACGAAATCGTAAGTTAGACTGCAAAAACTGATTTACCGCAGTCTGGTATTTTGTTTTTCTTTTAATATTGATACTTATACTATTTATTTATTTCATACCACCTTGAGCTCTTGGGTGATCCCTAACATCAACCCTCCTATATTGAGTCAAAAGCTCGACTAGCTGCCAAAAAGCTGAGTATCATTTCGAAGGTACGCCGGTACTTCACGCCGGAACAGTTTCTTACACTATACCAAACACAAGTTCGGTCGTGCATAGTATATTGTTCGCATCTTTGGGATGGATCGGCCAAATACCAATTCCAGGCGTTGGAATCTGTAGAGAAACGTGCCCGGAAGCTAATTGGCTAGGAATCCCTCGTAAAAACTAAGCTTCAAAGCTTGGAACATCGTCGCAAGGTTGCTAGCTTATCGGTTTTTTACCGGTTCGATTTCGGTGAGTGTGCATCTGCCCCCTTATTCTGAACTCATTCGGTTTCGGAATCTATATCTCCGTCTCTGTCATTATCTATGGAAATAACAGAGACGGAGATATAGATTCCGAAACCGAATGAGTTCAGAATAAGGGGGCTGATCTAATTCCCTTTTTCCTATCGGACGGTTAGAAACACGAAAAAGCGTCATCGTTTCATGGTGGATATTCCAGTAGGCCGAAAGAAATGTTTTAATTCTACATTTATCGTACGGACCTTTAAATTGTGGAATACCTGGGTGTCTTTAAATCGCGAGTGAATCGGTTTCTTCTAGGTAAGTGCGCTTCATCGTAGACCGCAACATCGCTTAACATCAGGTGAGTTGGCGGTCAAGCGCAAACTTATATTGTATAAAAAAAATACTAGTTCTACGAACATTACACTTCGTCAGCACAAACTTTTGCAAAAAAAAAACCTGCGCTCGCAAGATCTGCTCATATTCGAAATTCTTGTATAGAATTCTGTATTGAATGTTTTTGCCAAATATCAAAATCGGCCAAAAATGGGCACGTAACAAACTTCTTCTCTTTTCAAACGCGATTTCACTTGTTGACCGATTTGGTCCGAGTCAGTGGTGAATCGTAGGTATATTTCTGTAGGTATATTTCTTTGTTAACAAATCTCTCTCTGACTGTCGTAATAAATAAGAGCGAGGGGGAGGAGAGGGTCATCTCTCTTTTTTCGAGATATCTACATATGTAAGTAAATTCATCCAATATCACTATAAAATTATAATGGCAACGAAAATAGTAATTAGCGAACGAAGGTGTGGGTCTCTACGGTCTTTTTACACCTTGTTTACAGTAGTTCTCCAAAACAGTGTTGGCTTCAGACTCCCGGAGAGACTTATACAAATGATCTGCTCCCCCTTCTGACACTTTCACGTTATAGCATTATGTACTGGGGCCCAATTCAGTTATTCAAGACCGCTTCATAGCCGAACCTTATGTAGAGCATTTCCCGTCGGCCGCCATAGTTTATTTGATTCAGTCACTTTTATGTCATACAATTGACACATTTGATGAAACGTGACACGTCCTTCGCTCGCTACTAAATCAAAAAATGATAGCAGCCGATAGGAAATGCTTCGCAAAAGGTTCAGTTCAGTTACGGATCGGTTTTGAATAACTGAATTGCCCCCCTGAGGCTGAGGCTTCTTATTACCTATACCTATTGGGGATTAATTTGATGTTGATGTGTGTTCGATCGATCTTGTGATACTGATCTCGAATTATAGTTTCACCCAAGATTCGACGAACACAGTTTTATCAGATAACATTGCGTAGGCCCGTTCTGCGAAACAAATGATAGCGCGTTTTAAGACTGTATAGCGCCATCTAGCGGCAGTATGTGAACACTTATTGTGACAAAAAAATTATAGAAATTAACTCAATATTTCTATCGACCCACAACGTTAACGAATAAACCTGAGCTCTGTACAACTTTCATTTTATTTATCGAACCTTATTATTTCTATAGCCGCATAGAAGAGGAAGCGGTGCAGCGCCAGAAAGAAGAGAGAAAGAAGTTAAACAACGCGAAGAAGAACAACAACGAACCTCAACCCGAGATGAGATTACACGAACTGCGCGCTGAGAAATATAACGGACTCGTCAGGTTAGCATCAACGAATTAAATGGGTACTCTCGTTATAACGCAATACATAACCATAGACATAAATTTATCGCAACAAAAAACATACAACAGAGAATAGAAAACTAAATATGTTTTTGCCACAATCCGGCCCCAGGTCAGCATAATGCTAGTTGTAAACAACTAGCGCTGGTATTCTGCTAGGACCGGTAGGTGACGACACGCATATGTATATAAAAAAAAAATATTTCGCAAATATTTATATGTTGTTCTTGTAGTTTCTACGTTGTTCCAGATTGTTGAAGCCTGGATGCCGCACCATCGTGCTGCTGGTGGACATGCAGAGCCGCGTCATGCTGCTCTCCAAGTTCCACAAAATCGTGTGGCCTTACCGCAAGTCAGTATGACCTTCATCATCATCTCAGCCATAAGATGTCCACTGCTGGACATAGGCTTCCCCCATGGATTTCCAAAAAAGACCGATTGGAAGCGTCTTGCATCCAGCGTCTTCCCGCCACTTGTATGAGGTCATCTGTCCATCTGGTGGCTGTTTTTCCTACGCTGCACTTGCCGGAGCTCGGTCTCCACTTACGTCTCTCTTCATCACCCGTCGTATTTACACATTTATCGCTTTACTTCAGAATGGAATGTGTAAACTAATCTTTTAGGTATACGTGTATTACGTTTCAAAACTTTAAACTATTTTAAGAAAGTAATTTAAATTTATTCCCGAAATATAATAAAATTAGTCAACAAGACTAGTCAAAACCAGTCTTTTTGACTAATAATTTCCAAGGCGCTGTGCGTGGTTTATGTCACATGACACGAATTGGCAACAAACATTCACCTTTCATTTTTTTTTGTGAAATCAACATGGTTTTATACACAACAATAATGCACAATAATTTCCCTTTTTTTTTTCAAAAATTATTTACGCAAGTTGGTCCCTGCTCTTGGCCAGTTTTTAGTATTTGTAGATTTACATCAAAGTAAACCCTATTTCCCTAATCTTGCCAATTTTGAGACGTGTGTCTATTACTGTTCAAAAGTTAACAGGCATTAAAATGTAGGACAGACAGACACCGTAGCCTCACGAATAGGCTCCCGCACCCTTAGTACGGAAGCTTAAAATTGATGAACAGCCATTTCAATCAATTCAATTCAATTCTTTGTGTGTTTGTGAAACTAGATATATGTATGAGGGGTATACATAAATCTTACATAAGTCAGAGAGCTTTAGTTTCTACCTGGGAAGGTATACAGTCAATAAGTATAGTCTAGAAACTTTAACATAATAAATAATTGAGGCTATTACAAACACAACACTACATATTATAAGGCATATTGACTAATACATGAAAGACAAAGTCATATAATTTTGACATTGTTTTAAATATTGCTTGACATTGCGTTAAGACATAATTTTTTTTTTATTTTATATCTCTGTTTTGTTTAATAATAGAGATGTTTTACCTGTAAATAAAACATTTATTAAACATACTTACCTATTCGAAACCCAATTAAATATATGAGAGTAGCGTGCTTGACTAACATCCGAAATAGTCGTGCCGTGATTCGGGTCCGCTCGTTCACCTCCGGTTTTCTCGTCCAATCAGAAGTGACTCCGCCCCTTCCGGCCCCTTCCTTCCCCTCCACGTGTACCATCACCACAGGTAGTGCGCTGGGCGCAACTAGGATTCATTGGTTATCTCATATAATTAGGCCACCAGGCAGATATAGAAAGTATTGGGTTTCGAATAGGTAAGTATGTTTAATAAATGTTTTATTTACAGGTAAAACATCTCTATTAAATATATGAGAGACTTGTTTGTTATCGCCTGGTGGTGATGGTGACGTTACGCCAATGTGATATATTTAGTTAGACTGTATAGGTGTAGTCAAAGACAACTAATATTTTGAAAGTGATGTATTAAAGTAACTACTAGTTAAGTAGTTGTAAGTACTCTTAGCAAGATCAAGTTATTATCAGGAACCTACTGTTATAGAATATTATTATTTTGTTATTACAATTGGTTGATGCCACTGCTAGACTGTAGCAACCAGGTATATTTGATTCAGTGTTTACTTCTTTTAAGCAGTATCAGCTATAGTGTATGTATGTATTTTACATAATTTTGCGATCTGATATTTCGAATACTTTGCAGCGTCTTTGGTAACAGGTGAAACTAGACCAATTGTTCTTGGTTTAGTAAATCCATTCAAATTGAAGTTGTTTATTATTACAATAATTATGGTACAAAACATTAAACTGCAGCACTAGCTCCCAAACTGGGTGAAGTTAAACACTTCTAGGCATAAAAGCATCTTATATTATTTCCATTAAACACGGAGTAATTGTTGTGTGGGGTGGAACTGTGAAAGTTCATATGCGATTATTTATGATGATAGAAATTTCTGGCTGCGGTACAGTATAAAATTAAAATATGTAACCGCTATCATTTTTAACCAGGATGGACTGCTTACAAGCTTATGCAGGTCAGTCAAAAAATATTCAACTGAGACACGATAGGACTTTAGCATAGCCTGTCTCAATTCATACAAGGTATTGATACCTCTAAATGGCAGATATACGTCTTATTTTAAAACTATCAATATTATTCATATTAGTGTCAAATGTCCACAAATATTTATTAATAAATTTATTTTTGTATTCATATTAATTACTATCGGCGGTGGGTGGCCGGCCATGGTAACAACTGGAACTTGGTTTCTGAATTTTCCAGTGGTTTACTAAAGTTCGTAAAACTTGGATACAATTATCATCAAGCTAAAAAGGATGGAAAGAGAATAGGGAAGTCTTTGCCCAGCAGTGGGCCGGTAAACACTAAATTCAGAGCATATTCTACCAATTTACAAATGCAGGTCTGCAATGTGATTGGTTTTTAGGTTCATAAGTTGGTTATTCGTAAGTTGCGACAGTTTGTAATTTTTTAATAAAGACGATAAAGAAATTATCCACTATCAGTTCTTTTGTTGACTTCTGTCCATTTCTCAAGTAATTTATTTCTTAGTTGTGGAGATGAAAAACAGACTAAGTAAGATTAAAGGTGTCTAACTCTATGTTAAAGAGCATCGTAACAATTCACCTGAGAATTTGATGTGCAATCCTGAAACCATTGCAGAATACAGATTTGTTCGATGTGGACCTTAAAGTTTGATATTCTCTTCGTTTCAGTTGAAGTTTGTAATTCAGGTAGGTACTTTAAGAAGTTGTGCCGAATTCTGTACGGCATAAATGGCATAAGCGAGTGTTGCGATTGTGTCGTAAATGTTAAATAATAGATTGATCATGTGAGTATTGCACTGACATAAGATTTTTCAATGTCTTTCATTAACTGTAGTGTATTTAACTAGTCTATTGTGATAATAGGCAAGGGATGTACTTGAATAGTCTAATGATATTGATCTTGCAAGTTCCCTTACGATTGCTTTTTCCTCCTTAGTACTAGTCGCTTCATTGTCATGTCTGTGTTAACAGTGATTGGTACACTTTTTATGTCCGAGGGCCAACTTTGTACCCTTGTATTTGTATGTTGAGCGTTTTGGCGCGAGAACGCATAGCATATTATAGCAATAAATACATGTGTATATTTGTTTCAAACACTAGGGTTTGGAAGTTTATTTCTACTTGTGGGGCGACTTCATATTTATACCGTCCAGTCTGATATGTATAGCACAGCCTTGGCGGAAGGCCATTGATACAGAGTGCAAGGCACAGGTACAGGTGCTCAAGGCATTCTCTTTCGATAATGCGCTTAATTTCTCCTCCTTTAAATCCTAGAATTAAGAAAGTGTCCGGCCGAGATGCAAGTAGCCAGGAAGTATATAGACTTGATGTTTATGAAATTAATGTTGAATCGATTTTCGAACATATATAATAATATCGTTATAGGCAAGCCACATAAATGCAGTGACGGCTTAATGCAGTTAGAAAAAGAGGGTAGGTTTGACACAACGTTAATTATGAACGCCCAGTGTTTTCATAAAAATAAAAACTCGGTATACGGTGGCAGTTAACAAATGAATTTATGATGGTGATACATTTGTAGCCGTTCTGTAAATAGAAATTACAGCAAAACAATTAATCTCATCGCACTGTTCTTAAAATACTGGATTTACACATGACAGCAGATGTGTGAAATATCGTGAAAGATTCATATTTGTCGTTATAGAGTCGTAGGTTAGAATGAGTCTGGTCACTTGGCGAGACTGCATCGGCAAGTTGAAAAAAAAAAGTTAAGGTCGAGCCCTAAGCTCTTTTCAATGAGTAATATTTCTAAGTAATAGAATGGAAGGCGGGGGCTTCCGATGATCGTAATATTTATTTCAAAGCCTGAAAATGTTTGGCAGAGCCTTTAGCATTTTCCGATAAGCTTTCTTTAAAGGTTGAAAAAATGGGGGCGGAGGCTTAGGTATTTTGCGATGAACATAACGCTTATTTAAAAAAAATAAAAAAGAAAGTAATCATAATTTTCTCAAGCATTTAGTGTTTATTTCGAAAAAGTGAAAGGAGGAGCCCCCTTAGCACTATTTTACGAGCGTAATACTTATATTAGATACTGAAAAGGTAGGGCGGAGCCCTTTGCATTTTCTGATAAGCGTAATACTACATTCAAGAGTTGAAAATGGAGGCGAGGCGCCTCGCATTCTTACAATGAGCGTAGTCATCGTTATAAGTTTGAAAATTTAGCCCTTAGCATTCTCTGATGAGTGTAATACCACCTTCAAATGTTAAAAATGTAGGATAAAGCACCTGACATTTTTAATATACGTATTCCTTATTTCAAGTACTGTAAGTAGTTTTAGTACTGGTATTTCTTGTTTTCAGTTCGAAAATGTAAGATGAAGCCTTAGCATTTTTTAATAATCAGATTATCTCCCAAAATTGCAAATGTAGGGCAGGGCCACTAGCATTTTTCGTTTCTGCTTCTATCCCGATGGGATGAGGGAGAAACTACATAGTCCACTTTCAAATGTTTAAAAAATGTAGGATAAGGCGCCTGACATTTTTAATAAACGTATTCCTTATTTCGATTACTGTAAGTAGTTTTAGTCATCATCATCATCATCTCAGCCATAAGAAGTCCACTGTTGGACATAGGCCTCCCCCATGGATTTCCAAAAAGACCGATTCGAAGCGGCTTGCATCCAGCGTTTTCCCGCCACTTGTATGAGGTCGTCTGTCCATCTCGTGGCTGGTCTTCCTACGCTGCGCTTGCCGGTACGTGGTCTCCACTCGAGAACCTTTCGGCCCCATCGGCCATCAGTTCTACGTGCTATGTGCCCTGCCCACTGCCACTTCAACTTGCTAATCCGCTGTGCTATATCGGTGACTTTTGTACGTCTACGTATCTCTTCATTTCTGATTCGATCTCGTAGAGAGACTCCGAGCATAGCTCTCTCCATAGCTCGTTGCGTGACCTTGAGCTTCCTTATAAGGCCCATAGTTAGGGACCACGTTTCAGTGCCGTATGTCATCACTGGTAACACAAACTGGTTGTAAACTTTCGACTTGAGGGACTGGGGAATATTGGACGAGAAGACGCTTTTAAGTTTCCCGAACGCTGCCCAGCCGAGTTGGATACGACGATTGACCTCCCTCGTAAAGTTGGACCTGCCTAATCGGACCGTCTGTCCTAGGTAGACGTATTCGTCAACAACTTCAAGAGTGAAGTTCCCCACAGATATTGGGGTGGGCACTACATGGGCGTTCGACATAACCTTCGTTTTGTCCATGTTCATTTTGAGGCCCACCCGTTGGGAAACTCTATTGAGGTCTTCGAGCATCGTACTGAGCTCTTCCATCGACTTTGCCATGACTACTATATCGTCGGCAAACCGAAGGTGAGTGACGTACTCGCCGTTAATATTAATGCCGAGCCCTTTCCATTCCAGAAGCTTATAGGCATCTTCCAAACCGGCGGTAAACAGTTTCGGAGAGACAACGTCTCCCTGCCTCACGCCTCTCTTCAATGGAATTGCCTCTGAGTTCTGGTCTTGTACTCGGACTGACATGGTGGCGTTGTTGTACAAACACTTCAGCACTTCGACATACCGATAGTCAATACGGCATCGCTGGAGAGCCTCAAGCACCGCCCAGGTCTCGATCGAATCAAAGGCTTTCTCATAGTCCACAAACGCTAAGCAAAGGGGCAAGTTATACTCTTCGGTCTTCTGTATCACTTGCCGCAGCGTATGGATGTGGTCTATGGTACTATAGCCTTTTCGGAAACCGGCTTGTTCGGGAGGCTGGAAGTCATCAAACCTGCGTTCAAGACGATTCGTGATGACCCTTGAAAACAGCTTATAGACATGGCTCAGAAGCGAGATGGGTCTGTAGTTCTTCAGCAAAGTGTTGTCTCCTTTTTTGAAGAACAGCGCCACCACGCTTCTGTTCCATGCTTCTGGCGTTGTACCTTCAAGCACGACGGAATTGAAGAGCCTCTGAAGGACTTTCAGTACCGGTGTTCCACCCGCTTTCAGTAGCTCTGATGTAATTCCGTCGTCGCCCGGTGCCTTGTTGTTCTTGAGCTGTTTCAAGGCCATCCTAATCTCGTACAGGCTGATGTCCGGGATATCTTCGGTATAATGTCGAGTCAGTTTGGCTCTTGGATCTTTGCCCAAACTGCTAACAGGTTTTGCGACCGATGTGTATAACTGTCCATAGAACCTCTCGATTTCCCTCAAGACTTCTGCTTTAGTCGACGCTATACTGCCATCTTCCATCTTCAGCTTCGTCAACTGGCTCTGCCCAATAGACATGTCTTTTGCGAACACTTTGGAGCCTTTATTCCGCTCTATCGTCTCTTTAATACGATTAGTATTAAAGGTACGGATGTCGTGTCGCATAGACTTTGATATGAGTCTATTGAGCCGCCTATATGACTCGGCGTCACCGGAAGACTGCAGTTGCAATGAGCGTCGTTCAGCCATGAGGTCGAGGGTATGGCTCGAGAGCTTTTGCGGTCTGTTTGTACGGTGGGGCTTATAAAACTTCGCGCCCACCATACGGACAGTTTCCACAAACCTGTTATTGATCTCATCCACCGATGCGCAGCTCTCCAGGCACTCGAAGCGATTTGATAGTTCGAGCTGAAAGCTCTCGGGGTTTTGGATATGGGCGCGAGTGGGTCGGAGTGTAGACTTCATCATACGGGACCTCTCAAGTTTAACATTAATATTCAAAGTGCCTCGTACCATTCGGTGATCACTTCCGGTTCTAACCATGTTGATCACAGAGACATCATTGAATATTTGTTTCTTGGTGGTCAGGATGAAGTCTATCTCATTTCTCGTAGAACCATCGGGACTCAGCCAGGTCCATTTCCTATGAGGTGGCTTCTGGAAGAAAGAGTTCATCATGAAGAGTCCCTCTTTCTCCAGAAAGTCGGCCAACCTCTGTCCCCTGGGGTTCCGTTGTCCATATCCAAATTGCCCCACTCTCAACTCACTTTCGCATTTCCTGCCCAGCTTCGCATTGAAGTCCCCCATAACAACATTAAAATAGGTCTCAGAAGTGTGTATGGCCCTACTAATGTCCTCATACATCACCTCCACCTCATCATCCGAGTGTGCGGAGGTCGGTGCGTATACCTGGATGACCTTCAACGAATATCTCTTGGATACTCTGAGTATCAGGTACGCAACCCTGCTCGATACACTGTCGATGGCAAGAATGTTGTTAACAAGGGACTTGTGGACGAGAAACCCGACACCACCTTGGGACTGTTGGTCGCCCTCCCGGTAGTATAGTAGGTTACCGGATTTCAGGGTTATCGTGTCCTCACCCTCTCGTCGGACTTCTGATAACCCCAGGATATCCCAATGTAACCTACTCATTTCTTCTTCCAGCTCAGCTAGCTTCTCGTCTGTCCTCATCGTGCGAATATTGTGTGTTACCAGGGCCAGTCGTCGTTTATGCAGGGGGTGGTAGCCGGATCTCTTCCGGAGATTCTTAGCACCCCTTGCTCCGCCGTGACCGGGACCGCTACCGTAGCCCGGAATAGCGGAGCTGCCGGGGACTGGGGGCCTGGTTTTTTCGTTGCTTATCATTGGGGGGTTTTGCCATTACTCGCCACGCTTGGCATGCGGGTTGGCGAGCGCAGTGGGTAGCGTTTTCCGCAGAGGATGCTGCTGCCCATCTCTGGTAATATTTCCCTTAGCCGGTTCTTACGGCACCCACGGGAAGAGAGGGGGAGGTACTATTCTAAGCCGGTACCCCACGGCAGTAGTTTTAGTACAAGTTCGAAAATGTAAGATGAAGCCTTAGTATTTTCTAATAATCAGAATATTTCCTAAAATTGCAAATGTAGGGCAGGGCCGCTAGCATTTTTCGTTTCTGCTCCTATCCCGATGGGATGAGGGAGAAACTACATAGTTTGTCACTTATTTCTTGGTCCTATGTAAGATGAAGCCTTAGCATAATCAGAATCTCCCAAAATTGCAAATGTAGGGCAGGGCCGCTAGCATTTTTCGATTCTGCTCCTATCCCGATGGGATGAGGGAGAAAATACATAGTTTGTCAGCATCTTCACTTATTTCTTGGTCCTATCCCGGTTAGATGACGAATTTAGTTTTTTAATTGTCTTAAGTTATTTTGGTTCTTATCCCCGTCGGATCAGGACAGATTATATTTTATTAAAGCCTTCAGTTTTTCTGATCATATATTGATGGGATACGCAGAAATTGCAATGTTTGTAACACGCAGATGCATAATTTTGATGCGAAGCAAGGGTACAGCATTCTATCTTAGTGTTGCTTTTTACTTATTTCGAATAAAGTCGCTTCAATTTGCTGTTTATTGCGATAATCAGCTTTTCTTGTTTCACTCTTAATCGTACATGAGATGAACGCAATATAAAATGTTACTTCTTGAAAATGCCGAGATTCTTAAAACCGATGTTTAAAGTATATATTTAAGCATATAGAACATTATATAAGGCATAATTGATTTGCTATAGAATAGTTGATAAAGCGAGAAGGTAGCTCTGCCACTGCTCTTTAGGTCCTGTATGTGAATATTCCCAACTCGTGTTTGGGTTCGGGCTTTCGGGTAAAGAATTTGGTAATAAATGTATTGCAGTATATGTCACAGCGATAGCTGTTTTATAAGTACTATTTCAATGGCATATTAAGCCTTATTCCTGCAACAGCTAAATCTTCATTTCCTAACATCCGTAGTATCCCTCGTTGGAGCGGAACCCTATTAAATCTATTTAAAATACTGGAATAACCTTAAATTCAGTATGAATTTATAAAATAACGAACGGTAACACCGTTAAATGTGGTAAAGTAAATAATTGTTCAGGACTTACCAATTATCAACCTCTTACCGGTTAACACTATTTTAACACTTTTATAGCACGACGCGGCCTATAAAGTATGTAGAAGGTACTAACGACCGCTTTTGGATGAAAATCCAAACGCCAATGAATCCTAGTTGCGCCCAGCGCACTACCTGTGGTGATGGTACACGTGGAGGGGAAGGAAGGGGCCGGAAGGGGCGGAGTCACTTCTGATTGGACGAGAAAACCGGAGGTGAACGAGCGGACCCGAATCACGGCACGACTATTTCGGATGTTAGTCAAGCACGCTACTCTCATATATTTAATTGGGTTTCGAATTACGGTACAGTTGTTTAATAATTACCTTTTGTACATTTTGCTTACCTACCTTAATGTTAAAACATAGCGATTCTATGTAACTAAAAGTTTTAACACCCTGTAAACACCCCATGTTTTGCGAAACAAATAATTGTTACACATAGTACCTAATAGTGAGGTGATATTGTGATGTATGTATGTGTAGGAACAAGACCCTCCTATTCGCGTACCTGATGGTGGAACGCAACATCGGTTGGTTCCGGCGCGTGCTGCAGCTGTCCCTGGGCGGCGGCGAGCTGCGGCTGAACGCCCGGAACTGCGTCGGCACCGTGCTCGCGCTAAACCCGCACCGGAAGCACTTCTGCATCTACCACGCCAAGCATCCGGAGTGCGCCAAGCCACACAAGGTAACCGTTTATTTGTTTTTTTTACATTTGAAAAATTCGAGCACCACAGACTCCAGGGTCCATGCCTTTTATAAACTACTACATTTTTTTTAGCTAAATTTACATTTTTTTAACTAGAGTACAAGAGTTTCTATTGCATATGTCCAGTGGCGCGCTGGGGCTGCCCGAGTCCGTTTGGTCCTCAAAAGTTTGAATTAAAAAAAACTTATAACTGTTACCTATCTGTTATTTAAGCTGTTAATTTTCCAATAAATAAGCGTCTTACCGAAAAACTTCACTCACTTAGAGGAGAAATAATATATTAATTTCTTCTCCAAGGTCACTCGTATGACTCAGTTGACAAAATATCTTGATTTCATCAACGTATTTTCAACTGTCAACTTCTCGCTGAACGCAAAGTTAATTAACCTTTTTCGGTAAGGCCGTAAATGCTTATGGAAGTTTGAATAGTGTCGGTATGTTCGCAGCGCATGTCGCGCATGACGCGGTCGCTGGGCGCAGGCGCGGCCGACCCCGAAGCGGGCGCGTTCATCGGGTTCACCACGGAGCCGGACTCCAGCCAGGATGAGGGCCGCGAGCCGCCCGTGCTGCTGCAAGGTAACCTCGCCTCCACCTCTACCGGCCCGCTGCAGCCTGTCAATTCTCTAAGCTAAATGCCCGCTCAAGTGAAGTGATGCTCGAAGTGAATTTCCATTTTTCAAGTTGAAACTGTGGGGTGTATGAAGCAGCCCCGGATCTACGATTTTTTCGAACCGGGGCAGAAACTTGACGGTGGCGCCCCTCTCTCCAGTGCTTAAAATAATATAATTATCTATGTGGCGTCTTTTTCTTAAAAGTTAACGGTGAGTCAACCAAGCTTTCGTATTCTAGGCGCTTTGTGGAGCAAGTTATATTATTTTTAATCATATTAATTATGATTTTTGCGCCCCCTGAAAATGCCGCCCGATGCGGGAGCCCCGGTTTGCCTCCCAACCCCCCTCCCCTAGATCCGGGGCTAGTATGAAGTGCCCGACGTATGGCTATAGGTTGTGGGTTCAGTCGGTCTCTACCCAGGACGAACATTTGTTTGATGATAATATACACACGCGCAGTCATGGATTCCGTGACTTCCGTAAGTGGGGCCAAGTGTGCGTATAGGGCCACGTCCCGATACGCACTTGGCTACTTGCCCACTTTTGGAGGTTTTTTTCATCACTACGCAAATGTTTTTTTTTTTTTTTGTAAATTCTATTTAAATATTTTAATTGTGTTTTCCACAGAGAACCTTCTAGACGGACTGGAGAACTGGCTCGACCGCTTGTTCGAAGGCAGCACGCACCGCTACTATATAAACTACTGGCCCGATATGACTACCAAGTGAGAACCAAAACCGACCTCTCACGTTCTTCCTCTAGAGACTGCGCGCGTCTCTGTTCCGTTGTTTTTGAGTTTATATTGGTCTGGCAAGGTTTTGAATTGAGATCGAGGTGGGGTGAAATATTTAGTAATTTATTAGTGTTAACTTAAGTTTGAAGGAACTTGCATGATTTTTATGAATATAACAGCTTTTGTGGAGAGCATTATAAAATTGAACAAATATACTGAAGAAATAATGTACATTAAATAAAATGTTAATATAAAAAAAATATTTAAAAACAAGCTTTTATTTAAATGCTCTAAAAGGAAGAAAATAAATTTTGAATGCAATCAAACCCACCATTTCATTAAATTATAAAATTTATATTGATATAAATAAAAGCTTGTCGCGAGAATACAAACATTTTTTTTTTCTTTCAAAAGAACAAACTAACTTAAATTCTAAGCAAATGATAAGTTGCAAGTGCTATCCGAACACGACTGAACAAAATGCGGCGTTTCTTGCCACGCGACCGAAGGTGACGCATCTCTGTTTGTCATTGTACGTCAGACGTAACAAAATCTGAACTTGAATGGAAAAGTGACTAAGCTCGCGTTTTGTGTTATTTTCAAGAAGTAGTTTGGCAAGTTTTACAAAAGGTGTTGTAATGCTTATTTTTTTATATTTCAAGTAGAATAATTACAAAAAGAGATGTTCTAAATCTAACTAAATCATTAAAATAAAGTATAACATAGAACACTTTTAGTGCGTTAAGCACCCTTTTTACATAAATAACTGACAATAAGTATAGAGATCATTTGGTAAAATTTGAAGTAACGCTAATTTGCTCTTAGTGGCTGACGTGGGGTCAACGAACTTTATTGCCAATCGAAATGGAACGTACTATAGTAAAAACTTCCGAGGTATAAGCAGATACATGTATGTGTTATATTATATTAAACTAAGACAAATAATTAAGTTTTAGCTTGCTTTGCGTTGCGAACAAAACTAGCTAGCGATCGTAAAGCACGTTACGAAATATAAATAACAATTGAAGAAATCGGGGTCCAGCTGAGTCGTGTAGTCTGCCCACCATTCAAGTCCGATAGACGCAGCGCTTCGAGCGCATTCCGGCCTTACATACTATTATGGTATTCTGTGTTCCGGTAACAATGGCGGGCCTGGTAAAATTAGTTCCAAAATATAAACATTATATCTGTCATATTTATCAAAATAATTGTTTTTGAAAAATTATTTATCTACATTCTAGCTTTTTAATTAGACAACAAATATACAATAAAGATCATGCAAATTCTGTATTTTGAATCGAAACTGTATCTGTTATAAAGTATTTGTGTTTTAGTTCCTTATTTAGTTGTTCGTACCTGTGCTGTGGGTTACCACAGCCTGGTTGCTATCTTATTGTAAAAAGAATGTGACAAGTTGCCATATTATATTGTGGTTGACCTTCTGTTTATATGGTTCTGTAATATAGCTAAAAATAGGGTAAAGTACTGTTTCAGTTATCGATATCATGATTTTATTTGAAAATTTGCACTATTATAAGAAACTCATTTCAATATTTTTGCTAGATTGTTTATAACTTCAGTTTTTTTTTTTACAAAATTTAGGAAAAGGGAATCTATAGTCAAAAAGATTAGGCGATCATCATAGTGGTCCAACAACTAAACTCTAAAAAATATTTTTTTCTTATTCGGTCACAAGAAGGCCACTGCTGGACAAAAGCAATAGTTTTTCAAAACGGCCGGTTGGAAGCGGCTTGCATCCTGCGTTGTCCTGCCATTTCTATGAGATTGTCAGTCCATTCTGTGACTGGTCGGTTCGGTTTAAATTGCAAAAATAATGAGATTAGTTTCTTAAAAATACTTAGTTAAATTCGTCTAATAAAATCATAAAATGTACACTTAAACAGAAGAATCTTTTTAATTCTGTAATTTGTATGCAACAAAAATTAATAGAGATATGCTAGATTTGACTTGTAAAAAAACGGTTCATGTCAAATTTATGACCTGTGAGGGTTTCATAGAGGTTTGTTTGCGATTGCAAGAATGCTGTCTCCTTCACATATTATACTCGCGCTAAGCGTGTGAGTGGGACATTAATTATACAATCTCTAAATGACATCTGTGACAAAATCCCAAAACTTTTAAAGTGTGCCAAGTTCGAAGTCCCCAAGGACTAAGTCTAAGGTTTCTCCAACAACTGACATGCTTTTGCTATGCATTCAAGTGATAAATGGCAATGAACTTTGACGTGAACTGTATTAGGTTGTTTTTACAATAATTTTGTAAACAAACATGGCGGACTATGTGCCATAAATAAGGCTCCTTATTTTAACTGGTAGTTTTTGGTTAACATGGAGTTTTTTAAATCTCTTTTTTGCGAATATTTTGAACATTGGTGATCAACCCAGAATCACTACTTTCGAACTTGAAATTAAATGGTTGAAGGCACATGATACAAGAGATGAGTTTGATAGGGGAGGGGGGAGTGAGAGTGAGAAAGAGAGGAAACTATATTGTGATCTTTTGCTCTCTAGTTTATCAGGTGATACTATATTCAATAATATGTAATTTTAAATCATAATAATATATGTTCGCATAATATACATACTCGTATATATACGGTCGTTACCTTTTACAGCCTTACCGAAAAACGTTACTTAACTTTAACCTTAATCGTCTTAAATTCTCTATCTTCTTTCCGCAAGTGTAATTACGTGTCAGATAGAAGTTGACAAAATATGTTAAGCATTGCGTAAAGTTAAGTAACGTTTTTCGGTAAGGCCGTTAGTTGCCAGTCCGCCATTTTGATTACTTTTCGGGACAAGTAAACAAACTTTTGCAAATAAAAAAAAATAGTTTAAAAAAAACTAAACAAATTAGCATGTAAATTAGCAATGTTTTTTCTCACGACAAATCACAATAACTAGATTTAGTGAATATATGTCAGTATTACACTGCATGACTGCACTCACGGGCGACTATGTAGCCTTTACACTTTTGGATCTTTATAACTTAGAAAATAATGCATAATATATAAATAAAAATATGTGAACTCTCTAGTACTTTGTCGTATAAAACAATATTTTTATAGAATTGCGGTCTACGTCGGAGCACGCTTGTTTTGAATATATTTATTAACGAATTAAAGACACCTTGGTTATTTCTATATATTAATACTCACTCAGGCAGCATATTGCACATTTTAGAAGTTTGTCTAATGGAACCAAAGCGCCTCGTTCAGATTATATGAGCAAAGTAAGCCGAAAACCTGTCCAACTTCAATTAAATTTCAGATCAGTGCGACAGTACTATCGTGTTTACATATTTCAGTAGTTGTTTTTACTATAATATAAAGAGTAGTATTTTGGTGCCTCTGAACAAAACTCAAGACTACAGTGAGCTCACATACCTCTAGTATTTTGGATCTTGCCAGTAATGTACCTATATTTACCATAGGGGAGCAATGGGGAGTCCTATTATAAAAATAATTAACGATTTTTCTCTATGTAGTTATTATGTTATTGTCTAGGGTGGATGTTTGAACAATATTTGGTATCTTTCATTATCACAATAACTGCTGAGGTATTCTTAATTGCTCGCCAATCACTGTGTGTTTTTTCGCGTCGCTGTAAAGAAACTTGAGCCAACACGCCTGGCGTGTGTAGCTACGTGCGTGGGAGTAGAATAAACACAAGGTTTATGTTATCGGCAGTTATTGTGTTATTTTATTATGGAATTAACTTAGTTATCATACATTTTAAGTAAAAGCACAAGACTATCTCATACGTAAATGGCATCTCGTAGTGCGAGACGCGAGCCAATTGGTAATAACACCAGTTTTTTTAAATGGAATGTAGTTGAAACTATAATCAGAGAGTTCTACTCAAAATAGACGTGAGTGTCCTGTACATTTATATAAATGTCATTACTGATATATACATCGTCTAATTCACTAATTGTCATCCGCGGCAGACGATTGAAACTTGTTTTCAAAACACTCCGAACAAAAAGAAATTCGAAATCAGTGGTTCTAGTTCAGACTAACACAGTTCGGCAATACATAGGCAGGGAGATTTTTTTTTACGCAAGATGGATCTACGATTGACCACCAACTCGCCGGATATTAAGCGACGATGTGGCCGAGGATGGAACTCGTCGATCTAGAAGTTATCTATTCACTCTAGCATTGAAAATTCAAAGGTTGTAGCTCTCAAGAAACAGAGATGGCGGCAAAGAATTCCAGTCCTGTGCAGTACGCATCAAGAACGTGGACCGATATCGCTGAGTATCACTGAGTTATGGGCTATGACTATAGACCGCAAATGGCGTCGCTGTTAATTAAAAATTGATATTTATGTTTTCGGCTTTAAAGTCGAATTTTTCAATATCAAATTTATACGCAGACTTTTAAAATATTTTGTTTAGAATTGCATACCAAAATATTGTTCATTCACATCCCATACGCTAAAATGTAGTTTACTTTGTAAAGCGAACCAACTATATAAAATATTATTCTAGTCAAATATAATTATTATTATACCAATGTTATTTTGTAATTTAGTGAAATATTTAGTGTAGTTAGTTAATTTATTACCTCGATTCTGCTATACCGTTTCTAAAGTTCTTTGCCTCATATGTTAAAAAAATGTGATTTTTTTTATTAATAAAAAACAATGGACACAATTTAGAAAAGGGTATAACAAAATCGGCGGTACTTATATTTTATTGTAACTTTAAGGCATTTTTTTTTTCTTACTACTCACTGCCACCAATACACTATTATAATCTGCGTTTCTAAACTTGTCTTTTATAGTAAACAACAATGGCGGCTCAGGACCAATGAGTGCTCTAACTTTCGAAATAAAAAGTTTTCATTGGTCGCCAGTTCGCCATTGTTGTTTCCATTCTAGATCATGTAGGGAAACAAGAGCTTATATGCTTATGAATAAGCTTGTCCAGGTATTTAGATTTGTGTCTTTGTTTCCTTCGCATGAACACCCAATTTGCATTTAGAAACAAATTCTAGAAACATGAAAAGACAAATTTTTTAATAGAAAGTTATTATTATACATACTTCACATGACTTTATATTACTTTTTGAAGAAATTGTTTGTTGTTTAACAACATAAGTTAATGCTGTTAAAAGTGATGAAACGATATATAATTGCACTGAAGTAATATAATAAAGCCAATGGATTGGTTGGGCTCTATATCCACTAGAGCGCAGAGTCGAAGCGCAGAAAAGCACTAATATCCAATTAAATAGCATATACAATACACATTATACAGGTCCTAGTAGAATGATTAAGCAACATTTAAGTGTCAATCTGCCTATAAGGTGGTGGGGTGAGTACTATTATTGTTTTCTCGTTCTAAAAAGCAGTTGCGTCCGAGACTTGCTGCGATATCTATACCACCGTCTCAAGGCAATGAGTAGGATGGCGCCGCTGTCTCACTCGCACGCGACACCTTTTTCTCGGATATAAAATTATTGAAATTATTACTTTTGACTACAATGTATATAAGCCTTAACGTTACCAACTTTTGGGACTTATTTCTGTATTATCATCCAGAAATCTTGAAAACATTAGCTATTCCATAAATCTTGTCAATAGTCACTAACTTTTTATATGGATATTATAACTGATTTCGAGATTACATAAAATAGGATTGCATGTTCATTACATTGACACAAATATTGCTTTAACCATTAATAGGTCAAATATATTTGATCTCGGATTTTTGCAATCATATAACACAATTTCAACTAAGATGAAAGAAACAAGCGAATAGAAGCGATTTACTATGATTATTATTCAGACAAACTCAAGCACATCTAAACACCACGCATTAGGATAGACGTGCTATAACGCCAGTCTTGACGAAAAAGCACGTAAATTCGTGGTACTTGATGAAATTCGAATTCGCACGCCAGAATTCGCATAATTTGATGACATTGTATGCGAATTAATGAAATAGAACTTAAAATCCCGTTTTGCCTAAAGTGTAGACGTTTCAATGTGCCTCGACTCTGCACCAGTGGGCAGCCTTATGGATATCCTAAGTAAGTTGTATTCAGCCCTGGATCTACGATTTTTTCGAACCGGGGCAGAAACTTGGCGGCAGCGCCCCTCTCACCAGCGCTTAAAATAACTTACTTTAAAAAACTTTGTAATTATTTATCTTTGTGGCGCCTTTTTCTTAAAAGTTAACGGTGAGTCAACCAAGCTTTCGTATTCTAGGCGCTTTGGTTATTTTATTTTTAATCATATTAATTATGATTTTTGCCCCCTGAAAATGCCGCCCGGGTGCCCCGGTTTGCCCCCCCCCCCCCTAGATCCGGGACTGGTATTGGATTGTAATTGTTCTTCCAGCTGTGTTGTGTTTATGTGTGCCGTTGCCATGTTTTTATTACCACCTATTGGGGTGTCTGTATATGGGTTGTTTAGCTTTTGCCTGTTCATACTAAACATCTGTAATTCAAAATATGTTTACTGTTAAGAATCACTAAATCTATCCTTTATCTTAATTCCAGTATCGATTTGTACAATAAATTATTAAATATTGTTCTAGATTTTGTTTTATTGAGAGAGTTTACCTATGGATATATTTGAGTTTAAGGGATCATCCCTGCCACAACAAATCCACTGCTGTGCACATAGGCTTCTCGTAGATGTTCAAAATGCCAGTGAATGATGAAAGAGGCCTGATTTCAGTGTCTGCCATTTTTAGTATCATAAGAAAAGTTGTTCATGATGATGATAACATTAGTTACTCTCTTATTATATGAAAACCCTATATCTAGGAATTTTTATAGAAGCATACGAGATTGCTTTTTGATACATATACAAAATACTAAATTTGCAGCAATGGTTTTGATAAACATTGTGCTAAATAAACATATTTTACTATCAATAAGCAGTCAGGAAAAAAGGATACGCTGAATTAAATAAAAATGACAAGGTCCTCTAAATCACAGAGCAGAACTAATAATAATTTTGATGTCATATATACAGTTCTGTTGGATTATATGCTTTTGAAATCAAGTACATACTTAATATTCTATTCAATTGTGTTCATCCTTAGATTTTTAATCCTAAGGCTGACTTGAAGTACTCACCAATAGTGAGTGGCATCAGTTTTTTACTAGATAAAAATTTCATTTGATTGTAATTTTATGGAGTGTGTGCACCATAGTTTTATCTATTTAAACAAGGTTTCTGTTAAGTTAGTTGGTTATAAGCTTATCAAGCAAATAAATATGATAATAAATAAACAGTATTTATTACATAATATTTAAATAATTATTTGTACAACAAAATTACAGCATTTTCTAAACAATGTCTACTGGACTTTATAATGACTCGCTGGAAAAGTGATTGTCCTGCACTGATTTTCATTACTGAAGTCCTTATCTGTAATAAACATAAATTTATTATTATCAGGAATATAACAGAACTTTATGTCCAATATATATACAATTATAGCTTAAAGCTATTAAAATATAAGCTATAATTTTCAACACAGAAACTGCATTCATTACCTGATATTGTAGACCCTAAAAAGTAAAGTTCTTATGCACCAGCATTACTTCTTGCATTCGTCTGTTGATTTAACACAGGGTTTTGTCTTTTTAGGGTTTAGCTCATATTCACAATTAGCATAGGCAATGCCTATCCCCATGCCCATGCCAGCTATGACGGGCCATCTCCGCCGCCCTAGGAATAGCACAGAGGTAAGCGCTCCTAGCAACACTCCACTCCCTGAATAAACACACAACAAACTTTAATAATACTTAACCATAAGGAGTGTAGCTGCGTAAGTACAGGAGTAGTTATTATTGACAGAAATGTAGCATAAACTGCCGACAATTTGGAGGTATGTACTGAAACATGATTGAAAATGTACAGGTTTCAGCTACTGTTAGGTCTGAGAATTAGAAACATGTTAATTTAATGATATCTAGTACTAAGGTTGTGTCATAATATAAGATTCAACATATTTTACCTGCTTTTACTATCCCATCAGTGAGACACATGTCCAACTTAACTGACAATTGATCTTCTTCAACTTTCTGTTTGCTCATTTTGTTTATTTGGAAAAATTACAAATTGCAAATATCAATGCTGGCAAAGCTGGCTCGTAAAATACTATTAAAATAGTAAATAAAACTAGCTCAAGTACTTTTACATAATTCGTTCGGCAAGGCAAGGGCAAAAATCTTCCCTCACCTCACCTCAGTCAATTTCTCTTTTGACGTTGACAATAGACAGTAAAATTTGGCTACAATTATTCTGACGTTGGCGGGAAAAAAAAAAAAAAAAAAAACTTTTTTTTTTGTTGCCAGTATAAAAACTTGATAAAACTACCTGAACCTACCTTTTTGATTGTGGTCGGTGCGTGAATGGGACTATAATGTTTAGCAAAAAAAAAAAATGTCAATGTCAGAAAATATTTTTTACAGTGTTGCCATCTCGTGCTTTCTATATCGAATTGTAGCTATAAACCAGCTCCATCGGCTACAAAGATTGAACTAAATAACAAAAATGACCTAGTTTAAATAGATTAGCTTTGCAACAAGCATGCTAATCGTCAAATGCGGACATATTTGCGTAAAAATAACATTCCGAATTCAGCCAGATTTGAACTGAAAGGAATTCGTCGTTTCTCTCCCCACAAAAATTGATCATCTAACTTATAAACGCATGTTGAAATCTTATTCACTGAATAAGGACTTGTCACTTTCTGTCAGCCGGGTACTATCACGACCGAAAATGGAACAAGACACTTTAATTATATGCCCTTATTCATCGTTTATAACACACACATGCACACGCACACATTCACCATCATACGCTCACATCATGCACACGTTTAGTTTAAGCAGGGCTTACTTTTCTATTTGTAAGGAAGATACTTGTAAAAGTATCTTCCTTTACTTTACGACTGTAATTGCATAAGATTAAATATAAATGTAAATCCTTATGTAAATGTTAATCCGTAATCCTTAATTGGCCTTAAGCCAATGATAGATATAATTATATAAGTTATTTATTGTACGTTATAAATGGCTGTAGATTTTGTTGAATATATAAAATAAAACAAATAAATAAGTAAGACGGTGTATCATTGAACACATTAAATCAAACCGCTATAAAAAATGGTCGTTACCAATTACCAATATAGGATAAGATTTTTTCTTGTGTCAAAGACTGACGTAGACTACTAGTCGTATTAGATCATAATTTCTGAAACTTGTCATCTTCCTAGAAGATGTGTGAAGTCTGCCAATCTGCACTTGGGCAATAAAATGAACTATCATCATCATCATCATCTCAGCCATAAGAAGTCCACTGTTGGACATAGGCCTCCCCCATGGATTTCCAAAAAGACCGATTGAAAGCGGCTTGCATCCAGCGTCTTCCCGCCACTTGTATGAGGTCGTCTGTCCATCTCGTGGCTGGTCTTCCTACGCTGCGCTTGCCGGTACGTGATCTCCACTCGAGAACCTTTCGGCCCCATCGGCCATCAGTTCTACGTGCTATGTGCCCTGCCCACTGCCACTTCAACTTGCTAATCCGCTGTGCTATATAGGTGACTTTTGTACGTCTACGTATCTCTTCATTTCTGATTCGATCTCGTAGAGAGACTCCGAGCATAGCCCTCTCCATAGCTCGTTGCGTGACCTTGAGCTTCCTTATAAGGCCCATAGTTAGGGACCACGTTTCAGTGCCGTATGTCATCACTGATAACACACACTGGTTGTAAACTTTCGACTTGAGGGACTGGGGAATATTGGACGAGAAGACGCTTTTAAGTTTCCCGAACGCTGCTCAGCCGAGTTGGATACGACGATTGACCTCCCTCGTAAAGTTGGACCTGCCTAATCGGACCGTCTGTCCTAGGTAGACGTATTCGTCAACAACTTCAAGAGTGAAGTTCCCCACAGATATTGGGGTGGGCACTACATGGGCGTTCGACATAACCTTCGTTTTGTCCATGTTCATTTTGAGGCAAAATGAACTATATTGTAACCCATTTGACCATTTCATAATGAGGTGACAATGGTCAGCGCTCAAATACTGCGTCAGTACATATAAACAGGGCCAATTTGAAGGGTCTTGTTTACCCAGTATTTGATTTTTCTTTCATGGAAAAAGATGGCACTAAGAAATTCCAATAATTTTAACAATATATAATTTATAAGTACAATATTTTTTTCATACTACTTGGCTACTATAAAAAAATTATCTACTTTTTTTTATAAGTTTGGCTTTATATTAAAAATGAGTTATGGCAACATAGTTTTCGATTTGGTTTTGGATGCTCCATTTTAATTTTTCTTTTCAAAATTTCAAATTGTATTTTTGATTTGTTGTTTTACGTTTTCTGTCGGTAAGCACTGTTAATAGGTGTAGTCCTAATTTTTGTATTGAAGAATATGTTCAACGGAAAATAACTTTCATTATAAGTACCTTATTCCTGAGATCGAACTGAGAGGTCGACGTATTTTGTCGATTTATCTCTGTAATTTTCTTTTATACATTATGTATTTATAGCACCAGGTACAGTGTAAAGTGTATTTAAAACAATTCAAATAACATAACTGTGAATCAGAAAAAGTTCTAGGGACAAACAAGATCAATGGCAAAACTCATATGGGACTATAAGTAATAATAACTACCTAGTCATCATATGAAAGTAGTCATTGAATGGCACCCAAGGAACGGGCGACGACATCATGGCAGACCACCAGCTAGGCTCGATGGTCAGATGCCATTGGAAAGCATAGACTGATGTCAATTGATGAGACTTGCCACTGGACAGGACTGGGATGTATGGCGTAAACGAGAGGCTTATACTTAGCAGTGGATGGATACAGGCTGAATTGATAGATATGAAATCTTTGAGCTCTGTTATATCTTTGCATCAGCTTTTCAGCAGATCCATAACACATGTAATAATGTTTATTGTTATTACAGTGTGTTTGAGTTCCTCCAATAACGCAGGGTAAGTAAGTCTTGTACCTAATTTAACTAGAAAAGGGATTAAATATTCTATTCATTGCAATACTCTTAATTTATTTTGAAATTATTATCTGGGATTGTGACAAAAACAACTGTGCTGTTAGATAATATACAAAATATTCTTACAATTATGTTAATTTTATCGGTTCATAGTGATACAACAAACACACATGGCATAGGTATTTATTACCTGTGTCTTTCCATTTGCTTGCTATTTATTAAGTATATGAAATATTTTAACAATTTGGCTCTGGCAGTGTTTAACTTTAAAGTGTTCAAATTGTCTACCTTGTAGACAACGCTTTAATAAACAATTTCCACCACTCACACAAGGGTTAAATACATTCCAAGTTAATAACCTTGTTGTACATTTTATAATTTAGTGCTTTTGTGTTTTTTTTTTTGGTAGTAAAGTATTTCATAATACTATGAGGAGTCCTTATAAATTAACCTTTTCTGTCTGTATGGAGTGTAAATACAATAGAGTGTGCATACAACAGCTCTACGTTTGACCACCATTTTCCAGATTTGAACAATGCATGAAAAATACTCATAGTCCAATGTTTGTCATTAACCGCTCTAGAACCATACCCTCATATAACAAATGTTACTAAACACCTTTGCAACTGGCAAAGGAGTTAGGTTATCAGGCTGTTGAATTTGTTTGCGCTTACTGTGACTAATATGGGGTGTAAAGGACAAATACTTGTGTAACTCCGCCTCATAAATGCGAACTAAGCTATTTATGATGCCGGTCCTCAGCCCGGATAAAGGAGGAAGGCACAAGTAATCATCTATACACTGGACTCGTTACTTGATGGAGGGATTCCGATCAAGCTGGACACCCTGCCTGCAGGAGTATTCAGAACTCGGATTCAGGTTCGGTTTCGGAATCTATATCTCAGTTTCTGTCATTCTCTATGGAAATGACAGAAACGGACATATAGATTCCGAATTGATTCTGAAACCAAATGAGTTCTGAACTGACTATTTTATTACTTCCAATATTTTCATGTTTGTTTTATTTCGGGCAAGTGCCTTTATTAATTACAACAAAACAAAATAGCAAACCTCCTAGCGCAAAAAATACAATAATAGGTATTTTCGTCAGATTAAAATGAAAAAAGTGCGTGCACGATAACGCAGGACAATGCGCTTGTTACAATAAAGTCTTCTAGACTCGGCGCTGTCATCGCGCGACAGACCTGACAAATACAATAGTTCCTCTATTCTGCCGTGGGACATGTTTCAGGAAAAGTACTTTGAATAATAAACATCTCTAATAACAATAATAATATATGTTCTGTCTGTTTGTTTACCTATTAATTATCATTAAGATTGTTATTTATTATAATATTCATTTTAATTCTTTTGACATGTAAATATTATAATTTGATGGATGTGAAACATCTGAAATAAGTAACAATGTATTGCCCTAACATCTAAAAAACCAGACAAGTGCGAGTCAGACTCGCCCATCGAGGGTTCCGTACAAACAAGTGGGGGCAGGGCCGTAGCCATGGGCGTATATATAGGGGGGTCCAGGTGGTCCGGACCCCCCCCCCCCCCCCCATGGCATTGGCCGGAAAAAAAATTACATGCTGTTAGAGTGCCGGAATATCGTAGATGGCACGCATGTTATAAAATATACTTACACTTGATGCGCGGTTGTCATAACAACAGTTTTACTAAAGATGCAGTATGACTCTAGTCGGTCCTTCGCCCGCGCATGCTACAAACGCGCATATCAAATCGAAACTATATATTTTTACCCGACTGCGTAAGAAGGAGGGTAATGTTTTTCGAGTGTATGAATGTATATGGTATGTATGTTTCAATATGACAGCCTACAGCCTGAACGACTTGACCGATTTTGATGTGCGAGGTGTCATTAGATTCGTCTTTGCTTCCTGAGTGTTACAGACTATATTTTTTGTAATTATAATAATACATCTCTTGCAAAAATATAAAAACGTTTTTTGTAACCTCTAACGATTTATTTCGTAACAAACAAGTGTTTCTTTTAATTATTCTAAAGAATGCGCATTTACAATCTTTTGAAGCGATTTTACGCATAATTTCTCACAAAAAATGTTTTTTCGCGCTCGCTTAGCTCGCGCATTATTTGAAGATATGACATGACTGAATGAACATATAAAAAGTTCGTCCTTCGTAAAACTAGAAAATAACATCGCCAAACATCAGGCGAATTGGTGGTCAGGCGTAGATCTATCTTATGTTAAAAAAATACAGATCATCATCATCATCTCAGCCATAAGAAGTCCACTGTTGGACATAGGCCTCCCCCATGGATTTCCAAAAAGACCGATTGGAAGCGGCTTGCATCCAGCGTCTTCCCGCCACTTGTATGAGGTCATCTGTCCATCTCGTGGCTGGTCTTCCTACGCTGCGCTTGCCGGTACGTGGTCTCCACTCGAAAACCAATAAAAAATACAGATATTCCACAGAAATTTCAATTCGATCCAAGCCAATTTTACATAAAAAATATTCTTGCGTTAATAATTTCTAAAAGATCGAACAAGACTTAAAGTGCCGTACTAATAGATGCATATAATTCACCTAAAAATAATCACTAACCAAATTGTTTTCCGACTGCCAAGGAAGTAGCTCGTAGATATGTTTTGTAATTTTCTATAAAGTTATATATTTAAATTTAGGAATAATAAATTGGCAATCAATGCATTCAAATAGTTATAAATATAATTTTTGCTAGCGTAAAAGTCACTCTTATTCAGTCGGGTATTTCATTTTTTCTTTTAACACATATACTTGTTTGGTTCATCTGGGCCACAGAAACCTAGGCTCGCTAACACGATCAATGAATCAAATGACTTCCAAGATTTCATTTTTAAAACTTTCAAAATTTTCGCGCTCGCTTCACTCGTGCATTAGTACTGGTGTCATTAGATTCGTACGAGGTGTCATTAGATTCGTCTTTGCTTCCTGAGTGTTACAGACTATATTTTTTGTAATTATAATAATACATCTCTTGCAAAAATATAAAAACGTTTTTTGTAACCTCTAACGATTTATTTCGTAACAAACAAGTGTTTCTTTTAATTATTCTAAAGAATGCGCATTTACAATCTTTTGAAGCGATTTTACGCATAATTTCTCACAAAAAATGTTTTTTCGCGCTCGCTTAGCTCGCGCATTATTTGAAGATATGACATGACTGAATGAACATATAAAAAGTTCGTCCTTCGTAAAACTAGAAAATAACATCGCCAAACATCAGGCGAATTGGTGGTCAGGCGTAGATCTATCTTATGTTAAAAAAATACAGATCATCATCATCATCTCAGCCATAAGAAGTCCACTGTTGGACATAGGCCTCCCCCATGGATTTCCAAAAAGACCGATTGGAAGCGGCTTGCATCCAGCGTCTTCCCGCCACTTGTATGAGGTCATCTGTCCATCTCGTGGCTGGTCTTCCTACGCTGCGCTTGCCGGTACGTGGTCTCCACTCGAAAACCAATAAAAAATACAGATATTCCACAGAAATTTCAATTCGATCCAAGCCAATTTTACATAAAAAATATTCTTGCGTTAATAATTTCTAAAAGATCGAACAAGACTTAAAGTGCCGTACTAATAGATGCATATAATTCACCTAAAAATAATCACTAACCAAATTGTTTTCCGACTGCCAAGGAAGTAGCTCGTAGATATGTTTTGTAATTTTCTATAAAGTTATATATTTAAATTTAGGAATAATAAATTGGCAATCAATGCATTCAAATAGTTATAAATATAATTTTTGCTAGCGTAAAAGTCACTCTTATTCAGTCGGGTATTTCATTTTTTCTTTTAACACATATACTTGTTTGGTTCATCTGGGCCACAGAAACCTAGGCTCGCTAACACGATCAATGAATCAAATGACTTCCAAGATTTCATTTTTAAAACTTTCAAAATTTTCGCGCTCGCTTCACTCGTGCATTAGTACTATGTATTTTGCCATGGAAGTACTGTGGGCTCACTAATAGGAGAAATAAATCATATTATTATAAAAACACTACTACAATTTTCGCGCTCGCTTCGCACGCGCATGCTTATTACCCGTCTTTTGTTTACTTGACTTATACAAATGCTGAGCGCTCGTTAAAACGGGTGAAATCTCCTGTAAAAAAAAACTAGATGTAAATTAAATAAATGTACATTTAGTTTAATATTAATTAATAATCTTCCGACGTTAACTATACGATCTACGTATATGGTTTTAATTTCAACACGATACCTTCACGTGTTCCCGAAATAAAGGTCTTGACACCCGGACGGACGGACAGACAGACAACAAAATGATCCTATAAGAGCGCTTGTAGACGCACCGGGCGTGGGTCCGGCGTCCGAAAGACAGTCATCCACGCCAGTGCATTGGTGTGTGTAGACGCACCGGACGTCGGTCCGGTCCGGTTTTCGCCGAAACCGGACCGATGTCCGGTGCGTCTACAAGCGCTCTTAGGGTTCCGTTTTTTTCTTTTGAGGTACGGAACCCTATAAAACATTAAAATCTCCAAAGGGCTGCACGAAGTAGCCGTTATATTCTCTTTGGAAGTAGCTTCAGCATCATTCTTGCATAGGTTAGGTATGTCACCCAAACAGCAGCATTGCATCATTTACATGGTCGCCAGTGTCGCCACTGGAGCTGTTGCGCTAGCAGCATCGCAAGGCCTCGTGCTGATTCGGGATGGCTCGCAGGAAGATGTAAACAGGAGGAAATATATAATATACCCCAAGCGGGACGTCAGTGCAGGATTTATAGCCCTCATCTTGTCTTATAAAAATCAATTGTTGTTTGAACTCAAAAACTACTTGATTAATTTATATCGTCATCATCATCGCTATCATTATAATTATCATCAAGGCCATAGGCATATACGTAGATCGTATAGTTAACGTCGGAAGATTATTAATTAATATTAAACTAAATGTACATTTATTTAATTTACATCTAGTTTTTTTTTACAGGAGATTTCACCCGTTTTAACGAGCGCTCAGCATTTGTATAAGTCAAGTAAACAAAAGACGGGTAATAAGCATGCGCGTGCGAAGCGAGCGCGAAAATTGTAGTAGTGTTTTTATAATAATATGATTTATTTCTCCTATTAGTGAGCCCACAGTACTTCCATGGCAAAATACATAGTACTAATGCACGAGTGAAGCGAGCGCGAAAATTTTGAAAGTTTTAAAAATGAAATCTTGGAAGTCATTTGATTCATTGATCGTGTTAGCGAGCCTAGGTTTCTGTGGCCCAGATGAACCAAACAAGTATATGTGTTAAAAGAAAAAATGAAATACCCGACTGAATAAGAGTGACTTTTACGCTAGCAAAAATTATATTTATAACTATTTGAATGCATTGATTGCCAATTTATTATTCCTAAATTTAAATATATAACTTTATAGAAAATTACAAAACATATCTACGAGCTACTTCCTTGGCAGTCGGAAAACAATTTGGTTAGTGATTATTTTTAGGTGAATTATATGCATCTATTAGTACGGCACTTTAAGTCTTGTTCGATCTTTTAGAAATTATTAACGCAAGAATATTTTTTATGTAAAATTGGCTTGGATCGAATTGAAATTTCTGTGGAATATCTGTATTTTTTATTGGTTTTCGAGTGGAGACCACGTACCGGCAAGCGCAGCGTAGGAAGACCAGCCACGAGATGGACAGATGACCTCATACAAGTGGCGGGAAGACGCTGGATGCAAGCCGCTTCCAATCGGTCTTTTTGGAAATCCATGGGGGAGGCCTATGTCCAACAGTGGACTTCTTATGGCTGAGATGATGATGATGATCTGTATTTTTTTAACATAAGATAGATCTACGCCTGACCACCAATTCGCCTGATGTTTGGCGATGTTATTTTCTAGTTTTACGAAGGACGAACTTTTTATATGTTCATTCAGTCATGTCATATCTTCAAATAATGCGCGAGCTAAGCGAGCGCGAAAAAACATTTTTTGTGAGAAATTATGCGTAAAATCGCTTCAAAAGATTGTAAATGCGCATTCTTTAGAATAATTAAAAGAAACACTTGTTTGTTACGAAATAAATCGTTAGAGGTTACAAAAAACGTTTTTATATTTTTGCAAGAGATGTATTATTATAATTACAAAAAATATAGTCTGTAACACTCAGGAAGCAAAGACGAATCTAATGACACCTCGCACATCAAAATCGGTCAAGTCGTTCAGGCTGTAGGCTGTCATATTGAAACATACATACCATATACATTCATACACTCGAAAAACATTACCCTCCTTCTTACGCAGTCGGGTAAAAATATATAGTTTCGATTTGATATGCGCGTTTGTAGCATGCGCGGGCGAAGGACCGACTAGAGTCATACTGCATCTTTAGTAAAACTGTTGTTATGACAACCGCGCATCAAGTGTAAGTATATTTTATAACATGCGTGCCATCTACGATATTCCGGCACTCTAACAGCATGTAATTTTTTTTCCGGCCAATGCCATGGGGGGGGGGGGGGGGTCCGGACCACCTGGACCCCCCTATATATACGCCCATGGCTACGGCCCTGCCCCCACTTGTTTGTACGGAACCCTCGATGGGCGAGTCTGACTCGCACTTGTCTGGTTTTTTAGATGTTAGGGCAATACATTGTTACTTATTTCAGATGTTTCACATCCATCAAATTATAATATTTACATGTCAAAAGAATTAAAATGAATATTATAATAAATAACAATCTTAATGATAATTAATAGGTAAACAAACAGACAGAACATATATTATTATTGTTATTAGAGATGTTTATTATTCAAAGTACTTTTCCTGAAACATGTCCCACGGCAGAATAGAGGAACTATTGTATTTGTCAGGTCTGTCGCGCGATGACAGCGCCGAGTCTAGAAGACTTTATTGTAACAAGCGCATTGTCCTGCGTTATCGTGCACGCACTTTTTTCATTTTAATCTGACGAAAATACCTATTATTGTATTTTTTGCGCTAGGAGGTTTGCTATTTTGTTTTGTTGTAATTAATAAAGGCACTTGCCCGAAATAAAACAAACATGAAAATATTGGAAGTAATAAAATAGTCGTATAATTTTCATTACGTGCTTAGAAACGTATCGAATATCCGTACACGCGGTCTTGTACTCATACAACACATAGAAACATGATACAAAACCACAAGGTAGGCCCATCTGGTACAGTAAAATATGCTCTATTGCTTAGAAGATAAGGAAAGTTAACATATCAACTTATGCCGGTACTACGTAGAAATAATGTAAACAAACCCACTGCGTGAGCACACATAGATAAAAACTACAACACATTTACACATTTATAAAGTTGTGTGCAAACGCAGTGGCCTCAATATTGCCAATTGAAATCAACATCACATGTTTTTCCATTTAGTAATTTTTTCGTGTCTTGATTATATATTTAATAATTAATTTACTGACGTAGAAATACACAAGTTAATTAATAAATTGTTAACTTCTAGCCGGTTAACATTTATCGATGGTTAAATGAGTATTTTAGAGTATAAAACAATTCCTATAAAGCCTGCCATGCATGTTGCGACATAATATTTTTTTAATTTTTGGACAGATTATATAACAGATTTTAAAGTGTGCATGTTTCCACGGGTCATTTTAATGCGCACTAAAATAATGTTGAGTATGAAATAATCATTCTATTTTAGGCTGATCTTGATATTTGACAGAAATATTCGAGTACTTAATTCTGTAAAACAGGATTGAATATGAGTAGTAGACCTCATGATCACATTGTTTTGCGGATAATGCCTGTAAAAACTAGATAGATAATGCACATACTGAACACAATTGTTGCCAACAAGTTTGTTCTCGCGAGATGTACTACTTTAGCACAACTATTAGTTTAGATAGTCAAGCCCGTGATGCTTAGGTTGATAACATTGACAAAATTGTGTACTTTTGTCAACCTTGACGAAAAACCACACGATAAATGTGATCAAGTCAACGTAATTAATACAGTATAGAAGTAACGCGTTGGCTATATCTTGCTCACTCACTTAGTCGACTCAAGCCAACTTTAACCGAACAAGCGTTACATTGCCAAGCGTGACGGGACGGGTCTCTTCCAATTCCAATATCCACAAAAAAATGCGTGCCTAAAAAGTTTTTAACTAAAGAAAAGAATGTAAATACCTATTAATAATAAATTCAGTCACTATAAAGAATAATTTGACAGAGTGATATTTGTAATGGACTTGAAATAGGAGGAACATTATGTCCATGGTTGCGAAGAAGGCCAATTCTTTTGTGTATGTTATGCCCTAGTCATTCCAAACTGTGACTCTAGAAGTATTCTTAAAAATATATAAAACTTACATTCGATCATTACTCGGGTATGGTTTCCAAATCTGGAGTTTACTTAAAGAAGGATATAGACTTACTTCAAAGTGTCCAGAGAGAACCCACCAAATTACCATAATATGCTTTCCGTCATAAACCATGTGATGAGATATAGAAAGCACTGTGTCTCACTACACGGCTACGGGGTGACTTCATTGAAAGTTTTAAAATAATGAATAGTTTCTACAAAGTATGATGCAATCAGTTAATTCGTGGGGCGTGTGTCGGCTGCGTCACCAAAGACCATCAAAGAGTACAATTTAATTTACAGATAGCCATTAAAGATCGGTACGTGGCGGTGATAGAGGCCCTGGACCAAAAGTAGGCGACAAATCAGGGCAAACAGCTGAAACACACCATGAGCACCATGTACACCATGAGCATACATGCTCACCATCGAAGGCTCTTTCTTGCGGCGGCGTCGTGTGGTGGGTCGTCCTCTTCCCTTACAATATGGTTGAGGAGGGTGATGGCTGGCACATGCTTCATACTCGTGATCAGGTGCTGCTTGTGGGTCGCCGGTTTGCTCGTGGTATACACACAACATAGTAATAAGTAAATTAAATTAAAACAAAATAATCTTCCCGTAACGATAAGTAGTAAAAAATATTTGTAATCATCACAAAGGTCACGTACCCTGATGTCTGTAGAGCTAAAAATTAAATAAAAAAATCTTTCTACAGTCTGCCAGACATAAGAAGCCTACATACCATAAAAAAGAACTTGAGAAAAAGCAGACGTCACAACATCTTAATATGGCTTTGATCATCACATAACCTAAGCAAGAGTTGTTCGCAATTGAAATTGGTTGCCTGAAGCCTTATCCTAACAAAGTGAATCCTTTAAAAATAAATCTCAAGGGTAGGGATTGAATCCACAACTTGCAGGTTAGAAGACAGGCAGTATATGTGAAACATGTAAATTAATTTTTCTATTCTAAAGCATTGCATTTATTTTTTTAGAAAACTTATCACGTCATTAGCTGATTTGACTCGTCTCACTGTACATATACAATAATGCCCGGGTTATAGGGAATGCAATTTTATTTTATGCGGTCGAGCGTTCAAAACGCTGCAAAGTCGTTGAAAAAACGCGCGTAAAAAACGCTCGTGCAAATGACGCCTTAGTGACGTCACACTACGTAGGAATTGTAGTTTCGGTAAAATTTAGCCGATCAAAGAGAATGTGAATGTGAACTGTACATAGTCGGATCTCCCAAAAAAAAAATGTATGTAAACATTTCAAATTTTGATTTGAGTTGAAATGTATGGAGTGTTTTTTACCCCCCGTTCACCTCCTGATGACCACCTGGCTGGTGTTTTTTTTGACCATCTGGGTGAACGATGGGAAGTATTTTTCCATCTACCAATAAACACCTAAGCCGATACCTTGGTCATAAACTTTAAAATAATTTAAAAAAATGTATCAGCTGTTTTTGACTGTATTATGACATTGAAGTTTTAGCGGGAACGACATAGTAATATATTGTTGCTTTGTTTTATTTTCCTAAACTTGTGTTATTTTGGACATTAATGCGATAGAATGGTGGTGTTTCATTCATTAGTGTTTGATCAAGTACATGATTGTGGGCAAGTGAAATGAAGCAGTGAAACGTGTCATTTTACGTTGTCGACAAAACTCCATAGAAGCTTCTAGTAAAGTCACCACCACTTCACTGAAGCAGGACTCGACTTTGAAAATGACTGTATACGTGACTTAGATTGTGACTAGAACATTTAAAACTTATTTTATTCAAGAAACTTGAAAAAAATCTCAATACTTGACACTGGCAAATGCTTTAAGCGGGTCCAATACAAAAAAGAAGAAGAGTTATGACATTTCAGACGATAATTTGAAAATATTTTCTTTTCTTTTCTTTCATTGTGCTTTCATTTGATTTCAAGAGGTCGTGTAATGATGGCGTTAACTATAATTTTTGCAAAAAGAAATATTATAAATAGCAAATGCGTAATTACAACGCAGAAAACATATGCCATTCTCTTGCCTCGACTAACTAGCACCACACCAGAGTCAAAATCTGCCCAAACTCCGAATCCAAAGACCATTACAAGTGATATGGTGGGACCTCCAGACCCTGTCTCGAATCTAAGAAGAATCGTGTTCAAACAGCCCTCGAATGAAACGAAATTGGAGAAAAAATTCAGAGAATTAAGAGCAGAAGTTCAGGAATGGAACCAGAAATTCTGGACGGCTCACAACTCCAGATTTTTTAAGGTAATTATGTTGTTATTAAAACAGCAACTACAATGTTTTGACACGAATAAAATGATAAAGCTAAAATAACAATATTTATCTTTAAGAGCCACTTTTTTACTTCGTTCTTTCGCAAAAAATCTTGATATCAGGCTTTCATTGAACTAATTTAACCTTCGTTTTTATACAATTTACATTACACTGTTATCTGTAGGTCATTGTCAGCTATCTTACTTTTTGTCCCTTTTTCAGGAGCGGGAAGATTATCTTAAAAAAAATGTACCAGAAGGAAAACAGAACCTAACTGCTGATGAAATGAGTGTGTTTTATAAAGCATTCCTGGATAAAAATTGGAAATCTCATATAAATTACAATATTGAATGGTACAAGAAGAATGTCACTTTATTAAATCTTGCAATACAAGTGAAATTGAGAAGATTGCTTAGAATAAAGGATTGAATCCATTTATATATTTCATTACTATGATAGAATATGTTATAATACTATGTTATCAACCGGACTCTACACAGTATCATCTCATGTAGATGTAAACAGGCTAATGATGGTAATAGGTAATATAACTTGTATACCAATTACGTATTAATTATTTACGGTAAAGCTTTCTGAACTGAAAACTATTTTTAGATCATTTAATTTCTACTTCCAACTATTTGGTGTTAAACATTCATATTCTTTTGTGTCATTCATAGAACTGTCAGAATATTGTCATGTTAGTCAAATTTTGTTCACAGCGATTTTTATCAGTTTTCTATTTTAAATTATAGGTATTATTTATAGTTATATTTAAAAGAAACATTAATGTAGATAATAATACATTATTGTGATGCAAGTTTTTGCCTCAATAGTAATATGTACATTGCATTTAAATGGCTTGTCTTTCTGGCTCTCATTCAGTGGATGGCAATGTGTGTCATCCACACATTTGTAAAGGAAAATAAGAAGATACATAATACAGGTCTGTAGCAATAGCACAAGATGATTAATAGGTAATTAATAATCATCATCAGCCTACTCTAGTCCACTGCTGAACATAGGACTTTCCCATTGAACACCACACAGACTCATTGTCAACTTTCGGTATCCTGCTTTTTAATTAATAATCTTACATGGGAGTAATACAAGTTATTATTTGAGAAATACTTAAGTAAAATATAGCATAGATGGTTCCACTGTTGTGCATGGACTACAGAAAAAATAGGCTTTTAATGACATACCCAGTGCTATTAAATCTTCAAATGCATGTTCATGTTGATGAACACAACAATAAGATTTTATTGTTGTTGCAAAAAGTAATAAATACACAAAAGGCGGTTTTATAGCTAACGGCGCTCTGTTCCAGGCAACCTTGGGATGTATGAAAAATAACTAATGAGTGACTGGGCTCTGTTCGAATTTTTTATGATTGAAAATATGGGGCCCAAACTAAGGTCCACTATAAATTAAACCTACCTAATTATAATTTTTTTAAAGTCTTGCAGCATTACAAATATTCATTATTTATTTATTAGTTTTACTACCTATAATTTTTTGTTGTATTTAATAAACCTACCTAAACTGATTTATTGTCCCCGAATCTACCAAATTTCATCAAAACCGTTGGAGCTGTTTCTGAGATCCTTGTGTATATATATCTATAAATACCGTCTTACTTATAAGCGCATGTTAAAATCTTATTCACTGAATATGGACTTGCCACTTTCTGTCACAATGAATACTGTCCTGTCACGTGCGAAAACGGAACAAAACATGTACTTATTCAATGTTTATAAGTAAGACAGTTAATATACAAGAATTGGTTTTAATATTAGATTGGATAGTGGTGTTGATATTATGAGTAAATAGACTAGATAAGTACATCTCAGAGAAATAATGGAATATTACATAAGTTTCATCAGTAGCAGCATTGTACTTGTACATCTATATTATATGTTTAAACAACAATTTAATACATTTTTATTTTGGTTTTTCTAGATATTGATATTAATGTATCTATTGATAACTACTTGAATAAATCAGTGGAACTGAAGCTGTTGCCGGTTTCTAGTGAAGTTTCAACTAAAGGAGTTCGATACAACAAGGTTGAGAATCGGAGCACAGCTGGCCTACAATTTTTAACATTTATTGCTGGGGCACTAGCAGTTACGGCTTACAAAAAAAAACAAGATTTAATAGTTTTTACTTATCGAAATGTACCTACAGTAAAGATGTTAATACGAAAACTTTTACTACATTTGAAAATTGCCGCCACAAAATTCAGTGTTGCCATCATAATTTACGCCGTATATATACGGGAAAAAATAAATAACGCTTTCACTACGATACGTAATAAAATCAATAGTTGGAAAAAAACACCTATCACTAAATGTAATAAAATTCACAGTAATTTATTAAAAAAATTAAAAGAAATGGCAGAAGAGAGAAAAAGTCTCGGTCAACTTTTGATTTCGGCATTGCGTGAGAATAAGAACATTCGAATGCGGTACGAATTGGTGACAATGACGAAAAATAGACTTAAGCAACACATTGAAGATACACAAAAGCAAGTGAAAGAAAATAGATCTAGATATGTGAGCTTTCATCAGTCTTATTTGCTCACACAACAAGAAAATATTTATCTCAAAGCTAGATTAGTAAAATTAAGACAAGAAAAAGAAGAGACCGAAAAAGACTTGATGGGATTGATCAATGAAGTTTATATGTCCAAAAATAAAGATCTTAAAACTTATTGTACGCGCTTCTTGGTTAAAACGAAGAATAACTTACTAAATTCTGATGTGAGGGCAGAAATAAAGAAGTTTTTAGAAAACAGTCGCAAATCTTCAGAACTATGGTTAACGCAAAAAAATCAAGTAACTAATGCTGTAATACCTAGTACCACAAGCATACGGATAACTGAACTAGAAAGTGAAGATATACCATTTGCGACAGATGCGCCTAAGCTTAGAGGGTTGCCTGGGGAGTATGTTTGGACAGTTAAAGATAAAGATGGTATCATCGAAAAGATATATGAATATGATTACGAACCAGTCTTAGACAGCGGGGATACGATTAGAAGAATTAGACAGTATTCTGTATATTTTGATAAGGATTGCTTAATTGATTTTTCAAGGTAAACTAATCTAGTGTACTTAACCCAAATTATTTATGTAGTTTTGTACATAAGTACTTAAGTAAAGCAGAGGTCAAAAAATGTATTTCCATACTGGTACTAAAGGTACTAAAATAATTAAAAAATATACGCAAAATAATTCTTTGGTGTGAAGAAACAGCATATTGTTCTATACAAATACAGGTATGGATACAAAAAATGGTGGCATGTTAAGTGTTTTTATATACCTACATATATGTATATAAAAACACTTAACATGCCTCATTTTTTTTATATTAAGTAAGTAGTGTGAACAATATTACTAATATACCATAATAACTACACTAGGTAACATTATTTAAAACTTGTAAGTAACTGATTTATAGCTACTGGGCAAATTCGTATAAATAATAGTTGCACAAATGCACACAATCTTCCCCAATCCTTTAAAACGATTGTGTAATTCAGAACATGTTTGATCTGAAAGTGACATCAGGTTACAGGATGACACTGACAATAACAGTATATACTTACTAGTAGTACTTCAAGCATTTCATTTTTATCAGACTTCCAAATAGAAGGAGGTTCTCAATTCATCGGAATATAAAAAAAAAAAGAATTATATAGGTATGTTCCCCGATGACTATTTATTATATGATCCAGTTATTTTTTGTTATAAAACCAAAATATTGAACCGATTTGAAAAATTGTTTTTTTTTGTTTGAAAAGGTATACTTTCCAGGTAGGCCCATCGAAATTTTATCAAAATCTGTTCAGTATTTTGGTTATATAACAAAAAATAACTGGAAAAATATGTCATCCAAGTAAACGAATTTCGTATTTTGAAGTCGGTTTTTGACGTGACAACGTCTAATAAATCGATGAACGCCGGCTGCGCGCACAAAAAAGGATGACTCATTGTCCCGTTACGCTCATTGTAACGTTTGCATTTCATCAATGTTTTGTTATGATGTGACGTTAAACTATCGTCCGTAAACCAACTTTACAGAAAACCATTTTTTTTTAGTTTTTTAAACGATTACTTGTTATCCACAGTAATGATTTCATGCCTTAGTGTTACAATGTATTATGCAAATTATTAGGTTTAAAGGAAGGCACTAAAATATTGTTCATAATTATATATTTAAGTACCTAAGAAGTACTAAGAACATAAGCTTTTATATATATAATTGTGCGTATAATTTCTTCTGTATAAAGTACCAATATTGACCTCTCCTTTATCCGTCAGATACGTCTGTTTGTAATATATGCTCGTGTTAGGGCCCGGCCCCATGTCACGGCACGGAAATCCGACGTTTTTTAGTAGGCGAAAACGTTGGATTCCGGCGCCGTGCTAGATGACATGAGGCCACAGCCGTAGCGGTCTTCTAGCACTCTCATGCCCGAGACAATACCAAGTTGGTAACAAAATTTTTCAAGGTTTTCTATGAATTTTTGAGGAGTAATTTCATTTTAACGAGCCCTCATCATTTTCAGGGCTCAGATACATAAAGTATTTTTGTTGATTTGTTGTATTAGTGAGCCCACGACATTTTCATGGCCTAAATTAACTATAAAATAGCAATAATGCGCGAAGAAGCGAGTGCGAACAATTTTTAGATAAAAAAATAATCTTGTATTGATTTGATTCATTGATAGTGTTAGTAAGTCTAAAGTTATTTTGTGAGCCTGGTGAACAAAAACATAATTGATAATAAGGCGCGAGCTAAGTGAGCTTGAACATTTTGAAGGTTTTTTTAAAACAATTTTTGGATAATGATTTGATTATTTGCTAGTATTACCGAGTTCTCGGTATTTTCATGACCCGTACAAACAAAAAATAGATAATATTAACAATCACGCAAGAGTGAAAATTATAAAACTTTTTTTTAACAAATTTTGGGTATTGATATGCTATTTTGCTCATAGCGTGCTCTCAGCAAAATACCAAAAATTTGATAAAAAAATAAAGTTTTAAAATTTCCTCAAAGGATTTTTTATAATGCTGCAGTGAGAAATTTCGTATTTTCCATACAAACACAAATACAAATCCTTTATTGTCAGCTGTGCGTGTGTGTTTATTGCTATTCATGCTCCTGAAAAGCTTACGGCTATATAGTTACATTGCAACACAAATCATTAATAATTCGCGAGTGAGTGCATTTTTCCATTTGGTAATTTTCCCTAATTTAAAATAAATTATCAATTATTATTTACACCTCGGTTTATGCCTCCCTCTCCCTTAAACTAAGCAGTCATACTAGCGCTTTTTATTAACACGAATATTTAATTTTATTTCAGAACAGAACATCGAACTGAATCGGTCAACAGCATAAGCCGATTGAGTAACAAAATGTTCGGTCAATCCCTTGGTAGCCAAAAAATTGTGACAGGATCAGAAGCCTTTCAGAATTTTTTAAAAAGCCGTTCAAACATCGTACAGTTAAAACCGAGTGCTGTACCTTTGATGTACTAAGAATTTGGAACTCTTTTTGTTTTGATGTTGTGGATATTGTTTGAAAAATTAAAACATTTGTTTTATTTATTGTAAATTATTTTATTTAAAAAAAGGGTTAAAATAAATTCAAGACTGGCAATAATTTGGCTCGAGTTTTCGGCGGGAATTAATGAGGAAGAGTTTTATATAACTTCCTGTCCGTGTGAATGTGAATTGTTGAATAAATACCGTGTAATCGCGGGCAGATAAAATAATATCTGGCTAAATTTACTTGCTTAATTATCTTCAAAGGTCCTTGAGCATCGAGTCCTCAGCATTTTCATGACCCAGATAGCGGGGACAACGGGAATAATCGCTATGTAAAGAGGGCCTTTAGAGGGCCTAGAATTCTGTGGTCCAGATAAACACTATTAATAGATTAAATAAAACTGAAAAAAAAAAACACTTCAAAATAAGCAATTTCTTTACTTAGATGATATTTTACCAGTTATTTGGTTATAAAACCAAAGTACTGAACCGATTTTGATGAAAAAATTATGAACCTCTGAAGTATGACCTACCAAACAAAAAAATAATCATCAAAATCAATGCACAATTCACGGAGTAAGTCAAGAGTTTCGGAAGTCGGTTAAAAAGCCGTGAATAACAAAGTGAAAATTTCCTAGTGTTGTATAGGTACCTACCTAGTGTTTATAATTTTTTTGATGAAGTAGGTATGATTTTCCCCCCTCGTATTAGTGAGTCCACGGCACTTTTACAAAATGAACTATAAAATAGCAATAATGTACAAGAGAAGCGAGCGTGATAGCGCGAGCGAAATGAGCGTATAAATATGCTATTTTATTGATAACGTGCACTCAGCGCTGCCATGCCTTAAAAGTACAATAGTTAATAAATAACATATGAAAGGATTTTTGATGATATGTGCTAGTAAAGCGAGTAGAGTTTGAAACTTTATTGTGTTTTTCCGTCATTATTAATGCTTCTGTAAGGCTCAAGGCTCTATAGTTACAACACAAAATCATTAATAGTCCGGACCCCATATATCCCCCTAACCTACACGGGATCTATAGTGGCAAATGCACAAGATGTTTCAACTGTGAGTCGCAAAATCTAACTTAAATTGAAAAAATAAACACCTCCGAATTTGTCAACAAACACTACAAGCAAACAGCGGCACAGCGGCAGCGGTTTCACGTCTAGGTAGTTGTGATAATATAACTTGGATCAGTATATTACAAAGTACTCTTTGACTTGGATAAAACACAGACACAAATTCTGAAGTAGGTAATACCTATGTCCAAAGACACAAAGAATAAAATCTTATTGTTTACTTGTCTTTTAAACATAGTTCATATAAATTAATTTTCTTTGTTTATAAACGATGTAAGTATTAGAATAATTAGAATTGATATATTTATTCGCACCTGTATCGTGGTTAGGCCGACTAGCAAAGTGGTTTATAATTAGTGGTACCTACTTACCAATTTTAAGCGAATTATAGTTAAGCCCAGAGTTGAAGTGATTGACATCCGAATCGGCGTCAGATAAACAAACAACATCGTTAATCCACTAACTTCAACTTTAATTTATTGACACAAACTACGTAGAAGGTACTATGTTTATTGGATGGATTTTTGACGTGATATCGGCTTAAATCGATGAACGCCGGCTGCACCACAGAAGACATCAGAAGACAGAAGTAAATAGAAATGCTATGTAGGCGGTTCTCGACCACCATAGTTATGGCCAGCAGCCTTGAACCGGAACCAGTTGAGCTCGTAATTCGACTGAGACAGTACGTACGTTAGTACTTCAAAGTGGACGTGTAAGAATTTAATAATACCATTCTGTGCCATTTTAGCAAAAATAGTAGCACTACAAAAAATGTATCAGATGGAGGTATTTCATTGACCTGGTATTTCATTGATATGATTGTATTTTTAATTAAGTTGACCAATTTTAGTTTATTTTTATTTTATTGACCAATATTAGATTATTTTTATGTATTATTTTTTGACGTACAATATTTTATAATTTATTTGTTCGCTCCATTAATGCATGCTGTCTCCATCTTTAATTATTGTGGCAATTGTAATTATGTTATTATTATAATTATACTACACATACTCTGGAATAACGGTCCCAGCGCTGCCATGGCCGGTGCCGGTGTTAACCCTTCGAAATCTTCTATTCAAGCTTAAAGGAATTAAATATGATTTTGTCCTGGTTAACAGGTGAGTGGAACTCTAAAAAAAATCCCGTTACTTTGTACCATACAAACCTTAAAATAAGATTATAATATGCTACTTTGCAAAATAGAATGTTTTTTTTTTATTAGGTGCTATTTTATAACAATATCATTATCATAATTCAAACATTATTTTCTTAATTAGATCTATGTTTACCCAACTGCGTAAGAAAGAGGGTTATGTTTATCGTATGTTTGTATGTATAGGTATGTATAGTGTATGTATGTATATTTCTTTGCCACGCCTTAGAGCCTAAACGGCTTGACCGATTTTGATGTGAGTGGTGTCAATAGATTCGTCTTAGTCTTGTTGTCAAAATACATCGAGTGTGGTATCAAAATAAAGAATTTTTAGCAGTGATTACGAATATATATATATATATATATATATATATATATATATATATATATATATTCGTAATCACTGTTAAAAATTAATATATATATCCTACATGTTATATTGAAGTTTGCAATAGGAAATGCTAATAAATCACATCACACACAATTCACACTAATAAATTTAATGCGAAGTTTGTGTTAGTTTGTTACTTCTTCACGGTTAAACGGCTTGACGGGTTTGGCTGAAATTTGGCACACAGGTAGTTTAAAATCTGGATTAACACATAAGATACTTTTTATCCCGGTATTACCGCGGGAACGGGTAAAACAGGATTAAACCTATTTCAAACCTCAAAAAAAAACACCGACAACTGTTCCATTATATTTGTGTTATATGGTAAGAGAAGAGAGAAGGGAGGGGGAGGGGAAGAGGAAGGGGGGAAAACCAAGTCCTGTCAGTAAAGATGAGTAACATATAACATATCACAGAGACAGAGATGTATGTTTGTCTTTGTATGTATGTATGTTTCTATATGACAGCCTACAACCTAAACGGCGTGCTATTTTGATGTGCGAGGTGTTATTAAATTCGTCTTCATTTCGAGAGTGGCATAGGCTATAATATTTTGTAATAATAATAATACATCTCCTGCATAAATAAAAAATGCGCTTTTTTTGGAACCTTCAACGAACTATTACGCAAGAAACAAGTGACTTTACTATAATATTAACCTAAAGAATGCGCATTTATAATATTTTACAGTGATTTTACGCATACTTTCACACGACACGTACCTACACTCAACAGCGTATTAAGTGTAACGAAATCGTAAGTTAGACTACAAAAACTGCTTTTCTGCATTCGGGTATTTTGTTTTTCTTTTAATAAACTTACTTGTTTGTAAATACATTTTTTTAATTTATAATTATCACATATTTATTTTTGTTGTAAAAAGATATAGAAACGGCAATGATCACATGGGAGAACATCGAGACAACGAACCAGAACTTGATCCTCAGTGCCCTATAGCTTCTGTCTCCTTAGGCCAAGAGAGACAATTTGTTTTAAAACATAGGGACGCTAGAAAAAAAGGGTCAGAAAAGAAACCAATACCTAAAGGTAAGCTTTCTTAAATTTATTTAAGATCTTCATACTTATTGATAGTTACAGAATCATCAATGTTTTTAAGTTTGTAGAACATGTAGCGCAGCAGTCGGGCTTCACACGTCACGGTTTGTCTAGCTTTGGTATTTGCATCCTCTTCTTGAAAAGGGCTTTCAATGACTGTGCTCACTCGCCTGCCGTATGTCTCACAACCTTCGAGGAACTGAAGGCAATCCTTAATAGTGTTATCTTTAACGACGATCAAGTGCTTCGCTAAATTCTCTAGGAATGATAAGAAACAACGCTTTGCATAGAACCATGTGTCAGTGCCTAGACGCTTGTTAAAAGGCTCGAGAGACTTGATAACGCGAGAAATACCAAATTCGTAGTTCCCTTTCGCACAATACAGAGTGCCAATAACGAGGTTCACGATACATAGATGATAGAATTTTTTATGTGGGTCTTCGAAAATTTGTTGTTCTTCCTCCTTTTCTATTTTACGCATAATATCTTCAGCTTCCTCGTTCTGCGATGTCATTATGTACGAGACGCATAGATTGGCTAAGACGACTGCGCTTACATCTAGTATATTGTCGTATTGCTTCTTAACGATAGGTTCATAGAAACTTGCCGCTTCCTTGTACTTGTTCTCTTGCATGAATAGTACATGAGCTACATTTAGCCTCCAAACATCGGATTCGTTACAGAATTCCACTGATTTTCGGAATATCTTCTCCACTTGCCCGTAGTTCTCCATATCCCAATAGATTTTGGCCTGCGCCATCACTACCGGAATGTACCTTTCCAAAGCTTCTTCGTATTCTACTACAGCTTTTTTTACTTGGTCGTTATCACCTTGGGAGCGACTCTCTTGCACTACTTTAGTTAACTTTCTCAACTGTTCAGCATGTTTAGAAGCAATATCTTCATATTTTTGAAACGCTTCTTCTGGCGATGTTTGACTAGTGATCATCGCATCTAAAAAGTCGTATAAATACGGTGTCAGATATTTATATGTGAACTGTGCATTCTCTGCAAGAACATCAGCAGCTAAATCGAAATATTCGAATTTGCAATAGAGGAGTAACAAATTGGCGAACGTTTCTGGAGGGAAAGGATCTTGCTGAAGTAAGAAATGCAGTTTTTCGAAGCCGTCAGTTGGTCTTATATCAATAGAAGTCAATGCGATGTTATGTAATGTCACCGCGTCCAACTCATGCTCTTGTCTAGGGGGCATGTCACTCAATGCCTCTCTCGATGCTTCAATATTTTTCAATTGATACTCAATAGCTGCCTTGAGATTAAACACTTCAGTAAGTGCAGTTTCGTGAAGTGTTAATGTATTACCCACAGATTTCACTTCAGATGTTTCGGCTTGCATTCCGACGGCTAGCTCAGGGTGATCTCTTATTCCTCTCTCGATAACCAGAGTGATGTGCTTCAATGCTTGAGGATACTCTTTCATTTTAAAATAGCACAGAGCGATATTATAATGCAAATGCGCATTAAATCCAACTACATTAAGGCTACGTGAGAATTTTTGAAGTGCATCTTCATATTGGTTCTCTTTAAATAACAGACATCCGAGATTGATATCCTTATCTGGATCTTCTTGAGGGTAGGAATCGACCAGGCTTTTAGCGGTGATAGTGTCTTCTTCGCCGTATTTGATCGCAGACTGCAGTTTTACCACTTTTCTCTCTAATTCAGACGCCGTAATCTGCATAGTGACTTTAAAAGATTCATCAAACATGGATGCTTCGTACAGCGCTTGTGCGAAATAAAGTTTGTACTCAGGAATATCAGGATGCATAGCTGAGAGTTGCTCGTAGCAGTTAGCTGCTTCAACAAAAGCTTGGGTCCTAAAGTAGCAGTAGCCCAGAAGTGACAAACCGGCGCGGTTGGGGTTAAAATTTATCGCATCATTTAGTACTTTGATAGCTTCGTCAAACCTTGATTCTTTGATCTGCAACAATAAATTAATTATAATGTACGTTAAACTACATGTATACTCTTTGGCCAAGAACGCACGAGGCAATAGTGGTCGCGTTTGAGTTTAATGTTTCCTGTATTGTTTTGTTTTAAATAAAACTTCATAATTCGCTAGGACCTATTCTGATGGGTTGCAAACTGATTCGACGTGTGTTTCCTTAAAAATAATTACACAGGGAAATTATCTATAAATGAACGATCAGCCGCAATAATTAGTTTTTTTTTAAATTAGTACTGGTACCTATTCCTTGAGATGTCTTTGTCAACATAATAAAATTTCTCGAAGATGGGGGTTAAACATGGGTTGAGCCAGCGCAGCGGTAGGAAGGTGAAAATTTCTTTTTTTGTCATTAATTCACTCACACACCTACATTGACCTATTACGTATTACGTCACACGTTGCACATTTTGAATTATTTCGGTTGATTTTTAACATAGACTTCTATAGATACCCCAAGTGTATGTACCTAGCGTGTCAAGTACGATAAAAAATCGCAGTTGACGACCAAGATTTATTAAATTTCAGGTGATATATACATCCTATTCGATATTTTGTCAACTAGTTACTAGCGTACAAGCAGATTTCGCGCAGATGGAACATTCCGTCACAATCGTTTATGTGACGTCACAGACGCAACCAAAAATGTGGCAAGCAAGGTTTTCATATAAATGAAGTCGCATGCTCCATCTACTATGTGTGTGATTTTTATTAATGTTTCTGTCTATAGCATTAAACTCGAAAGTGATTCGTCACTTTCAAGTTGCCTTTGTGTTTTGACTGATGATGTGACTAACAGCGATGAAACACTTCATTAAATCGTAAATAAGGCTTAAATATAACATTATTTAGTACCTAGACAACTAACTATATCCATACATTCATAAGGCGTTATCGTGTTGATAATATGATAAGTTTACTCGTGATGCCCTTTACAGACCGTAAATAGTAAAGGTAGCTAACTAACTATTTGTTATACTTAGCGGCACATATTGCGTATCATTATTATGTAGAAACGTGTAACCTTCTAGAACAAATGGGTATTTATCGTATTATTATTGTGAAATAAGATTGAATAATTCCTTATAATATATACCTACTTAATTAAAATGTAGTAGAACACCGCGTTCTTATATACTAAATACCAAATTGAGCAGCTAATAATGAGAAAAGTAATAAAATATGGGATATAGTTTTGTTAGTACTAATTAAAAATTCTTATTTTCGTTATAAATAAATAATAGTACATTATGATACAAGTGTAATGACCATAATGCACACGCGTTTCATACGACGTTTTTCAACACACTTGCGAGGGAAAAAACACCCGTTTATAACTGAAATATTTAATTTAAGAAAAACTCTTTGTTGAAATTTAAAAAAAAAATGTAAAGTAAAGACACTAGTGTGTAATAGAAAAGTCAAGAGCACGGTTTATAACTGAAATATTTAATTTAAGCAAAAACTCTTTGTTAATATTTATAAAAAAACTATAAAGTAAAGACACTAGTGCGTAATAGAAAAGCACGCGTGTTTTATAGGATACTTTTTGGCCATAAAAAATATTGAATAAGGGCCACTTTACGAGCAAGTGTGTTGAAAAAATATATAATTTTTTTTATTATCTAGCCAGTATATAGTGCATAGTTCAATATCTGTGATTATAATGTTTTTTTAGTTTCTTTTTTGTCCTAAATAAAGATAATAGTTTATTATAAAAAAGTTGGCATTAATAGAAGCATATAAACACTTATCCGTTTTTTTTTACATTGCAACGAAAACATGAAGTTGTTGAAATGTGCACATAAATTGTGATAATTTACATATATTTGTAAAATAAATCGCATAAATGTAGGTAATGCTATATAGCAACGAAATCAGATATAATTCGAGTGGATTTCATTCATTTCTTTCAAATGAAAATAGGCCGACTTGATAACGCATCGTCATGTCATGATAATCGCGAAAAAATTCTAGTTCTTGGATAAAGTAAGATGAGCAAACATTTTTGAATTAAATATAGCCTTAAGAGTGAAATTCATTAAATAAAATCTGTTTATATTAAGAAATACCAGTATTTTCTGTGTATTTACATAGGATCTTATCTTAATGAGTTTATATCTTGGTTATCTTACTTATTTAATGTTGTGATTTTCTAGACTGTTCTGTAGCTGTCAAAATCATAATTAGAATAGGTATTATAACTTTGGAGTAGATAAATAAATATAAATTCATTTTAAATATTGATTCTAGATAACAATTAATCGTTCACTACAGTAACGGTGCAGTGGATAAGCCAAACCATAAAATCGTTAATCTTATCTACCCCGTTAAACGAAACGAAAATAAATACGACTACGAATAAAATATAATCCACAACGCCTCCGTTCGTCGCTATCTCTACTCTAACGATTACAACGACAAGGATGGAACTTGAATCACCTATCTAATATCTACATTTTTGAGTATTACATACCTATTTTACTTCCGCGTTCGAGGGATTCGATGGGATTGGTCTGTTTATGTCATCGATAATATTATGTTTAATCGTAATATTTTTATTGATAAAGATTACGTATAATGTCGTTAAAAATGCGGAAAACAAATTACTGGAGAGTATAAAAGGAGTTGGTTATTAAACTACTGAAGCAAATCGACAAATCGGATCACAAACAATCGAACAAATCAAATCGATTTTTCTTTCTGCAGCAAGATAATAGGGATCTGCGTATATGGTTTTAATTTCAACACGATACCTTCACGCGTTCCCGAGATAAAGGTCTTGACACCCGTACAGACGGACAGACAGACAGGCAGATGGACAGACGGACAACAAAGTGATCCTGTAAGGGTTCCGTTTTTTTTCTTTTGAGGTATGGTGAACCCTAAAAACGGCAAAAAAACACATTTGTTGTATGGGAGCCCCCCTTAAATATTAATTATATTTTAATTTAATTATTTATTTTTAAAGTGAATAATATACATAACTCAATATTCTGTGAATATTTTAAGCGTCTGCCTGTTGCCGTTATCAATATCGAGCAAAAATCACGTTTGTTGTATAGGAGCCCCCTTAAATATTTATTTTATTCTGTTTTTTATTATTTGTTATTATAGCGGCAACAGAAATACATCATCTGTGAAAATTTCAAATGTCTAACTATCACGGTTCATGAGATACGCCTGGTGACAGACGGACAGACAGACAGACAGACAGCGGAGTCTTAGTAATAGAGTCCCGTTTTACCCTTTGGGTACGGAACCCTAAAAACAGACTTCAAAATACGCATACAATAGATATGTACGCGACTTGCTGTTCATTTTTCTACAGGCACTTTGATGATATTTTACCAGTTATTTTGTTAATAAAAATCAAAGTACTGGAACAATTTTGATAAAATGTATATGGTTCCATACACCTTCCTTCCTTCCTTCCTCTACCTTTCTTTCCTTCCTTTCCTTTCTTTTCTTCTTTTCCTTTTTTATCTTTTCTTCTTCCTCTGAAGTATGACCTACCAAATACAAAAAGAATCACCAAAATCAATGCACAATTGGCTGAGTGAACAAACATACAAAAAATAAAGGCCGAATTGATAACCTCCTTCTGTTTGGAAGTCGGTTAAAATATTAACTAACTAGGATCTACTTTTTTTAAATCGGCTTAAAACTAAACAACCGATTGATATCACTACACTCTCGAACAAATTAATCATTTAATAGAGGACTACACACTTTACTTGGTTACATACTAATAACCTAGGTACTGAAAGAAAATGATAAAGAATATGGGACCACCTAGAAGCTATTATACCTACTACGTAGTAGGTTACTTGTTAATTTAATTTACAATATAAATGCAATCTTACAACATATGACCTAATATGTACTTGTCTTACAATAAGATATTTAGAAACACAATTAATTTCGGTATTTTAATACGACTAATAAGCCTAACTAAACTTACCATTGTATAAATAGTTTTTGTATATTGACCATCTTTTATTTGCATGTAGTCCATGGTAACTTGGTTCATAAAATTCTGCGAAGTTGGAATTTTAGCAAAAGTCCAAGAAAATAACTTATCATTGTTATGGATACAAGTGTAGTTTGTTGTCATGGCAACAAATTGTCATGCTACCTACTTGAGAACGTAGGTGATAGGTCTATCTTGACTCAGAGATACGATAATTACCATTAAGTACCTATAAACTTTTTGGAGTCGCATCACCTCGGACTGATTATTCAAAGAGACCTCTTTGGATAATTTGTTCAACTTGACTAATTATTTTATTTTATTATTTTGCAGTGAAACTCAATTTGGAAAATGGCAGTATAATGTTCATGAATCCACCAACTAATGATATATGGTATCATTCTTTGCCAATCCGGAAGAAGTTAATGGGTGTTCGAATCAATTTAACTTTCAGGAAAATGAGAAAATGCCAATGAGTATGTAAACAATCAATGGAAAAAGGTCCATAGCTTCCACATAATAACTTTTCATTGCCTCGAGATAAAAAAAGCTAGCTGTCAGTGTCAAATTCAATAACTTGTCTGTTAGATACGATTAAAAATTTTGTTGTGGACTTTCTGTTTTTTTTTGTAAATAAAATTACTAAAAATTACTTACAACCCTCCTACGGTGCCCAAATCCAAAGGTAATTGTTATTTTTATTTCTAATTTTAATGACACAGTCTCTGTCAGTTTTAGTCCCGTTTTTTACGCAGTCAGAATCATGTGAGATTGATCCATTGGTTATCGCAGATACTCGAGTGTATTTTAATGATAAGGGTAGCCTATATAACGGTGTGGGATCGTTCAACGGCCGTCGTTATACTCATAAATTGGTACGACGCGATTATGATCACTTTGAAGCTATTCAGTGACTCAAATTTACAACAATGGGCTGAATGTTTCTCTTCTTATTTCCAATGGTTTAACTTGGAATTGGAAGCAAAATTTTGCAATTATTAAAAAAATATTCCATACGGAAAACCTATTAAGTGTTTCAGTTGTTTTTGTAATCAAGTCAATGTTGGAAAAGTGACTTTTTCATTTGAGATTCGGAGAAACTTTATTATCATTGTGATTAGTTGTCATACTAAATTTTGAAAAATTAAACTCAATTACTACTGAATTTAGAGATTGGTATTATTCATATTTATTATAATAACAATTAAAATCCTGTTCATAATGTGGTATGGTCCGAATCTGCAGCGTTCATACAAGTACATGATGTTTGCATCAAAGATGCCTTCACTGCGCATGGACAAGAGTGATCTGAAGTGCAAGAATGGCTGTGACTACTATGGCAACCCGCAGTGGCAGGGTTACTGCTCAAAATGTTACAGAGAATACATGCTGAAGCAAAGAAGAGCTGGTGAGTTATGTAAAGAAATTATGTATACTTTCTCTTTGTCTACTTATTATCAGTTCATGATTAAATTAATCCACTGATAACTTAATTATATTCATTATACTTAGTTTTCATTATGATAGACTTTACATATGTTTTTCCTAAGAAATAGCAAAGTAAACACTATATAATAAAATAACCCAGTAAACACAGTAAAATTTAGTCTGTGTATATAATATGATCACTTTTAAATAATATTTGGTAATAGTTGGTTGTATCATAATAAGAGCGTTGTGAAATATTATTTAGTTATATAACAGGAGTAAACTGTCTCCAATTTTTATTTTTATTAGCTCTAATAAATATTGGACATTTGCACACTACACTATCTATCCCAAAACTAAACAAATCTTGAAGCTATTTAGATAGTTGATAGAACACATCCTTTTTTATGTATCATCATCATCATCCACAGCCTTGTGTATCCCACTGCTGGGTATAGGCCTCTTTCTTATCTTGCCATCTTTCTCGGTTTTCTGTCAGTCAAGTCATCTACCCATCTTCCTTTTTTACTTAAATACATACTTATGATTGTTATGATACATAGAAATGTCCAATACAGATTTATCATTATATTATTAAATGCTATATTAATATTATCAAAGAAATCATGGCATAGCAATTGGTGACATCATGATACTAAGCACACTAACAATAGGCTGCTTTATGATTATTAGTAATTGAAATAAGTTATCATATCAGTCATCATCAAAATTAGTCACAAAGTAGCTAATTACTAAATTAAAATACATTATTTCATTTAGGTTCTGCATTTTTTCACTATCATCATCATCTCAGCCAGAGGAAGTTTACAACTGGTCATAGGCCTCCTCCATAGATTTCCAAAAAGACAGGTTGGAAGCAGTTTGCACCCAGTGCTTTCCTGCCACTTGTATGAGGTCTGCTCTCCATCTCCTACTCTGAGCTTGCCAGTGCGTGGTTTCCACTCTAAAACTTTACGACTCCCTTGGCCATCAGTTCTGTTTTTATGTGCATGTTGTCACTAGGGATTTGACTCATGAGGGATGTATCCATTGAGACATCTTGTTTCAGGTACTTGGTCTTGGAGGCATTTATCTTTTGTGTCTTTGTAGCAACTGTCTAGTTATTGGTATGTTTGGCTTATATTGTATTTCTAACCAACTTCAAAAATGGAGGTGGTACTCAATTTGGTTGTATTTTTGATTATGTGTTAAAAAACCACATAATTCCGTCATTGAAATGTGGTCTCTATGGGCCTTATAAGGAAGCTCAAGATCCTGCAACCTGCTATGAAGAGGGCTATGCTTGGAAACTTTCTGTGAAAGGAATTAAGTAGTCTCAACTCAAGCACTCTTCACGCACCGGCAAGCACAATACAATACAATACAATACAAAAACACTTTATTGACACCATAATAAAATAACATTAGGTACATAATTAAGGCGTTAGAAAGGTACAAAAGGCGGCCTTATCGCTAATAGCGATCTCTTCCAGACAACCTTAAGATGTTAAAAGAGAAGAAAAAGTAAACGCTGACGGTACACACCATACACAGCACAGTGTAGGAAGACCATACTTGAGATGGACGGATGACCTCATACTAGATTATTTTCAGCTGCTTTGGCTGGTTTTAGTCACCAATCAAACCATATGTTTTTTTTATATGATTGGTCTTTGATTTGCTAGGCTTATTTTTAGCTGTTTTGAAATCATTGAAGTTTGAGAAATAAAAATAAAAACAAGCTTTTCGGAGGTTCAAATCAAATACGTAAAAGAAAATCTTTTATTCAGTTGTTTGTAAAAATACTTTATCTCTTAGTTACTAAATTAAGGTGGTATAATTTCCGTACAAAGTATGGTCGAAAAAAAAATAGTTTTACAGTTACCTATAGTTAAGCTTTGATATCGGTCTTTATTGGCGGCAAATTATAGTTGTTGAAGAAGAAAGTTGAGATTAAAAGCAAAAATTTTTCGTTAAAAAACAATTTGAATATTTTTATTGACCACGAACTCGCCTGATGTTAAGCGATGATGTGGCCGAGGATGTGGAGGTGTGAGGAGGAAAAAAGAAGTTAATCTCCACTTTTCTTAAAGAAATATGTTTTACCGTCAATATTATAAACCTCCGATATTAAAGTTTTAATCAAAATTACTTCATTACAAAAGTAAACTCTTCTCGACGTTATTTGGTAAAAATATTTTTGTATGAGAACCACCTTAACAGGATAATGTGGGAAAAACTTTAAAACATAATATGCTTAATGTAATCAAATTAATAGATTAACAATCATTTTGATTACTAATCTTTTAGGAGAAAAAATCAAGAACCTTTGATTTTTCTAAAAGTTAAGTTAAATGTTTGAGACGGAGTCAAAATTACCAATGTTGACAGTAAAGTACATATATTTCGTATAAAAAAGTGCTCAATGAATGTCTGCATTGCGGTGATTTTTTTTATATAATAGGATTGTGTAACGCGACACACTCAGATATAGATCAGACTGATAACATTACAATGGTTCAGTTTAACCCCACGATAAACGGTAACTGAACTTCACCTTCCTTTATGCATTATCAGTTAATAATGATAAACTTATTATGTTTTCTAATATTATAAGTGATAACGGGCGTCGCGGCCTTCGGCCTTGTTATGCTTTGATTTTCCAAAATGATTGTTTTTTAATAAACTAACGAGGAAGTAACGATATTGTATTACCTAATCAAAGTGATTTGGAAATTATTATATATTTGTTTTTTATAAAAAGAACAGCAAAAAATCAGACGTTCTCGCGTTATGGTAAGCGATAACCGTCTCATATGGACAACTAAGAGTTGAGGCGTAACCCTGTAGCAGGGTTACGCAGGGACTTACGCTCAACTCTTCATCATCATCATCTCAGCCATAAGAAGTCCACTGCTGGACATAGGCCTCCCCTATGGATTTCCAAAAATACCGATTGGAAGCGGCTTGCATCCAGCGTCTTCCTGCCACTTGTATGAGGTCATCTGCCCATCTCGTGGCTGGTCTTCCTACGCTGCGCTTGCCGGTGCGTGGTCTCCACTCGAGAACCTTTCGGCCCCATCGGCCATCAGTTCTACGTGCTATGTGGCCTGCCCACTGCCACTTCAACTTGCTAATCCTCTGTGCTATATCGGTGACTTTCGTACGTCTACGTATCTCTTTATTCCTTATTCGATCTCGTAGAGTGACTCCGAGCATAGCCCTCTCCATAGCTCGTTGCGTGACCTTGAGCTTTCTTATAAGGCCCATAGTTAGGGACCACGTCTCAGTGCCGTAAGTCATCACTGGTAACACACACTGGTCGTAAACTTTCGACTTGAGGGACTGGGGTATATTGGACGAGAAGACGCTTTTAAGTTTTCCGAACGCTGCCCAGCCGAGTTGGATACGACGATTGACCTCTCTCGCAAAGTTGGACCTGCCTAATCGGACCGTTTGTCCTAGGTAGACATATTCGTCAACAACTTCAAGAGTGGAGTTACCCACAGATATTGGGGTGGGCACTACATGGGCGTTCGACATAACCTTCGTTTTGTCCATGTTCATTTTGAGGCCCACCCGTTGGGAAACTCTATCGAGGTCTTCGAGCATCGTACTGAGGTCCTCCATCGACTCTGCCATGACTACTATTGTCGCGACGAATGCGAAGGATGATAATTTTACGAGTGGTAACTCAGAAAACTCTTCGCGCTAAAACATACTGATGATTTCACAGTCTATGGTAAAACAATGCTACAGAGAAATCTAGTTAGAACTAACTTTTGAAAGTTGAATCAGACGAAAGTGCCGCCATGACGGCTTTCGCGATGTTGTTTATTTTCAAGTGATGATTGGTGTTCAACATTAAATTAAAGCTAAGTATTAACAGTTATCTTGACTAATGTTAATCATGATCTGAGTGTTGTTATGTCTTTGCCGAGGTCTGCCATGAGTTCGCTTAGAGAGAACTCAACTAAGTTTTGGTCAGGATGTCCGAGAGGCGGGGCGTCGGATCAATCATCACTTGAAAATAAACAACATCGCGAAAGCCGTCATGGCGGCACTTTCGTCTGATTCAACTTTCAAAAGTTAGTTCTAACTAGATTTCTCTGTAGCATTGTTTTACCATAGACTGTGAAATCATCAGTATGTTTTGGCGCGAAGAGTTTTCTGAGTTACCACTCGTAAAATTATCATCCTTCGCATTCGTCGCGACAACTATATCGTCGGCAAACCGAAGGTGAGTGATGTACTCGCCGTTAATATTGATGCCGAGCCCTTTCCATTCCAGAAGCTTATAGGCATCTTCCAAACCGGCGGTAAACAGTTTCGGAGAGACAACGTCTCCTTGCCTCACGCCTCTCTTTAATGGAATTGCCTCTGAATTCTGGTCTTGTACTCGGACCGACATGGTGGCGTTGTTGTACAAACACTTCAGCACTTCGACATACCGATAGTCAATACGGCATCGTTGGAGGGCCTCAAGCACCGCCCAGGTCTCGATCGAATCAAAGGCTTTCTCATAGTCCACAAACGCTAAGCAAAGGGGCAAGTTATACTCTTCGGTCTTCTGTATCACTTGCCGCAGCGTGTGGATGTGGTCTATGGTACTATAGCCTTTTCGGAAACCGGCTTGTTCGGGAGGCTGGAAGTCATCAAACCTGCGTTCAAGACGATTCGTAATGACCCTCGAAAACAGCTTATAAACATGGCTCAGAAGCGAGATGGGTCTGTAGTTCTTCAGCAAAGTGTTGTCCCCTTTTTTGAAGAACAGCGCCACCACGCTTCTGTTCCATGCTTCTGGCGTTGTACCTTCGAGCACGACGGAATTGAAGAGTCTCTGAAGGACTTTAAGTACCGGTGTTCCACCCGCTTTCAGTAGCTCTGATGTGATTCCATCATCGCCCGGTGCCTTGTTGTTCTTGAGCTGTTTCAAGGCCATCCTAATCTCGTACAGGCTGATGTCCGGGATATCTTCGGTATAATGTCGAGTCAGTTTGGCTCTTGGATCTTTACCCAAACTGCTAACAGGTTTTGCGACCGATGTGTATAACTGTCTATAGAACCTCTCGATCTCCCTCAAGACTTCTGCTTTGGTCGACGCTAGACTGCCATCTTCTGTCTTCAGCTTCGTCAACTGGCTCTGCCCAATAGACATGTCTTTTGCGAACACTTTGGAGCCTTTATTCCGCTCTATCGTCTCTTTAATACGATTAGTGTTAAAGGTACGGATGTCGTGTCGCATAGACTTTGATATGAGTCTATTGAGCCGCCTATATGACTCGACGTCATAGGATGACTGCAGTTGCAATGATCGTCGTTCAGCCATGAGGTCGAGGGTATGGCTCGAGAGCTTTTGCGGTCTATTTGTACGGTGGGGTTTATAAAACTTCGCGCCCACCGTACGGACAGTTTCCACAAACCTGTTATTGATCTCATCCACCGATGCGCAGCTCTCCAGGCACTCGAAGCGATTTGATAGTTCGAGCTGAAAGCTCACGGGGTCTTGGATATGGGCGCGGGTGGGTCGGAGTGTAGACTTCATCATACGGGACCTCTCAAGTTTAACATTAATATTCAACGTGCCTCGTACCATTCGGTGATCACTTCCGATTTTAACCATGTTGATCACAGAGACATCATTGAATATTTGTTTCCTGGTGGTCAGGATGAAGTCTATCTCATTTCTCGTAGAACCGTCGGGGCTCAACCAGGTCCATTTCCTATGAGGTGGCTTCTGGAAGAAAGAGTTCATCATGAAGAGTCCCTCTTTCTCCAGAAAGTCGGCCAACCTCTGTCCCCTGGGGTTCCGTTGTCCATATCCAAACTGTCCCACTCTCAGCTCACCATCGCTTCTCTTGCCTAGCTTCGCATTAAAGTCCCCCATAACAACATTGAAATAGGTCTCAGAGGTGTGTATGGCCCTACTAATGTCCTCATACATCACCTCCACCTCATCATCAGAGTATGCCGAGGTCGGTGCGTATACCTGGATGACCTTCAACGAATATCTCTTCGATACTCTGAGTATCAGGTACGCAACCCTGCTCGACACACTGTCGATGGCAAGAATGTTGTTAGCAAGAGACTTGTGGACGAGAAACCCGACACCACCTTGGGACTGTTGGTCACCCTCCCGGTAGTAGAGTAGGTTACCAGATTTCAGGGTTATCGTGTCCTCACCCTCTCGTCGGACTTCTGATAACCCTAGGATATCCCAATTTAACCTACTCATTTCTTCTTCCAGCTCAGCTAGCTTCTCGTCTGTCCTCATCGTGCGAATGTTGTGCGTTACCAGGGCCAGTCGTCGTTTATGCAGGGGGTGGTAGCCGGATCTCTGCCGGAGATTCTTAGCACCCCTTGCTCCGCCGTAACCGGGGCCGCTACCATAGCCCGGAATAGCGGAGCTGCCGGGGACTGGGGGCCTGGTATTTTTGTTGCTCGTCATTTGGGGGTTTTTGCCAATACTCGCCACGCTTGGCATGCGGGTTGGCGAGCGCAGTAGATGGCGTTTTACGCAGAATGTGCTGCTGCCCACTTCTGGTGATATTTCCCTTAGCCGGTTCTTACGGCACCCACGGGAAGAGAGGGGGAGGTACTATTCTAGGCCGGTACCACACGGCACGGCTCAACTCTTATAGCGATGAAAAGTTGGCTCGCGCTCGTTTTTATATTACTTTTTCTGTAATTAAGAGTGTGAGACAGAACTTCAAATAGCCCACTTTAAATTGTTTTTTTTTTATGAAATAACTATTATAGGTTTACATTTTGCCCCATTACTCGAGCTCACCCCTTGAGGTTCCATTCTAGTTCTGGTAACCCTCTAGTTAAAAAATTATCATCAAGTATGTAATGGTGTGTTCCGACAAACTCAAGTGAGAGCCAGTTTTCATTCCAGGCTATAAGTGTTCATCATCTTGGACAAAATAATTTAACATTAAGTGAACTGTGGTCCAAATGATTTATAACCTGTCAATAACAAGTAAGTTTAAAAAACTCCCGACATAAAAAAAAAACGACTGAACTGATTTTGATGAAATATAACACTTATGATGACACACTCAACACTCTCGATAATATCTCTTTAAAAAAAATATATCTAGATGAAAATCGGTCCGTCCGTTTGAGAGCTATGATGCCACAGACATATACATACACACAGATATACAGATACAGCTTAGATTCGATCGAGGAATCGTTACTCTTAGTAGAAGTTCATTCAGTTATTTTATAATCTACAAAAATGTTGGTATGTGCGAGCGAGACGGACGATAGTCGAAGTACAGACTCTTTAGAACGATAAGAAAGTTCGTCACGCATTGTTAAACGATATATACACAGAGAATAATCTACTAATCTTCAAACAAATCTAATTAGTCTAGTTAATAAACTGATTGGATACTTTTGCTAATCTGCCTACAAGACTTTGTACTGATTAACTGCCAAACAACATAGTGATCCCAGAGAAATGAATTTTAAAAAGAGGCCTTCCCATCTACTAAAACTAACGATTTCTCGATCGTATCTAAAACTGTACGTGAATATGGACTATGTTACAGAGAAAGCGTCATCGACGTCGGCGACGCTGCCGCGTGTTGAGTCGCGCAAGCCGGAGCGCGGCTTGAAGCCGCACTCGCCATCCTTCTCCAAGTTCGAGGAGAAGAAGCTGCGCCAGAACGAAACCAAGGCCAAAGCGAACCATTTGCTCAAGTTCAACACGCTCTTCAAGAAGAGCCATAGTCATTCAGGTACGTATTTGTAGGGTTCCATAGTCAACTATGAACCCATATAGTTTCGTCATGTTCGCCCGTCTGTCCGAGCGGTACTTAGCAGTATTAGAAAGCTGTAATTTTGTATGAGTATGTACAAAGGCGCATAATACAAAAAAAAACATTCATCCCCACTGTATGTGTAGGGGAGGTACTCCAAAAAATTTCAAGATTTTATTTATACAAAATGTATTATTTATTATTGATACAAAAAATATATCCTATGACACTCAGCAAGCGAATACGAATCTAATGATACCTCGCACATCAAAATCGGTCAAGCCATTTAGACTGTTTAAACATGACCCTCCTTCTTACGCAGTCGGGTAAAAAAAGAACAATGTTTCCTTATCAGAGGAGCACCACGACAGCCAGTCGGAGAAGCGTCACGAGTTCAAGATCCCGTCGCAAGTGTTCGAGCACATGAAGATCGACTTCCGTGGCAAGTTCCCGCGCCTCGGGCCGCAGGTGGAGCGCGACGGGCGCCTGTTCGTACACTCCCTCATCCTGGACGTCATCAAGTGTCACGCCGTGATGACGGTGGACGAGCTCTCCGAGCGGGTGCAGCGCCACTATCAGGTCAGTATAAATAAATGGACAAGTGCGGGTCGAGACACGCATATGTACGGTTCCGTGGATTCTAAAAAAAGAAAACTACATGGCGAGTGTTGTTTGTTTAGACTACTTTGCAAAAAGGTCAATGACCTCTGTACTATAATGATTTAAGTGTTTTACATATTTATCACTGTATCTCGAAAAGTTAGCCAAGACCGTGTCTAGACGCATTACTATGTAAGTGTCTGGATACGATCTTGGCCACTTTTTGTAAGGATTACTACCAGGTGCGGTAGCCTTGAATACAATAGACCGAAACCGAGAGAAATCAACATGCATACATATTTCGTTTACTCTATTAATGACTTTGTTCATATAGTCCGTGCGATCTTTAAATGCGTCTGTAAGAAAATGGGCCCATAGGATTCGTCTGTCTGCTTGCAAATAGCTTTAAAATAGTTTCCTATATATCATATATAAAAATCTGCCGGCACTAAATAAATAAAGTTGGTTGTGATTTTTTAACTTTGACAGCTAATATCTAAATTACAAGATTCGAGTAGAACAAACATTCATAGTCTATGCGAGTACTACTCAGTAGGACACATTTTATTCGTCACAAAATAAGTAATAGCCCAGCAGGGCTAGCATGGAACATGGACAAATAGTCTTTCCCCCGTTTTATCCACCCTTCAGAGGAAATAAAGTACTATGTACTGACATTGACAACTGACATGACAACGAGGACAAAACGTTTTATCTACTTTCCATGCTAGGCCAGCTGGGGGCTCTTGGACCATTAAGTAATGGATAATCAATCCGCATTAAGTTTTGTTTCATATGTGATTTCACCACCGTCAGCGCTTACTTTTTGTTTCTTTTTTTACCATCTAAAGGTTGTCTGGAAGAGATCGTTATTAGCGATAAGGCCACATTTTGCACCTTTCTAACGTCCTAATCATGTTTTCATCACGGCGTTTTTTTCCAGCGTTTTATGAAGCATATGGATACATCCCCGCACTTCGCAGATGTGGACTCTGAGATGAAAGAGCGGTTGATGGATTTCGTAGAGAAGCACGCGATGACATACCTACACGAGTAAGCACAACTAGTATTAGCAATAGGGAATATGGATGAATTTCATTTTATAGGAATAATGGTTTTAATCGATAACATACTAAAATGTAATACATATATTAAAAAAATATTTCAATTGGTCTATAAATTTCTGAGATATAAAACATTTAAAGTTTTAGGAGAGGGATGCTCTGTCCCTCTCTCGCGAAACAACAGTTTGTATTAAATTTATACGGCGAACACGAACCATGACGTCATCATTCGCTATCGTGTGCTCTCTGTCTAACATGAAATTAAATTGCTTATAACTTTCTTATTTTTGAAGGTATTTTTATTTTGTTTTTGTGGAATAGATCCATTTGTGGTTAACTTCTTTATGACCAAATAAAAATAAATCATGCAAATTCCCTATTACCATTGAGGAAATCCAAAATTGCATTTAAATTCGTTCTAATTTGTTTTTGCTTTTTCAATAGTAAATAATACGTACTGTAAATAAAAAGTACTACGTTATGTAAATTAAATAGTATACTAAATAGTAAATAAAAAGTAGTACGTAATGAACAAAGTGGTGGTAATGTAGGTACAAGGGCGTAAAAATAAAAGGGCGGAAAAATATGAATTGTAGGTAAAGGTACAATTGCACGGCCTTAGGACTTTGATTGCTTTGCAGTTTTGCAGTTGGCTACATTTTTTTTAACTCTAGGGGGGGGGGGGGGGGGGCACCAGCCCCCCTTGCTCCCCTTGACGACGCCCTTGTGTAGGTAAGATGTGTGTTGGTCAGGTTGCCGTCGATAGTGTTCTCGCCTCAGGGCACGGAGGACGAGCGGCTGGACCGCGCCATGTCGGAGCGCATCCAGCAGCTGAGCTGGGTGTGCGAGCGGCACCTCGAGTGCAAGCTGGACAGGAACAGCCCGGACTGCCGCCGTCTGCTCTACAAGGCGATCAGCGGTGAGAGACTTCTCTTTTTTTTTTTTTTATAGAAGATAGATCTACGATTGACCACCAACTCGCCTGATGTTAAGCGACGGTGTGGCCGAAGATGGAGCTCGTCGGTCTAGAAGATATCTATTCACTCTAGCCTTGAAAATTCCAAGATTGTAGGTCTCAGGAAACAGAGATGGCGGCAAAGAATTCCATTCTCTTTCTTACATCTTACGTTCATAATAATCGACTAGTCTCGCAACTCAGTTGGTAGTATGTCTGCCTACTAAGCTGTAGGTCGTGGGTTCAATCCCACCCAGAGCAACATTTGTGTGATGAGCAAGGATGTTTGTTCTATGTATCATAAGTATGTATTTATAAAAAAAGTATGTATGTATTCTATCAGCCATATAGTTTCCATAGTACAAGCTTTGCTTAGTTTGGGCTACATGGTGTTATGTGAAATGTCCACAAATTTATTGAAAAACCGTTGTGTCGATGATTCGATTTATGATCGATGCTGACATGTAAAAAATGTAGGTAGTGTGTAACAGTGACTGTGACAAAAGGCGGAAATCGTACGTAGTGACGTAGTTGTCCTCTCCCTCACTCTCGTGTACATACTATTAATGTATACTTATTTTATTTTTTTATAAATATTTGTGGACATTTCACACTGTGCTCACACACGCATACCTAGTGACGTAGTGAGTATGCTGTCACGTTCCGATGTCACTGGAGTTATCGCGTAGCGACGGTGATTTTAACAAGGCAAAAAGAAAACTTCAATAAATAAAATAGTCTAGTTCTCTGCGCTAGGACTTTTAAGCTCTAGCGCACATATCTTCCGTGCATGAGCGCGATCGTTTGATGTGGTGTCGTAGAGTTGCTGGGTATGGACAGCGCGCCGTCGCCGGGCGGCAAGCTGGCGCGCGTGCGCCGCTGCTGCCGGCACGTGCTCGCGCTCTGCGCCGAGCCCGCCTCCGCGGACGACCTGCTGCCCGCGCTCATATTCACGGTACGCACACACTATAAACCACTAACTGCGCCTCACCGCACTATACTATACTGCACTACACTACACTATCTGTTGCCTGCCACTGCATACGCCTACGAAAAAGTACTGAACCAATAACAATAGTTTTATTATTTACATTATACTTACACTTATCGATAATAACGGATGTTTGTTCTGTGTCTGGTGTTTCTATGTATCATATGTATATATTTACCAAAAAAAGGATATATGTATTCTATCAGCCATCTAGTTATATAGTACAAGATTTGCTTAGTTTGGGCTAGATGGTGTTGTGTGAAATGTCCACAAATATTTATTATTTATTTATCCTTTATATAAAACAAAACATCGTGGAAAATTATAGGCCGAATTCATTCTGTTTCAATGAAATTTAATAACTTACGTTAATTGTGATGTCATAGATACAATGTGTAGTTGTGAATTGCGATTGATTGAAAGAGAATTAGTTACATTGGCTTATATTAATATTAGTAGATTGGATAAACTCTATTCGGAAAGAGAACTAATGTGGCATTGCGGGCGCTACTGTCCTTATTTCATTGCGGGTGCTACTGTCCTTATTTCATTGCGGGCGCTACTGTCCTTATTTCATTGCGGGCGCTACTGTCCTTATTTCATTGCGGGTGCTACTGTCCTTATTTCATTGCGGGCGCTACTGTCCTTATTTCATTGCGGGCGCTACTGTCCTTATTTCATTGCGGGTGCTACTGTCCTTATTTCATTGCGGGCGCTACTGTCCTTATTTCATTATTTTGTCCGACTAAATCAGTTCCCATTTTTTTCTTTTTTTTTTACGCAATATAGATCTACGATCTACGATTGCCTACCAATTCGCCTGATGTTAGCGACGGTGGCTTAGGCACGACAGTTCTCTCCAATCAGAGTATCCGTGATATTGTGTAACGCGAGTTCCGGTGCAGGTGCTGAAGGCGAACCCGCCGCGTCTCACGAGCAACATCAACTTCGTGACGCGGTTCTGTAACGCGCAGCGTCTCATGACCGGCGAGGGGGGGTACTACTTCACTAACCTGGTGAGAGAGACGCGCATCTCAAGCGATATACATTATTAATTAATAACAAAATAGTAGAAGTGGCAGTGGGCAGGGAATTACTTTTGATAAATATTCTCTCTTTAGCTTTTTAAGAACACTATTACAATATATATATAATAAGATAGAGGCGATAGATATAATCTGGGTGTCTTTAAATCGCGAGTGAATTGGTTTCTTCTAGGTAAGCGCGCTCCATCGTAGACCGCAACGTCGCTTAACATCAGGCGAATCGCGAACCTATTTTTACATAAAAAAAAACTATACATGTTATTTCTATATCTGTTATTTTGACCGAAATAAACGTGCAAACGTCAAAATTTCCACGTTTACACATTTATTTCTGTAAAAATAACAGATATATAAATAACAAGGATTGTTAGGCTGGTTTTAGAGTCACGCTGACCGTGAGCTGACCGTCGGTGCTGACAGCCGAAACGTATGAACTTCTAGGAACCGCACGCGCTGATAGCTACGCATTATTCTAAAACGCTTCCTAGAAGTCCATACGTTTCAGCCGTCAGCACCGACGGTCAGCTTACAGTCAGCGTGACTGTAAAACCAGCCTTAATATAATGTAATAGTGTTCTTATTATTATGAAGCTAAAGAGAGAAAATTTATCAATAGTAATTTCAATAATTTTATATCTAAAAAAAGTAGCTGTAGCGGGTGAGCGAGACAACGGCGCCACCCTATTCTTTGCCTTAATGTCAAGTATTTAAACATATTTTTAACCGATTTCCAAAAAGGAGGTTCTCAATTCGAGTGTATGTTTTTTCAGCGATTCCTCCGTCGTTTTTTAGGGTTCCGTACCTCAAAAGGAAAAAAACGGAACCCTTGTAGGATCATTTTGTTGTCCGTCTGTCCGGGTGTCAAGACCTTTATCTCGGGAACGCGTGAAGGTATCGAGTTGAAATTAAAAGCATATACGCAGATCCATAGTCTCTTGTGGCAGAAAGAAAAATAAAATTTCTCAGTTTTCGTAAAAAAAAAATACAGCCGAATATGTCGGAAAAAACGCACATTTCGACATTCATAAGGGAATCAAAACCTATGGGGTACTTCCCGTTAATCTAGAACTATGAAATTTGGCAAGAAGCATAAGAGTACACATATAGGAAAAAATCCGAAAACTGGACATTTTTAATTTAATCACAAAAAAAGTGTCTTCATGCAAGGAATGAGGGTCCAAATTTTAAAGTTCTTTAACCGTATCATATGAAAGAGCTTCATTAACATAAGCTAAAACAGGGTTTAAATATTTTTACAATGTATATTTTTTGGTTTATGAAGGAAAATATTAAAAAATATATATGATTTCCCCCTCTTATCTACTAGTTTGTACGGAACCCTCGGTGGCGAGTCTGACTCGCACTTGTCCGGTTTTATTTAATCCTATAATTATTTTATCTTCCATTCCAGTGTTGTGCGGTATCATTCATAGAAAACCTGAACGCTGAATCTCTAAACATGGACAAGAAGGAGTTTGACTGCTACATGGCCATGCCGGCCTCCATCGGTGGCAGCTCTTGGGTAAGGATAAAAAACCTACTCAGTTTACTCTCAAAGTATTAAAACAACGATTGATTTTTGTATACATTTGATCAGGACAATTAGTTTCACCTTCACCCTAATCCTCACTTCAGACTTATTTTGATTTCAGTGAAATTTCAGTGGGATTTTAAGACATAGCTTGTGCATATATATATTTTATCTCGAAAGAAATCGTAAGTTAGATTAGGTTGCAAAATCTTTTTTGCGGTCGGGTATTTTGTTTTCCTTTTAATACAGATACTGGTTTATGTACTAGTTTAGGTAGTTATGTGTATGTAATTTGTATGTTTTGATGTAGTTACTAAACGCACTTGCTCATAAGAAAAAAGAAATATACGGGAACCCTAAAAACATTAATTTATTTTTTGACAGTTATGTAAGTTTTATTTTGTAAGTAATAGTCGTGGTGTATCAGGCGGCAGCGCTGTCGCTGTGCGGCGCCGCGCGCGAGGCGGACACGCAGCGGCAACAGATCCGCGACCTGCTCGACCGAGCGCAGCGAGTACAGCAACACGCTGACAAACTAGCCAACGATGCAGAGACGTTCGAGGTAAATACTTTTTAATACTAATTGTGTACTTATAAAGCAAGCCCACAATGGGGTATGTAAAATATTTTTTCGGTATTATTTAATAATTTTATTTGGTAGATTGTGTAATTTACAAGAATTCATTTCAATATTTTTTAATTCTGTTCAGTAATTATTTTTTAATATTATCTTTAAATAGAATCGCGATGACGTCACAAATTAGTTTGAATAGGAAAATATCATGTGCGATTTGTATGATGAGCATTAATGTTTGTTTTGTGTCTAGCAACAAAAGAAATATAAAAGTATTAATTTATATAACCCGATATTGATAAATATTATTTTTCTACAGGAGCAGATATCAAAGAAAGTGAAAGACTTGCTAACCAAAACACCGCTCGAGATCAAACCGCGTCGGGAGCTGCCGAGGATAGGGAGTCTGAAGAAACTGCAGTCACAACCCCTCATCGACCTCGGAAGCAGCACTGACGAACCCAAATCGGCACAGGAAGAGAAACAGAAAGAAACACAGAAAACCATAGTTATACCACAAATACAAGAATCTTCTCAGTCCACAACTACGGAAGAAGAACCAAAATTGAATATCCTAGGCTTCGAAGTCATAGAAAGGGAATCTCCATCGAAATCACCTCAAAATCTTGATCAATACGAGTTGAAGCAGACAAACTCTCTAGAACTCCTCACTCCATCACCCCTTGGCTTCACTCCATTCGACTCTCGGTCCATCGATGAACTGATGACTCCGGATGACTTTGTCACAGATAATTTGGCCCCTGGCCTCAGTAATATTAACTACGATATAGACCTCTCGGACTTCAGTGGCGACAATAGTATAGCGGAAGATGCACCTAAATCTCAAGACCCATTCAGCCCGGATGGGTTGAAGAAAGAGTTTGACCCGTTTGCTCCTCAAACATCTCAACAGCAGTACAAGCTTGATACTTTTGATGAATTTAGCCTGCTTGATGCTAGAACAAACAAACAGACTGATCCATTCGAAATTGTTCATCGGAGTAAAGGCCCTTGCAGTCCTGAAGCTGTAAAGAAAGAATTTGATCCATTCGCACCGCTCAATTCAAAAAAATATGTAGAAAAGTCTGTCGCATTCGATAAAAAAGGAGAATTTGACCCGTTCGCGCCGCTTAACTCAAAAGTGGAAAGTACAGCCAGCCAAGCAGTTGTTCTTGATAAAAAAGTTGAATTCGACCCTTTTGCGCCGCTCGACTCTAGAGATAATTTAGAAACGTCAGTATCTCGGTCTGTTGATAAGAAAGACACGTCGATTCTCGATGCCGGTGATTCTCCGACAGGCGTGTGTCTACTGCCGTCGCCGCTACAACCGCAAAGTACGGGGAAACCGACTTAAGTAGGCATGAGAATTTATTGGAAAGAATTTGCAACCAACCAAGCATAGGTTGGAGACATACCAAGGTGATAGTAGCTCAGTGATATGAATATCATGAATTTAATGTATTTATTATTTTATAGTTATAGCTAATTTAATGTTTTAATCTAAGTTCAGTCAAATAAATGATTTATAAATGTTGGTTTTTGTTTTTAAATGCAACATACATTGCAATGACTCAGAAAGCCATATAAGTTACTCTATGAGAAAGCCATTTGAGTGGCACTATCATAATCTAATAAGATAAGAATTGGTGTATTTTCACATTTTTAGATAAATCTTACGTCGTAACTATAGTGAGCAAAATTACATCAGAACTAGCTGCTTTGCCCATTTCAAATTACTGCAAAAGAGCAACAACGAGATCTCTTGCATTCATGCACATACAGATTCGATTTAATGATAAGACATGTAGATTCGACACTTGACGCAGAATATTGAGTTAAATCATTCACTTTAAAAAACAAAAAAAAATATATAAAAATAAAATAAAATTTATTTTTGCCGTTTTTATAGACATTTGCACGGAACCCTTCGTGCGCGAGTCCGACTCGCACATGGCCGGTTTTTTATAACAAACTAGGTCTGACCAAAGGTAAAGCCTAGGAGATACCTATTCACTTTATTACTCTTTATTTAATTTCCTGGTTTTTTTTTATTATTATTTAAAAAATATTTTCCTCTGCATTTCAATGTGAACAATTTAGATTAAGAGCATTGAAAACACCACAGTACATTACAAAAATTTATTGTAGCTAGTAATCTTTCATAAACTTTTACCAGCTTCACCTTAGATTAGAGTTAATAATAAGGTATGTTACTGCACAGCAGTGCTGCCACCTTACACATACGGTAGAGATACATAATCATATCTATGTTTAAGTAACATGAGTTTTAAATAAAAAGCTAATAAAAACTATTGATAGGTATCTAAAAATATTGAATTAATCATAACAGTCACAAAGTCAAAAAAAAATAATCATAAACTAGGCTTTACATTCTCAATAATATAATACATTAAAGATTAAATTGGTGCCTCGAGGAAAGGCAATACGTAAACCAAAATACCTAGGGCTCAAATAGATTAGGTTTTTATTACAAAAAATTTGGCTCAGGTTGTTAAAGCATTTTAGAACATTTCACAGTAGATTGAATGCTTTAATATATAAAATTATTGTATAATCCAATCACATAGAATTTTCAATTAACAAGAGCCTAAACAGCAACATATTTGTATGGTGGTAGCCAGTTCCACAACGAAGGATTTAATATTCATCTGTTTACTTAAAAATGATAATTATGACATGTTGCTATTGTGTATATAAATAACGAACAATAGCTACTTGTCTGTACATAATGACTCTATAACTAAAACTGTTACATCCCAGCCCTGAGTTAATACAAGGCACGGGCAGCCGATTCTGTTTTGTCTCCAAAAGAAAGAAGCACACTTTAAGTGTCAGTTTTGTGGCTAGGGCTTTTGATTAAATCAAATATCAGTAAAAAGTTAAAAAATTTGCACCCAGGACTTTGTTATTCTGACTGAATTTGTACCTGTCCTACAATTTGACAGGTTGATTAGATTGGTGACAAGCTAAAAAGGAAAAAAGATACTGAACTGGACAGTGACCACCAGACATTAATGCATGTCACAGATATTTTAGTCATACACATTAGCATAAGTAGATTATATTTCCTGTTTTTGTCACCATTACATACTATAATAAGTCCCTAAAAATATTTAATTGTGAATAGCCAGAACCAAACCTGGATCAAGATCATCAGCTTTGCCATTATTAAATGCCCATCTTCTGGAAGCTGTCCCTTTCTCTCTGTTTCTATAAGAGCAGTAAGCCTACAGCCAATCATGTTGACAGACTTCTCATATCTTTAGTTAAAACATTAACCTTTTGAGCTCCATGGCCTTCTAAAGAACATAAACACTTTCGTGCCCTCAACGCCTCATCGTAAGTAGAAGAAAATTTTGCCTATTTACTTATTATTATTTTTATTATTGTTATTAGTTTTTTGAAGTATAAAAAGGTAAAACTGTTTTCGTATTTTTCAAATTTTGACACCCATGGCACTGAGGGCACGGAAATATGTTTTAAGCATTGTGCTCAATAATTTTAAAACTGTCTACCATAGAGATTTTATCATATTTTCCTTCACTGTTATCAAGTACCAACAATTAATATGTATACAACTTCATAAAGACAGTATTATGGCTTGAGATTTAAATCCCAAACCCAAGACTGGAAGGTTTATGTCTATTATGTTTGAGGTTTTAAGCAAATAATATGTCATTAATCTTATTGCAATTATCGAAGCATTTCTTTTTTGTAATACTTAAGACATTTATATCCAGTGAAAAAGGGGACACTTGAATTTGTGACCTTTCAATTTATACCAACAGTAAATATTTCATAACTAAGAATCACTGCAATTTCATTTCATGCATTTATATACAAATGACTATAAAACTAACACAATATAATATTATTTTGTTCTTTGTTTGGAATAAGATAATCACATTCTTGGTTGAGATGTCATAATTATTTTGATATTGTAATAAAACTCTGTTTTACATTTGCAAGGCAATATAAGCGAACAGTTACATTCACTTGAATAATTTAACTTCCACTACTTAAATCTAGATTGAACACACATTTACAAACATAATGAGAAAAACAAAATTTTTGGCTCGCTTTGATGTTAACTAATTACTCATAAATTCAAACCCCAGCACAATGTACAAGTTGGCAAACTGTAACAAAAATATGGATTTATTTAAAAATTTCCCGTGTCTATTAATTTATTACATCAATATCTTAAATAACCAATCACGGTAAAATTTCATTGACTTTAAAATATAATTACATTACTTTTGACAGCCAATGAAAGTCACTCCAGATTTATAATCACTGACACAGCAGTGGCGTCGGCTAGGCGATGGATATTGTAACGTTGATTCCAAGGTTACCATTGTCTGCAAACAGCTGCGCCAGGGACGTATCAAACACGAGGCAATCCGAGTTCATGATAGCAGACGACACTCCTTCGTGAATAGATCTTGGCATCGCTTCCCAAGTGAGCCGACGGCGATGCCCATTCAGCTCAAGTCTATAAGCAAAATTCTCAGCTTCTTTACGAGAACCTATAAGCTGCACAATCGCAAAGAACTGTTGATGGCCATCAAACTTCTCCTGTTTCTCTAGAACCAGCATAAAGTGATGATTGAAGCAAGACTGCATCATCACCCAGTCTACAGCACCAGGCAGGTTAATATCTGTAGCTAAAAACACAATGTCTTCTCCTTGTAAAGTGGTAATGCTTTTATGGGAAAGCATGAGATGAGGCATAACTTGGTCTAGGCCACCCTGCCACTTGCAAGAGGCCCCGGGGCACGGGCAAGAGTATGGTCTGAACTCACAAGCCTCTTCATGCTCAGCCTTCTCTGTGTGAACAAGAGTGACGGTGCAGCCCGTGTTGGAGTGCTTGCATGGGAACATCACGTTGCCGGCGACCTTCTCCATGGCAAGGTTGCGAATGTTGCCGAGAGGACCGCGGCACGTAGGGCAACACGAAAGTTTGGGTCGGCAGCTCGAGCACACCAGGTGCCCGCTCTGGCACTGCAGGATCGGCGGCAGTACATAGTCGAAACATACAGGGCACTCGAACAGCGAGGCTAGATCAGCGGACATGGCGTTAGACGCGTTAACGATGGCGGGCACCCCTGGCACTGAACAACTGGAACTGCTAGCTCCCCGCCGCTTGTTGTTTGTGCTCATGTCACCGTCACGCGTGCATAAAACCTGTCGATCGTTGACCAACCAGTTCTTCTTCACGATGTACACTTCCGGGGCGCGAGACCTATTTCATTTGTAGCCTTCGACACCAGATTTGTTTCGTCCCGAGATAGGGTTGATGAATGTTTCCATCACAGATTCTGACGATAACGCGTTGTGATTGATCGGACTTCAATAATACTGTAAAATTTGGGGCGAATGGAAAAAAATAAATTCTTTTGGGCTCTCAAGAATTAAACATAACTGAGAAACATATTTGCCAAACTAGAAAATCAATTTACTGCGAACGTTCTAGTTCATTACAAAAGGACGAAATTCTTCGTCGTAAAATCCAATCCAGCCAAAATCCGAAACCAATCGAACAAACTCCGCAAAATAATGACATGACATGACATCAACAATGACATTGATATATTTATGATGTTTGGCAACATATAAAAAAAAAAGCTAGTGTCATATACCAAGAATAAATAGACGGAAGTACCGTGTAACCGGGTAAGAGATAGTGATATTGATACCATTGTATAACATTCTCATAGAAGTCAGGGAAAATAAGTTGGGAGTGGGTATTATTATATAAAATAACTTTAAGATATTTTATTATATAAAAAATATTTATAAATACATGCTTACACTTGTAGTTTGAATTTGCAAGCGACATTATATTGCAACTATGAGCACACGTACACACGGCTACAATCTTCCACAGATCCAAATACTTAGCAATTTATCTGATAGAAATCTATAAAAAGATATAAGATTTCTTACATAGGGCTCTTACACAGATTCTTTTTTACCCATCCCAAAAATGCCCAAAACGCTAAAGAAGTTTTCACTTCAAAAAAGTCAAATATAGGGGTGGCACTCCATACTTGTAAAGAAGGGATGTTATGTTTTGCGTGCGAGAGGCAGCTAGACGACGACCTTATCTTCATGCACAAGTGCAATATTAGAGAGACGTTGACTTGCGTATTTTTGTCACAGTAAGCACGGCGTTGTATTAGGTATATTGTAACGACTGTTCGAGGTGTTTTTCCTGTTTCCAGTCAAGTTGGGACAGAAACTATAGAGCGAGAGGAAAAGAGAGAAAGAAAGGTTGCGAGAGAAAGAAAAATAGAGATAGAGTCTCTGTGGGTTGGTCGTAAAAAGATATTTCGATATTTATATGGGGTTCATCTCTGCACCGCTATCCACAAATCACCGTAATTTGAATTCGATTGAATCAGAATCGGATGGATGCGCTGACGTTCTAAACCATCACTACATATTTCTACCCAGTAATTAAACATCAATACATTCGACAATGAAATGACAATCATCTAGTTACCTAGTTCGTAGACAATAACGTAGTGTCGTATCAATTTGACGCACGCAAGAATTTCTTGGAAGGCGCAGGCGTCGCGTGACGTGCGACGGCCAGGCGGCCGCCGACAGCGCGAAGAATCGCAAATATTCGAGGGAATTTCTCTCATTTACAAACAAGTCTCAATAGACTAGTATGTTAAGCGCTTTCAGATCATGCGATTATATTCTCTGAAAAGTTATAATGTCGGCCACATCTCCAGCAAGACTACAAGGTTGCGCAGTTCGTTATCTGTCTTTTGTTCTGCATGTAATAGGGGCAGACAGAGTGAGATAAGCCGCGCGAAACAACAGCTCATCCTTATTTTTTCTCGAATGGAAGAGAGAGAGAGAGAGAGACGTAAGTAAGTGGAGTCCTACTCATAACAGTACATAAGTAATAACAGTAGGACTTGCACATTTGATAAAATTGCACATTGTGATAACTTGTCACAATGTGCATTTTTGTCAAATGCAATTAAGCAAAATAAAATCTAAATTAACTGGACAATCTCTTTTACTATAGAATTTAAAGGTCTTTATTTATACTACCCGATTTCTCGGTCCCTGCCACTCAGGTCCTTATCTGCGAAGTATGGAGATCGGGACCCTGTCGCTAATTATACCAATCTGTCCCTGCCGACATGGTTAAATCGGGCGATGTAAAGGTCTAGATAGAGCACCAAAATCCGGCGCGGTTCAATATAGCCGTTTTCTTTCTCATTCTTAAGAATGAAGATAGTGTAGTAGTAGGTATGGGCTTTATTTTATCTAAGTATTCTACTTTAAAAAAAATCTATGACGTCGCTTTGTGTTAAATTGGGTAGTCATTTAACCATAGCTCAATTAATAGTGACGAGGTTGGAGATGAGAGTCACACTTATAACACAGAGCAAGTCATGATAGTCATACTTATACTTATAACATTTAATTTATCAGAGACTTATAATGTAGGCTCTTTCAAGTGGAAACGCTTTCAAGCGCCGGAAATACCTACCCAAGTATAGCAACGGATATTCAGTTTGAATTTTAAAAATGATTGCTATATCTAGCCAGTATTAAAAACTAGTTATCACCATGGTTTTTAAAACTGACATGGAATTAAATCGTGTCAAAGAAAAGTTAAGTTTGAATTGAATTTGGAATTTGTTTACATTTCTACCAATTTATTCTGAGTATTGTGTGTTATAATAACACTTATTTTCTTTATAAATCCCAATTTATCTCAGTATGTCCCTGGCAAAACGGTACACCTGTGCAAATAAAAACTGTAGCGCGCTGTGCGAGTTGTTTCAGGAAGGCTGCCTTGAAAATGACGGCGTCGAAAGAATCGACGCAAGATGGACGCACCGCACACTTTATATAAATAGTGGTTATATTTTCGCGAAGTTTCTACTTTTATAAGCTATTTTTACAAGAAATACATAAATATACAATAATCACGCCTATTTTTAACCGACTTCAAAAAGGAGGAGGTTATCAATTCGTAGCGTATCTACTTTTTTATGTATGTACACGAATTTCTCCGTCATTCGTGAACTAACTTTTGTGTTTCGTGAATTGACATATAGAGAAAGGTCCCAAGTTGGTCCCATAATTATCCTTTACGAAGTAGGCAGATCATTAAAGATTATAAGACCATCATATTTGACTGTTATTATGACACATAGATACCTTTTAAAAAGATTTTATGCATAATTTCTCAACAAAAAAAACGTATACTCAACAGCGTATCAAATATAACGAAATCGTCAAAAAAGTCAAATTGCGAAAACTCGTTTTCTGCAGTCGGGTATTTTGTTTTTCTTTTAATATTAGGTACTTTTTATCTTGCTTTTTCTGCAGTTAAGAGAGTGACACAAAAGTTGAAGAGACTGTAAAAATATCACAATTTAAAGTAGGATCATTTGGACTTTTGTCTCATACTCATAAGTAATTGCAGAAAAATAACATAACAAGTATCTATATTAAAAGAAAAACAAAATACCCCCCTGCAGAAAAGATGTTTTCAGTCTAACTGACGACTTCGTTACTCTTAGTACGCTGTTGAGTATAGGTTTTTGTGAAAAAGTATGCGTAAAATCGCTGTAAAAGCAATGCTAGATAGATAGATAAACTCTTTATTGTACATACCATAAAAATACACTGAAAAGAGAGCGATAGTGTAACAAATGGCGGTCTTGTCGTAAAAGCGATCTCTTTCAGATAACCTTAGGATGGAGAAAAACGAAAATAAATTAATATGACAACGGGGAGTGCAGTAACAGAGAGTGCGAAAATAAATCCTTACAACTACATTCTATAACATATACATATACAAATACATACATATATATATATGTATAATTGTATATATACATATATATCGTAGATATAAATTAAATTTAATGATGTATCTATTATACGTAAGTTTCCGGCAGCCTAGTCGGGAGACCGTCTGACTTGCGATCCGCAGGTCCTGGGTTCGAATTCCACGGCACGCACCTCTGTCTTTTCGAAGTTATGTGCGTATTGTTGATTGCCGCCAACTTCAAACGGTGAAGGAAAACATCGTGAGGAAACCTACATGTCTGTGAGTTCTCAATGATCTTTAAGATGTGTGAAATCTGCCAACACGCAATTGGCCAGCGTGGCTGACTATGGTCTAACCCTTCTCACAATGAAAAGATGACCCGTTTCCAGCAGTGGGACAGTTTGTACAAACAGGGCTGATAAAAAAAAACAAACTATTATACGTAGATATTTATTGGAGGTTCTCAATTTTTTATTTTTGCGAGAGTTGTATTATTATTAAAAAAAACGATATACTATTATAAAAAAAGCCTAAAACACTCAGGGAGTAAAAACGAGACTAACGACACCTTGCACATCAATATCAGTCAAGCCGTTTAAGCTATATCTGTTAGGCGATCATATAGAAACATACATACATACCCACATACTTTTTGCCATAAAGTTACGTAAAATATAGACTACGTGAGAAAGACGTTAAAAGTTATTTCATTTAATAAGCGTCATGATGAGACCAAGCACACTTTTAAAATCTACCAAGGCTTCCGTATTTAATGATTGAAAGTTAATAGGAAGGAAGCCCCCCTCCCCTCCTATTAAGAGAGGGGGGGGGGACCTGGGAAGAGGCACGACTCTCCGGGAGGCTCCCCCCCGTTCAGAGATCTTCAACGGTATTGGTGGCCGTTACCACAACTTTTTTCGAGGGTTGCATTCGCGCCTGCCTAAAGTACGTGAATACAACTTGGGCATTCTGTTGTGAAACTGAGAATGCATTTATCAATATCAAGATGATCTATGGTCTATCGTCTAATCTGCAAAATACCTACTACTTATCAATAAACTACACAGCTCTACAAACAATATATTTTCTTTGTTGCCCTGGATATCTTTGCAAATTTTTATGTTTTCAAGTGCCTAGATGACGAATTTATTCATGAAAGTACTGAATGTGCTCTTGTTTTTTTATGATTTTTACATATATTATATTGTTGTGTTTCTTGTTTTTCGATTTTTGTAATGTAAAACGAAAATAATGTTTTTTTTTAAATGAGAGCAAATCTTACAAAATCATTGATAGTTTCATGAATTGTGAGTATCCAAAATCAATCTTATATCTAGGGCAACAAAACCACTGTACACCAGTGCTAGTGTAGGTACTCGTATCATAAGGAAATAAGTACTGAACATCGGCTCTAGTTTCTATTTTACAAAAAAAAACTAAATTCGGAGAATTCGAACATCAAAGATAAAAGAGATTGCAGCATGGTTAATCAGGTAAGAACCCAAGTGTTAACAATATATCGATCAGCTCTGGGGCTTGTGCAACTTTTGTCTTGAGACTTATCATACCTGAGAAACGTCTGCAACAAGTAGGTAAGTGCTTTATCTCGGAGATAAACATGGAACTGATATAGAGATGTAACCATCGTTCGATAACAACAAAATACACTAGTTTTGAACTATTGACATTATTTTATCGATAAAACGAAATATAGAATAAGGAAAATGATTCAATATTATAGAATGAATAGATTTGTACATTACTCATTTTCGATGAATGAATTCCTTGTTTGGTCGGAGTTATCGACTTCCTGTTGCTAAGATTTAGGTGCGCTGTGGTCAAATATCTAGCCCGTTGATTTTTTTTATATGCAAGATAGATCTATGATTGACCACCAACTCGCTTGATGTTAAGCGACGGTGTGGCCGAAGATGGAGCTTGTCGATCTAGAAGATATCTATCTATGCCTTGAAAATTCCAAGAATGTAGGTCTCAGGAAACAGAGATGGTGACAAAGAATTCCATTCCTGTGCAGTACGCAATACGCATCAAGAATGTGGATCGATATCGCTGAGTACGGATTTTTGGCATTCCAACGAGAAAAGGGTGGTTATTCGCCGACTTTCTGCTAGTCCTGTAGTGAAATGGGGAGGGTGGAATTCGGTCGTGAAGCTCTTGCGCACATTTCCCGAAATGAATCCTGTAGAAAATAGACAGACATGCTACTTTACGGCGGTGCTCGAGACTAAGTAGCTGTAATTTGGTATATAAATATGCATATTAATTGTGCTGAACGGAACCCTACATTGCGCGTGGCGCGACTCGTACTTGGCCATTTATTTAAGCTATAATTCATTTTCATATTAGATTTCATTTTCAAGATTTCCAGACGCTTATTAGATAATCAAAGCGACAAAGTTCGAGCTTGAAAGACTTCAGTTACAAACTTGATACAAGGTTCTAATTCTAATTGTAGCAAATACTGGTACGCTAACAAATACAGCACACGCATTGTTACACAGCTCTACGTGAAAAAGCAAACAATAGGTGCAAACTAAACAACTAAAACGTAACCATTCTGTCTTATTCTGTGACTAGGGTCGCGATTAACATTGTATTTACCTTGGTCCGCATCTAGCCAGTGTTTGTTCAGCGAGCGAGTGAAAGAAAAAGTAAAATTAGTCTGTGGAAAGTGGTGTTGCTAGACGCACGCATCGTCTCGCGGCGTCTCGGACCGCAGTAAAGTTGCGCGGAAATCAAGATATCATTCGAATTTTAATTTCCTTTCGAAATAACTTTTTTAAAGGATTGTGCAGTTAAACTGTGTGCTTGGATTGTTGTAAAGCGACTGATAAATACATATTTCTGGTAAGTTCTTTTTTTTAAATTTTATTTGTTTTTAAGTTTCAAAATTATTTTTTAATAGCCAATAGACTAAGCATTTAGCCACAGCTTGCTCACATTAGTAATTGTGCCTCGTCTGTTATGAGTTCAGGCACGTAAAATCCATGGCAACTTCGTAAATCCAAAACATAGGTAATTAAATTACACAACAGCTTCCTGAAAATGGTTCTTGTTTGTTTAAAAGTTAATAAACTATTTTCAGTTTAACACATTACCAATTATGATGATTAAGACTGACCGTTTTATGGGTACCTCATCATTGTTATATTGTTTACATAGAGTGCATGAAAAAAACTGAGTCAGTTAAATACTTACTTACTTGAGTTGAGAATACGAACGTGATTGTATTGTAATACTTTATTTTTAATAACTGTACTAAAAACATCGTTCCTTTGACCGATTACCGATTAGTGTAGTGAGTTTTTCCGGTTAATTAAATAATTTATTTTTCATAACAAAAAAATCTTATATGAGCTCAAGTTATAATCAAGTAAGGCCTTTTACGGAGTTGGGTGGAATACAGACTATTGCATTTTTCGTTTATCATGTACTAGCAGCTGCCGTTTCACCCGCGTAGGGTTGAAATGCGACAAAATATATGTGTTTCTAAAGATTTTAAAGAATCTAGGTGCCAAATTTCATAGTTTTTGGTTCAGCTGTGTAGCCGTGGAAAGCCAACAGACAGACAGTTACTTTCGTTTATATAATATTGGTTAGGATAAATAACTAGTTACGATTTTACTATTATGCTATTTATAAACGAATAACAATCATTAAATTATACTAAGTATACTCAACTAAAAAATAAATATTTGTAAAACTGAGTAATTGTAGATTATTTAAAATATCAAAAATCTCCAGTTTCAGGCAAAGTGCCCAAAATGCTGGCCGCATTTCCTCGCTGTATCGCATTGCTCACTTTTTGTTCAAAGTAATGACCAGCAATTTTGGGCACGCAAAGAATTCTTCAGCCTCCCTGACAAATCTTTAAAAATTTCCAGAGCCCTGGCCCCACGGTCCATGGCTTACTCCATAAGCTTGTACTTGAACACGGAACGCTTTTAAACCAGAGCCTTCATTGACATCCAGAAACATGTCTAATTCTGGTCAAGTAATACCAGTGACTGTGTTGATACCTACTGGTTATATTGTACGTTCTTATACAATTAATTGAGGTAATGTTGATTAGATAAATACCGAATTTCGTGCTCCATAATTTATCTGTTACGTCAAACAACCACGAATACATATACCACGGTACATATAGAATAAGTAAATATATTTTACTCGAGTAGCGGGAAGAATAAAGTTGAATAGAAATCTGATAAAATCCTTTATTACAAAATAAACTCTAGAAAAAAAAGCGCAAGGATTGAAGGGTTGTAATTTTAAAGGGTAATTAATTTTAGTGCCAAAAAAAAAACAAACAATATTATTACAAATTGGCACTTAGATCCTTTAGACTTACAACCCTTCGAGTCACTTTGCGATATTTCATGTCTCCCTGTCCCATTTATAGTTTTAAACCTTTCTCCATATTTTACAAGAAGGAAAGGGACGAATTAATCGAATTTAATGTCAATACTATTATTACCTAGGTACTTAATTTGTTTAATTATTGTAAACCACTATTATTATTAAATGTTTTTTTTTATAGTGCTTTAAGGCCCGGCTAGTCCGCAAAAGCAGTAAAACAAAGCTTTTTGAAAATTTACAAAAAATACTTGTATTATTAGTTCAAGCTCAAATTTTTTGTATGTAAAATTTCGATCTGTTGGCTAGGTTTCGCTAGAAACAAAAACACGATTGCTGAAAAAAACCTCGATAGCTTTATTTTTTGAAAAATATGCCATTTTATTTATTTTTCCCATTTATCTCTAAAGTGTTTAAAGCCATCAAAACCAAATTTACCATGTTAAGTAGCTATTACATTTTTTTAGTGTTCTCTAGAATTACATTTTTGATACGTTTAGTGCATTATTTTATAGTAATTTATTTTACAATAAGTTTGCTCGCGAGCAACCGTCCCGCCGCCTTGCTTCAGCTGTTCACCCGCGCCAGTCTGTCGGTGACCACTGTCAGCGACGGTACTGTGTCGGATTGCATCGCGCGCCAAATAAAACAAATTACTATGGGAAATCATAGAACAAAGAAACCAAAAAATAAGCGAACGCGTAAGCGTAAAATTTTGGCTCATATAGAAATGATGCGATCCCGAAAAAGGTAAATACCCAGTTGCAAGTTATTATTTCCTAGAAATATACATGTAAGTATTTATATAGATCACTCGCACTCGCAGTTCATAAACCTATGAGTTCTATTCATACTCGTATAAAGAAAATGTACTTACTCTTACCTGATGTTCAAATATTACAGTTATGATAGATGTGTGAAGTCTGCCAACCCGCATTTGGCCAGCGTGGTAGATTATGGCCTTACCCTTCTTATAATGAGAAGATGGCCCGCGCCCAGCAGTGGGACAGTTTGTACAAACAGGGCTCATAAAAAATAAATGTATACATAAACATACATACACATGCTAGCTGCATCCCGCGGTTTCACCCGCGTAGTGATGAAAAATTGTGATAATAATATATATATATAAATAAATAAATAAATATTTGGGGACATTTCACACAACACCATCTAGCCCAAACTAAGCAAAGCTTGTACTATGGAACTAGATTGCTGATAGAATACATATATACTTTTATTGTAAATATATACATATGATACATAGAAAAAGACACAGAACAAACACCCATGCTCATCACACATATGTTTGCTCTGGGTGGGGATCGAACCCACGACCTACAGCTTAGCAGGTAGACATACTACCAACTGAGCCACAAGGCCAGTCAATATATATATATTCTGTCTTTCTCCAGGTCCTAAAGAATTTCTGTTCCAAATTTCATAATTATTGGTTCAGCCGTTTAGCCGTTTAGGTAACAAACAGACAGAGAGACAGACGACAGACAATTTCGCTTTTATAATCTTATATGATTCATACATTTCAAAAACATAACCCACCTTTTTGCACAGTCCGGTAAAAATACACCGCGGTCGCGGCAGGCGGCATATGGCGCGGCATCTTTGAACGCGTCACAGACAGAGTACCTATATAGGTATACCGCCGTCTGTCGCGCGTCGCCCGCGCCGCGCGTAGGTAGGTAATTTTTACCCGATTGCGTAAGGAGGGTTGTTTATCGAGTATATGTATGTTTGTATTTATGTATGTAAGGGTGTATATCTATGTATGTACCATGCATATTTTTAGATTACCTCCTACAGCCTAAACAGCTAGACCGATTTTGATGTGCTAGGTGTCGTTAGATTCGTCTTTACTCCCTGAATATCATATGCTATATTATATTTTTTGTAACGCATTTTTTGTACTCTTGCAAAAATAAAATAAAATGTTTTTTCATAACCTAGAACTTCTTCGTGATAAATAAGAAATAAGTAATTTTACTGGAATAAAAAATACACACTTCAGTTTTTTACAGCGATTTTACGTATACATATATTACGTATTTGAGTATAAAATATTTTAGATAGATAGTTTCATAACATTTATATTTCCACCACAAATACAGGGTGTTAGGTTAGGTTAGGTTAGTTAGGTGCATTTATCAGTGATCGACCTTGTTAGCATTATTCTTGTATATTGCAGATCAAAGAAGCATCTTGAAGTAATCAACGAGTCTTTGATAACATTAGAGCCAGTTGATTTGAATACTTCTAGGATTGAGTGAGCACTACAACCTTATTTATTTTACAAAAAATGAGGTTTATGCACATATATTTTTGTAACTGCAAATTTGTATGAATTGGTAGGTAGACCAGCAATTTATGTGAAAACCTCACGCAAAAAAGTAAAATAAATTATAATGCACCTGTTTGTATAATTAAAATATATCTTATGTGCATTAGCCTCGTTGGAATGATAAAATGTGTGGTTGCTACAACGTTTACTTTGATATTACAGAACGACCGTCAATGAAAACTCGCATAATCTGTCCCGTACTCCACCATGTGAGAGTAATAACATCGACATGTGAGTTGTGATATAGTTGTGAGAATAGAACATAAAAAAGAAATAAAACAGGCACGAATACTGCAACCAAAGAAGATGAAATATGCTACAACTGAAAGATCTGTTAATTTTTTGATATTGTACTACGGTTGTTTTTTATATTTTTATTATGGGAAACTTTAGCTTGACCACCGATCCCGCTAGTTTTGAACGATGTTTATGGTCTACGATGGAGCGCGTTTGCTTAGAAAAACTCTATTTTAATTGCGATTGCGACGTTCTGTTACATAATGTAGGTATAATAATGTGAATCAAAGAAAATCCGTTCAGGTAGCGTATGCTGAAATTTTGCAAGGCTGTACGTTAAAAATAACAACAAAGCGCTCTGTTTTGTTAAATAATGTAGATTCAAACCCATTTCTTTCTATAATCACGCATTAGGTGTAAAAAGTAGAGTATGCACTTCGGGGATAAAGGTGTTTTTGTCTTGGGCGAGATTGAATCCCTCGTTACACTCCGGATTCTAAATTTGTAACTCTGTAAATATGTAAATATGTAAATCTGCAAATCTGTTAATCAATAAACAAACAAAATAGACAACTTATTATTTATATTATTTGTAGTAAACTCTCTCAGGATCTTTTTAAAACCTACAATAATTGTAAATTATTTTGTTATAAAAATCCAAAGTACTAGACCGATATTGATAAAATTTATATGGGACCACTTCTGAAATCACTTACCAAAGAAAAAATAATCTTCAAATCGATTCACAATTGGTGGAGTAATCGGTGAACAAACATACAAAAAACATAGTCAAATTGAAAACCTCCTTCTTTTTGGAAGTCAGTTAACTAATGGTATTGCAATATAATTATAAAATTAGCCTTGTTGTGTCTGCTTGTGTTTATTACCTAACATCCTGTATAGACCTTTACATTATTGTCAAAGATATTTACGTGATATATTTGACCTGTAATATGTAATTCTAACCAATATTTATGAAATTTGGACAGGAGATTCTTCAAGACCTGGAGAAGGACAAAGGCTATATTTTATCATAATCATCATCGTTTTTCATCACTACGCAGGTTACACCGCAGGAGCATAGCTATTATTTTATAAATGTGATAATTTAGTGTTTTATGTGAGTTAGTGAGTTGGTTGTTGAATGGAGATAGATATACCCACTTAGTATGACATACTTAGGCTTTTATCCCGGAAAAATAAACGAGTACGAGTAGTAAATTATTATTTCATAGATTTTCAAGAAATAAGCTTATAGATTGATATCAGTATATCACAACTTACTTGCCACTACAATGTAATGAAGATGTGGCTCAGACGAGTCGCGCGCTGCGCGGCGAGACTCGCGCGCGGCGCGGCGCGCGGCGGATCGGTATCGCACTAAACGTACGCCACGTTTTGTGCGGACTTCGCGCTCTCATAAAACGTGTAACTATGCCGTAAACTGAGGTAGCGTAAAATACCTAAATTTCTGGACAAGCCTCGCCTTAATGAATGACCGTGATAGTTTAAAAAAAGTGTTTTAGTTATTGTAATTCATAAAATGTAATACACAATAGAGTTGTTGCGGGACGCTTGGCAGATGTGAAACATCGAAACTATTAGTAGCTAGCATTTTGTAGAGCCCTAATAGAAACCTGTCTTTACCCCGACAGTCGTGCATCCTTATTTTTTTGACCTGACCGCCGCATTAGGTGTTCCACATCAACAATAGGATATTTCTGAATATTTTTGGATTTACTTGCATAAATCAATTATTATGCGATAGCCTGATAGCCTATGTGGGTTGTACTCTATGTGCGTTGTAGCTTACATGAGTTGTATCCTATGCGTGCCGTAGCGTAGCCTATGCGTGTTAGTGGTAAGTTCTACTAGTTTTGCGTGATTGGCTAAATAAATAGTTAGGTAATAATTATCTATGTGTGTGATATATTGCGACCTATTTATTTATAGCATGTCTAATCGAACGAATCGTAGCGGAAACTTGTAAAATGATGCGTTAGTTATTTATTTGACATTTGTCTACGTTAAAGTAACAAGTAGGCACAATATTCATACCCTAAAATTTTTGATTTTCAAAACCAATGTTTAGTTTTGACGTAGTTTTTGCCATTACAAGGTGCAATAAACTTTATCAAACAGTTTGTTATCAATTAGTCGCTACAGCGGCGCTTGCGCAATGACGAATGTGGGCTTATCGCGTTTCTGACGTTATCAGAGCGACGCTAGATACTCGAAATACCTGATAGATCGGCTTAGGTGCAGAATGTCCAATTTTAAAACTGGTATATAAGTCTTAAAAGGATTAATTCTACAAATGGCAAATTCTATAAAAGCCTAGTCAATTGTGAAAATGTCGAATTCTCGCAATGATCAGTTCTACAAATGCCTACATTTAAAAAATGGGCTTTATAACAAAATAAAACAAATTGTTTTATTTTTTACACGTTTCAGTTGGGAATTACGTATTTGTAGAATAAGTGTCATTGCGAAAATTTGATATTTGTGCAATATGCAATAATAAGAACAAGGTATTTGAAGAATTGCCATTTGTAAAATTTGACAATTTAAAACTCATTTGTCATTTTTAGAATAAGGTTCTGAAGCTTGAAACACAATTAATTGCTCGCACAAACAAGCGACGACCACAGTTTTTAACACCGTGTACTTGTGCAACTTTGGGGATATGTAAAGTAAATTTTAGGTATGTATTTAATGCTTTTTTTTGAAATTTTGAACTCTTTAAGGAACTAATTTGAATATTTTTGTAATTAATTTAGTATTTATATTTTTTTAAGTTTTGTAGTGCCTAGTAGGTACTTTTGACTAATCTTCCCATTAATTGTACACCCTCTTATTTCCGATTGTATCCCGAAAAAATACTTATGCTGATTTTAACGTTATATTCTATAGATAAATAAAAACAACAGTGTATACTTACATAAATGATCTCTTGTTATTTTATAAGTAAAATGGGAGGATAAGTCAAAAGTACCTACTAGGACTACTTTTACACGTTACAGCGCTCGCCACTACAAAACTTTAAAATATTATTAAAAATATAAAAACACAATAAATTACAAAAATATTGAAAATAGTTCAAAATTTCAAATGAAAGCATAAAATACATACCTAAGAATTTATTTTACATACTCCATTATGTTGAATAATTTGTAACACCTTGGTTCGTATGCAAACATGGAGTTCAGTTACACGTTACAGGTACGCACCTATACGTACGTACGTAACGTGTAACTGAACTCTATGTTCGCCAAATATGTCTGTCACATACATATACCTAATCTTAAATTAGCCGCTGAACCTCTGCTGCCAGGACCAAACCACTCCCACCACACCTTCAACCCCCTTTTCCAAAAAATAAATATCTTAAATTAGCGATAGGCTAGTAGGTTCATGTATTATAATTGTAATTGGCTAATTGCCGCAGGGCATAACTAACATGTAAGTAGTACTATTAAACCGACTTTAAAAAAGGTTGAGTTTCTATTAATGGATTCTATGTTTGACTGTATCGATTTTATTTTGTTTACCGATTACTCTGTAATTCCTGCTATCTCCGCCTAATTTGTGTTCCTTGAATCATTATAAAGAGGTAACTGTCGAGGTATTCCCTATATAAATTGTATTAACTTTTCTTTATTAGTTTTTGAGTCATTTCTAGAAATGTGTATATTTTCTTTGGATGCCTCAATGAAGTGTTTAAGATTATAGAACCGCAGATGTTAATCCGATGCATTTGTTTTTGCAAAAGTCAAATCAAATCAAAAGATAAAAAAATATGTTTTAACCTTGGTGCTGAAGAGTTAAAAATATGACTTTTCACTACTCCGTCGTCATTGTAAATGATATCTGTAAGATAAAATATTTGACAATCGGTGACAAAGTTCATTTTTGACATACGGAAAAACAAGGAAGTTTTATCACAACAAAGAATTCACGTTAGTACATATAAATTGTTGTATCATAATGTATTTTTGTGCGTATCGAAAAATTCCTTATCTATGGAGAAAAGCAAGCGGATGATGATAAGCTGTTTCCTTGAAAAAGTTTATAGCTAGTGCGCTTGAAAAGCAAGACCTCAAGCTCACTCATCCCATGTGTATAAGGAGTAAAATGGGCGTTTATCTAATTGTTCTGGAGCGTTCCTTTCTGTTCAATTTTTTTAAATTAAGCCTGGCATCATGAGGCCAGACCATTGAGCTAGCCCAGACGTTTCTGTTCCACTTGAAGTCAAGTTTTACTTTGTAGTTGTTCAATTTTTATAACGTTTATTTATTCTGGCAGTTTATGATGGCAGTGCCGCTCGTAAAACGCAACCTTAACAAAAACAATGACGAATCGGCATTGTCATTCCTCAAATAAGCCAGTTTGTGTCAACAATAGCAATTTGTACGAGTATTCTCTGTTATAAGTGGTCATCAAGTTAGCGGAACCTCAACTTATATCGGCGACCTTGTGCAAATGTGTGCACTTTACATTTTTTATATCCAATCCATAGACTATTTATACTAATTTTCCTAAACTTGCGGATTGCAATCAACAAAATCACCGTTAATAAAAAATCTGTTATAGGACTACCCCTGACGTATTATTTTCGTAGAAAAGGAAAAAACTTTCAAATTCGTGGGAAATCTGAAACGAAAACGTCTAAACAGTTTTTTAAGCTAAAAACACTTTCGATCAATTAAGTAATCTTAAAAATAAAATAAAAAAACATTTATTTGATTGGAACCTATAACTCACGAAAAACTAAACTAAAAACTAAACTTTTCTGATAAATTGAGAACTTTTTCTTTTGAAAGTTTGAAAGGAGTTCTACGGTAGTGAGAAGCAAAAAAATTCGTTTGACTACGTTTTTGGCAGCTACCTATATCGCGTACACTCACGTAAAGTCAATGTGAATTCTATTTTCAAAACAACAAAGTTGAAATTCTCTGGAAGAATGAAATAGTGCAGCCCCAGTATCTATAAAGCCTATTTGCCAAATAAATAGATTGAATTTTATTGTAACAGCGTGGTCACGTGGTAACACATGACAGTCGGTCACCATGTCTCTATTCGAGGTGAATAGAAGTTCAAACAAATTCGCCCTTATTGGTACTTTCCTAAAATACATTCATATTATACTGATATTTTATCAAAGCAAAAATAACTCTGTCCCTCTGTTTCTCTGCCTGTTTGTTAACTTTTCACAACCAACTAACGTGGTGATGGAAAACGGTGAGGCAGTTCTACTACCGTGGTGATGGTGATAATGATGACGATGAAAGTAGCCTATGTCCGTTTCCAGGTTGTCTGCTACCTCTATACCAAATTTCGTAACGATGCGTTTAGCCGTTTGCACGTGACAAGTTAGTAAACAAATATAGAGACAGTTAATTTCACTTTTTAACCCCCGACCCAAAAAGAGTCCGTATGTACGTCTGTCCGGGAGTCAAGTCAAGTTTATCTCGGGAACGCGTGAAGGTATCGTGTTGAAATTAAAACTATATACGCAGATCCATAGTATCTTGCTGCAGAAAGAAAAATACAATTTCTCAGTTTTCGTAAAAAAATGTTACAGTCGAATATGTCGTAAAACGCAAATTTCGATACTCACAAGGGAATCAAAACCTAAGGGGTACTTCCCGTTGACCTAGAACTATGAAATTTGGCAAGAAGCATTGTGTTAGAGTATAGGAAAAAATCCGAAAACTGGATATTTTTAATTTAATCACAAAAAATAGTGTCTTTATGCAAGGAATGAGGGTCCAAATTTTAAAGTTGGTTGGTGGTTGAAAGAGCTTCATTAGCATAAGCTAAAACAGGTTTTTAAATATTTTTACGATGTAATTGTCGTTTTATGAAAGAAAATATAAAAAAAAAAAAAAAAAACCCTTTTTATCTACTAGTTTGTACGGATACCTCGGTGGGCGAGTCTGACTCGCTCTTGTCCGGCTTTATTTTTGTTTAAAAGAGGATTTTGTCGAGAGTGTTCTTAGCTATGTTTCATCAACATCGATTCAGCCATTTTTTTGTCGGGGGTTTTTGAGATTTCTAAACTTATACTTGTATATGTATCTTACATAAAGCTTCTAAGTATGTCAAATTTAAGTAAAACGTTCTATATCCGGTTCCTTTTAAGTATATGAATAAGACCAAAGAAATAATTATAAAGTAAGACATATATTTTCGCTCAAAAAGGCGCGATCTCAAACCACGTAAATCATTCCACCTCCTTCTTTGATACAAATATGCAGCTGATACATCAGATCATATCCTTATCAGCAAACTCTTGTAAACAGATTAGGATCGCAGTAATAAATAAACGATTAAAAAGTATTTGTGCGTAGGTGCTAAGTATTGCTATGATTAAAAACATGACTAAGTATTTATTAGCCCCTTTTAGAACTCTACTTGAGCTGGTAGGGGCTTTACACAATTTATTTATTAACCGACTTCTAAAGAGAAGTTTCCACTTTCAATTGTATGCGTTTTTATTTATGTTCCACAATTTCTCGATCAAATAATATGAAACTATTTCGATGATTATTTTTTAGATAGTCGTGTTTCAAGGTAAAGGAAAGGAGCCCTTAGTTAGATGATCACCAGGGAGGTTAGACAAGTGTCATTATAACTTCGCGAACGTCAGAAGAATAGAAAAGTAAATGTATGGAATTGACATTATTTATCGAAATATCACGTGATGGCACGTCATACTATTCTTAGTATTTCGTTTCGAGCATTTCAAAGCGTAAGCGTTTCGTCGCCTCAGTGCTTGTTTGAGCTATCTACCATTGAAAGACTTTTTTATATATAGCTTTTTAACAAAAATAGGGCAAAAACTCTTCTCCTGTAAAAAATTACCAATGGTAGATAGCTCAAACATGCACTAAGGCGACGGTTTGTAGAAATATAAAAACGTTTGCCACATGTCTAAACCTGCTGGTTGTCCATCTGTCTTTGTGCTTTTAATAATTCCAAAAGGAATATTTCAAGGTGGTCCTATAAAATGAAATAAAAATATGTAATTAAATATAAAATACCAACCATCTAATATTACCAACGTCCAAATTAATAATGCACAGCCCTGGCCCTCATGCTATGGCCATTAAAATATACAATAAGTTGCCACAGCAATTACAAGAAATTGAAAATGAACAGGAGTTTGCCCAAACCCTCAAAACTATATTAATTTATAAGTGTTACTATACCTTAGACGAGTTTTTTAATGATAAAATTTTTATCGAATAAACTGTTACGCTCCATACCAGTTGTTACACCCTACCAGGGTCATTATATTACTAAAAACAAACATGTATTGTAACATCTCCATGTAACCTATAATGAATGCAATAAACTATTGACTATTGAATAGTGAATCCAATCGTAGGGCTAAACTCGATTTGATGGAATATTGAAATTCGCCGTAAGCAGACAGACCCGTTTATACATAGCTCCATATTACCTATGATAGTGTCATCATCTCGTCATCACTCATCTTAAATCTATATTCTATGAGTAAATGACTCAACGAGCTTAAAACTCGAATACACGTGGGGAACTATTCAGTATTCACGCTCTGACGGTTACTTACATACTAAAGCGAAGTTTATATTAATGTGACAGTTTTTTTTCTCGCTTGAATCAAATTTGAACTTGACTACCTACAAGTTTTTTTATCGGGAACGTGGAAAATTCTTGGCACTGTTCATTTCTGTTGTCATATTTTATTTTTCTAGTGTGAATGGTGTACCTACAAATAGTGGCGTCTTCTTAATAAAGTGTGCTATCAAGTGAAATAAAGTGGTGAATCGTGATTTTGAATGTTGTCAGTGAAATGAAAGAAGCTACCAGCAAAGTTACCACAATTTTGGTGAGGCTTGAAAATGCAGAACTTGACCGTGATCAATTTTACTTGACCTTGGCTGTGACTATGACTTGTTTGATTTTAATTATAAACTAGAAATGGTAAATGAGTAAATAGCGCGATTTCAATATCTCTTAAGATTTAAAAAAAGTTTACAATGTTTAGGTATATTATTTGCCTAAGTAGAGAACCTCTATGATGGAATTCAGAAGACGCCAAGTTAATAAAGGTAAAAATATTTTATGGAGTCTTAAGATTAATTTTATTCCTTAATTTACATAAATATTCCGAACCGTCTAGTGGTCATCTCTATACGAAAACTTAATAATATATAACTGTTCGGTTAGTTTAAAAACAAATAATATTTTAGCACGTCTTTGTAACTTCCTAAAACAATGTGTTGTTTGCGAATAGACCATATTTTACAGTCTTCTTTTTTGTGAGAAAAGAGGCCCTAAATAAGGCCGCGTTATGATATCATTGCATCTGAATCACGTTTTCAACATTAAAGTAATGATTCTTATGTCTTTACGTTTTTTGCCTTGATCGTAAAACGTATAAGTGTCTTCTAATTAAATAACGAGTACCTCAGTATGAGTATGGGGAGCGTTGTACTTTATAAGACTGGCGTCAGCTGAGCCGAGCGTGACACGCGCGCTGACGCCAGTCAGGAGTTTATTTCTGAAGAAGCCCATCAATGAATTCCCATCACGTGGACGTAAAGATTAAAACAAAATTCACGAATATAGTGTCCTGGATTGACCGATACTCATATACCAACAATGACGAACTTAAAGATTTTGTTATAAAGACTCCATGTCGCCACGCTAAAGCCTAATTTAGATTGAGAAGTTTAGAGAAGTCTGTTTTCAGTTCTGGTTTGTGCCACTTTTAATCGTGTAAGGGGTCTAATTAGATCTCATTGAGCTCGGACGTTTTTGAGGACTGACGCTACATCCCGTTGATACGTTATCAAAGAAGTCGATGACAGCGTTAGTAGCAGTACTACTTATTTGATTTGTTGAACAGAATCGACGTGCGGCCATAGAACATAATATAGGTAAAAATAACGAGTGGGCACGCATCCGCACGCGGGACCCGCAATGGAGGCCTCAAGTCAGTTCATACGGAAACCAGTATACTTGAGGGAGTGAATACGGTAGAAATGGAGGGGGCGACTGAAGAAAGATGAACTGTGAAGAACGAACGAAAATGGATGACAGTGTAAAAGATAACTAAGTGTGTGAGAGGTAGAGATCATGTCTGACAAAATGAAGTAGCTAAAGGAAACGCGCTGTAATTTTCCTACTTTTTGACGTGATAACGTCTTATAAATCGATGAACACCGGCTGCATGCACGAAAAAGTGTCACGTTCCGGTTGAGCCGATCGTGCAAGCGATAGAGAGGCACTATCGGCATAAGCGTTCGGCTTTGTTATCACGTAAAATTATGGTCCGTAAGCCGACTTTACAGACAACAATTTTTTTTTATCGACGAGAAAAGCTCACCCATTTCGAACATTCTTGAGAAAGTAGACATGTTTATTTGACTACGTTATTTACAAGCTGGCCACGCGGGTACCTTATTACCTCAATGACATTCCCATCACGTATCAACGTTGATACTATCAACGTAACTACATTCCCGGACTTTTCTATCGCTTCGATATCGATCTCAGTTAGTGGAATAATGGCAAGCCAATGATTACTTGGCTGGGCCCATATCATAGAGATTAAGAATTATTCAAAGGCAATTGTTGATCACCAAGCCACAACATTATGTATAACCGGTAGTACTCACCTTCCTTTAAATTACGGTTCAAAAGATACAGCCGTGGGGTAAGACAGACAGACAGCGTGGACCTAGTTATTGGCTCCCGTATTTTCAGGTACAAAAGCCTAAATAATAATAATAAATTAATAATAATAATAAATTTATTTCATTCCAATAATTTTACAAATTAACATATAGTATAATTACAACTTATTAATAGACAAATATGTGTATTATATTCAGCTGCCTAAACTAAGCTAGAAGCCTGTGGTATAGGCAGCTGAACTTTTGTACCTGATTCCAAGAAAAACGATTTGGCATAAAATAAAATTATACAATGTAAATTTCATACAAAACAATACAATTCTGAATTAAGTAATATAAATTAAATTGAATTCCGATATTATTCAAATACATACGTTAACATATTATATAAATACACATATATTATATTGATTTATATGTATGATACAATCACAATAAATAATAATAAATCCTTCTGTAAGGGAAAGGGAGGGAAAGGGAGGGAAAGGAGGGGAGGCTGGTGAAAGAAGATTAGAAAAAGGTAAGATACCTACTGAGAAAACCTATCTCAACACAGTCAATAGATCTTCAGTTTTGTTGTAGTCATATATGACCTCAGTAGATTTGTTAGTGTTTTTTTTTTAAATCAAAGGTATTCAAATCTTTTATGTTTATTATGGAAGATATCTTATTATTAATATACAGTTTCTTCCTTATTCATTTGATCTATTAAAAATTCAGCACTTGGCTTAGAGCAAATTACTTAAATGAGCTCCATCGTGGGAAATCATCGGTAATCAGTAGTTTACGGTGATGAAAATAACATGACTGGCAGAAGCGTGCACATTTCACACGTGAATAATACTTATTATAGATAGACGTACAGCAATCATAAGAATAAACTGATATATTCTCTGTTTTTATACAAATACAAAATAAAAAAAATCTTGCTCTTGACCGCCATCTCACCTGATGTTAATTTTTTTATATGCTTGTTACTTCGCCAATTATGAATTGGTTTTGATGATTATTTTTAAATAGGTTTTATTTCAGAGGTGGTTCCATATAATTTGTATCACAATCGGTTTGGTAGTTTGATTTTTAAAACATAATAGCTGCTAAAAATATGTCATCCAAAAGAACGAAATCGCGTAATTTGAAGTCGGATGTTTCAGCTTTTTTAACTATAATAATATGGCATAAAATGATGTCACTTTTTTAACGTCCGATTGTAAAATGAGTACCTGCATCTTCGACACATTCGTTATTTATCTTTTGAAATAGTACCATTTATATCCTAAGAAAAGGAACGAAGTATTTTGCCAGGGAGACAGAGTCACCGCGACTGTGGTTCTCTAACAAATTGTTAATACAGGCGAACTGGTAAGAAGCGGCACTCACATGTGGAACTGATAACAGCTGAGACAAAAGCAGTTTAGAGTGGAGACCGCGTGGCTTAGAAGTGTTGTAGACGCCCTGAGACATGGTAGACTGACGGCATCCATAAAGCAGGTGCCAGTGGTAGGAAGAGGATACCTGAAAACCGGGCGGAGTGGCATTTAATTGGAGACGTCCAATCCAGTAGTGACCTGCAGTGGGCTGCTGATAATGATGGGATGCTAATAGGCGTGTTCCAGTGCCCTATGACCGGTACTACACAGGTGTATCTATTTATACCGTAGCCCTTGAGAGCAATGTGTTTATTTCACTTTAGATAAATTTAATTTTACTAATAGCTCCATAAATCACTCTGATGTACCTTCATCATAATCATCATTTTGTATCAGCATCAAGTCATCCAATATTATTTTTTGCTCGTCAAATGAGAATCTCATTTGGATTCAATTTTTGTTGTAGTTATTTTTCGATTTGCTCACCGAAAAAAATCTTTAAGAAGGTATTTTCTAGATGGTACGGCAGTACTTGAGACTGAGTAGCTTCTGGGCAACCGATTTATAGCTTCGCCGGTCATCAGACTCTAAAGTTTTCAGCTAATACTTGGTTGCTCCAACAAAAAAGTGGTAGCAATATTCCACGCACGATCGGACCTGTAGCTTGATGTTGTTTCCAATGAAGGATTTAGAGATAGAGTTCTTCTGTGGCTATCCATCAGTCCAGTGTAAGTTCATAGACAGGCCCGATGAAATTATGTATACTACTGTATTGAAAAGAGCTCTATGAAGTTCAGGCTACATACTATACTACCCTATAGTAATTATAAATACATCCCTGTTACATATACTTACGTATCCGACAACATCCTTCTTCTGAGCAGTTGGGTAGAAATATTAATTCATAAAAAATAAAATATCTAACTTGACTAACATTTCCTGTATTTTGATTTGTATTAACAAAATCAATACTATAGGTACCTACAGAATATAATGTTTCCGTGTAATTTTTCCGCTGGACTGATTTTAAAAATTTACTAAAGGTTCCTGTCAGGATATCCCTATGACGTTACGCTTATTTTATATTATTTTTTAATCCTTTTTACTTATAAACGCTGAATAAGCGCATTTTAGTTATACAGTGTTTTATTCCGTTTTCGCGCGTGACAGTTCCCGTCTGACAGAAAGTGAAAAGTCTTTATTTAATCCAGTAACTTTGTGGTCTGAGAGTATGGGGTAGTATGCGTCAAATCCGGTAGTTCTGATTTTTTGCAGACTTGTTTATGATGTTGGCCTAATGAATAATCCAAGTTTGTGACCTCGAGCGCCGAACGCAACTTTCGACACAACAAAATCGAAAAAATCGTTATTTTTTCAAATTTTGGCGATTATAAACCCTAATGGACTAGTTTTTGAAAAAACTTTCTTAGCTCGTTTTTAAAGTAGACTAAATTTACTAGTACAATATGATACTAGAACTGTCTCTGTAGACCCAATAGTTTCCGAGATTAAGCCATTCAAAGTTTATCATTTTTTGACAATATACCTGATGTTGCAGTAGTAGATATCCCGAAGGCAACGATCTGTCCGATGTCGAAATGGAGGATGACTTGTGGGCACAAGACGTCGACAATTCATCACCATCTCCTGATGGGGTATGCCACCCCAATACGTCGATCCAGATACGGACGAACCTCAACCGGGACCTTCCAAGAGGTTCAAATTAATTTTGCATTAATTTAATTTTTTGATTTTGAATATTACTCAATTTCCTAACAAATAAACTTATAAACTTTTGTTGTATTTATCTTTTTTACTTCATTATTCGTAGCTTAGCTTAAACATCATCATCGTTCACACTTCTCATTTTCGTTTTTAACATCCCATCATAAAAGTACAGGGCTTCGATAGTATAATCAGGGTCAAAATTCATTCAGAACGACAGAATTCCAAAAAAAAAACGAAAAAAATGATAAAGAGACAGTTCTAATATCATATTGTAGCAAATTTAGTCTACTTTAAGAAACGTCCTAAGAAAGTTTTTCAAAAACTAGTCCTTTAGGGTTATAATCGCCAAAATTTGAAAAAATAACGATTTTTTCGATTTTTTACAAAGTTGCGTTCGGCGCTCGAGGTCACAAACTTGGATTATTCATTAGGCCAACATCATATACAAGTCTGCAAAAAGTCAGAACTACCGGATTTGACGCATCCTATGCATAAAGTTACTGGATTAATTCAGTGAATAAGATTTTAACATGCGTTTATAAGTAAGGCGGAATATGTAGGTACTACATGAACAAGTCTACTCTAATAAGCTTTGATAAGCAAATAAGTTAAAAGTTTTTAATCTCCGACCAAGAAGAGGGGTGTTAAAAGTTTGACGTGTGTCTGTGTGTTTGTCTGTAGAATCGTAACTCTCAAATGGATGGACAGATTAAAATCTCGTGTTTTTGTTTGAAAAAGGATTTCACTGAGGGTTTATAGCTTGTTTCATATAAATCGGCTTAGCCATTTTTTTGTCGGGGCTTTTTGAGTTTTCTAAACTTTTATTTGTATAATATTAAAGAAAAATAAAATAAAAAATAAAAGCGGAGAAGTGCGTGTCGAGCCACGCCTGGCCCCTCACAGTGTAGAGTAAAAATATGCGGCGTATAGCTTTATTTCTCAAATGTTTACTTCCCGCCAATTATTATGCTTAGCAATAAATTTAGCTTACACAACTAAAAAACATTAAAGTGAAAAGTAGTTCTTTAAAATATTTCATTAAAAAAAAATACCTTTCAGCCATTCATTATAGTTTTTCAGTTATAATTAAGGCATTGTCATCGGTTTTTATATATAAGTAATCAAAATCAAAGCTTCAATTTAATCTGCACTTTGAAGTGGACGAAAATCACGTTTAAAGATTCCGTTACAGTACATAGATATATCATCATCATCATCTCAGCCACAAGAAGTCCACTGCTGGACATAGGCCTCCCCCATGGATTTCCAAAAAGACCGAATGCGCGCGGCTTGCATCCAGCGTCTTCCCGCCACTTGTATGAGATATATATATATACAGTACAGATGAAGCTAATAAAAGCGTGTTAAAACAGCTTTCTTCACACTTTCGATAGATGTAAAGTTGACATTTATAAGTTAGTGATAAAGTGAAAACGTTAAAAAGCAATTTCTATAAAATAATTATGGGACCAACTTATTGGGAGCTTTCTCTATACATCAATTCAAGAAACACAAAAATTGGTTCACGAATGACGGAGTAATTCGTGAACATACACAAAAAAAATACGATACGAATTGATAACCTCCTCCTTTTTTGAAGTCGGTTAAAAATGCGCTCAACGCGCGCATCACAACATTTTAAACATATAAAATGATTGGTTAGGCCTTAGGGTTATTAAAAAAGTGAGAAATAAATTTATTTATTCAGTTATTAATTTTTTTTTTAATGGCTGAGTTGTAGGAAAATATATATTCTTTCACTACTCATACGCCAGTATAAGTGATATCTGAATAAATTTTTTGTTAAAATATTTCTCCTAACTAAATATAGAAATTCATTTCTCACTTTTCTAATATCCCTAAACAATGATGTTTAAAAGTGTGATGCGCGAGAGAGATAACTGCGCGCGTTGAGCTCCACCGTAATACGAGCGTCGGAGTTGAGATTTTGGACTTTTCACACACACACACACACACACACAGTAAATAGAGTGAACAAAATTAAACAGGCACCGGTCTGCGGCTAGAGGTCAGCACCCTTATTCAGATTACATTCGATTCGATGCGATCTTCGATATGGAGAGAGATCTCGAAGGATTTCACACGGTTTGCGGAATTAGCGATTCAGGTTTCTCGAATATCGAATAATTTTGACATTTCCATTCCATAAAGTATCAGCTGATCATCCCACACGGTTCCATTGATTGAAAGCGGCATGTGACATGTCGATTATCAATCGATTAATCGGAAATTGTTTTTCTGACTTGGAAAAACCGATTTTTAGATTTATCTCATGCTGCATGTCATTTTCGTGAAAGTGTAATTTTCGTCACGTTATTGTATTTTTACTACTGTAGTACCTACTTTTAAGACAGCACAGTTATTTATGTTTGATGTAATTTACATAATATATATAATAGTACACCTACTATAATCAATTCTAATTTAGTATTATTTATGTCATATTGATTCACTATCTAATATTTGCACTTGAGAAATGATCGAATGTAATGGAAAATTTTAATTAATTTCTAAGACCTTATTTACCTACATTCTTGCAAATAAATTTCATTTCATAAGTAAATTCAAACCAAAATTTATTCATTTGTTTGCCAAATGAGCAACGTAAGACAAACATGAAACCACACACTTCTCTCCCACGCTCCTCTCTCTGTGTGGTAGTTGTTTTAAACAAGCACTAAAGTGACGTAATGTTACACAATTCAAATAATAAAACTTAGTATTTGCTATGATGATGTAAGATAATTAATATGATTTGGATAACAGTGAACGTCCACCGGACAAAGGAATACGAGAGACAGTGTAGGTCGAAAGCGAGAAGGAGGAATGACACCGGATGCTCCTCTAGTAACAATAAAAAAAAAACATTATTTTATAAGCTATCACTGCTATCACAGAACATTAAATTTCTTTATCTATGGAGTCGATAGATCGGTGTAGAATTTATAATATTGCCAACAAAAAAAACATACAGTTGAATTATGAACCTCATTCTTTTTGAAATCGGTTAGAAATATAAATGTGTGCTACTTCAGCCCCAGCAAAATATAAAGAACTTTCTTTACTAGCTCGCATTATTGACTGATCCCTATTTGAACTGTAAAAAAATACGATTTTCTTACTTTTATTTGAAAATGAAAATTTTGAAACACAAAAGAATCGAACTTTAATCGATTTTTTTAAACAGTTAATCGAAATCTTTAGCGGTATCAAGTCACTAAAAAAAGTTTGTAAATTTAACAGTAGCAGCCGTCAAATTTTTTTTTTCTTTTATTGGCCACGATTGGCTCATTTGCCAAAATAATATGTTAAAAGTTTCATGAAAAATACAAATAATATAAGTTTTAGTCACAATCTCAAGTTACTTGGTAAGCCAAGTAACTTGAATCTAAGGATCATAACGAGATACTCGGTTGATAGTGAATAAAGTTCATGTCATGACTTGGTTATTTTACTAGGAGCTGTTAAGGACTTTGTAAGTTACAACGTGAAGAAGTATGTTTCATCACTCTCATTTCAAACTCGTGCACGTAAACGAAGACTAATAGATTAAAAAAACATCATCTTTACAAAATCTTTATGTGAAATAACACAAGTTTAGAATAATAAAAGAAAACTGTGACATTTTTTAATTAAGTTCCCGCGAAAAACCTACCGAATCGAATGGATAACCTTCGATAACCCTATTCACAAATTCGAATGGCACCAGTCGGTACCAAATCGGTAATGACCTCGTGTTACCGATAGGATAACATAGACAAGCTAGTTTTCAGAGTCAGTTTCATGTTTTTAGATAGGTGATTCGTGATAGAAGTAAAAAAATGCTTAATTATGACCAGCGACTGACAAAATATGTAATTTATTGCATAATATACATATAACTTGATCCATCATATTAATTATGGCATATAATTCTTTAGTAAATTTGTAGCTTCAATAAGTGAAGCATGCTTCGAAAATACCTTGTTGGTTGTGTGTGTGATTTCAAAGTTCTTCTATTTTCTCTCTGTACTCGTGCATTCAATGTATTTGCCATTTATTGGTAACAAGTATAAAATATTTAATATATTTAGAGCGCCATGCGTGTAATCTGACAAAGCTCTCCAACTATAAAATATTACATTTTGAAACTTTGGAAATCATAATTAGGGGAATTTTAAAACCCGTAAAATCGGTACATTTGACTATTAGGTGAATATATTATGTCAAATTATGGAAAATGGTAAATGAAAATATCAAAAAAGTGCTCTTATATTATTAAAATGTATTAGTAAAATGTATTCGATATCGCTCCCGACAGGTTTATCCTGTCGGGAGCGATATCGAATTAGCCATCGAATTTATATGTCAAACTCCTTCGGATTCGAGTTTGTGAATCGGTCTACCCGAATCCCGGCGGATCCAGTTGAGGATGAGTGGAGATTGTCTTTGGTTTCTCGAGATTTCTATACTAAAAATGGGACCGACGGGCATAAATTCGAATTCGTGAATACCCATTGGAGTCGAATGGAGCTTTATTCGGCAGCTGGCTCATTACCGACAAAATTGACAAATCGACAACCGATTAGAACTAGAATAAGGGTACAGGTTTCTCGAATATCGAATAATTTTGACATTTCCATTCCATAAGGTATCAGCTGATCATCCCAAACGGTTCCATTGATTGAAAGCGGCATGTAACATGTCGATTATCAATCGATTAATCGGAAATTGTTTTTTTGACTTGGAAAAACCGATTTTTAGATTTATCTAATGCTGCATGTCATTTTCGTGAAAGTGTAATTTTCGTCACGTTATTGTATTTTTACTACTGTAGTACCTACTTTTAAGACAGCAGAGTTATACATGTTTGATGTAATTTACATAATATATAGTATACCTACTATTATCAATTCTAATTTAATATTATTTATATGATATTGATCCACTATTAAATATTTGCACTTGAGAAATGATCGAATGTAATGGAAAATTGTAATTAATTTCTAAGGCCTTATTTACCTACATTCTTGCAAATAAATTTCATTTCATAAGTAAATTCAAACCAAAATTTATTCATTTGTTTGCTAAATGAGCAACGTAAAGACAAACATGAACCACACACTTCTCTCCCACGCTCCTCTCTCTGTATGGTAGTTGTTTTAAACAAGCACTAAAGTGACGTAATGTTACACAATTCAAATAATATAACTTAGTATTTGCTAGGATGATGTACGATAATTAATATGATTTGGATTACAATGAACGTCCACCGGAAAAAGGAACACGGGAGTCAGTGTAGGTCGAAAGCGAGAAGGAGGAATGAGGACACCGGATGCTCTCCTAGTAACAACAAATAAAAATATATTCAACTTTTTACAAACTATCACAGCTATCACAGAACATCAAATTCCTTTATCTATGGAGTCGATAGGTCGGTTTAGAATTTGTAATATTGTCAACAAAAAAACATACAGTTGAATTAAGAACCTCGTTCTTTTTGAAATCGGTTAGAAATATAAATGTGTGCTGCTTCAACCCCAGCAAAATATAATAGACTTTCTTTAATAGCTCGCATTATTGACTGATCCCTGATTTAAACTGTAAAAAAATACGATTTTCTTACTTTTATTTGAAAATTAAAATTTTTAAACGCAAAAGAATCGAACTTTAATCGATTTTTTTAAATAGTGAATCGAAATCCTTAGCGGTATCAAGTCACTAAAAAAAGTTTATAAATTTGACAGTTGCAGCCGTCTAGATTTTTATTCTTTTATTGGCCACGATTGGCTCATTTGCCAAAATAATATGTTAAAAGTTTCATGAAAAATACAAATAATATAAGTTTTAGTCACAATCTCAAGTTACTTGGCTAAGATTATGGCGAGATACTCGGTTGATAGTGAATCAAGTTCATGTCATGACTTGGTTACTTTACTAGGAGCTGTTAAGGACTTTGTAAGTTACAACGTGAAGAAGTATGTTTCATCACTCTCATTTCAAACTTGTGCGCGTAAACGAACACTAATAGATTAAAAAAACATCTTCTTTACAAAATCTTTATTTGAAAGTTTATAATAATAAAAGAAAACTGTGACATATTTAATTAAGTTCCCGCGAAAAACCTACCGAATCGAATGGATTACCTTCGATAACCCTATTCACAAATTCGAATGGCACCAGTCGGTACCAAATCGGTAATGACCTCGTGTGACTGATAGGATAACATAGACAAGCTAGTTTTCAGAGTCAGTTTCATGTTTTTAGATAGGTGATTCGTGATAGGAGTAAAAAAATGCTTAATTATGACCAGCGACTGACAAAATATGTAATTTATTGCATAATATACATATAACTTGATCCATCATATTAATTATGGCATATAATTCTTTAGTAAATTTGTAGCTTCAATAAGTGAAGCATGCTTCGAAAATACCTTGTTGGTTGTGTGTGTGATTTCAAAGTTCTTCTATTTTCTCTCTGTACTCGTGCATTCAATGTATTTGCCATTTATTAGTAACAAGTATAAAATATTTAATATATTTAGAGCGCCATGCGTGTAATCTGACAAAGCTCTCCAACTATAAAATATTACATTTTGAAACTTTGGAAATCATAATTAGGGGAATTTTAAAACCCGTAAAATCGGTACATTTGACTATTAGGTGAATATATTATGTCAAATTATGGAAAATGGTAATTGAAAATATCAAAAAAGTGCTCTTATATTATTAAAATGTATTAGTAAAATGTATTCGATATCACTCCCGACAGGATAAACCTGTCGGGAGCGATATCGAATTAGCCATCGAATTTATATGTCAAACTCCTTCGGATTCGAGTTTGTGAATCGGTCTACCCGAATCCCGGCGGATCCAGTTGAGGATGAGTGGTGATTGTCTTTGGTTTCTCGAGATTTCTATACTAAAAATGGGACCGACGGGCATAAATTCGAATTCGTGAATACCCATTGGAGTCGAATGGAGCTTTATTCGGTAGCCGGCTCATTACCGACAAAATTGACAAATCGACAACCGATTAGAACTAGAATAAGGGTACAGAGGTCGCTGGTAGGAATAAATCATTTGTCATGTAACGGTTGATGTAACGAAGTGGCGTTAGTTAGAGTTAATTAATCATAGGGCGTGTAGTGTTCGTGTCACTCACCGGGATTCATTACTATTTACTTTACACTCAGTCAAGGGCAACAAACTAGTGTTTAGCTAAATAATCAAATATAATTATAGTTTAAAAAAACTGAAGCAACCGACTTCTCATAGATGCCATTGTCAGAACTGGATCAAATTGAAATGGGACCACACGGAAAGCACCAGCTTTCAAATAAAAAAAGGATCATCAAAATCGGTTCACCTAATCGAAAGTTATGAGGAAACAAACATTAAAAAAATACAGTCGGATTGAGAACATCCTCCTTTTTTGAAGTCGGTTGAAAATAGAACCGACAAAGTACACAGTCCCTGTTCCAGGCCGAGCTACACAGGTTTCTGTACAATTCAAATTCAGGCAACAGCAGGACATCAAGTTCACCACTCGCTGACACGATTTAGCGACTATTGTGACAAGTTGTTGGTGTAATCAATGAGATTTTATTTATAGAGAGTTTATACTCATTGAATATGAATTAAAAGCGCGGCAAATCTCAGTTCTCAGCACTTTCGAGGATAAGACACATCCATATATTCCTTAAGGCCTTTTATTATCTTGGCCTTATATGTAAATATACATATCATGGTGCTGCACTTTTTAAACACACAGGACCGCATTGACATTGTTCACAAGTCACAACACGCATTGAACAGCGTTGCCCGACGTGTCGCGACTAAGACGAGTCGGGAGATTACCTTACTTGAGGCTTACCACGCAGATCCGGGAAAACCTATCTACTTTTGATAACACCATCGAGTGTACTACGTAGTCTATACGAATTAAAGCAACCAAGCCATTAAAAAAAACAAATAGTAAAAATACTCGCCTAAACGCATCAGGGAGTGGTGAACGAGTGACAGTTCAAATAGCAGCCTTGAGACTTAGACTTGGTCTAAGATGCACACCACGGCAATTTTTTTTAGCCGACTTCAAAAACGAGGAGGTTCTTAATTCTATTGTATATTTTTTGTGTATGTAAGTTAGATTAGATTAGATACTTTATTGACCTTATAACAGAGATTTGTTATACTAGGTAAGTCAAAATACATTATTAAAAATTTAAATATAAAATTTACATAATACATGCAGCGAATTCCACAGTTATTTGAAATGTTCATAAAACAATTATTAAATTTAAAATTATAAAATAATGTCATCAATTGAGTATAAATTTGTGTCATTTCATTTAAGTTAATATATAAGGAATAATTTAATTTAAGATACATAACATCATTATGCACTTTCATGTGAAAACAAATTTTCTCTTCACTTCATTTCCATAAAATCGTTAAGCTTATAGAAAACATTTTGGACGAAAAACAGTGTTTGCTAAAGAAAAATGTCTTTTAAAAGCTAGTAATGGTAACTTTCATAAAGCAACAGGCAACTTATTATACTTAACCAGTTTGTTATGCACTCCTTGCTTTTCTACTTTGCGAAGTCTTACTCTTGGCAGGACTGGTCTGTCTTTGTTTCTTAATTTATAGTTATGTTTTTAAATATCTATCATTCTCGGGTATTTTTCTTCTCTATCAGTGTGAATTTCAAGGAGGCATTTATATTTATATATAAACATATAGAGAGATATAACAGTAATTATTTTATTCTTTATAAAGTATTTTTTGACAGATATTCTTCTTTTGAGCCCGTTTATTATTCTAATGGATCTTTTCTGACACTTGAACAGCTTCCTGATGTCCGCACCATTTCCCCAAATTGTGATAGCATAACTTAGCAATGAATGTACATAGGCTAAGTATACGGAAATCAATGACTTTTTATCTATTAATGGCTTCAATTTGAAAGAGCATAGTTTACACTGGATACTTTTTTTGCAAATTTTGTCTATGTGCGCAGAGTGGTTTATAGTGTAGTCAATTGTATACCCAAGAAGCACATTTTCTGATATTATTGGCCCTTACCGCATAAGTTATCGCATACCTCATAACCTATATGAAAAGTTCTAACTTACTGAGTAATTTCAGATTGGTACCACGGAAATTTCAACAAAATCGGTTCAGTAATTTGGTTTTAAAAACGAAATTAAACTTTTGAAGTCGGTTTCAGTTTCTTTCGAACTACAATTAATTATATTTTTTTTGTAGAATGAAAACACGTCAAACTTCGTTATCTTTTCACATACACTGGTACACATGTAAGAAAGACATAATACGTAAGAAAGATAAATTCTTTACACCAAAGACTTACAAGACTCCTAATGCGATACAAAATATTGTTCCAAAAACTTAACACCAAATCAGGTGTTTGCTAATGACAGGTCAGAAACGTCATTTAATCTTAAACGTCATCTCATCGCAATCACTTCTCAATTCTTACGGTGCCAAGATGGTGAACAGTGTTAAATCTTGTAAAAATTACAAACTTCTTTATAAAACTACGGAAAACATTATCACCTTCCATCTCTAAGTAGCAAAAATATATTTCTAACAGTATAAAAAGCGAAATGAAACAAATTTTTACGTATTTGTAGCGTATGTTCGTGTGTCACCTATGACCACGGATGCTCCAGTGTTTGAAAAATCGGGTCTTAAATTATGTGAAATATACGCGATGAAATTGTTGAAATTTATTTCATTTCAATAAATAACATTCGCGAATATTAGTATAAAAAGCATATATGCATTTCATTTCATAAATTGATTTTATTATTTATACAAATTACTGCAAAGAATTAGAGATGGGTCGATGTAATATAAGTTATCGATAACATTTATTATTTTTACGGACTTCAAAAACGAGATTATCAGTTAGCTTATATTTTTCTTATATGTTACCCGCATGATTTCGTCATTTAAATTGATTTAAAATTTCTTTCAAATCTCAAAATCGGTCAGTAGTTTGGTTTTTAAAACAAAATTGCGAATTTTGAAGTCGGTTATTCTAGTTTTGTAAACTATAATAATTATGATATGTGAATCATCATCATCATCTCAGTCATAAGAAGTCCACTGCTGGACATAGGCCTCCCCCATGGATTTCTATAAAAGCCGATTGGAAGCGGCTTGCATCCAGCATCTTCCTGCCACTTGTATAAGTTCATCTGTCCATTTCGTGGCTGGTCTTCCTACGCTACGCTTACCGGGGCGTGGTGTCCACTCGAGAACTTTTCAGCCCCATTGGCCATCAGTTCTACGTTCACTGCCACTTCAACTTGCTAATCAGCTGTGCTATGTCGGTGACCTTTGTACGTGAAACATGGTATTTGATTTTACGATAAATGTTTTTTATTTATTCTCAAACTAACACAGCACCATGCTAACTATTCTGTTTAGATTTTATAGTTGATGCTGTACAAGCAGAACATTGGGCAGATATAGTAAGGCGAAGTCAAAATGATCCTTGGTGGAAACTAAATTCTCGATTAACAATTTGTTCAGTGAATTTCCACAATAAATGTAAATACATAACAAAAACAGGGCGCCAGCGTTTACAACATTGAGCAATACCTTCTAGAAGAGTAGAACCTTTTTCTAAGGTTACTTTGAATTATAAAGTCATGACATTAAGAACATTTATTCAAATTTAAATTTATAGTCGCACAGAGAAGTTGGAATCACAGAATGTTCAAAATAATTTTCAATGAAAGTATTTAATATAGTCTACTATTATGGTTAATAATAATGATTTTTTAGGTCTTAGTTGAGAAATGTAGGGGGGGGGGGCACAACTTTTTAACTTTAGCGAGCTATATCTCGCACATATCACATCTAAGACATGATAGGGTGGGGTTAAAAAAATGATCCAGTCTTTATTGTATATATGAAAAACTCAATCTCAATTTTTAATTTTTTTGAAAATTTTACTACGGCATTTTGTAGTGGCTCACAAAACACAATAATGTATAAAAAATTGTTTTTATAGGGTTAATAGTCTCCGAGTAAAATGACTGTGACATACGGACAGACAGACAGACGGACATGACGGAATTATAAGGGTTCCCCGTAGTTACTACGGAACCCTAATAAAACGATGTTTCTTGAAACATTACAAAAAAAATCCAAAAGAAAAAATTGGTACCTATAATTACTTATCGATATCGATACTTTAATACCTCTTGGTCTATCTCTGGCTTAATGTCATTAGGTTTTTTTTATTTATTTCAGTATTGCCAGTGTATGTTTTCTCAATTTCCCTGTATCATTTGTATTTACCTATACTATATTGTTTGTAAATAGGTGTGAAAATTTATTTATTCAGTAGAATTTAATCAAATTAATTTGGTCCATTACTGATGCTACGAATTAACCATTGACATACTTATCTAAGTATTGTGATAAATCCATTAGATTTCGAGAGGCAGTAATGTGTTAATGAATACGGAGGACAAAAAATAGTGCTACGTTAACCACAATGTAGGAACTCTGCTATAATAAAATAAACATTTGCTGTTTTATCCTATTTTCAAAAATGAAGTTCCGAATGAAATAACTGGGCGTGGACCGTTGCACACCAACAAAAAAAAACGTAATATATGTTTACCTGACTGTCAACTGATGCAAAAGCAAAAAGAACCTTCGTGATCTTAACCTACATTATGTACACATTTATCACGCACACACACACACACACACACACACACACACACACACACACACACACACACACACACACACACACACACACACGTAAAAATATAGTCTTTCCAGTCACAATTACTTTGACTCTTATTCTTCTCAACAGATCGTGCAACTCAAAGTCCGTGTTAAGGCCGGCTTAAAGTTTACTAAAATAAAATATGACATATCAGAGTCAAATTGAAATGAAATGAAGTTTATTGGAAAAAATAACTGCGAATGACTTCTACTGAGCTACTGAATTTTTTTTTTTATGAATGAGGTATTATTCGATTCATTGCCGTTGTGACATCAGTTATATGACGTCACAATATTTTGTAAATTGCATGTATAAACTTATTTAATAAATACTATCATCATGAACTGTATTTTTTATTTACAAAATAAAAATACATTAGATTATTTTATAAAGTGATGAAAGTGGCGCCGCTGCCTGTTTCGCTCGCACGCGGCACCCATTGATATAAAATTATTTAAATTACTGATTTCATTTTTGATTTCAGATTTTCTTTCAGAGTCATAAGAACACTATTACAATGTATTAACAGTAGCTGTTATTTTATATGTGATATTTTGACCGTGATAAACGTGTAACCGACAAAATTTTCACGTTTATACCTAAATTTCGGTCAAAATAACAAATATAATAATTTTATAATTTAAAAAACTGAAATAGCAGACTTCAAAGTTACTATTATTTCAGTTATATGATTGTATGAATCTCCCATGGACCATTCTGACTTTAATCATGATTACCCGATCAAATCGGGAGATATCCTTTTCAAAGGCAACTTTGTAGATAAATTTGGCAAATGGAAGTGTATCTACAGTTAAAATAAATTTATAAAAAAATTAAGTGTCAAATTGAAAAAATAAAATTGGCCCGAATTTAAAAGGCTGTTTGTATGAAGATTATCCTTCTGGGTCCTATGTAATAGGGCGAATTCTGTGCTTTACACATTATTTGTCTCGAGAGGCAACAGTCAGTGATGCGGAAACACTTACTCGTTCTACACTTTCTTCCCACATTAATAAAACATACATTTTCACAATAACATATTCTCAGTTGACTTAAAATTTTCTAGAATTTTCCCTGGTTAAATATAACACCAAATTAGTCGCCAAGAAATATATATATTACTAACATTTTGTTCAGTTATCGCACAATCTCTCATGCGCATAGGACAACATTGTTTTCTGGCCCTGAACATTAATCGATTTCGATGATTCATTTTATCTGATTGAAATCATATGTAAATGTCTACAGTTCTCTACGGTTTGATTTTTGGAATTTCGTTATAATTCTGAAGTAATTTTGAGAAAAGAAAACCGTAATCGCCCTAAATGGTTTCAACCATACATAAAAAAAAAACATAATCGAGTGGTGGTAGAAAACAATTTACAGGCAATTTTTTTTTATCGTGCGGCAACGTGTGTCGAAAATGAGGTCCGTTGCCGGACTCACGAGCTACTTTAGAACGTATTTTAACAGACTTCCAAAAAGGAGGAGGTTTCGCGTTCGACTGTTTGTTTTTTAGGGTTTCGTACCACAAAAGGAAAAAAACTGAACCCTTATAGGATCACTTTGTTGTCAGTTTGTCCGTCTGTCCGTCTGTCCGGGTGTCAAGACCTTTATCTCGGGAATGCATGAAGGTATCGAGTTGAAATTAAAACCATCTATGTAAATCCATAGTATCTTGCTGCAGAAAGAAAAAAAATATCTCAGTTTTCGTAAAAAAAGTTATAGCCGAATATGTCGTAAAAAACGCACATTTCGACACTCACAAGGGAATCTAAACCTATGGGGTACTTCCCGTTGACCTTGAACTATGAAATTTGGCAAGAAGCATTGTGTTAGAGTACACATATAGGAAAAAATCCGAAAACTAGACATTTTTAATTTAATCACAAAAAAATCGTGTCTCTATGTAAGGAATGAGGGACCAAATTTTAAAGTGAATTAACCGTATCATGTGGGGTATCATATGAAAGATCCTCATTAGCATAAGCTAAAACAGGGTTTTAACATATTCTTCGCCCCCTGAAAACCCTTCACTTCAGCTGGGAACCAAAACTTTTTAGGCGAATTTTGATTAAGTACAGAGTGGCCACGTTGACTGCCTCAAACGCCGGCGGTTGTAGCCGATTTTGATGAAACATAACTAAGAACAGCCTCAATGAAAACATTTATCAGAAGTCTCATTTTTTGTCGAGTTAGGAATTTTATTATATATTTTTATTGACATATATTCTGGGCCGTTTTTATATATATCTAGTTTGGGTTTAGGAAGTATTAGTGTGTTTTGTATTTGTGGGCTATTGCATTTGGTATAGAGATGTGTTTTCTGACAAATAATGAGGTTTCAAGTATGTATTACTCTTTCAAATAAAAAACTAGATCAAAATCGGTCCATCCATTTGATAGCTACGATACTGTATATAGACACTCAAGATACACTTAAAACCCTTTTTTTTGGGATTGGGGTTCAAAAAAACATTTGAATAATTATATGAGCCAGCCAATATAGTATACGTAACCTTAAAATAAATAAATTCCTATCATAGACTTAGGGTAAATTATTACGTTATATTTTATCAAAGCGAAATACTAAATAGTGCGATTGTTCCGGTAGCATACGTATTTTTTTAAATACATTATAGGACTGAGCTTGACCGCCAACTCACCTGATGTCAAGCGATGTTGCGGTCTACGATGAAGCGCGCTTACCTAGAAGACACCGATACACTTGCGTTTTAAAGACACCCAGATTGTATCCATCGGTAATGCACGGTAGGTTACGAAAACTTCGGAACAACGGGTTATGTGCTTTGGCTTCAGGCTTTGACCAACACAGACATAAAGTTAATAACATAATAAGTTCATAATAAAGATAATGTTAAAAACTAATAGCGCCCTGCGATTTTGCCTGCTGTCTTATAGGAATATTTAATTTTATCGAAGTAGCGTGTGTTCAAAAGTAGTTTATGTTAAAAAAAAATGTCTATGGTCAAATGTGTCCAACTGTCTTCATATGTGGCGCTTCATATTTGATTATTATATAAACTACCCAACTGCGATCTTTCAGCCGTCTTTTTTTTAAGTGGTAGATGTGAAACAAAAGGCAATATAGTTAGAAATACAAAATGCATGTAAAAGCGGGGAAAGTGTCAAATATACTTAAGCAGTATACAACTCACACATAGAAATAACGAAGTGTATAGTATACATGCACGCACACACAAGGGTGTCGAGAGCGGTAATATAATAGGCGTGGACGGCATGAAAAAGCGTCATGCTATTTTCCGTGACGGCTTATGGTATTATTGTCAAGGCACGTCCTACCACTATCAACATATTTTCATAATTTTGCGTTTGTGTTAGGCCTCCCACTGCATCACATGTATCTAACATACGAAACCGCTGACACCAGATTTATTGTATTGTAAGTATATAAATAAATATAGGTACAAATCCAATATGCAACATATTGGATTTGTACCGACAAGTTCGTATAAGATCAGCACAATGTATGTTTGTTTACATTCTACGGAATATTTTCCGCAAAGACTTATCAAGATTAATGATCTAATGTGTAGTTGCGACCTGCATCTCATAGATATTTTTATTTTTAACCGACTTCCAAAAACGAGGAGGTTCTCAATTCGACTGTGAGTTTTATGGTTATTTTTTTGTATGTTTGTTCAGCGATTACTTGGCCTCACGAATTGATTTTGATGATTATGTTTTGTTTGGTATAGTTGTTGTATAGTATCGTCACGTAAAATGAACGCTGGTTTGTTCGCACTTACGACCAAACCAGCGCTCTTTTTACGTGACAAACTTCATAATATTTACTGTTCATCACAAAAAATAAAAACATAACCTTAACAGGTTTGTTTTTGTTTACCGGTACTTAAAACTATGTAAAACATACTTTTTATATAATATATTACAAAATTATGACTTATCATTACGATGCCCCCCCCCCCTCTACCCCTCTTAACAATTAAATTAAAAAAAACATTTTTTTTCTAGCACAGCGAAATGGCGGAGAGTTAGTGGCGCTGCGGACGCCTCTTTTTTGTTTCCCTTGTAAAAAATAGTAGCATTTGGTGGAGATATGGAAGTGGTTCAATTTTAGCGCCGGTACAATATTGGTTACTTTCCCCCCTACATACATACACTCGAAAAACATAACCCTCGTTCTTACGCACTTGGGTAAAAAAATACAACCGAATTGAGAACTTCCTAATTTTTTGAAGTCGGTTAAAAATAAAGCCAGCATGTATAGTTGAGGACCGTTGACCCTACCGTATCTACCAAACCTAACAATACATATTATATACCGTTGTCTGTAGACAGTATAGTTGCTTTCATTTAAAGTTAATTGTCCGGGAAGTGCAGTTCCATGTGTAGCAACGGTCACGATATCGTACCATAATGCTGCTTCCCACGGAAAATGGATTCGACTTCCCTGTGAGTTTGAAACAATGAGTAGGCATTCGGCACGCCCGTGATTGCTACCTCTGTGGCTCTAATATTTTAATTGAGCCTTCTTGTCGGCCAGTATCTTGTTTGAGGGAAAGAACCGGTAAAAAGTACCTATTGCAACATTATGATTTATGACATGAATTGAAAATTTAAGTTCTCCTTCCTCCGGTCCAGCGAAATTGCAAGTTTTTTTTTGTAATGGGGATAAAGGATTCTCATGGTGGGAAGTGGGAAGATAACGAAAATGAGCGGACTCTAAGCGATCTCAAAAAAGGATAAATTAATAACTTACATACAGACCGCAATCCTATACTTTTCGAACCTAAGCTAGCAATTCTTGTATATGTTGAATGTCCGGGAAAATCAAGAAACGCTATTCTTTGAACGATATAGCGGTTGATAGGCAAGCAAATCAAGAAATGTCGGCGCATCGTGATGTGTGGCTAAGGCAGATCTCCATCGTGATGTGTGGCCTAGGCAGACCTCCATCGTGATGTGTGGCCTAGGCAGACCTCCATCGGCCCAGTTTAACGTTTGGCCTACGACATACATAAATATTAAGGAATTCGGAAACGGTTCCAACGACTTTTGATACAATTTGGTATGTAAGTAGATTCGGTGATGATAAATTGAGACTGGCCTTGTGGCTCAGTTGGTAGTATGTCTGCCTGCTGGGCTGTAGGTCGTGGGTTCGATCCCCACCCAGGGCAAACATTTGTGTTATGAGTATGGGTGTTTGTTCTGTCTCTGGGTGTTTCATGTATCATTTTATATATTTACAACAAAAAAGTATGTATGCATTCTATCAGCCATCTAGTTCCATAGTACAAGCTTTGCTTAGTTTGGGCTAGATAGATAATGTCTACAAAAAAAATAATTGAGCTTATATTCTCGCCCGTATTTTCAGACATGAAAAATCCGAGCGGAGCGCGCTCGCCCTGGTACTTTAGTTTGAATCCTAAACGATGTTTTAATTACATTTTTCTCTATCGAATAGCAGATACTGTTTTGTAGAATAATAAAGAGTTTTTATTGTTTTTATAGTGTTTTGGAGGAGTTCAACAGACCGCGGCGATTACTAGCGATTACGAATGAATTTATTGCCCCTAATCGATTAAGGAATTTCCATTCACCACAAATTATCATCGCAATAGATTGTTGTAAATAAATATTTGATAAATGTCTTAATATAAACAAATAGAAATATAGCAAATAAAACTGAAAATAATGTCCTAAAATTAAGGTTCAGGTTATAATCAGAATTATAACGTATTAAGATTTTTAAATTAACATAACTATAGATTTCCGGAGTGAAAATGACACTTAGATATGACTGACGAAAATGGAAGGGAAATTTATTAAGTTTGTAATTTAATTACTAAAATTAAAAAAGAGTTTTAATTCGCTTAAAAACGATACGTCATTTTTGTTTCCAGCAAGAGATGATATAAAAGTAGCCGATTCTAGAAATAGATCATCATCAAATTAGACGGATCGCCTAGTCTAATCGATATTTACCATAGACAAAATTGACGCATTGAGATCTTGCCAAATTAAAATAGGTCATTGTACAAAATGTCTGACAAAACAATTTTTCCACGTATCTTACGAATTTTGCACTTGCCAAGAATGCTTATTAACATAAACATAGATGAGTGTGATTGACAGATTTTATATCTACCGTCGGTATCACTTTAGCAAAACAATTAATCTTCATAGACCTAGCCATAATCTGTTCTTTCAATCCCTAATGAAATATAAGGGGTGTTATATGTTAAACGTGTATCTGTGGATAGTAGCTCCCATACGGATGAATTGATTCACTTTCAATAGCAGTTTATATAGTTAGAATTAAAGACAAATGAAGCTAATAAATGCTTGTATGGCGTGCTAAAAATATTCCCTTCTTAGAAGTAATTTACAGGAATAAAACGGAACAACCAATCCACATATACCGTACTTAATAGGCGTTTAATCTCATAGATAGGAAAATTAAATATCTCTGGGTTAATTTATAGACCCAATAAATAACTAATTAATAGATAGAACTAAAACATACAAAACATAAGCATTGCCATTCAGAGAGCAAAATGCCGCCAGCATTTTGGGCACTCTGCCTGAAACTGGAGATTGTTTAAAATATCCATAAGCTTTGTTGCCTATGGATATTTTAAATAACCTCTTTTTTTTATTAATTAGTTGTTGTACTATTTATGTTTTGTATGTTTTAGTACTATCTCTACAATAATATATGACTACATTATCCACAAAACTATACCTATATAATCAAATATTTTTTGAAAGAACTCGTGACATACTTTATACTTATTATAGATTGAACAGTGATTAGTATACTAATCACTGATTGAACAGTGATTAGTATACTAATCACTGTTCAATGTTTTTCTGATCTATATAATCATGAACCATGATAGTTAGACAGTTGAAATTTACACAGATGATGTATTTCTGTTGCCGCTATAACAACAAATACTAAAAATCGCCCAAGTTCGAGTCGGACTCGCGCACGAAGGGTTCCGTACTATCATCTATAACAGAAAATCGTATAAAATAACGAGAAATCAACGAAATTCCAAGTAGTAAATCGCAAACTTATAGGTAGGTTTTCGATACACATCCAGGCAGCATGACGACCCTCGCGCGAATACGCGCGGCTATGGCTCGCTCCGTGATGTTACCTCCCCCACTACCCGCGCGGCCGTTGCTTATCAACCGCCTCGCGCTCGCGCCACCACCACACCGCGGCGCGGCGCTCGCACCGCGTTTAGATGCACGGATTATTTTCATAGATTAGGTATTTATTTTTATAGTTAATATATTTCTAAATATTTACTTACAAATATTCAAGTTTCTACCTGTTAATTAAGATCGAGTAAAAATTGCTTAAAAATTACGTTTGTTGTATGGGAGCCCCCCTTTAATATTTACTTTATTGTTATTTAATTATTTATTTTGAAAGGTAATGTACAAGTAAATATTCTGTGAAAATTTGAAGCGTCTACCTGTTACCGTTTTTAATATTGAGCAAAAAAATACGAAAAAAACACGTTTATTGTATGGGGACCCCCCTTAATATTTTATTTTTTTAAATTTTTTGTATTTGTTGTTATAGCGGCAACGGAAATACATCATTTGTGAAAATTTCAGCTTTCTAGCTATCACGGTTTATGAGATACAGCCTGGAGACAGACAGACAGACAGACAGACAGACAGACAGACAGACAGCGAAGTCTTAGTAATAGGGTCCCGTTTTTACCCTTTGGGTACGGAACCCTAAAAACAGAATAAAATAAATATTTAAGGTGACTCCCATACAACAAACGTGATTTTTTTGCTTGTTTTTTGCTCGATATTGATAACGGCAACAGGTAGACGCTTCAAATATTCACAGAATATTGAGTTATATTATTCACTATAAAAATAAATAATAAAATTTGTATTTAAGGGTGGCTCCCATACAATAGACATGTTTTTTGCCGTTTTTAAAGATAATGGTACGGAACCCTTCGTGCGCGAGTCCGACTCGCACATGACCGGTTTTATTTAAATATAATATGTCATCAATGTATGGGACTATGGATGCACCAATCAGATTTTATAGAATATAAGTTTTAGAAAATTACTAAAAAAACATAAGAGAAAACTTGAACAATGACGATGTTCAGATAAGCGGAAGTATCCCTCTAACAGAATGAGTAATAAACCCCGTGATATGATCCAGCCACGGTTTATCGGTTCCTTTTTATAGGTCCAGTCCACGCCAGATAGTAATTAAATCGGTCGTAATCATTTGTTTAGAATGAACAGTTTTTGGAGGCGTCGTCATTCCCTTCCGTCCGCGAAAATATCAGATACCATTTGAGATGATGGAGAAATTGGTAAAACACGTCATGGAGATGGCCTTTTTGTTTGGAAATCTGTTATAGTGGAACTTTTTGACGTGACAACGTCTTATAAATCGATGAACGCCGGCTGCACGCACGCAAAAGTGTCACGTTCCGCCTGAGCCGGGCGCGAGCAAGCGAGAGCGCGGAACAAGCGATAGAGAGGCACGATCGGCGTATCAATCGGCGTAATAAGCGTTCGGCTTGTGACGCATCGTTATCACGTAAAGTTCTCGTCCGTAAACCGACTTTACAGACAACCATTTTTTTTTCGTACAAAAACTATGGAATTTCAACTAACTTCGTGAGTTTGAATGGAGCTTACGTACTTCAGGTATTCTGACATTTAACAAAAAAAAAATTTTTTTTTAATTGATTTAAAATTTGATTTGAAGTGTGGCAAATACATAAAAATATCGAATGTTCTGCCGTTGTTTTTGTGTGGTAAACGTCGAACAAGGGCCTTACCGAAAAACGTTACTTAACTTTAACCAACGTCTTAAGTTCTCTGTAAGTTCTCTGTCTTCTTTCCGCAAGTGTCATTACGTGTCAGCCAGAAGTTGACAAGACATGTTAAGCATTGCTTAAAGTTAAGTAACGTTATCGATAAGGCAGTTTGTAAATGCAGTATTTACTTAAGAAATACCCTTTGATATTTTTAGAACACATGAAAACGATGCAATATCAAAAGAGGTCACTATGTAGGTAAATAGATTTTAATTAACTTACCTACGTAGTGATCTACTGCCTTACCGAAAAACGTTTCTTAATTTTAAGCAATGCTTAACATATTTTGTCAACTTCTGGCTGACACGTAATGACACTTACGAAAAGAAGACATAACTTAAGACGTTGGTTAAAGTTAAGTTACGTTTTTCGGTAAGGGCCCTAAAGTTTATATTTAGACCATGATAATAATATCTACATGTAAGTTTAACGTAGAAGTAAATAAAGGTAGATAAGAACAGAAGAATGAAATTATAATAATAATATTTCTAAGCCAACGACGCCATTTGTTTTATTTATTCAGTAATAACGCCAATTTGTTGAGGCCTTACGATTCACTTGATTATTAGGAAATACCTATACAGGAAGTGTTTTCCACATTTTTAGGGTTCCGTACCCAAAAGGTAAAAACGGGACCCTATTACTGAGACTTCTCTGTCTGTCCGTCCGACCGTCCGTCCGTCTGTCTGTCACCAGGTCTGTCTCATGAACCATGATAGTTAGAGAGTTGAAATTTTCACAGATTATGTATTTCTGTTGCCGCTATAACAACACATACTAAAAAGTAGAATAAAATAAATATTTAAGGGGGCTCCCATACAACAACCGTGTTTTTTTTTGCTCGTTTTTGCTCGATAATGATAACGGCAACAGATAGACGCTTGAAATATTCGCAGATTATTGAGTTATATTATTCACTTTAAAAGTAAATAATTAAATTAATAAATTTATATTTAAGGGATACAACAAACGTGATTTTTTGCCGTTTTTATAGATAATGGTATGGAACACTTCGTGCGCGACTCCGACTCGCACTTGGCCGGTTTTTTTATACGGAGGTACATTCGAGTTTTAAAGTATCCGCCACATTTACCTACTACATGTTACAGTTGCGTTGCGGTCTTCGATGGAGCGTGCTTACCTATAGGAAATCGATTCACCCAGACTATCGGGAAAGACCCCGTTGAGGAAGCTGGAAGCGTATTCCATAATTTAGCAGTAGAATCAGGTTTTAGGATTCCGTACTACGGGTGCGGGATCCTGTTTGTGCGGCTACGATGTCTGTCTGTCCTACACTTAAACGGGTATATATTTTTAACGGTAATAGATACACGGCTCAAAATTGGTCAGGTTGTAGGGTTCATTTTGATGTAAAATGACTAATGGTAATTAAATAACAAACACTAGATATTATAAGATCACAAGCATTTCTTACATATATTTTTATTTTACGAATAAGCATTTAATTAAGTCAACGCGTTGCCATAAGTAAACGTTTTGAACAAAGCCTGAGTGATTCCAAATACCTGGCTTGGAGTGCGATGCAATAAATATTTACGAGTATTAAGTACTCAGTTCAAACCTATATGTACATAATTTCACTTTCTCGATAAGATTATTTAAACACTTCAAGTGAATTTCGACGTTATTTGCGATTAGAATTCTCAGCAAGTGATTCATACAATAAAAAGGCATGAAAACTGTGTCTTTATAAAGTTTTGTACTTTTACATATTGTGTTATCATTTGGTAGCTGATATGAATGATAACAGCTTCTCTCAATTCGAAGGATTTGAGTGTTTGTTGAAAACAAATATATCTACTTTTATGGTTATTATCGTTTCCTCTCAGGAACAAACACAAAGTACTTTCTTGGTCAATCAACAACTTTTTGAGTTAGTCAATCACTTAGTAATTTAGCATCATGCATTTCAAACTAAAACACATACAACACAACAACTTTATAATTTGTGATCTTTATGGTTGATATGGCTCTATTACTGTTATATCTTATCAAACTTCACAACTTTTAGTTATTTTTTTTCTGTATCATGATATCTGTTCTGTAGCTGTTTAGTTTTCTATAAACAAATAAATAAAAAGTAATAAAAATTTATTAGTTGCAAGTCACAATTATTTTTGCGCGTAGTTTTAGTTGAGTTTGAATCGTATATGCTTGAAGTACGTGTAAGTTAAGGCGGATTCACACATTGCGAGCCGTGCGGCGCATACCTACTGTGAAACAAGTGCCTAGTAATGTGATTCATACTCGTGACGAGGTATGTGGTACGCATGTGTGAGGGCGAGACAGCGAATCTTGGTAAATACTCAACGCTGAAAGCGACTCAGTGCGAGCAGTGCGTAATGCTTTACATGTGGACAGTTGTCTACCTCGCTTAGATTTTTGCGATTAAAATAGACGGCAAATAAGATTTATGAAAAGCAATTAAATGATACTGACGTAATAAATTACAGTTTTGTAATTGGCTCCAACATGCACTGTTATCGGCCTGAGCACGCTCCGTTTAAAACACAAGTCTCGAAGTATACGTAGCGCTGCGCTGCACAGTACCCCTACTGAATCAGAACTCATTCGGAATCTATATCTCCGTCTCTGTCATTTCCATAGACAATGACAGAGACGGAGATATAGATTTCTAATTGATTCAGAATCCGAATGAGTTCTTAATACCCCTACAGGTCTCGCAATGTCTAGATCCGCCTTTAGTGATGCCTATCTACGCTCGCTCGTCTCGTCCTGTTGGGCACATACGCTAACGCTATGTAACATATGTTATATAGCTTGGAGTGTATGCAACTTAGCGTGTTGTGTATGCACTCGTATGTAACAGTTACTATAAATAACGATACAAACAATGCGAATAAAAAGATAACAATAATAGTTATTTGTTATACAAGAGTGCAAAGTTGCTTTTTAACCGCGTGCTCAATTTTGGATGGGGGATGAAAATAATACATTACCAATATTTTACTTAGTCTTTTCAGGCACATTTTATTATTTGTTATTTTCTTGCAAGTGGAGTGGAGAAGCAAATGTTGGAATGCTGACCCCACCACCATGTGGGATGAATAGCAATGGAAAATTAGTGATTATCCGTTATTTTCTTGGACTACATAATATTTATTCGGTTTAATTTGCTACTTAGTATTTGTATTTAAACAAACTAAACCAGCAACTGTCTAAATAGGCCAAAAACTGGAGCTACACAGTATTAAGGGTTACTTAGAACCCTTTAACTCCATTACCCCTTGGCTTGTATTTATAAAAGTGCTCAAAATATATCGGCAATCAAGTGTTATCAGAATGGCCAGTGAATAAGCCATGGAATAGGCAGGGCGATATCGGCAATCGCCGGCAATGACGAGGCGCGGTCGGCCGCTGCCCCGATATCGTACTTTACGGTGTATTTACCCCCACACACCTGCAGAGCAAATACCCTGAACCGACAACATTCAGGCACGTATCGTGGAACTGCTGGAAAACAAGCTAATAAGTGAGATCTATCGTGACAGAAGAGCTGGCAATTTAACTACAATAGACATTATCATCTACATCTCAGTCACAAGAAGTCCACTGTTGGACATAGGTTTTCAATATGGATTTACAAATATACTGGTTGGAAGCGGTCTGTACCTAGCGTCTTCTTGTCACTTGTATGAGGTCTCCACTAGAACAACTTTTTAGACTTTTCACTCGAGAACACCGGCCATCAGTTCTACGTGCTATATGCCCTGCACACTGTCATTTCAACTTGCTAATCCGCTGTGCTATGTCGGAGACATTCAAACGTCCACGGTTCTCTTCGTTTCTGATATGATCTCGCAGAGAGACCCCGATCATTATCATAGTCCTCTCCATAGCTCGTTGCGTGACTGATCTTCCACAGTTATCCACAGTTGTGGTTTAACAAAAATTTAATTTAGGTGGTCAAAAAAACTATGATTATAAATAAAAAAATTAAAATGAATGATAAGAATAATTTTTATTTTGAATTATTTTTTAACGAGTAGTTTTTCAATTGCTTCCGGGAACAGTTTAGTATCTTCTTAGTTTAGTTCTAATTTTAAGTTTCTCTGCTTGTATGCTGCCAAAGTGGGACATGGCGAACTCTACTCAAAACTGTTTTTACCACCTTTGTAGCCCATGTCCACAGGATTAATAAATTAATTTGAATTTGAATCTGTTGTAAACAAATCGGGTAGTGTGGTATTTTAAGTACATACCTATATCCAAAAATGTTATTGATCAAAGATGACCAAAAACCACGATGACCATCATAAAGACGACCATTTTCAACCGACTACAAAGAAATTCTAAATTCGGTTGTATTTTTAAGAAATAATTAAAAAATAATTTATGAACCGATCCGGTTTTTTTTAAGGATAAACTTGATGATCAATTTCAATAGAAATTTATCAAAGTAGGTTTAATTGTTTAGTTTTTAAAACGAAATAATAAGAAAAACATGTCATTCGAGTAAAGAAATTGCGTGTTTTGAAGTAACAAAACTAGATTAGACTTCTGTTAAAATATAAATAAAAAAATCCTTTCGAATTTAAATACGTAAAAGACGCGAATATTTAACATCTCATAAGAAAATCCAATGCCACATTATATGCTGCATGTAATTCGATGATACACTCATCGCGTGACTGCAGTTTGTTTACATTATGTTTAGGGCTGTATTATTATTATATTTATATAACTTAACACCTAGGTGTAGATATTTGGTGGCTAGATGTCGTGCCTCCAAACTATTACCGTTTATAGTCAAGGTTGTCTTCAAGGCATCTGAGAAATATTATATGTTTGAAGACTATGCCACTATCTCTATTAATTTCAACTCTATTTGATTTGGATTATAATAAACAAAGTAAAAAAAACTGAAAAAACCGACTTCAGAATACACAATGTCACAAATCGCGATTATTTTGCCAAATCTGAATTTGATGGTTCTTTTTTTTGTAGGTGGTCCCTTGGGTGTCCCACATAAATTAACTATATCAAAATCGATTCAGTGGTTTAGTTTTACTATGAAAATTAATGTGGTTTTCACATATTTTTAAATAAAAACTACGGGTCACTCACGTCTGTTTTGAGCCGAAATATCCGACTATCAGTGGTTTAGTTTTTATAACAAAAAAAAAAACTGGACAATATGTCGTCATCAAAGTAAGCGAAATGTGTATTTTGAAATCGGTTTAGAGTCAGTTCACCTCCTTCAATCGTGAAAAGAAAGAGAAAAAGAAAAAGAGGTCATGAAAATGTGTAAATTCGAATTATAAAGTTACTTTCTGACCTTATCAAACAAACTTTCCACGTTAGAATCTTGACGGCAATTTGAACTTTCTGAGCTAGTAAGTAAGGTGAATATTTTTAGTCTAAGTGACCAGGAGGCAACCCAAGCAGAAAAGCTTCTGTAAAATCGGTATGATTCGCAAAAATAGAACACAGGAAATTCCTATTTCAAAGTCAATGCTTATACTCCAAAACAGTAACATTCATATATGACGTAATGTTGTTTTTTATATAAACGGATCGTCATTATTTTCACCTGACGAGTGTTATTTGCTGTTTGAGTCACACCGGTACTGGTAGGTAGATAAGGCACGTGAAACCAACTCATGTCGTTTCGTACTCTGCTCTTATTGCACCTCCGAGACAAATACAGTGTCTGATAAGACAATAGCGGAGGATGTAGGGCCGAGATAAAGTTAACTATTTCTAGATAGTGATATCTAGAAATAGAGCAGCAACCAGCCCGTACGTGAGTACGGGCTGGTTGCTGCTCTGTCGGGCTTACATTCGTATTAACTTCACTTCTTGAACCGCTTTCTTTAAATTAACTAATTTGAAATGTTGTGCTTGTTCAGTTCTGATAAAAAATATATATATATATATTATAAAATGAGAGAGTAATTTGATGCTGAAGCCAGATGTTTAACCGACTTCAAAAAATGGAGGAGGTTCTCCATTCGACTGTATGTTTAATCAGCGATTACTTCGACAATTATGAATTGATTTTAATTATTCTTTTTTGTTTGGTAGGTCATATTTCATATATGGTCCCTTATAAATTTAGTTAAAATCGGTTCTGTATTTTGGCTAACTGGAAAAATATGTCATCCAAGTAAAGGAATTGCGTATATTGAAGTCGTTTTTGACGTGACAACGTCTAATAAATCGATGAACGCCGGCTGCATGCACGAAAAAGTATGACTCATTGTCCCGTAACGAGCGCGCGCGCTTTCGGTGGCTGAGAAAGCGGGCGGGTGTGCGCCGCGCCCGACCGTCCGGTACTCCGCGTCGCTTCAATTATCATTCCTCGGAGCTCGCGCGCGGACGTATGTTGTCACGTTAAACTATCATCCGTAAACCGACTTTACAGACAACTAATTTTTTTTCAGTTTTTTAAACTATATTTATTTTCTCGTTGCCTCCTTAACGGCCGGACAGTAGTGTGCAATTCTAGAAAGTTTTTAGGAATTATGACATTTTATATCTAATGTCTTCGCCGACGAGCGCAGTAAATTGCCGTAGGTATAGGGTTTAGAACTACTGAAGTGTAAAGTTATGTGTCATCATCATCATCTCGGCCACAAGAAGTCCACTGCTGGATATAGGCCTCCCTCATGGATTTCCAAAAAGACCGGTTGGAAGCGGCCTGCATCCAGCGTCTTCCCGCCACTTGTTGTGTGGCATCAGATTATTATGTTCAAGCGCGGGCGAGCGTTTTGCACGTCATGTCACTTAGTAATAATAATAAAAAAATGTTTATTGTAGCATAAAAATTGTATTTGTTTATTATTATTTTAGAATACATTGGCATTCACGGTCTTATGTAATGACCGAGTTATTATGCAAATTCCCGTTAACCGCATTTTACTCGACTATTTAAATTGATAGATAGATAGATAGATAAACTCTTTATTGTTCACACCTTAACTAAAATACAAATTACATAGTGAAAAGGGCTTAAATGCTAGTGAAACAACAGGCGGCATTATCGCTAATAGCGATCTCTTCCAGGCAACCTTGGGATGGAAAAATGATAATAATAAATAGATGGTGGGGTAACTAACAAAGAGAATCGAAGAGAGAGAAAAAAATTGGAGGGTTTTTCGCGTGTAGGTGTGTATCTACTAAGTAAGTACGTAAGTATGTGTGTAGGTTTATGTATTCCCTGTTATAGTATGAACAGCTTGATCAATTTTGATGTGAGAGATGTTGTTAGATAGCTCGTACCGTTTGAATATCATATCATACGCTCATTGAATAGGTACTTACCTACACTTTTACAGAAAATCTAATAATTTATGCACAATAAAGATAAATTGTCTTTTAGCCATGACTATTATAAGTTGAATTATTTTATTTTTGACTGCAACTAGATTCATTAATTAAAATAAACATTTTACTTGAAAACGACAAATGCACAAAATGCGTTAGTCCAATATTTTAAAAATATTGTAATATAAAAGAATCGAGTAGCTATTTAGGATTTAGATAGATAGTAAACGGCGCAGCGAGTGACGCGCCGGTTCATTTCCTACGTTTAATTGTCAGCGGGCACGCTAACACGATTAATGGCTTGGCCGGCAAACTCCCTGAGCCTCCCGATCTATTTTGCACTCTAACCTTTAAATTCCAAGGTCGACATTACAACAACAAGTCCAGATTCAGCTGGAAATACCTGCGGACTTGTTCGAACTTTGTCTATGCCACTACAAAACAATGGAACGACATTGACATTGTCAAAATGAATCAAATTCAACGGATGTAAGGAACCCGGACGTATTGATTTTTTGTTCTCATTGTGATCTAGAGATGAAAACATTCTGACAGGTATGTAAACAAAGATTCTTACGTAAAAGCATTCAGGGGAGCACCGACGTACAAACACATTCCGGACAGTACCCCTACCTACATACTATTGGTTAAAATAGCGTAGACGCAGAACAATTTTGAAATGATTACGAACATCTTTATTTTTGGCGAACTCTTTTTATTCAGTTCAGTTCAGGTTTGCGCTTGACCGCCAACTTATCTGATGTTCGATGAAGAGTCTACCTAGAAGAAACCGATTCGCAATAAAAAGACACCTAGATTAAACCTGTCGGAGAAGATCCACTCACGAAGCTTATTCCACAATATCCTAGTGTAATTTTGGTGGCAAATCAGTACCCAAATTCCATACAGTTTTTTACTAAAACCAATGACATTCCCTAAAACGGAATTTTTTTCTTTTTTTAACCGACTTCGAAAAAGGAGGAGGTTATCAATTCGTACCGTATATATTTGTTTTTATTTATGTAGACGAATTACTCCGACATTCGTGAACCAATTTTTATGTTTCTTAAATTGATGTATAGAGAAAGCTCCCAAGTTGGTCCCATAATTATTTTGCTTTATTACTTTTTGAATAATCTCTAAAAGTAAAAATATTTTCATTGTATTCCTGAGTGAGTGCGTCAGATTATAGAATCGCAGAGTTCCACAGACACGTTTTTCTTTGCAAAAGTGTCAAATGTTGAAGTTTTTCGTATAAACATTTGCACATTTTCTAATTTGCGACGACGAAGCATTTGACATTCAGACTTAATTTCAGAGTCAAATGTCATTCTTGGAAAAAAAAACGAGCGGGTGAATAGAGGTATTTTAAAAAGTTTACAATCGTGAGGGATTTATTGAGCTTGAAAAGTAAAATATACTTACTCCTCATCCAATGTGTTTAAGGAGAAAATAGAGTTACTTCAACGCTTGAGCGCCTTGTTTAATTATTAATAAATAAATAATAAATAAGAAGTAAACGAAATAACGTACTTTGAAGTCGGTTGTTTCAGTTTTTTAAACTATAAAATTATTAGTTTTGTTATTTTCTTAATAATGAGGCAACATTAAATATTATGACTACACCGGTTGCCTATATCTAGCAGCAGCATGCCTGGTACGGTACAACCGGCTTTACGTCAAAAAAACTTCGAATAGGTACGTCGGTTCTTCTTGAAGAGTGATACAACATAAGTGTGCCCAGAGCATGTTTCCGACAGTAGTCGATACAGATTTTCAAATAGCAGACAATACAGGCTACAGCGCACATACTACTCAATCGACCACTTCACTATTGACCATCAGTTGAGCTCATTTTGAAATACAAACGACGGGTCACTCACGTCTGTTTTAAGTAGAAATATCTGACTAGGTCTCTTATGTAATCTCGGTCGGCGAGTGGGTGTGGGTGTGTGCGAGGCGTCATTGACGTTTGACGAGAGTGATGTTTGCGCTGCTCCTTTGAAAAAAAAGACCGCCGAATGCGGTTGAAACTATAGTCGGATATTTCGACTCAAAACAGATGTGAGTGACCCGTAGTTTTTATTTAAAATTTTGTGAAATTCACAGTTGCCATACTTAATGAGTAGTAAAATCAGTTGACACAGAATTCGAGGGCCTTTTTACATTTGCCACAAAAAACCATGAACTTCAACTTCTTCATAATCTATCTGACATTTCCTTTGTACGACTAATTACCGACTTCAAATTATTTCGTCATTTATAAACCGACTTGAAAAAATATTTTTCTGTTTGAAGTATATACTTTTAGGTTAGTCCCAAATAGGATTTCATCAAAATCGGTTCAGTAAAAACTAAATTACGCATTTTGAAGTCGGGTTTTCAGTATTTTAAGCTATAATTATTACGCACATGATTTTAGCTCGAGTATGTTTTTGTTTCCAGGTATAAAGAGCAAGGAGGTGTGCCAAGCGAGTGTGGCCTTTATGCCCGGTGGATAGAATCCACGTAAAATGCCCGCGGCGCCCGTGGTGGACGGTCACGGTATCCGACGCTACATTTACGCGCTGATCACTTGAATCAAGTGAAGGTAGGGCTGCCACTGTTTTGATTTATTATATTTATTTAACGTGGCCGTCATTCGATACAACAGATGTATCTAAATTGTACATAAACCTAAGCCTAAGGACAATGTTAGGTTTAGGCTTATGTACAATATAGATACATATTACAAGTTAGTTAAAGCTGTGGTCCAAGGCTGTGTTTAAAGCGAAAGAGATAGAGCGTTCGCGCATCACATGCGCATGCATTTTTAAACAGTTATAAAATAAATGAGTATATGATAGGAATATTTAAATAACCCTACTTCTTGCGCAATCGAGTAAAAAAAAGAGTATGATTTTGTTTATTTAGGTAGGAGAAATATTAAATAAAAAGAAAGTTTAATTCAGATATAATTTATTTTGGCGACGGAATTTTATTACTTATTTTTTACGGACAAAATATATTAAAGAAAAACTTGTTTCAAATAGTTATAGTTAAAAAACTGAAGCAACCGACTTCTCATGGATGCCATTGTCAGAACTGGACCAAATTGAAATGGGACCACACGGAAGCACCAGCTTTCAAATAAAAAAGAATCACCAATATCGGTTCACCCAGTAGAAAGTTATGAGTTGAAGTAACAAACATAAAAAAAAACAACAAAAAAAACGAGAGAACCTCCTCCTTTTTAAGTCGATAGTTTTAAAATATTTTTCCTGTTTAAATAAATAAAATATTAACTCACTTTTTAACCGACTTAAAAAAAGGAAGAGGTTCTCATTTTTTTTCGTCTTTTTTTTTGTTTGTTACACGATTACTCCACTAATTATTGCTAATTGTCTTTTGATGATATTTTTTTTGTTTGAAAGATAATATTTCAGAGTTGGTCCCATATAAATTTTACCAAAATCGGTTTACGACTTTGGTTTTTATAACAAAATAACTGAATAAATGCCATTCAAGTAAACGAATTGCATATTTTGAAATCGGTTTTTTCAGTTTTTTTTACTATAATTATATAAGTATAAAACATAAGTATAAAACTCAATGAGCATGTTAGTAATTTAGTAACGTTCACGCTTCCGCGCTTTGAATTAAAGCTCGTTTGAAGGGAAGGTATGTTCAGATTTATCAAGTTTATATTTGTTATATACATTTACTTTTATTTAAAATTTAAGAAGAATTATCTACAAGAAGAAATAGATCCCATCAAACACACAAACTTCATTTAATTGGAGGAAGTACGTCATTTTAAAACTCAGCCATATCCACCAAAGTACGAGTATATGATGGGAACACAAGCTGATAAATAAGTACTTATTAAAATTGTAGTTGTGCTAAGTAAATTCGTTTAGACTGAGTGGCCAGCCTTACTGTCAGAGTTATTAAGCCGCCGAAGGGTTTCTGACCTGTTGTGCTATGGTTATGATATTGTAATAAGTAAGACGGCCTAAATAGACTATAACTGAATCCGACCACAATTGTTTAATTGAAATTAATATACTAATTAAGTATTATGCGGCGATGGAACCATACTAATATTTTGTGCCCATTGCTGTGGAGAGCTTGGGCAGTTGGGGGGCGGACACCAAAGGCCTGATAAGTGGTAATTCGGTGCGGGTTATTTGAATAATTTTTGACGTAATCTTTAATTGACGAAAATATATTTATTTACATTATTTGAATCAAATAAATATTTTTATTTATTATTATTTTATATAGCTAATATAAAATGAGTTGAAATCGTGTAAACCTAAATTCATTAAATATAACGGAACCCACGTGGCAGCCCTAAGTGAAGGTGAGAGTTTTTGTCAGGTTCCACAGAAACCTTGTCGTTTACTCCATTAAGGCCAGCGATTATTATACTCATGCTTTAATTACGTACCGTCAGCAACAAATGGCAACAATAACGGTAATTATCTCGTCTATATTATACTCGATTATATTCAAGTCTCGTTAAATAAAATTTAATTGTTCCACGTATAAGTTAACCACGTTTCCAAAAAAGTAGTAAAATCGACTTGTTCTACTTTAAAAAGAAGGAGGTCGACAATTCGGCTGGATCTTTTTTTATGTTTGTTACCGCATAATTCTGTCATTTATAAACCAATTTGTTTTTTTGTTTGAAAGGATAATTATACTTTCAGATTGTTTCCATCGAAATTTCATCAAAATCGGTTAAGTAGTTTGGTTTTGAGAACAAATTTGCGCATTTTGAAATCGGTTGTTTCAGTTTTTTTAATTTTAATATTTTGGTTGTATCACAAAATTACAAAGTCTTTGGTCTGACAACTTGGAGCTGTGGTAAGTGACCTAATTGTCCATTTAATTACAGGTCCAAGAGTCAGAGATCACAGGTTTAATACACGTATTCTGAATGAAAATTATCTAATTTTTTTACGAAATATACGTACCTACGTATATACGTACGTTGTTGAGATATCTCGTATTTTTCGGCAGGGAAACCCATCATCAATTCATCAACAAAAAACTACAGTTAGCTTGTCATGTCACGATTCGATTTTATCATTAAATTATGACTAAACAAGCTTTAAAACGTTTTTTAAAGCGTTTTTTTTTGGTTTTATAATGTTACTACTAGCTGAGGTGAGGTGACGAAGTAATTCTGCCAGTTTGGCTTTTCGCCAGCTCGCTAAAAGCTGACATTTGTCGAGAAACTGAAAAAAGTCATAAAATCATCATTATGAAAAGCGTTTCCGAGTAATGCAGTTACCAAATAACTTTTGAATTATATTTTAGTGATATAGATAATTATCTTGTACCGCGACGGCAAGCACAGCGCAAGAAGACCAGCCGCCAGATGGACGGATGATCTTATACAAGTGGCAAGGAGATGTTGGATGCAAGTCGTTTCCAACCGGTCTTTTTGGAAATCCGTGGATGAGGTCTATGTCCAGCAGTGGAATTCTCATGGCTGAGATTATGATTATATGTCATAATCAGATTTTTCAATAGAATATTTTTGTTTGCATTCAAAGACTTGGGAATTAAATTAGTAAGAGCGTATAACATAAGTGTTATAAAAAATACAAGTCGTTATAACGCATCACTGATGTGTAAAGGCGCAAATAAGACGCAAATAAAAAACTGACGATTGGACAATTTTGTCCAAAAATAAAAATCAATTATTCAATTCCAGTCAATTCAATTTCAGTAAATTTTGTAAGTTTTTATAGCCTATTCTTTCTTTACTTTTATGGAACTTGGAACTTCTAAGATCTCGGAGATAAAAAAACATAAGAAAAGCATACAAGCTTGTATGCTGTCAAAGCGGGACATGGAGTACTTCATCCAAAAATTATAATTTAATAACCCCCTAGTAACCCATGTCCACAGGCTTAATAAATTAATTTGAAAAAGTCAAGTATACTATCAAGTTGGTCGTGAAGTATAGATTCGTTTAAGCGCTATAAAGGCAGAAAGCCGTAACTCGAGTTGCGGCTCTTTGTCTCTACACATCAGATTGGTTAGGTTTGTTTAGATCCAAGAGCGCATAATTCCAGTCTGTCACCACCCGTCCGTTGCATATTAATGCAAGCGAACATCGATATTTTACGGCAGAATAAAACAGTCCAAAATAACTCGACGCTGAGGAAGTCCACGAGCTTGTTTCCTGGTAATTATACCTTGCAGTTTTACTGCTGCCAGTAAGACACAACTGCGATGGGCCGTGACAATTCGAAACCAGCTTTTACGTATTTCTTGTAGGTACTTATTAACCGACTTCCAAAAAGGAGGTTCTGAACTGAATTCGATTGTCAGTTTTTTTCTTTTTACCCGACTGCGAAAGAAGGAGGGTTATGTTTTTCGAGCGTATGTATGTATGTATATTTCTTTGACACGCCCTAGAGCCTAAACGGCTTGACCGATTTTGATGTGAGTGGTGTCAATAGATTTGTCTTAGTCGTGAGAGTGACACTGGGTAAGTACATCAAAATAAAAATAAAAAAACATTAAGGATTTTAGCGGCAAAAAGTAATCTCAAAAAAAAAAAAATGTTTTCAAAATACATCGAGTGTGGTATGAAAATAAAGAATTTTTAACGGTGATTACGAATATATATATATATAACTTATATGTTTTAGTGGAGTTTGGAATAGGAAATGCTAATAAATCACATCACAATTCACACTTATATAATATAAATGCGAGGTTTGTGTTAGTTTGTTACTTCTTCACGGAAAAACGGCTTGACGGGTTAGTTTATAATCTGGATTAACACATAAGATACATTTTATCCCGGGATTCCCGCGGGAACGGGTAAAACAGGATTAAACCTATTTCCTACCTCAAAAAAATCACCGACAACTGTTCCATTATAATAGTGTTTTAAGGTAAGGAGAGGGGAGAAGGGAGGGGGAGGGAAGGCGAGGGAGGAGGGAGGGAGGTGTTTCGAATGAATGTATGTATGTATATCTGTACGTTTCTATATGATCGCCTAAAGCCTAAAGGGCTTGACCGATTTTGATGTGAGTTGTATCGTTAGATTCGTTTTCACTTGCTGAGTGTCATATATATAGGCTATATTTTTTTGTAACAAAAATCATACACCTCTCACAAATATGTGCCTCTCACGAACTAACTTGATTAAACAAGTAACATTTTAATAGATCTTTTACAGCAAATGTACGCATACTTTCTCACAAAAAACCAACACTCAACAGCGTACTAAGCGTAAAGAAATCGTAAGTTAGGCTGCAAAACCTCTTTTCTGCAGTCGGGTATTTTGTTTTTCTTTTAAAGTCAAAGTCAAAGTCAAAGTCAAAGTAAATTTATTTGCGTTAAACATGAGTGATAACATGCTTTTGGTGTTCTTAATTTTAATGTGCTTCATGTTATGCCTGAGGAGGCGTGCAAATCAGAGGGCGCTATCGATCTTTAAAACTACTAATATAAATACAAATGTCAATTTAAACATGTCATAATACAATTATATAAAATTATTTTTTATTTTTATTTTTATTAATTGTGTCAATAAAATTTCTAAACATTAAAATATTTTGTTCATAAGGAACGATCGTCTATATAATCTTTAATCTTATAGTAGCATTTTTCAACCAGCAAGGCTTTAAATTTCTTTTTAAATAAATTAGTTGTCAGATTTCTAAGACTTATAGGTATCTTATTATATATAATAGGGCCCATTCCAAAAATGCTGTTTCTGAACAATTGAGTTTTTGCTTTATGTATTAGTATTTTGTTGTCTCGTCTATTATATATCGATTCTGTAGACATCTTAGGAAATATTTCAGAATTAGCCCGTACAAATACTGCAACCTCAAATATGTATAGTGAAGGAAGCGTCAGAATCTTATGCTGTTTAAAGTAAGGCTTGCAGCTATCAGTTGGTTTGAGTCCAAACATAGATCTTAAGCATTTTTTCTGGGATATAAAAGCATAATTTTTATCAGTTGAGTTACCCCAGAATATTACGCCATATCTCAGCACTGACTCCACAAGTCCATAATATGCTGTAATAAGGGCGTCTGAGTGAAGAGTCGGTGCTAATTTGTAAAGAGCGAAGGAACAGCTGCTGAGTTTTTTATTTAGGTCATGGACATGTGCTTTCCAGTTCAAACGTTGATCAATAATTAACCCCAGGAATTTTGTGGTTTCTACATTATTTATCGGGTTATTACAGTATGTTATGTCAAAATTAGTTATATTCTGTGGTCGTTGAGAAAAGTGCATAATATTAGTCTTACTTAAATTTATTTTTAGATTATTATTGTCAAGCCATTTTATTGTTGAGTCAAGAGAATTAATAATGTCATTTTTATATGATTCTATTTTATTACAAGCTATTGTTATGGTACTATCGTCAGCGAAAAGTGTAACTGGATGTTTTGTTGCTTTTGGAAGGTCGTTAATATACGAAATAAATGCCAGTGGACCAATCACACTACCTTGAGGTACCCCATACTTTGGAGTACGTTCTAAGGAAGTAAATATTTCTTCTCTCTTTGTTTTAGGATTAATTTTTGATATCTCAGTTAGTTGCTTTCTATTACTTAAATAAGATTTTAGTAAATCGTTACTGTTTCCTCTTACCCCGTATTTATACATTTTACTAAGTAGTGTGTTGTGATCTACGTAATCAAAAGCCTGAGTCATGTCGCAAAAAATTGCGCAGACAGGGTTTCTTTTATCAATATTTAACATGATGTTTTTTAAAAATTCGCAAATAGCCAAATTGATACTTTTTTGTGTCTGAAACCTTTTTGCTCTTTAGAAAGTATCTCATATTTTTCAAAATATGAATATATTTGTTTATAGATCACCTTTTCAAAGATTTTAGCAAAGACTGATATTAATGCAATTGGTCTATAATTGTTCATGAGTTCTCTGTTTTCTTTTTTAAATAACGGTTTAACTATAGATATTTTTAAATCTTCTGGAAATACACCACAGCTTATACACATGTTAATTATATAACTAAGGTGTTTTGAGATGTTTTCAGCGACAAATTTAATTACTTTTGTGTGAAAACCGTCATGTCCCACACTGTTAGTGTTTTTTAGACTATTAATAGTTTTAACAATATCGCCTGGTAAGGTTGGACTCATATATATTGAATTGGGACTATTTTCTATAAGTGAGGTTACATTTCTTCCAGAATCGGTAATCGGAACAATTTTGTCAACAAAATAATTATTAAATTCATTAGCTATTTGTAATGGATTCGTAATAGTTGTATTAGAAATTCTTATTTTGTCTATGGGATGTCTAGATATATTTGATTTAGAGCCATTAATAATTTGCCATGTCGCTTTACTTTTATTCTGTGAAGTCTTTATTTTATAGGTATTTTGTGCCCGTTGTGTGAGTTTAATAATCTTTTTATATAATTTTGTGTAGGACACATAAGTAGATTTATTTTTATCTGTGGGATCGGCTCTGTATGCATTTAAAAGTAATCGTTTCTTTTTGCTGCAAAATTTGATACCTCGAGAAATCCATTTGGGTTTTTTAGTTATTCTTACAATAATGGTCTTAAAAGGAAAGCATAGGTCGTAGAATAGCTTGAAAATTTCCTTGAAAATTTCATAAGCCTGGCTAGGATTAACGGTATCATATATTTCACAAAATGATAAATTACTAATACACGATTTGAATTTGATCATATTCTCAACACTATAGTTTAACATTGATACTTTGTTTTTGTATGTTTGTTCACCGATTACTCCGCAAATTATGAATTGATTTTGATGATTCTTTTTTGTTTGGTAGGCGGAGGTGGATCGATTTAATTTTATTAATATCGGTTAAAAAAAAAAAAAAAAAAAAACTTTATTTGACCCAATTTACATACATTATTGTGCAAGTCCCTGACCCCTATACTAGGACCCCTATTCAGTAATTTCATTTTTATTTCAAAGTATTAGGAAAAATTAAGAATACTTGCTTGAATAATTCAAATTTTTTATATGTGTTTGTTGACTATATTACCTCCATTAATCCGAAGACAGAAAATCAGAACTTACCTCTAAAGATAACATTTTGCAATTTTGTGTCGTAGTCATGTACTTTTTGTCACATTAAAATAATGAAGAATGTAGATAATATTTTATTAAACATTAATTCAAAATCAGTTTTTAAAGAAACATAAAATTGAATTTTTAGTTATTTTTTTATTTAATATGGCGCCTACGTTATTTTTTTCGAGCAGGTTGCATGTTTCCTCTCTCTATCTATTTACGTTGCTATCGCATAGTTCTATCACTCTCAACCATTTACCCAGTTCACCCGTGAACATCGGGCGAGTTATCGTCTTAAGTAAATGATTTGCGTATTTTGTTGTCGTTTTTTTTTTCAGTTTTTTAAAGTATTCGTGTTTAATGGCCAACCCATCTGATGTGAAGCGATTTTGCGGTTTATAATAGAACCCGCTTACGATCAAGAAGAACTTGATTCTCTCGCGATGTAAAGATACCCTGATTATTGTCTAGTCTTTTATATTATTTGTGAAAACTTTTAATTGGCCTTCCGTTTTTATATACGTTTTCTAATGTATGTTGTTAGCTGTAAGTTTTCCTTTGAAAATAAAATAAAATAAAATATCTATCGGTACGATTAATTCAGCTTATTCCTCAGATTAGAAGTACAAACGATATAATCCAGTATTTTTAATTAAGTTGACCAATTTTAGTTTATTTTTATTTTATTGACCAATATTAGATTATTTTTATGTATTATTTTTTGACGTACAATATTTTATAATTTATTTGTTCGCTCCATTAATGCATGCTGTCTCCATCTTTAATTATTGTGGCAATTGTAATTATGTTATTATTATATAAAACTATTGCGAATATTGTTATTGTACACAATGTTGATGAACTTAAATAAATAAATAATTATCATTAAAAAAACTGAAACAACTGATGTCATAATGCGCAATTTTGTTTTAAAAACCAAACCGCTTGACCGATTTTGATGAAATTTCAATGGGACCAATCTAAAAATATATCCTTTAAATAAATAATCAAATAGGTTACTAAATGACGGAGTTTTGTGGTAATAGTTATACAAAAAAAGTGGGAAATCCGCTTTACAATAAAAATATTCGACGATAAAAAATTATAAAATTGGGAAATTAGTATACCAATGTTCGCATTGATTGGTTAAAAAAATACGACATGTACGCGAGTACCAACATCCGGACAGACGAAAGCAAATTTTACCAGTTGATACAATAATACATTTGTAATCGGCATTATTTTGCTAACTGTACATTGAACTATCACTATCGTTCACCTCGCTGCTGCATTTTTTGTTCGAAACAGCGAAGCGCAGCCGACCATTATTTCGCCATAATCATAAACATTATACGAGTACATATTTAGATAAAACGAACAATTGCATATAAAAAAAATAAAAATAAAATCGTGAATATTTTGTAACTGTTTATTCAAGTACGAAATTCAGAGCCACGAAGAGACTATTCGTGTTTTGTATAGGTATATTTTTCAAATGCACAAAAACACTTAAGCGATGGATCAAGATGTTGTTTGAAAAAGCATTTTATTTATTTTGAAAGGAATTATTGTACATAAAGCCGAGCTAATTGTATTAAATTGTAAGTTATATCGATAAAATGCGTGACACAGCTAATAGTTGTATAAATATGGGTGTGTGCGTGTTTCTATGTATCATAAGTATGTATTTACGAAAAAAAAGTATATATGTATTCTATCAACCATCTAGTTTCCATAGTACAAGCTTTGCTTAGTTTGGGCTAGATGGCGTTGTGTGAAATGTCCTCCAATATTTATTTATTATTTATTATGTAGAAATAGGTTTGCGCTTTACCGCCAATTCGCCTGATATTAAGCGACGTTGTGGTCTACGATGGAGCGCGTTTACCTAGAAGAAACCAATTCACTCGCGATTTATAGACACCCAGATTATATCTATCGGGAGAGAGACCCACTCAGGAAGCTAGTAGTAAACGTGCACTCAACAGCGTAACGAAATCGTGAGTAAGATTGCAAAATTAGCTTTTCTGCAGTCGGGTATTTTGTTTTTCTTTAATATAGATAAATACTTGTCGAGAAGCTTTGATGAACAAATAATTTATGGATGTGGTAATCATACCGTTATCAAATATAGATAACTAGGTCATCATATAAATGTTTGGACACACTTGCTACATACTTCATGGTATGTAGGGGAACCTGATTGGAGAAAGGTCGTGTTTAGACGACAACAGCTATTGTTAGACTCTTTACTAACTTTGTACCGCGGGTTTATCTGCAATCAATAAAACATTTTATTCAATCCTCATGCTCAAAAATTCCGTCATTGTAGCGTACTAAAGCGGGGTAAAAATAGCATTTTAAGCTCTAAGGGAAAAAGTTTATTTTATTTTATTTATATCTGTTACCAAAGAGCCTACATACACGAAACAGTCTTTATTCAAAAGTAGAATATTCTCTTTGGAATATATTTACATTATCTTTGCAAACATCTCGATAAATATCCAGAATTGTACAAATTGTACATTTCATTTTTAATAAAATAAACTTTGAATTATTGTATTGGATTATTTTATTTTCTCGCAATCGTAGTTAAAAGTAGAGTGTAACACACGGCGCTAAAAACCCATTGTAACTCGGTTTCTATGTGCTCCCTCGCTAAAGCTCGGAAGTAAAAATCTACCTCGTTACAATGGGTCTTTTTAGCCCCTTGTATAACAATCTACTATTAGTGGATAACCACTAATCGCAAAGAGCACTTCAAATTTCATGTCTTTAGGACAAATAAGGCTGTGTGCCGATATTTAGGCCCTGCTTTCTTTTAACTCAACTTGAAAAAGATGAGGTTGTATGTTCGACTGTATGATTTTTTAGCTGTATTAAAAAAAAACTTGTTGCGTCGGGTTCAATATAGTTTCTAGGTGATCTAATTTTTGAAGTGAAAACTTCTTTAGCGGCGTAGTGCATTTTTGGGATGGGTAAACATTTTTAAACTCGCGTCAGATCGTCAGATCGTAAGACGAACAGTCAGAAACTTATTCGCCGAATATGTCGTAAAAAACGCACATTTCGACACTCACAAGGGAATCAAAACCTATGGGGTACTTCCCGTTGACCTAGAACTATGAAATTTGGCAAGAAGCATTGAGTTAGAGTACACATATAGGAAAAAAATCCGAAAACTGGACATTTTTAATTTAATCAAAAAAAAATGTCTTTATACAAGGAATGAGGGCCCAAATTTTAAAATGAATTAACCGTATCATGTATATCTGGGGTATCATATGAAAGAGCCTCATTAGCATAAGCTAAAACAGGTTTTTCAATATTTTTACGATGTATATTTTTCGGATTATGAAGGAAAATATAAAAAAAAATATGATTTCTCCCTTTTATTTAGTTTGTATGGAACCCTCGGTGGGCGAGTCTGACTCGCACTTATCCGGTTTTATTTATTTATTTGGGGTCCGTTAGTTAATAACCATCTCCAATCATATGAGTGATTTGTTTATGGTAGACGGGTGTGGCGTTAGACCACAGCTTGTGTAATGTTTAGACGTTGTGGTCGAGGACGGGAAAATACCTATCTATACAAATGTCTTAGATAATGATTTTATTCGCGCTGACCATTGACAACAAACATGCAAGAACCATCAACTAATAGGCTTTAAACCTGTTACTATTTCGTATTTTACTAAATTTAGATTTTTTTTATTTTTTTCAACCTCAAATTTGGACAATGAAAATAAAGAATAATATAAAATAAAAACCTCTTGGTCCTTATTTAGACAATAAACAACGTAAAGCTCAAAAATTTACAATGAAAATTAGACCTTAAACTTGAAATCCAAAAGTTGAAAACCAAAATGTGTCACGCCACCAATAGTCTAGTAAAAATAAATCCGTTGTACGGAGCACATCACAGTATTTACAACTGGGGGGATTCTTTGAAATTATGATAGGAAAATAGCTAAAAATCATAGATCAATAATAATCCCCGAGTTATAGACTAGCTGAGTTCCGCGGTTTCACTTGCGTAGTTATGAAAAACGGCGATGATTATGATGATGATAAGTAGCTTATGTCCGTCTCCAGGTCCAAAGCTATCTCTATACTAATTTTCATAACGATCGGTTCAGCTGTTTGAGCATGTAAAGGTAACAAAATTAGTTTTTATAATATCATTATGAAATTGTGTCAAATGTATTTCAAAACACCAGTACATTCAAAACAAAACAAAACAATCAAATCTTGTAATAATGGGGATTAGATTCCAGGTTAACATGTACAAACACTTCAACTTTGAAATTTAACTAGCATCGAAACTCAAAACCATTTCTAATTTGACGATCAATCAGTTACTCTGTTATCTGTAATGGCATTATGCGATCTATTTGTTGATACGCGCGGTAATATCGCCGAGTCTGATTAGATACCGTACATCGCAGATCACTCCGAAATCCATGTCACTTCAAATAATTTGTCATTGTACATTCTGCGTTACGATATTACTTCCTACTATCACTCCTCCTTTGTTTGTTTGTTCACTACTGATCCGACCCTGGTGTTGCAGTTCACAGAAAAGTTTCTTCCATACCTGACCTGTTGCATACCTGTTAAGTACATACATGACTTGTTTGGTACATCATTTCAGCGACTTTTGTGTCCAGATTTGCTTGATGCTTATTGATTCATCTTGTTAAGCAGCATTCTCTGATTATAGCACCAAGGGTGTCATACAACCAACAAGAAATATAATAACAAAACAATAGGTTTACTTTTAAAATGACTTATTATGAATCAGAAAATATTTATTAATATCTATTTGTCCTCTTTTCAGATGGTGGACTTAGAAAGGCACGCAGTTAACATAGTATTATATCTGCTTATCATCCTACAACTGCCTTTATTGGAAGGCAAAAAGCCAAAACAGGAATGTCCGATAGGTTTTCAACTAGCATTGACAACGAGTAAAGAAAAAATATGCTACATTCTAAAGAGAGACTCAGAAACATTCTCGGACAAATTCGTCAATTGTACCGGTAATTTATTCACGTTGAAATTGTACAATAGTTTGAATTTACCAAAACCAGAAGGATATTCCGTATGGACCGATTACAAATCTTTGTATCCTGGGGGTCCTTTTGTCGACTGGTCATATTCGAGTTCGACAGGCAGTATCCTGGAGACCACGTATGAGGTGAATCGAGACAATCATGTGAGTGTTAGTGATGACTTGTGTGTGGTGATAGATCCGGTGGACAACTTCACGATGGTGAGGTGCAATGAATCGCATTACAGATATTGCTTCGTAGAGGCTTATACTGACGATACAAGTGATGAGGGCTGTGATGAACTGACGGATGGGATAAGGTTTTATAGTCCGCTGCAAACATGCTTGGCGACCGTGGCTGCAGCGGGCGGGCGAGGCGGGGTGAGAGCCACCTGGAACCAGGCTCTGAGCTTGTGCGATAAGCGAGGAGGATCAATACTGGGTCGAGGGTGGAGGTACTCTAACTACTTCAAGATATCGGGCACATTGGAGTCGGAACTGCCGATTTATCCTCTAAATATTGTTTCTAATTCAAATCACACAGAGGTTCTGGAATATAAATACAACAACGCAGTTTCAGAGGTAAGTTTATGAATTCTCAAAAATCGTTAATGATAGTTAATTTGTACAGGATTAGTAGTTACCACCTAGCATGTTCTTAAGGGCAACCAATACTTCTAAATTTTTCTGCTTGTCAATGAACTTTATGTATGAGATAGCTGATTTTTATCGTATATTTTAAAATATGTAGAATATAAGTTTTTAGCTATAGTGTTCAAATACATATTGTTCAAAAGTAATAAGTAAGTACAACTAACACTGTGTAACAAATCGTTAGTTTAAGAACGCTTTAACTGTTTCAGATACCACCTGAAGAGTGGCATTTTGGTAGCAGCACTAAAACGAGAGACACTACTTTAGGTGCAATTAATAACCATTTTTGGGACTTGGTCAACAGTACTTACGTTTTTATGAATGTCATTTGCGAAAAGCCTATAGAACTCAAACATGTAAAGCTTACTGTTTCTGTCGACAGGTAAAGTTGAAAATTGATGATAATGACATTAATGACACAAAAAAATAGTGTCAAAACTTTATTTCGCTAGGATGTTTTTAATACATATAGTAATTTTCTTTGCAGTGGCGACGGACTTATTAAGCTAGTTATAGACTATGCCGATCCAAACGGACCAGAGCTATTGGATGACGATATCATATGCTTCACAGATTCATCCAGATATTATCCTAATAAGGTGTCAATTAAATCTTCTGCAGACTCCAATGTCTATATTCTAAAGCCCTTAGAGAATGGGTACTACTGGTGTACACACTCAGATTCCAAAAACTTCTACATTTCGGAATCGAATAAAGCTTTGTACGTTAAAGTTAAGGAATCAACTGAGAATTTATATGCAGTGAAAATTCACACTTTTGAGCCATATACGCTGGATAGAATTGGAAAGCTGCTGGAGAAGGTTTGGCTAAGGAAGATAGAAGAATATGTATTCTACAGCACGAAGTATAGCCAAACATATCAAAGATCGGCGACATATGACAACTACACTGTAATGAATTTTAGGTGAGTTGTAGTTTATATGATTCAAGGGCGGATTCAGGGGGGGGGGGGGGGGGGTCATGGGGGTCATGACCCCCCCTGGGCTGGGTCTTTTGTATTTTTGAGCATTGTCAGTACTGTGACTACATTAACAGCAAATTAGCATACGAATACCTAAAATTTGATAAAAAGTTTCAAAAATTTTCGCGCTCGCTTCGGTCGCGCCTGGTTATTTCCTATTATTTTTACCCCCCCCCCCCCCCCCCCGCTATAAAAGACTCATATACCCATTGTCCATTGCTGACCCCCCCCCCCCCCCCCCAATATTCCTGGCTACGGCCTTGGTGGCCCCCTGGCGCCAAAGCTGGATCCGCCCTTGATATGATTGTTAGTCACTGTTTTAATAACATGCGTAATGTTTGTTTACATAATATTTTGCAAATTACTTTGGTTATTTATGTAGTAAAACCATTGTTTATTCTTTAATGTTTAAAATTTAACAGACAAATCATGACTAAACTATGCAATATTTTGGAACAACTAACTTTTTGAACCAATATTTTAGTAGCACTTACGAGAAATGAGTTTGTAACTACTGTTACGAATTTGCGTGTATTTAGCCACAGCTTTCTCAAAAAAATTCGTGATTGGAATGAATAAGAATAAGTATAATATTTATTAACCTTGAATAACATACATGTTACAGGTAAGTCAGAATTACACATATTATGATAAATTAACTAAATTTTATGATAATAGCATAATTAAAATGATAATATATAATCGATTTAATTTAAATTATGGTATCCAATAAATTTGAATTACATTTGTTTTAAGACTCTAACCGTTATGACAAGAATAATGAAAAATATCAATACCTATCATTAAAAATATATTATCTAGTTAATTAAGTATAATATATACTAGTACAACTACAAATACCAAAATATTATTATATATTTTGGTGCGCTTGACTGTGATTGCTCTGTTTTTGTAAAAAAAAACATCTCAAAATGTAATGTCATTGCAAAATGAATACGAAGTTTTTAAGATTCTGTTCCGCCAGCAGCAGATCGTCTTACTTATAAACGCTCAATAAATGCGTGTTAGTTAAATAAATAATAAATAAATATTGGAGGACATTTCGCACAACGCCATCTAGCCCAAACTAAGCAAAGCTTGTACTATGGAAACTAGATGGTTGATAGAATACATATACCTATACTTTTTTTTCGTAAATACATACTTGTGGTACATAGAAACACCCAGTTAAACACAATCAGTGTTTTGTTCCGTTTTCAAGCGTGACAGTTCCCGTCTGATAGAAGGTGACAATTCCTTATACAGTTAATAAGATTTTAACATACGTTTATAAATAACACTGTAAATGAGTAACCTTAGGTAGACTAACTTATGTTGTTTCCATAAAAAAGTGAGTATATTTTGTCTAAAAATACCTATATACTAACTACAGACAAAACAAATGTAGCGTCATCGATCAACCGAGGGCAAACAGATAATCTGGAAACCCCACTAAAACCGGGCTCTACCAGTGACTGCATTCACAGAAATACTAGTATTTCAGTAGTTAGAAATAAGAGTTGTGTGCACACCTTGAGCATTCATGCTCACCATCGAAGGCTCCTTCTTGCGGCGGCGTCGTGTGGCAGGTCGCCCTCTTCCCTAACATATGGTTGAGGAGGGCGATGGCTGGCACATGCGCCATACTCGTGATCGGGTGCTGCTTGCGGGTCGCTGGTTTGCTCGTGGTATGCACGCAACATAGTAATAAGTACTTAAATTAAAATAAAATTATTTTCCCGTAACGATAATTAGTAAACAATAGTTTGTAATTATGACAAAAGGACCCTGGTGTCTGTGGAGATAAAAATTAAATTAAAAAAAAAGAAGTGTAGCGTCTGCAAAGTCTCTACAGCGATGGGCACAAAAAATTGTGGCTCCATACTTATTATGTTTGACACATATTTCAGAAACGAGCACACAGACCTGCACTGGGAAGACCGAGACATCGTCCAGAGCAAGAAGTTGAAGCGTCTATACCTGGACGCCAGGACCATCCTGTTGCATGTGGAGTTACATCCAGACATGAAGCCTGTGAAGCCCGGCCAGTGGGAGAGCATCGTCATACAGTACATGCGACCCGTCTACTACTGCGACAAGGAAAATAAATTCAGTTTGGGTGAGATATTGGATATCATCATTATTAGCTTCACATCGGCACTCAAAAACGTCCGAGCTTAATGAGGTCTAAAGCGGTATTTATTTTATGTTCATGTTCATTCATATTCATGTGGCAACCTGAATAAACAGAATTGCCGTATACATGCATATATAATTTATTGGATGAATTGAATTGCTTATTTGCATCGCCATTCTGCAAATATAAGCAGAATCGGCAATGGTCTGCGAATAATTCAGAATATGAAATGCTTTTAGAGAAATTGCTCGACTCGACCATTTAGATCCACTGCGGGTGTGACACGGTCTTCACACGCGTAGATATGGCTATAAAGAAGACTAGACCGAACTCTAAGTGGAGTAGACAGCGTATTAAAAGGGTGCTAAATTATGTTTATGTACCTTCTCAAACTATATTACGCCGCCGCTGGCTTAATCTAATTAGGAGATTGGTCATTCAGTTGCGGCCAATTGTAATGTCGTTGGATCCTTGACTCTAAACAGTTCAAAGGTTAGCATACTAAGAATTCGTTGTTTCATACGAGTATATTGGTGCTGTTTTATTACGATTTCTTTAGTTTTCCCGAAATTTTTGAAAGAAAACTTATTAACTTATCTAAATAACTTATTTTCTCGAAATATAAATGAACAAAAGTCGTTTGATCAATATTTGGGATGCACACTGCATCCTTAACAGATTTTAGTAGCATTGGCTTAGCATGGGGTTACCCATTTATTTATTTATAAAAACAATGACAAAAAAGACAGAGATAAATACTTTCGCAGTTGTAATACTAGTGCTATAAAGTTTTGTTTAATTGCTTGTTTTATTTTATTATGAAGCCCATTAAATCTGATCACCGATCATTGTATTATTCCAAAGACTTAAGACAAAAAAATGACCTTGCAGTTGGATCTTAGCATATTATGCAGTGACTTCTATTATATCTGAATTATTGGTTCGATTGTTCTTCTGAATGATATTCAGGGATTCAATTAAACAGCTAGGCAAATGATTTAGATCGATAACATTTAACTACATGCTTAGGCTAGATATTTAAATTTAGTTTTACTTTCTGCTACCTGGCGTTGAAACCCATATACTGTCAATATGCAATTGGCAATTCTGTAATAAAGCAACAAAATCCAATACGTTTAAAAAACCTCAGGTGTGAATGATCATGAGTTGAGAGTTGAGAGTTGAGACAGCTGACAGATTCTGCCGTTGGAAGGTCACAAGGCTGCTTGATTGATCTATTAATTCACGTTTTTTATTTCAATTAATCGATAGTAATTACTAATGTTTATGTAAGTAATTAATGATTTATCTGGTACAATAGTATTTAGACCAAATTAATTTGCTAACTGCCGACTGACGTCAACAGTAACTCTTAATATTGTTTTTGTTATCAATAGCAAAACGCAAAATAAAAACTGCATCTAAAACCGTTTAAAATTGTACCTAGGTCTCGTAGTCTTCGAGTATTCCTACTGGCTGTATTCTTTCTAATACATCCCTGCCCTCTATTTATTCAAATCACTAAAAGTACATTGACTTTGTTCTTACAGGTGTAGCGCTTCTGATTCTGTACCTGGGGCGTGGGAGCGGTACGGGCGGGTGTTTTTATGGTAAATCGAATGACGCGGGACGACAGTCAGGCGTCAGCATTGCATTATAAGTCAACCCTCCCGTGCCGCTACTATAATATCTCAAGAAGAGACTCAGTTAAGCGCTAGACCTGTAACAACCAAGTCAATGTACTTTTAGAGATTTGAGTAAATAGAGGGTAAAGGCTGTATTTTCCCGCATATACGTTGATGTTGTGCACCACCAGTCGCGTAAGAAAACCGATTTTACTAATGCTATCTCTTTCTAGGCATGAACTATTCCGCGCCAGAGTGCAAGCTGTACAAGTGTGTAGGAGACTACAACGACGGCGTCCAGACTATCTTGACCCCGCAAGAAGGTTGCTACTTGCCCACAGCCAGGCTCTCCACGCAGATCGACGTGGGTATAGTCACTCCGCTCATGCCCACCGCGCCACCTCCGAGGGAGGTCTCCTTGGTCACCGTCAGTTGTTTTTTATTTACCTTCTACTTCACCTTTCACTTCTCCAGTCTTATTTTTTCGTTGTCACAAAAATGTTCGTCAATTATTATTATAATTGATGATCATTTTCGTCACAATCGTCGCTTCTGGTGATGGATAGCCGCACGCATCCTAAGAATGTTGGTTTTTGTTTGCATGTTACGTCTTTGTACTTACATATGTACGATTTGCCTGACACAATATTTATACTAGTCGGTGATGAATTTACGCTTTAAGCCGTAATTATGATTTTGAAAGTAATTTTGCAAATGAAGTTATTATTATTAAATAACTACAAACGATTGAAAACGGCGCGGTCGAATGGCTAATCTGTAAAACGAGAGAGGAAAAGCTTGCAAAACATTTTCCTTTCCTTTCTCTCTCGTTTTGATAGGATATTGGGCTCGAGAATGCGATATCAAACCGTCAGCACTTTGTAGGTACATTAAATTGCGTGTTGTGGACATTATTCACACAATAACTAACCGTCAAACATGAATGTGTACTAACCCAACTAACATTTATAGCCCGAACCATGGCCTCGCGATACAAGCGACGACAGTTCAGAAGAGCAGAACGACACCAGCATAAGTTGCTTGACTCGGGCATGCGATAGTCTGCCAGTATCGACTGAAGACTACAGCGTGTCGACAATATCGAACGAGGTGTTGACAGCGACTTCTTCGTATAAACCTCGACCACCGCCAACAACGCATCGGCCGCCGACAACCACTGAATATAACCCACCCACCACTGAGCTAACTCCAACACCTACCAGACCACCTGTAAGTTTCATGCTATCCCACTTACATTTTATTCAGTTTTCGTTGCCTTTGGTATTGGACTCACGTGGTTAGCGTATTTGCTAGTTTGTTTCATACAAGTCATGAGTCATTGAGCTAATGACTATCTTGATTCTTGGAATTTTTCTGCGAGATCGAATCCAAAATGAAGTCATCCGTAGATGTACGAAAATTGCCGACATAGTACAGCGAGTCATCAAGCTGATGTGGCAGTGGGCAGGATACATAGCACAAAGAAGTGATGGCCGATGGGAGCGAAAATAAAATTATTAATAATTATGAACACCAACTTTATGAAAGGTGAACAGTGAACACTCATTAATTTTAAACTTGAACTGCCCAGAGCAATCTTACTTATGTAACTGTAAAATATAATACCTATGTAACATCCAAGGTAAATGACTGGCTTAATATTATGACAGACATGTAATAAAATGGCCAATATAGAATCTGAATCTGAAAAGATATTGAGTGGAGCGCATGCACCGGCAATACGCTTGCGTAGGAAGACCATCCACATGTCAGACGCTGGCGTCTTCCCGCCACTTGTGTGAGATCTTGATGTAGTCCGTTTCCAACCGGGACTTTTAAATCCATGGGGAGGCCTGTATCCAGTTGTGGTCTTCTAAGATGATGATGATGATATATAAGTCGTTAAAGTACTAGTCACAGTTTAGATCAAGTAAATAAAGCATTAATAACTTCTAGTCGAGTGGCCACATAGCACGTAGAACTGATGGCCGATGGGGCCGAAAGGTTCTTGAGTGGAGACCACGCACCGGCAAGCGCAGCGTAGGAAGACCAGCCACGAGGTGGGCAGATGACCTCATACAAGTGGCAGGAAGACGCTGGATGCAAGCCGCTTCCAATCGGTCTTTTTGGAAATCCATAGGGGAGGCCTATGTCCAGCAGTGGACTTTTTATGGCTGAGATGATGATGATGATGAGTGTCCGTTAAGTGGTGGCTAATGGCGATTTTACTAGAAGTTTCTATGGATTTTGTCGACAAATTGAAAATACATGTTTCATCAATTTATTTCACTTGTCCACACGTGCATGTAATCGAATGTTAATTACGATAATATTGGAACTAATACGTTGGTTGGTTTCGTTAGGCACTATTCATTTATTATCTGTAACATTATCCGTTATGAATAAATTACTATGACTATGACTATGACTATGACTATTACGTAAGACTATTTTTGATAGTTTTTGACCCCCTCCCCCCTGTATAAGAAAAAATAAGAATAGGCCGACCCCTTAACCCCCTGTATTTATTACGTAAGAATCTAAAGGAAAAAACTGAATACACGTTGGTTTGTTTTAATGTTTATTTACCGTTGCCATTTACCTAAGTATACGTATAGTATAAGTGCATACTTATACTTATGCATACGTATACGCATCCGAACGCATCTCTGCACTCGCACGGTTACCTGCGATTTTTCAAAGTATTTTATGATCTTAAGTAAGAACTATAAAGATTCCCTCCCCCTACTTGTAAGAAAAAATAAGACATGTTCGACTCCCCCTCTCCCCCTAAACCACCTTACGTAATAAACGAATGGCGCCTTATATTGTTATGCTAACCATTAGGTACCATAGTAATAATACCCTATCTATCAATAATGAGATAAAGATAAAGATAAAGATCATTTATTTGCATACAACATGAGAGTCGTTTTTATACATAGAGTGCACAAAAGATGGTACAATATATAATTTATTAATTTAGCATATATAATTTACCTCAAACAGTTTTCAAATGTATTTTACAATAGGGAAAACCACATTTACATAAAATCTAGTATAAATAAAGCTTTCCTATGTGTCATATATAGCTGTAAAACTATGGTTACACAGGCTGTTGTCAAGGCAGGCGAAGGCAGGTCAAGTGTAGGTATCATTTCGTTCGGATTGAATTATGATAATATCGGACTAAAGGCTGATTTAGTACGATTTATGAATCATCAAATTACTAAGACGATAAAGTCTTATTAATCTGACCATTAGACTAAATCACCGGACTACTGAATCTACTGATACCAAGTCATTTTATGTAGAAACGTAAGAAATTTGACAAATGCAAATTTGACTCGGACTACAGCCTTCTTCAAAATGCTGATGACAGCCTAAAAATTAAAAATAAAGCTGGCAAAGCTAGTTACACGTATAAGCAAGCAGACCAAATGACTCGGCTGTATCCAGAGACCAGCGACGTTGTGTGTATGCATGCACGTCATCTGTCAGTCATTCAAACCTTCTTCAGCATCTACAAAGCATTTTAATCTAGTCATATATTTGTAATATTTGACTTTGAAGTGAATAATAGTTTACCTTAACCTTAAATAAATTATTCAGTTCAAAGTACGACACACAAAAATTGGCAAGCGTGACTCCTACCTCAGGTATCCTGGATAGGAGTCACGCTTGCCAATTTTTGTAATTTATAGGAGAACATACATATTTCGAAGAGCTACTTTCCTTTGTTTCCAGCCTGAGGACCAGCTGGCGCAGGTGATCATCGACTTGGAAGAACTGCTCAACAACACCGCTCCCATCATGGTGGAAGACATCGAGGATATTTTTACACAGGTGTGTAATGTTCAACCATGTTTAAGGTATTGGTAGACTTCTTTTAGATATTTCCTCACACATTAATTGTTGTTTGTTGTTAGTAGGATTATTTAATAAAAATATATTTTTAAGCAGTGTTTTTTTTTAATGGGCAAGTGCCTTTATTAACTACAGCAAAACAATATACAGACTAGCTAAACTAGCTATATCAACTAGCTAAACCTATACAAAAAGCTTATCGGACCGGGAGCTCATCTCATTTAAAAAATAAATCTGAGCGCCTGATCGATGTGACGCGTGACCAAAATGCTGGCGCGTATCTGGTCCAACGCATAAACATTGCCATTCAACGTGGCAATGCGGTTAGTATGCTTGGTACGTTGAAAACTGGTAGTGGGTTTGAGCATTTGTAATAAAATTTAATTGAATTGATTAAAAGTAATCAAATCATCTTTGTTTCGTTACGACTTATCAGTATTCATATCACAGGACGAAGGATAATAATGATACAGGAAATGAAAATGGATTTTTGCCTCTAAGGGTTTCTAGGGTATCAGTTTTCTTAATTTTCTTTTAAAAAAACATAAGTCAATAATTATTATAGTCATAACTAAAATCATCGACTTCAAAATGCGCAGTTTAGTTTACTGGGATATTTTTTTTTTCCAGTAATTTTATTTTGAAAACCAAACTACTAAACTGTTTTCGATAAAATTTCTATGGATAAAGTATAGGCATAATCAGTTTATCCATAGGGGAGGCCTATGTCCAGCAGTGGACTTCTTATGGCTGAGATGATGATGATGATGATGAATCAGTTTATAAACGACGGAGTTACGTAGTAACAAACACAAAAGAAACAATACAACCGAATTGAGAACCTCCTCTTTTTTGAAGTCGGTTAAAATGAGTTTCCTAACTAGCAAATTATTTCCGATATCTATCCGTTCATGTTGAATACCAGTAGTACCACGAAGTAAAAAATAAAAATAAAATAAAAATTGAGCGTGGCTGGAGGCCTGTGGGTCGGATGACGTTAAATTGTAGGTCCCGGTTGTTTGTTCTTAAAAACAACAATCGTCAAACCAGGTCAGAGGCAGTGACACCAGGGCTGGCCACTCAGTATATACGAACCTATTTACCTAAGAAACTGTGACGTGCCGTCACGTGACATTTCGTTAGCTAATGTCAATTTCACACTTTTCTATTCTACTTGCGTTCACGAAATTAGAATGCCACTTGTCTGAAGGGTTTGGTCCTGTATTAGACATTTCAAATTTAAAACATTCCAGGTAGATGAGATCCTGGTGGTACCAGAGGAGTTGAACATCACTGCCAACTTCCTCCACCTGCTGGACTACATCGGCGCCAGGATAGACCTGAACGGTTCTGATGATGCGTTCACGGTGCGGGAGAACATTGCGCTGCTCGTCGCTGACGCTCAGCCTCTGGCGCCGGTGCGGGGGCTCCGGGTCGCGACTAGGAACACTGACACCTTCACCAATGACACCTTCTCGCTTATTAGAGGTAAGATACACCGTAGAAGACATTAAAATAGAGATTAACCCCCGTGTCTCTCGCGCATCACAACCTTTTTAAACTAAAAAACATTGGTTAGGGATATTAGATAGAACCTTGTTTATCGACGGAGTGGTGAAAAAAACATATATTTTCTTACTCCGCCAATTTAAAAGATACCAAAGAAAAACTTTTTTAAATATTTCTCCTATCAAAATAAACAAATAAGGCAAAAAGAGTAAAAATGAGTTTGCTCATTTCTAGAGAACGGAGCGAACTCTGGCTGCTGAGCTGGAGCTGATTCAACTTTAGAATCACTCGCTACGCTCGTGATTCAATCGTTGCAGCAAAAAACGACTTTGCTCTCTTGTTGTACAAATATCTATTTCATTTCTCATTTTCAGTTCATCTCGCTCAACTCTTTTCTTTCGCTCATTCCTCTTTGGCGGTGGAAATCAAACTCCCGAACTCTTTCTCGGCGGAAAAGCAATCCTATTTTATGTAAACGAAGACCGCCCCGCTAGACATCTCTAGCTCATTCCTCTTTGTCGGTGGAAAACGGGCTTGGTGATATGATACAGCGGGAAGTTCTAATTTCAAACAGTTTTTTTGTCATTGTAGCCAAGTCAGGTATCTATAGTAGTTGTTCATAATGTTTGCGACAATCCAAGATTATTCTTTATGTTATGAAGTAATTTTATGTACCAATAATACATCGTGTTACTTATATTAGAAATACATTTTTACTCATTCAAGCAACTTCTCAGGATATGTAAGAGACGAGGCGTATTATGGATTGTGTAATTGACGTGAAATGAATATAAAGAAAAATCTTAGATTGTCGCAAACACTGCAGTCTCTTACAAAAACTGTTTGAAATTTGTATTTCCTGCCGAATGTCTGCCGTTAGCCGGGATATTTACCGTGGTATTTTAATAAATACCACGGTAAATATATATAATAATATTTTTAATAATAACACTTTGTAATCAAAGTATATAGTCTGTGTTTCAAACAAATTTCGATTAATAGAGTTCGAGTACCAGTGATAAGTAGATAACGCACTTCGCAGCAAAAGATGACGAAAGAGACCGATATGTCAGCTCTTAGTTGTAAATCATACGTATTCAACAGTCAAATATCGACCGGCGAAGTTAATTAGTGATGATAAGCTAGTTGTCAAGAAGCTACTAGTCTCGAGCATTGCCGCAAAGTAGCATGACTGGCAATATTCTATCGTTGGTCGAAATTAGGTTGTCAAATACGCCGTAGCATATTATGTATTCCTGTAATTTTAGTAATCGATTGACAAACTCATAAAACCTAATTCATTAAACTCGTTTATGTAATTTAGTCGCTACGGTGGAATAAATCATTATCATCATCGTCATCATCTCAGCCTTAAGAAGTCCACTGTTCGACATAGTCCTTCCCCATGGATTTCTAAAAACACCGATTGGAAGCGTCTTCCCGTCACATGTATGAGGTTATCTGTCTATCTCATGGCTGGTCTTCCTACGCTGCGCTTGCCGGTGCGTGGTCTCCACTCGAGAACTTTTCGGGTCCATCGGCCATCAGTTCTAGGTGCTAGGCCCACTGCCATTTCAACTTCTAAGCCCGCTATGCTATGTCTATGACTTTCGTACGTCAACGGATTTCTCCATTTCTGATTCGGTCTCGCAGAGCTTCCTTATAAGGCCCATAGTGAGTGAACAACTGACTGAGTGACGGTGGAATATACGTAAATACAAATATACACAGACTACTAAAATAATAAATAGCCTTCTTTTGGTTTAGTCATAGTCAGGTAAAAATAAACAAATGCTTGCTTCACTTACACAGTTGCATTGGGGTTACCATGAAATATAAAAACAAGGATAATAATTTTAGAAAAAACTCATGTAATGATATCTGTGAATATGGAGCATTTATTATACATTGTATTATAGTATTTATATTTTGTTGCTTCATATTGTGCTATTGTGCAGAATTGAAACGGAGTTCAGGGAATTCACAATTGTTATTTATGATTTACCAATTTACGTTTCGTCTAATTTTCAATTTAAATTTTTGCGCGTAAATACTCAATTATTTATTGCATTCATTATGGTCTTGCATGAAGGTGAATGTCTTCAAATACATAGTTAATCGCCAAAGAACAAGGCTCCGAGTTGATAGCGTTATAGTAAATTATTTCCAAGGTCTTTTTGGAGTCACATTTAGAAATCTGCACTAGTAGTCAAAATCATCAGATTTGGACTCTATTCAGAATCTATTATCATTCACTCTATTATTTACATTCAGTATGACAGAAAGAAAGGCATATTCCAAATCAAATCAGAATTCGATTGGGAAAAGTCATGTTGATCATATAAATGCATCGATGAGATGACGAGTAGAATTCCTAAGAAGTTTACGGTCTTAATCACTCACATTCATAACTTAACAATAGTTCATTAAAAACTACGGGTCACTCACGTCTGTTTTGAGCTGAAATATCCGACTATAGTTTCAACTGCGTTGCGTTCAACTGTTTCAACTTTCAATTCGGGTTGTGAGTGACCCGTAGTTTTTATTTAAAAATGTGCGAAAACCACGTTAATTTCCATATTAAAATAGTTTATTGTTTATATTTTTTTATACTTCTATGTTCCCCGCATTTGAGTGACCTTGTTTAGGATTATAGTTTTGATAACTAAATTTTACCGAAGATATCCCGGACATCAGCCTGTACGAGATTAGGATGGCCTTGAAACAGCTAAAGAACAACAAGGCACCGGGTGATGACGGAATTACATAAGAGCTACTGAAAGCGGGTGGAACACCGGTACTGAAAGTCCTTCAGAGGCTCTTCAATTCAGTCGTGCTTGAAGGTACAACGCCAGAAGCATGGAACAGAAGCGTGGTGGCGCTGTTCTTCAAAAAAGGAGACAACACTTTTCTGAAGAACTACAGACCCATCTCGCTTCTGAGCCATGTCTATAAGCTGTTTTCAAGGGTAATCACGAATCGCCTTGAACGCAGGTTCGATGACTTCCAGCTTCCCGAACAAGCCGGTTTCCGAAAAGGCTATAGTACCATAGACCACATCCACACGCTGCGGCAAGTGATACAGAAGACCGAAGAGTATAACTTGCCCCTTTGCTTAGCGTTTGTGGACTATGAGAAAGCCTTTGATTCGATTGAGACCTGGGCGGTGCTTGAGGCTCTCCAACGATGCCGTATTGACTATCGGTATGTCGAAGTGCTGAAGTGTTTGTACAACAACGCCACCATGTCAGTCCGAGTACAAGACCAGAACTCAGAGGCAATTTTATTGAAAAGAGGCGTGAGGCAGGGAGACGTTGTCTCTCCGAAACTGTTTACCGCTGGTTTGGAAGATGCCTATAAGCTTCTGGAATGGAAAGGGCTTGGCATCAATATTAACGGCGAGTACATCACTCACCTTCGGTTTGCCGACGATATAGTAGTCATGGCAGAGTCGATGGAAGACCTCAGTACGATGCTCAAAGACCTCAATAGAGTTTCCCAACGGGTGGGCCTCAAAATGAACATGGACAAAACGAAGGTTATGTCGAACGCCCGTGTAGTACCCACCCAAATATCTGTGGGGAACTCCACTCTTGAAGTTGTTGACGAATACGTCTACCTAGGACAAACGGTCCGATTAGGCAGGTCCAACTTTGCGAGGGAGGTCAATCGTCGTATCCAACTCGGCTGGGCAGCGTTCGGGAAACTTAAAAGCGTCTTCTCGTCCAATATACCCCAATCCCTCAAGTCGAAAGTTTACAACCAGTGTGTGTTACCAGTGATGACATACGGCACTGAAACGTGGTCCCTAACTATGGGCCTCATAAGGAAGCTCAAGGTCGCGCAACGAGCTATGGAGAGGGCTATGCTCGGAGTCTCTCTACGAGATCGAATCAGAAATGAAGAGATACGTAGGCGTACAGGAGTCACCGATATAGCACAGCGGATTAGCAAGTTGAAGTGGCAGTGGGCAGGGCACATAGCACGTAGAACTGATGGCCGATGGGGCCGAAAGGTTCTCGAGTGGAGACCACGTACCGGCAAGCGCAGCGTAGGAAGACCAGCCACAAGATGGACAGATGACCTCATACAAGTGGCGGGAAGACGCTGGATGCAAGCCGCTTCCAGTCGGTCTTTTTGGAAATCCATGGGGGAGGCCTATGTCCAGCAGTGGACTTCTTATGGCTGAGATGATGAGATGATGAACTAAATTTTATTGGTTTGGTTTTATTGGGTAAGTTTTATTGTGTCGCTTTACTTAGCGTAATTACCAGCAATGATATTTTTGGTTATTTTTCTATTTCAGAATTCAACTCGTCACAGTTGTCGTCTGATGAGAACGAAGTGGTCGTGTCTCTGCCTGACTCCGTAGCCACCTCTAATCGTCGCGTCAGCTTCGTGGTGTTCCGCAACGACCGTGCCTTCCAAGGAGCCCACGATCACTACACCGTCAACAGCAGAGTTCTCAGCGTCAATGTCGAGAATCTTACTGAGTTTTCGCCTGGAGAGGTGAGTCGTATTCTTCAGCTGACTGACTTGACAAATTTCTGGAGGCTTAGTGACTTTCCTTCGTGACGGGCATGTTAAAGTTACTTGCGTCAAAAAGTGAATTCTTTTCTCGTCAGTGTCCCCAACTACAAGTCCCTTTCCCAAAATTTAAACAAAGTTTTTCTTCTCAATTTATTCAAAAAATTTTTTTTTTTTAGATTTTACAAACCTACATACATACATAAAGTGATTTTTATTAGTTGCGATATTCAGTTGGTCGAAGTTATTTTTAGATGTATCGCTATGAATAGTGTAGCTATCATATAGGCAAATCGTAGGTTATCACTTTTTTTTGTTGTTGTTCCACCTGTACTTCCCCCAACACAAGTCAGGGACATTGTCAAGGTGTTATCACTTTAGGATATAGGTAACTAATAGAACGAATCATCCAAATCATGAAAGTGTTTCAATAAAGCTATTTCACATTGCGGCCCGTAGAAAGAAAGTGTCCTGAAACGAAAATACTAGAAATCAATTAATTCAGATTTTTTTTCCAGGTGATCGATATCCACCTCATGCCATTGACACACGAGCTGGAGCGTAACCAGAGTCGATCCTGCGGCTACTGGCTCTTCAACGAGGACGGCGGCGGTATCTGGTCACAAGACGGCTGCACCTTTATCCGCGCCACACGGGCAGGTCTACTAGACACTTGTCGCTGCGACCACTTGACACATTTTGCGGAGATTCTTGTTCCACGTACTGTGTTTTCCGAGCAAAATGAAACTGCATTAGAAATATTATCCATCATCGGATGCTGTGTTTCAATATTTGGCTTATTACTCATCGGTGTAACTGCGGTAATGTTCCGCTCCTGGAGAAGAGACTACAGCAACAAAATTTGGCTTCAACTATGTGTATCGATATTGATCCTGTCTATCTGTTTCTTGATTGTCGTATTCGCTAGATTCCAAGCGAATAATATCGGCTGCGTATTGACCGGTGTTGCTTTACACTACTCGGTGTTATCTTCATTCTGCTGGATGTTAGTAGCCGCTGTTTTATCTTATAGAAGACTAGTGTTAGTTTTCAGTCGCGATGCTTCTCATAAACTGTTGAGAGCATCGGCTTTTGCTTGGGGAGCTCCCTGCGCTGTGGTGGGCATCCTCCTCTCGATCGCCCCGCATTCTTACGCGGGGCAATACGAAGACAAATCTCCGAGCGCGGCCTTCTGCTATCCGTCTGGCTTAGCACTCTGGCTCGCGGTGTATGCGCCGATCACCCTGATGTTGTTAGCAAACTGGACGCTATTCGTGCTGATAGTGCGTTCCGTGTTTGGCAGGCGCAGACCTCAGAACCACGGCCATAGTGGTGCTAACGAGGCTTTTCGCTGCGCCTCCGTCAGCTGTCTACTTGTATTCTTATTCGGTCTTCCTTGGCTATTTGGTGTTTTCGCTTTTAACGTGGTTTGCGCTTATTTCTTCACTATCTTCGTCACCTTCCAAGGTTTCGTGCTGTTCTTTTTCTTTGTAATAGGAAATAAAAAAACGCGGGATCTCTGGCTTAATAAGTTAAAGATCAAGCAAACGAGGAAGATTCCCGTCACGTCGTCCACGTACACCAACAGGAGTACGGGAGCTAATGCTACTTCTAGAGGGAACCCGACTCCTGCTTCTATAGAAGCTAACGTGTCCAAGCCTAGGTCGTTAAGTTCTTCAGATAATTCGAGGTTTTCCTGACAAAAAATGTATTTGTGATTGGAATGATAATATAGAACATCGGATACCTCTACATCAAAAACAATAATTTTGCAAACGATTGTCGAGAAAAAGTATTTATAGGGTGTATCTAGAAATGTATAAGAAAAAATTCCCCTGTACAGTTGTTTACAGACAGCTAGGTTCTTTGCTTTTTTCTTCTGGAAATGTGAATGATTCCAGATTAATGTAGGAATCATGCCATACGTCACATTCCTTTCATCAATGACGAGGCACTTTAATTTAACTTTTCTTTGAATTAACATTTTATTTCAGACTTTAATATGGAAACTAACGTGGTTTTAAACACATTTTTAAATAAAAACTACTCAGGTCTGACGTTTGCGTTACTCATTTGAAAAATACCGCCGAATGATTTAAAAAAAATCATATCAATCTAAAAAAAAAACATTTAATAAAAAAAAAGTGTGGTTTAAAAAATCATTTAATTTGAAAATTTATTGGTCTTTGATCTAGTCCGCTTACTATTGCCAATGACTTGCCCTGCTTATGTTGATTTTTTATGTAAAATAGTAAAGAAAAAATTATCAAAGAAGTTACCAAAATATATGAATTGTAGAACTTATATATCGTGTTTGTATATGTGTATAATTTTAAGATAAAACTTCAATTGTTTTGTTGTTACAAACTTATTGTTTTGTGTAAGTGTAAGGAAAAACATTGTCAGTGAATATGCCAAATCGAATATTTATTATAGAAATTACTATAGTTAATTAAGTAGAGCTATTATTTAGTTGTAGAGGTTAAATTTTCCTTAAGCTACTAGAGCTTAACAGTAATTTATATATATTGTAGTTTTGTTATATTTAATACTGCAATCATAATTTATATAGTATAGATGTAAATAGAAATGGTCCGGCACATGCGTGTAACTTTGTATAGAACAAAACCTATGAAATTGAGTTTCAAGCGCTGTGATTGGTGAATAAACTGAATAAAGTTCGTGCAATATTAGCACAGAGGCATTTATTATAATAAATACTACGTAATTTATAACACGTGTTTTTATGAAATAGTTCTACGATAAGCAATCAACTTTTTTGAAGGTAAGCGATGGTGTAATCGAGTATAGGGAACATTGATATAGAAGAAATCAATCAGCAACTCCAAGATTATTCCCAGTCTTTTATATTGTTCCTAGTCTTAATATTAAAATTTATATAGTTTCCAGTCTTAATAACTCCGGGATTGTATTTCTTAGGAAACAGGGAAAGTAACAGAAAAGTCCGAAGTATGATATTTATGATCCATATAACTTCGAAGAAATAAAGGTTCTAAGTGACTGACATATAAACATACAGCCCAAACCACTGGTTCCGGAGAGTGGAAATTGGTGGGTGTGATGCTTAAGAAATGTCCTTTACTTTCCACTAAGTTATATAAACTAAACACTTAAGTACATAAAATTGCTTCGCTACAAATTGTCCTCATCAGGTGGATGGGTCACACTGACACGAAATTGGCCGGTGTAATTTTTTCATTCTTGTGCTTCGACACAGAAGAACCGCATCCTCGCTGTGTATGTATCAGCCCATAGCCTAGTTTTATAGTTCTGTTTTAACATATATAAGTATGTATAAAATGAAATCGTCTGGCCATTTCATCTCAAGATGAAGCTTAGGTGAAGAAATCTACATATAACAAGGATTGCCACTCGATAGCAGCTAATAGACAATTTTGAAGGAGGGAAGAGAAATCTTTCATCAACAATGAGACAATACAGGCTGATATATTAGTTTGTTAATTAAAACGGCCATAGCCAATTACATTAATTATTACAAATAACATTAATAATGTTGTGTCACATAACAAAACCTTAAATGTCAGTTTCATAATAAATAAAAAAGAAAGGCTGAATACAGCAGTAAATGTGAAAATAAAAATAATTATATAATGCTTTCGCAATATGTCAAACATGCCGACATCGAATTCGACCATCCGTCTTCAAACACATTCGCATTCAAGGTTAGCCTTCAAGAGAGCGTTGAGCGCTGCGAGAGCGCGAGGGATGATGAGTTGGAGTGAGCTGCTGTCCGACAACAATACTAAGTCAAGATTTGTATAACTCTATATACAAATCTTCAGTTCCATTCGACATTCATACATCGAACCTGTAGTGTAAAAGGGCCATTATATGTTCGCCAGAGCACCGCTGATGGTCTTCAAAAGACCGGGCTTGATCCGAGATTATAATTGAATAAAGGGATAAAGTTATAATGTTATATATTTAATTAATGACGCAGAACCGTGATATAATAATTTGTGGTAATTTACCTCAAAATAACAGAGTGACATGGGATAGAGGAAACGATGACTTATTCCACATAAAACAGTATAGGGCGATGCGCGCGTTTTAAACGATTTGTTTTAGTGCATCTGTGTAATTATTTGATTTATTTATTAGAAGTTACATTGTTTTTTTTTATTTTACTAAAAATTTAGGTATTTAAAGTAATATTTCAAGTGAAAAGTTGTGGTGGGGCCGTTATAGTGATGGATTTGGTAATTATTTTACGGATGTTTTTGGTAAGTTTTACACTTTCTAACCAACTACGTAAGAAGAGTGGTTGTTATAGAACTTGTTATTAATTGATTCATGATATCACATATAGGATTAGAAACAGGTGATATAATATCCTAAATAATACATATTATAAAAGCTAAAGCAACTCTCTCTCTTTTTTGTATCTGTTTGTTACCTATTTGGTACAGAGATAGCTGTGAACCTGCGGATATGGACATAGGCTATCTTTCGTCATCATCACCGTTTTTCACCAATACGCGGCTGTAACGCTGGGCGCAGCTAAGTAGTTACGTACGTTATAGCTTCACCGTCTTTCTACTCTTCGTAAAGACTGTTGTAGGTTTCAGATTTGATAGCCATGGAATGTTTCTTCAAACAAATCCGCCGTAATATTTTACTACGTTTGAAAATTTCACAGTTTTTTTAATGGTAGTACAGGCAGATGGACATATATGTGTCAGTAACAGGTTCTCCTGCCTTTAAGTACGAAAGCCAAAAAATAAGATTATGTAATTTACTAAGTTGAAAGCTAGAGAGAAGGATTTTGCAGAAGGTTCTGTGGGTAGTAAAGTAAATGTAGTCTCGTGATCCATATACTAACTATATATATATATATATACAGCGTGAGTGGTTGAACATTAGCAATATTGATACAGGGTGTTCAGTACTCGATTCTTGTTCCAAATAATCGAACATAATAGGTGGTTAGTATTTGACTTAATTATCCCTAGCAAACACAAAAATTACGGACACTCAACCACGCGCGTCGAGAGTCGCGCAATCGCGCGCGCTATCTCATCGAACAACACAAGTTCAATGACCCTGACTTGCGCTCACTCGGTGCGCGAGGCTGCGCGGTGTACATAAATTCTGGAGTCTTGAGAAAAAATTTAACCGAGGTTTTCTTAGTTTTTTTTCCTAATTTGTTTCGATTTTACTTCTGTATACGTTTAGATCATTAATTAACATGTCCTTAAATATTGCTAGTGTTCAAACAGTAAGCCTGTATGTATATATATAAATGTTACATAACAGACTTAAATATTATTTTATTAAAATTATATAATAAATTGTATTACAAAAAAAAAAATTGGTAAAACACACACTAAAATTATGAAAATATTAAAAATATAAAAACGAGAACAATCGCAAAAGTTCCGAATAGAAACATAAACTAAATACCTAAAAAATATTTTACGTACGTCATTGTGAATGAAATACGTAATTTTAGCGATGACGAGGCATAGGTAAAAGAAAATCACTTATAAATTTTCGTGTACATACAAACTTCATCATTCTGTTTGCAGGCGATTGGATTAAAAAAACATTTTCTCAACGCAGTAATCATAATAGTTATAACGCAGCTACTTTCAATAGAAGGACTAGACGAATGCCCAAGAGGTTTCCAAGAAGTGAACTATTCGAAGCTAGGGGAAGCCAGTCTAAAACGGTATTGCTACTTAGAAAAGAAAAACCCAGAGCCTCTATCCGACAAGTTCGTTAACTGCAACGGGAATTTGTTCTCATATGAATTGTATAAGAAATTAGATTTGCCGAAATCTAGACATCGAATATGGACCGATTACAAATCTTTGTACAACGGGAGTGTGTTCATCGACTGGTCATACACAATTACAACAGGCAACTTATTGAGTACCAGCCTTGACGTGTATAGAGAGGGTGATGTGAATATAGACGAGAAGATGTGTGTAGTGCTGGATCCTGATGGCTTCACTATGATGAGTTGCAGCGGTCGCCATTACAGATACTGCATCGTGGAGCGAGGCTCAGGCAGCCGTGAACTTGAACATGTGAAGCTAACCGTTACAGTAGAATACAGGTACTTTTTACTGTTTTTTATAGGTGTAGGTAGCGTTTGATCAATGTTTATTGCAAGTTGAGAAATCGCATAGGGATTACAAACAGATTACGATTCTGAGAGATATGGAATGCAACCGTTTAACTTGATGCTAAGCGAACTTATAATAATTATATCTTAAAAAACTGAAAAAAAACGACTTCAAAATACACAATTCATTTACTTGCATGACAAGGTGAAGTGTTTATTTTTATTTTATTTATTTAAGTATACAAAACAGACTATAGCCTTACATAATACAAGATAACACGTAACAATCGATCAGAACCAGACTATAATCCAAAGCATGTATACATCATTTGAGCAAACACATTTTAAATGTTGAAGTAACGCCTATTTCCTTCCTATACTAAACAAAAAATAACTTCAACTATTATCACGCTATTATCGATCAATTTGATTACTAATCTTTTGGGGGAAAAATCCAAAATCTGTTAACCCAAAAATAAATAAATATTTAATTACAATGCTTAGCGCAAAGTTAAAGTTACCTACATTTACAGTATTGTGGCAAAACTACAAATATTTTAGATACGGCACCGTCTTGATCCCCACGTGGGAAGTCTCGCCCACAGGGCGACTGCGCGCGCCGCGGAGGCGTATGTTTTTCTGTACCAGCTGGCCTCGCATGGAAGGTAGATAAACTGTATTTACCCACGTTATTATGTCAGTTGTCAATGTCTGTACATACTCTATTTCCTCTGAAAGGTGGATAAAACGGGGGAAATACTATTTATGTACTTTCCATGCAATCCTTTCAGGTACATGAACACGCCGCGCTCTCAAAAAGTGCGGGCTGAGGTGGCGTAAAATACCTAAAGTTCTTGAAAAGCCACGCCTTAAGAATAATTGATAAACAAACTGTTTGTTTTTCAGAACCACAATAAAACTATTCGTAAAGTATACTAAACCACGCGACACGGGTGACCGAAGGCTACTAAAGGATAATATTATGTGCTTCACAGATTCATTACTTTATCGTCCTGAGACAGAGAAGATCAGACTTGTCTCTAATGAAAGCTCTGAATTTGACGTTTATGAGTTAACACGTAAAGATCAAGGATATTACTGGTGCACACACAAAGACCCATACTTTCATAAAACGGACTCTAATAGTGCTTTGTATGTTGACGAATTAAGTGCAATGAATGTGTACGCAGTCAGAATAAAAAGTAATGAATCTTATCCGCTAGATGACAGAGTGATCGATGAAATGTTGGATTCACTATGGATAACGAAGCTCATAGAATACATGAAATATAGCAAAGAGTACAACGAGTCAAATATCACGGAAGCTTATGACAATATGACTATATCAAATTTCAAGTAAGTGAAACGTATAAATAGTAGTGGTACATAAAAAGTTCAGTTATTTTCATAACAACAAACTTGACTGCTTTCTTGAAACTTAAATATTAATAACAATCATTTAACTTCGCTTTGCTATTTTTCAACCGACGAAATTGTTTAATTTCAATTATAATCTAAATACAAAAAATAAATTACAGGAGATCTCATCCAATAGATATAGACTTGACCGAATTAGATATTATTAATAAGAAGGTGAAACGCCCCTACCTGGACGGCAAGACAGCTCTGCTCCACGTCGAAGTGGACATCCCGTTACCCGTGAGGCCAGGCCGTTGGGATCAGATCTTCATAGAGTACATGAAACCAGCCTACTATTGTGACAAGGAAAAGAAATTTAAACTAGGTAAGTGCAAACTTCATTATGTACTTTGTTTGTCTAAAGTGTTATAAGTTATGTGTGTGTTGTATGTACAGTATTTATTATAAAATTACATAATTATAATATTTATTTAAAAAAAAACTCTCATTTATGTATTAGTATATATATGTAGTATCGTTAGTAGGTAAGTCTACGGATTATTAATCATTTCTACGGTTTTTAGTATTATATTTACTTTCTCGTCTTTTGCACCCCCGTCTTCTTTATTTTCTAAATTTCACTACATCCCATGATTGTCTGGAAGAGATCGCTTTTAGTGAATAGGCTACACGGCGGTGTTACACTAGTGTTACTTTATTTTCTATTGTACTATTTTCTCAATTGTAAGGTGTGTTAATAACGTCAATTAAAGGTGTGTTAAAAGGGCTATCTATATAACTAAGTGAACTGGCGCATCGCCCACACGAGCTGGAGTCGAGGCGGCGTCGAGGCACGGGCGCACAAGCGGCGCGCCGCTTCTACTTTTTCTTCAGGTTCAAATGGCAGTGCGCCCACACACTAGAGTCGCGTCGCAGGCGACGTGGAGTCGAGGCGTGGTCGCGGCGGCGTCGCGGCAGGGGTGCAGTGCGCGACCGCGCCGCGACTCCACCGCCATTTTGTTATTTTGTTTCGTGCGTAGACGTGTTTACACTGTAGTGTGTGAAGGAAGCATAGCCGCCCGCGCCTCGCCTCTAACAAAAACGCCACGCCTCGACTGTGCCGCGACGCCCCCGCGACCGCGCCTCGACTTACCAGTGAGCGACGCGCCTACTAAGTCCATCACGGACTTAGTAGGCGCGTCGCTCACTTTGCGGATTGCGATATAATTACGAAACTCAAATAAAGTTGCGCAGATCATGTTGCCAGGCTGAATGAAGGCAGGTGGCAAACGGCTCAATTATGTAACCTCTACCGATAATACCGAGATTAACATATTTACGCCGCTTGTGCTGCTCCGCCGAATTAGCCGCAGCGCCAGCCCTACTCCGTGTCTCAGGAAGATGAGACGGTGCCAAAGTATAGTATACAGATACTTAACAATTTATTAAAAACCACATGACAACAAAATTACAAAAAGATAACATTAAGTACTTAAGGCTAAGATTTTTAATATACTTAACTACGTGATAAAGTTGAAACCACTACAACGAAACTTTATTTTTACTGATCAATAATGTTGAGGTAACTCTTGGAATTAATAAATGTAACTGTCTAAACCAGTAATATTAAGTATCTTATTTGTAACTGTGTGAAAAAGTTGAAATAACTGCAAGGAAACTTTATTTTTACCGATCAATAATTTAGAGGTAACCTTTAAAATCATTAAATGTAACTGTTTTAACCAGTAAAAATAATTGTTTTAGTCGTACTTAACTGTGTGAAAACGTTGAAATAACTGTAACGAAACATTATTTTTACCGATTACACATTTATAAGTAATGTGTTGCTGTTTCAAACGGTATATTTAATTGTTGTTACGTAAATGAGCGGAACAGTTAAAATTACTGTCGGTAATATGTTATTTTAACTGATCAAAACTTTCCTCCAACCGCTTAAGCAGTAGTTATAACTGTTTGCCACTTAACTGTTTTTATTCAGTTTCCTCAACTGTGTAAAATCAATAATTCTTACTGAAAAATAAGTTGTTGCAACTGTGTGAATTCTAAGTGTGCAAAAAAAGTGCACAGTTAGAAATTATTTTTTTCAGTGTATAGGGCGTAATTGTGAACCAATTTTAATTAAACATGGCGTATAGGTTCTATGGATTACTTAAATTTTATTGTCGTCGGCCATTTTTGATAGGAGGGGTGGTTCCCATAAAAAAGGGGGAAGTTTATTGCGGCGCTAATTACCAACCGATTTTAATTATATTTGGTAGGTAGATAAAGACTAGAGGTGCGTGCCGCCGCCGCCGTCTTGTAACGGCGCGCCGCCGCCGCCGCCGATCATTTGAAATTTCGCGCCGAGAACGAATTGCGATTTTTTTTCAGTTTTGGTTATTAATATCGCAGATAAATCGCGTTTTAACATACCGTATGGACGATCCACAGTACTCAGATCGTTTCTAGAAATAGTCAGGTGGAAAAGCGAAACACGGGATCCCAGATTGAAAGAATAAAAGCACATTTGCAGCATCTTTGGCATCTTTAGCTTGTGTGTCCACAAGAGATATAAGGCAGATGTACGGGTAGCGACGAAAACATCCACCAACATCGTAAAATGTTAACAAAAGACAAAGTAGTTGCAACATAAAAAAGAGTAATTAAATAAACAAAGAAAGTTACTTAAATAATACAACTATTATAATAATAACTAACATATTTAGTTAAAAAAATTAAAATGCACTGAAAAAATTTGAATACCTTTGTATTCAAATTTTTCAAAAAGCCACGCGTTGCACCTTGTCGAAATGTACCCATAATGCTGACGGCGTTCCCTCTTTGGATGGCTAAGTAAATGTGCTGAGTAATAAAAAAACTCAAATACGAGCGTACCATAGACCACATCCACACGCTGCGGCAAGTAATACATAAGACCGAAGAGTATAACTTGCCCCTTTTCTTAGCGTTTGTGGACTATGAGAAAGCCTTTGATTCGATCGAGACCTGAGCGGTGCTTGAGGCTCTCCAACGATGCCGTATTGACTATCGGTATGTCGAAGTGCTGAAGTGTTTGTACAACAACGCCACCATGTCGGTCCGAGTAAGTACAAGACGGGGAGCACAATTCAGTTATTCAAAACTGATCCGTAACTGAACCTTGTGCGAAGCATTTCCTGTCGACTGTTATCTTTTTTTGATTTAGTAACGAAAGAAGGACGTGTTACGTTTCATCTAATGTGTCAATTGTTTACCGCCGGTTTGGAAGATGCTTACAAGCTTCTGGAATGAAAAGGGCTCGGCATCAATATTAATGGCGAGTACATCACTCACCTTCGGTTTGCCGACGATATAGTAGTCATGGCAGAGTCGATGGAAGACTTCAGTACGATGCTCGAAGACCTCGATAGAATTTCCCAACGGGTGGGCCTCAAAATGAACATGGACAAAACGAAGATTATGTAGAACGCCCATGTAGTGCCCACCCCAATATCTGCGGGGAACTCCACTCTTGAAGTTGTTGACGAATACGTCTACCTAGGACAAACGGTCCAATTAGGCAGGTCCAACTTGCGAGAGAGGTCAATCGTCGTATCCAACTCGGCTGGGCAGCGTTCGGGAAACTTAAAAGCGTCTTCTCGTCTAATATACCCCAGTCCCTCAAGTCGAAAGTTTACAACCAGTGTGTGTTACCAGTGATGACTTACGGCACTGAAACGTGGTCCCTAACTATGGGCCTTATAAGGAAGCTCAAGGTCGCGCAACGAGCTATGGAGAGGGCTATGCTCGGTGTCACTCTACGGATCGAATAAGAAATGAAGAGATACGTAGACGTACAAAAGTCATCGATATAGCACAGAGGATTAGCAAGTTGAAATGGCAGTGGGCAGGGCACATAGCACGTAGAACTGATGGCCGATGGGACCGAAAGGTTCTCGAGTGGAGACCACGCACCGGCAAGCGCAGCGTAGGAAGACCAGCCACGAGATGGGCAGATGACCTCATACAAGTGGCGGGAAGACGCTGGATGCAAGCCGCTTCCAATCGGTCTTTTTGGAAATCCATGGGGGAGGCCTATGTCCAGCAGTGGACTTCTTATGGCTGAGATGATGAAGATGATTAACCTATTGTAAAAAACTTTTTCGATTTTTTTTGAGAAAGTGGGTAAAACTTTTGCGTTGGTCGGTCTATTATATATTTTCGGTATATTCATATTGCCTTTAGTCTTTTTATGTAAGGGTTTAATAATAGCATTTTTTTGACCATCTGGGAAACGTCCAGTAGACGTCCAGTAACGTCCAGTAAAACGTTAAACTTATAATACTTATATATGTTAAATTTTTGAGTGATTTGTTTAAAAATAAGAGCACGACGCCACTTACCCATACTAAGTTATAACCATTTCAGGTGACAACTACACAAAATCAGATTGCACGTTTTATAAGTGTGATGGAAACTACTATGATGGCGTCGAAACTATCACCTATAAGCTTGGTACAGACGAGTGTACTCCGCAAGTGAGTACTATATATCTTATTTCAATATTACTTTGACCTTTGTCTAGCTCTCGCAACTGTAGAAAGAGAGAGATAGAAGTCAGAGTACTATTGAAATAATATGTAATACCTACTGTTTGAACGCTAACGTTACGGTTTCGGGGCCTTCACCATGATCTTTTTCATGTTTCATAGACCTAGGAAAATTAATTGTCTTTGGTATTGTTAAGAGTCCGTCTCGCTCGCACATACCCACATATTTGAAGTTATAAAATGAGTGGTGAACTTTTAAAAAATCGTCGTTTGTAAAACTAGAAAACAACATCACAAATATTCAACAAACATTTCAATTTGATCCAGGTTGATTTTCATACATAAAAGTAATTTTTATAAGTTATTAACGCAAAAATGATTTTTATATGTGAAAATTGACTAGGACCAAATTGAAATAGTGTTGAAATTTGTGATGTCTAGTTTTACAAACGACATTTTTTTTACAAGTTCATTCAGTCATTTTATATCTTCAAAAATGTGTAAAAGCGTTAATGTTAGTTGTAAATGTGTCTCTTAACTTTGCTCACCTTTGAAAATTCAGCTCGATTGGTTGGGCTTGAATTCAATTGTAATATTTGACGTAAATACTAATGAGACAAGTGACAATGAGACAATAAAGCTTGATAATCACAATTAAAAGTTGTCTTGCTTCAACTTTTGTTTCGCTCTCTTAACTACAGATAAGTATCTTTAGTTTATCTGTAGTTAAGAGAATTTGAATGACAAGTAACTATAAAATATAAGTGTGCCGTGGGGTACCGGCTTAGAATAGTACCTCCCCCTCTCCTCCCGTGGGTGCCGTAAGAACTGGCTAAGGGAAATACTACCAGAGATGGGCAGCAGCATCCTCTGCGGAAAACGATATCTACTGCGCTCGCCAACCCGCATGCCAAGCGTGGCGAGTAATGGCAAACCCCCCTATGACAGACGACAAAAATACCAGGCCCCCAGTCCCCGGCAGCTCCGCTATTCCGGACTACGGTAGCGGTCCCGGTCACGGCGCAGCAAGGGGTGCTAAGAATCTCCGGAAGAGATCCGGCTACCACCCCTTGCATAAACGACGACTGGCCCTGGTAACACACAATATTCGCACAATGAGGACAGACGAGAAGCTAGCTGAGCTGGAAGAAGAAATGAGTAGGTTACATTGGGATATCCTGGGGTTATCGGAACTCCGACGAGAGGGTGAGGACACAATAACCCTGAAATCCGGTAACCTACTTTACTACCGGGAGGGCGACCAACAGTCCCAAGGTGGTGTCGGGTTTCTCGTCCACAAGTCCCTTGTTAACAACATTCTTGCCATCGACAGGGTATCGAGCAGGGTTGCGTACCTGATACTCAGAGTATCCAAGAGATATTCGTTGAAGGTCATCTAGGTATAAGCACCGACCTCGGCACACTCTGATGATGAGGTGGAGGTGATGTATGAGGACATTAGTAGGGCCATACACACTTCTGAGACCTATTTTAATTTTGTTATGGGGGACTTCAATGCGAAGCTGGGCAGGAAATGCGAAAGTGAGTTGAGAGTGGGGCAATTTGGATATGGACAACGGAACCCCAGGGGACAGAGGTTGGCCGACTTTCTGAAGAAAGAGGGACTCTTCATGATGAACTCTTTCTTCCAGAAGCCACCTCATAGGAAATAGACCTGGTTGAGTCCCGATGGTTCTACGAGAAATGAGATAGACTTTATCCTGACCACCAAGAAGCAAATATTCAATGATGTCTCTGTGATCAACATCCGATCCACTCGCGCCCATATCCAAAACCCCGAGAGCTTTCAGCTCGAACTATCAAATCGCTTCGAGTGCCTGGAGAGCTGCGCATCGGTGGATGAGATCGATAACAGGTTTGTGGAAACTGTCCGTACGGGGGGCGCGAAGTTTTATAACCCCATCGTACAAATAGACCGCAAAAGCTCTCGAGCCATACCCTTGACCTCATGGCTGAACGACGCTCATTGCAACTGCAGACTTCCGGTGACGCCAAGTCATATAGGCGGCTCAATAGACTCATATCAAAGTCTATGCGACACGATATCCGTACCTTTAATGCTAATCGTATTAAAGATACGATAGAGCGGAATAAAGGCTCCAAAGTGTTCGCAAAAGACATGTCTATTGGGCAGAGCCAGTTGACGAAGCTGAAGATGGAAGATGGCAGTTTAGCGTCGACCAAGGCAGAAGTCTTGAGGGAAATCAAGAGGTTTAATGGACAGTTATACACATCGCTCGCAAAACCTGTTAGCAGTTTGGGCAAAGATCCAAGAGCCAAACTGACTCGACCGAACTACTAGTTTCGGCTGATTATACCGAAGATATCCCGGACATCAGCCTGTACGAGATTAGGATGGCCTTGAAACAGCTCAACAACAACAAGGCACCGGGCGACGACGGTATTACATCAGAGCTACTGAAAGCGGGTGGAACAACGGTACTGAAAGTCCTTCAGAAGCTCTTTAATTCCGTCGTGCTTTAAGGTACAACGCCAGAAGCATGGAACAGAAGCGTGGTGGTGCTGTTCTTCAAAAAAGGAGACAACACTTTGCTGAAGAACTACAGACCCATCTCGCTTCTGAGCCATGTCTATAAGCTAAACAGCTTATAGACATGGCTTATAGGGTCATCACGAATCGTCTTGAACGCAGGTTTGATGACTTCCAGCCTCCCGAACAAGCCGGTTTCCGAAAAGGCTATACCATAAACCACATCCATACTCTGCGGCAAGTGATACAGAAGACCGAAGAGTATAACTTGCCCCTTTGCTTAGCGTTTGTGGACTATGAGAAAGCCTTTGATTCGATCGAGACCTGGGCGGTGCTCTCCAGCGATGCCGTATTGACTATCGGTATGTCGAAGTGCTGAAGTGTTTGTACAACAACGCCACCATGTCAGTCCGAGTACAAGACCAGAATTCAGAGGCAATTCCATTGAAGAGAGGCGTGAGACAGGGAGACGTTGTCTCTCCGAAACTGTTTACCGCTGGTTTGGAAGATGCCTATAAGCTTCTGGAATGGAAAGGGCTCGGCATCAATATTAACGGCGAATACATCACTCACCTTCGGTTTGCCGACGTTATAGTAGTCATGTCAAAGTCGATGGAAGAGCTCAGTACGATGCTCGAAGACCTCAATAGAGTTTCCCAAAGGGTGGGCCTCAAAATGAACATGGACAAAACGAAGGTTATGTCGAACGTCCATGTAGTGCCCACCCCAATATCTGTGGGGAACTCCACTCTTGAAGTTATTGACGAATACGTCTACCTAGGATAAACGGTCCGATTAGGCAGGTCCAACTTTACGAGGGAGGTCAATCGTCGTATCCAACTCGGCTGGGCAGCGTTCGGGAAACTTAAAAGCGTCTTCTCGTCCAATATTCCCCAGTCCCTCAAGTCGAAAGTTTACAACCAGTGTGTGTTACCAGTGATGACATACGGCACTGAAACGTGGTCCCTAACTATGGGCCTTATAAAGAAGCTCAAGGTCACGAAACGAGCTATGGAGAGAGCTATGCTCGGAGTCTCTCTACGAGATCGAATCAGAAATGAAGAGATACGTAGACGTACAAAAGTCACCGATATAGCACAGCGGATTAGTAAGTTGAAGTGGCAGTGGGCAGGGCACATAGAACGTAGAACTGATGGCCGATGGGGCCGAAAGGTTCTCGAGTGGAGACCACGTACCGGCAAGCGCAGCGTAGGAAGACCAGCCACGATATGGACAGATGACCTCATGCAGGTGGCGGGAAGATGCTGGATGCAGGCCGCTTCCAATCGGTCTTTTTGGCAATCCATGGGGGAGGCCTATGTCCAGCAGTGGACTTCTTATGGCTGAGATGATGATAAAGTATAAAATACTATAAAAAATTACTTCAATATACGCAATTCGTTTTCTGAAATATTTTTCCAGTTATTATTATATTTGTATATATACTTATTTACATAAGAGAATGTATATTTATTCATCTAGTTGTTTCAATAATCAATGGATAATTTCTTCTTGTTTCCGGCCAAAGAATCGCCTTGACATAGCCATTGATGAAATAACAGAATTCCTCAACAGTTCCAAACCTGTCACAACGAGTGACGCCGACAATATCCTCAAAAAGGTAAGTTGAACCGTTGGAACATTTAGCAAAAACTTAAACCTAACTTATTTATTAGGTATGTATATAGTGTGTTTCCGCTTCGAGCTTTTCAAGATACTCTTGGTACTCTTGCCTACTTCGAAGTCTTCAAGCTGGTACTCTTCTGCTTCGGTGTCTTTAGGCTGGCTCTTAGCGACACGTGTTTACCTCTTCGACAAGAGTACCAGCTTGAAGACATCGAAGCCGTCAAGAATATCAGCTCGAAGACCTCAGACCGGAAACACATTAGATAATATATAAGTTAGATTTAAGTTTTTGAATATGAATTTCCGCAAAGAAACGCCTGATTCAATAAATTTAGATTTGCATTAAGCATTTGCATGATGGTACATGGCATTGAGTTGTATAAGTTTGTGTGTATGTGGGTGAGTGTGAGAGTGAGTGTAGTATTGTAATTAAATGTATTGTACTAGTTATTGTCTAATGACTAACTTGCCTTTTCGTTTCGAGACGGGAGATCTGCTCGCGCAAGTCATTGCGAGAATGAAAGAATTTCTCAAAGCTCCAATCCAATAACGATGAAAGACATAGAGAATATATTCAACAAGGTACGTTGAACCTGGTTGATGATCATTATGATAGGGATACATTTTACCCAACTGTCAAAGGAAGCGAGTAATCCTTTTCTGATGTATGTAAATATTAGCTGAGCTCTGCGGTGTCATCCGCGTTGTGTTGAAAAATTGTTGAATTGTATTGATGATGATTATATCCTATGTCTTTTTCCAGGCCCTAAAGAATCTCTGTGTCAAATTTCATAATTATTGGTTCAGATGTTTAGCTGTGAAGAGGTACCAAACAGACAGACAGAGAGATATAGCACAAGTTCAAAACTAGGATCAAAATTACAAAACCTGACTATGTTGGGGGAGAATGTTGGTGGAGGAGGATTAAAAAAAGGCAGATAAAGAGACAGACGACAGACAGAGAGACATACGACAGACAGAGTTACTTTCGCTTTATAAAATTGGTTAAGATGTAATGCTGTTTTGCGATCTAGGTACAATTCGTATTTGAAGAATTTTATCATTTATCATTGTCGGGATCACTGACCCATTATCTTATTTAGTTTATATTGTACAATACGTGAGCGTACGTGAACATTTGAAGGATTTTTATTAATTTTGGAGATTGTCTAAAAATCTTGTTTCTAATTATTTATGTGTTATAATTATTCAAACTTGAAAAATCTTGAAAAAGTGAATCCTATTACATACAGTTAATTGTATTTTATAATAATGTAATATGCGGTCATCATGCAGTAGAGAGCTATTTGCAGAGTTATATACATTGTCTGTAATATACATAATTCATGTGTGTTCTACAATTCGTTTTTACTAACCCACATGAATTATATTTTACAGAAATAATAGGCTTCATGGCGCATGACGCCATCTGCAACATAATCATTTAAGTGAATTAACAGAGTAGGCGCCATTCATTTAAGAAGTGAGATTATTTTTGCTAGTTTTTGAAACAAATAAGAATAGGTCGAGCCCTTCTCCCCATGTTTAATATTTATTACGTAAGAATCTAAAGGAAAAATGAATACAGGTTTTATTTTTATGTTTATTTTTCAAAACAACAAGTTTTAGAAATGCAAAGGTACTAGTAATTTGTATTTTTGGTAGTAATAAACTTTGGTTTTAATCATTAATCTTTACATATATAAGCTTTCAGTCCAGGGGTTTTAAAACTCACTCGGAAAGTGGATCTACCACTGGAACATTTCTAATAATAGTTGTTGCTTCTAATTGGTTATTTGAGATTGTGACGTCGTCGACATCCAGTATTCCACATCAGTCCCAATGCTTCTCCTTTTTTAAATATTTGAAATACGGCCATGAAGTTTATGTACAAAAAACGCGTCCAAGCGCATCTCTGCATTTGCGCGGTTGCCCGCTCTTTTTCAAAGTATAATCTTTGCACATTTTTTGATCTTACGTAAGAACTATCAGGGCTCCATCCCATTCCCTTGGAAGAAAAAATAAGAGATGAACGACCCCCTTTTTCCCTAAATCGTCTTATGTAATACATGAATGACGCCGTAAGAGAGATTGAAGAGCGTTGTTAGAAATAAGCCCGAACGCCAAAATACTTTTCATTAATTAACGTATTAGATACGCAACTCTTGTCATATTTAATTAAAATCCTATTTTCAGGTGGATGTTATTCTATCTCTGGGTGAATTGGATATCAAAGGCAACTTTCTTCGCTTGTTAGACGACATAGGCGCAAGGATGGATCTAAACGGGTCGAACCACGCCTCTAGCGTCCAAAAAAATATAGCCCTAGTAGTCGCCGACGCGCAACCTAATTCGCGGGTCAAAGGCCTTCAAGTATTAGCCACAGGATCAGAGTTCATCAATAGCAGCTTTGCCATTATTTCAGGTAATTACAGTCATCGTAAAACATTATTTATTAACATTATTCAAATAGATCTAGACTAGATAGATAAGTCTAAGCCATGTGAAGCCACAGAAACAAAATTCCATTGCATTGTCGAAAATTACAGCCACCACGAAATAGAGAGCTGCTAATGAAGTAAGCTCGGATTAGCAACTTGAAGTGGCAGTGGGCAGGGCTCATAGCACGTATAGCTGACGGCCGATGGGACCGAAAAGTTCTCGAATGGAGACCACCAACCGGCAAGCGCAGCGTAGGAAGACCAGCCACAAGGTGGACAGAAGATATTATACAAGTGGCAGGAAGACGCTGGATGCAGGCCGCTTCCAACTGGTCTTTCTGAAAATCTATGGTGGCGGCCTATGTCCAGCAGTGGACTTCTTGTGGCTGAGATGATGACGATGACTCGTGTTATTTATGACCATAAACGTTTACTTTTTAGAAAACAATACTCAGCGGTCAGACGTTAGCAGCGAACTGGTAGTCTTACTGCCAGATTCTGTGTCCTCCACGAAGCGGCGTATCAGTTTCGTGATATTCCGAGATCATACTGCTTTCCAAGGAAGACAAGATCGTATCACCGTCAACAGCAGAATTCTCAGCATAAACGTGGAGAATATCACCAACTTTTCACCTGGTGAGGTAAGTTGTGGGCAAGATTTGTTTTGCAACTTTCCTTATTTAAAAAAATTAAACGATTCTTAACATCTTTCTAACAAACCGTTTTTTCAACAGACAATCGATATCCAGATGAAGCCTGTATATCAAAAAAATCGTAATCAAAACCGTACTTGTGCGTTCTGGAAGTACAATGCTGACGACACCGGCAGCTGGTCTCAAGAGGGATGCAACTTCACGAGTGCTTCGCAAGAAGGTCTGCTAGACATCTGTCGCTGTAACCACTTGACACATTTTGCCGAAATCCTCGTTCGAACCGGATTCTCCGAGGAAGTTGAAATTACGCTTGAAAGACTTTCTGTAATCGGATGCTGTATCTCAATACTTGGATTGTTACTTGTTGGTCTGACTGCAGTATTGTTTCATTCTTGGAGACGAGATTTCAGCAATAAAATCTGGCTCAATTTATGTACATCAATTTTGATTCTGTCTGTCTGTTTCTTGGTTGTAGTGTTCGCTCGATTTCAAGAGAGTAATATTTTCTGTGTGTTGACCGGTATAGCCGTACACTACTCTGTGCTATCCTCATTTTGCTGGATGTTAGTAGCCGCTGTTATATCTTACAGAAAGCTGGTGTTAGTATTCAGTCAAGACCCGTCTCATAAACTTTTGCGAGCGTCTGTTTTCGCTTGGGGTACCCCTTGTGTGATAGTGGGCATCCTGCTATCAGTTGCCCGGCATTCTTACGGGCAATACGACGTTAAAAATCCGAATGGAACTTTTTGCTATCCTACAGGTTTGGCTCTCTGGCTTGCGGTGTATGCGCCAATCACTCTGATACTTCTATCAAACACAATACTATTTATATTAATATTTCGTTCCGCGTTTGGAAAGAATCAGCTCAAAAAAAACAAAACACAAAATGCTGTGAAAGAGGCTTTTCGCTGCGCCTCAATAAGCTTTCTACTCGTTTTCTTATTTGGCCTTCCTTGGCTTTTTGGTTTTTTCTCATCCAATGTGGTATTCGCTTTTTTATTCACTATCCTTGTCACCTTCCAGGGCTTCATTCTGTTTTTCTTATTTGTGGGTAATAAAAAAAGTCGTGAACTCTGGTTTGTTAAGTTGAAGATTAAGAAAGCAACGATTCCCGGCATGATTTCAACAGACAGAAGCAATGTTCCTCTTACTAATGTAGAAGGAAACCGACTCAAGAAAAATTCAACTCAACCTCTTTTGACAAATGGAAGTTCTTAATGATTTTGGGGTTTATAGCCGTAATGGGTTATTCCATCATACTACTACTGTAGTCCAGCTAATAGTCGGGTCGTTGTCTGGAAACTATGGAGATCGGGTCCAGTCTCTTATTACACAACGCTTGCCCTGGCGAGAGGGCACGATCCGGGTTGTTAATAGTATCGCCCGCAGAATGTGGAGGAAGGTAACACAGCGTGACGCATAGATGTTGCGGGGTTGTCACGTGACACAAGAATACAGGCAGGCATAGTAATAAAATTGGACCGCCGTCAATTTTAGCAGCAAAAAACTAGTACTCTCGACTCGCTCGCGGCTCTCGTGGTTAACAGAAGACTTATTTGTTCCGGACCACAGACATAGTAGATTGATGCATGCGACTTCATTTACATAAACGAAAACCTTGCGTGCCACATTTTTGGTATCGATTGTGGTGATACAACAATTGAAATAACTATCATGTATACTATTTTTGTAATGTGTTGTGTGCCAACCATGTTCGACAAAATAAAGTTTCTGATTTCTGATTTTTGCGCGCTTGTACGCTAGTAACTAGTTGACAAAATATCGAGTCGGAAGTATAAACATCACCTGAAATTAAATCAACCTTAGATCGTCAACTGTGACTTTTTATCTTACTGTTGACATGCTAGGTACATACACTTTTTTTTATTCGGCGATAGGTTTGCGCTTGACCGTCAACTCACCTGGTGTTAAGCGACAGTTACGGTCTACGATGGAGCGCGCTTGCCTAGAAGAAACCTATTCACTCGCGATTTGAAGCGTTTCGTACGCTTTTACTAGGTTACTTGGAGTATCTATAGAAGCCTGTGTCCCGGACATACATACCTACATAATTATCTTGTGTGCACTGACTACATACATACCTACATGTGATCCGTGTACCGCAGAGCCCGCCTCCACCTACCTCCTCATACCGCGGGTGATTCTTGTGTTATTTATGACCGCTATAGCAGACAATAAAAACCAATTTATATTTTGGATAGGACTTTTCCCTGAACCAGTAGGTACCTATATTGTTTATTGTTTAACTTTAGTTCCAATGATGTGTTCCATTTTAGCATAAAATATTGTAAATAATTTTTTTAGAACATAGTTAATTGCGGTATAATTGTATAGAGTATAAATTGTGTCAGTCTAGTCATTATTATGTATTTTAAATATTTAATGATCGTCAATATCTATAAGTAAAACATAAGAAATATATTTTTCATTACTCATACTCTGAAAGTAGGTCTGAAGTTGCGTGAGGAGTGGGTAGAAAGTAATACTTTTACCCCTAGGGAGAATCGCTTTCAACTGCCAGCTGTCAAATAAAAAAAAAACTAGTTCTATTTTCACGTTTCTATTGAGCCATGTCCAACTTTCTTTAAAGCCACTCAATTACAGCGCGATGTAAAATTGAAATAACATAGTTTTTGATCTATGTAAAATAAAATTTACTCTATTTTTCTGTAGCTATTTCGTGTTTTTATTTTTACTTTCCTTGTATTCGTAATGAAAAGCACCCCCAGTACCTCGGGTTAAAGACTTATTTAGTCCCTCGAACTATTAGCTTCACTATCACTTCGTTCGTGCGCCAAACCCCGTCTCGGGACTAAATAAGTTACTTTCTCCCCTAGGGTAACATGTACTATTTCACTTCAGTAGCTCAAACATGTAAGTTTTGCTGTCTGAAATCAGTGAGCAAAATGCGATTTTGCTCACTGATTTCGCTTTTATTAGAAAGAGAGAGAGAGAGACAAAGACCAGCCCAGACCGAAGTTCCGATTTTGATTCGACCTCAAAGACAAACACGTTCGGAATTTCGTCCTAACTAAAGAAATTTTGCAAAAAGATAATTATATCTTTTAATGTAATTTATTGAATTTTTAACTTATTGTTGTATTTAAACGAAAATAAGTATTTGCTGCAAATAAAACTGATATTTAACCTGCTCTCGTGTTGCACAATAGTTATTTGTGCAACAAGTTGCTACACCCTACCAGGGTCATTATGTTACTTAAAACAAACATGTACTTTAACATCTCCATGTAACTTATAATGAATGCAATAAACTATTGACTATAATATATCCTTGTTTACTACGGAACTCCAAAAAACTACACTCGTTTTTGTCACAATCCGGTACCAGCTTAGCATTAGCTAGTTAAATTAAACAGAGTTATACCTGGCTACAATAGTAAAAAAAAACTGGTTGATATTTAATTTTCCCACCGCATGAGTGTCGTATTACCGTAAGATTCCATAAAAGTCTAGGATGTGCAGCACGTAGATATGTTTAACTATTATAAAACGTGTCATCTGCGTGCATATGTATCTGGGCACGTGTATAGCGTGGCCGTGGGTTGAAATAGTGTATTGATTATTTTCATACAAAGTTAAACGAAATATAATATAGGTATATAGCATACGTAGCGTGCCCGAGCCTGAATCTATTAACAGAGGGGATGTAGATTCGATTCCCGTTGTAATTTGAAGTTTTCGATCTGTCGTCCTAGGTTTGGTATTATTATTTTTAGTGTTGTTACTAAATTTATGATGAAAATAGTTCTTATATTAGTATTATTTTGTTTTTGACAGGCCTTATGGGTCAGTGGTAGTACGACTGCTTCCTGAGCTGTGTGTAGGTCGTGGGTTCGATCCCCACCCAGGGCAAACATTTGTGTGATGAGCATGGATGTTTGTTCTGTGTCTGGGTGTTTCTATGTATCTTATGTAAGTATGTATATACAAAAAAAGTATATATGTATTCTATCAACCATCTAGTTTCCAGAGTACAAGCTTTGCTTAGTTTGGGCTAGATGGCATTGTGTGAAATGTCCTCCAATATTTATTTATTTATTATATTTATATTTATTTATTCAGTATAGATACTTGAATCTACCAGATTTACTAGAAATACAACAAACTATTTTTGGTACCTAATTTATGGAATAAATACTTTAAATGTAACCAATTTTGTTTTCTATTGCGACTGACTAGCTACCACTTTTAGTTGAAAATAGTGTTTTTAGGGTTCCGTACCCAAAGGGTAAAAACGGGACCCTATTACTAAGACTTCGCTGTCTGTCTGTCTGTCTGTCTGTCTGTCTGTCTCCAGGCTGTATCTCATAAACCGTGATAGCTAGAAAGCTGAAATTTTCACAAATGATGTATTTCCGTTGCCGCTATAACAACAAATACAAAAAATTAAAAAAAAAAAAAATATTAAGGGGGGTCCCCATACAATAAACGTGTTTTTTTCGTATTTTTTTGCTCAATATAAAAAACGGTAACAGTTAGACGCTTCAAATTTTCACAGAATATTTACTTGTATATTACCTTTTAAAATAAATAATTAAATAACAATAAAGTAAATATTAAAGGGGGGCTCCCATACAACAAACGTAATTTTTAAGCAATTTTTACTCGATCTTAATTAACAGGTAGAAACTTGAATATTTGTAAGTAAATATTTAGAAATATATTAACTATAAAAATAAATACCTAATCTAATACATAAAAACTCCCAAAATGAAAATAATCCGTGCATCTAAACGCGGTGCGAGCGCCGCGCCGCGGTGTGGTGGTGGCGCGAGCGCGAGGCAGTTGCTAAGCAACGGCCGCGCGGGTAGCGGGGGAGGTAACATCACGGAGCGAGCCATAGCCGCGCGTATTCGCGCGAGCGTCGTCATGTTGCCCGGATGTGTATCGAAAACCTACCTATAAGTTTGCAATTTACTACTTGGAATTTCGTTGATTTCTCGTTATTTTATAAACAGAACTAAACTTTGTAGTATTATAGATGATAGTACGGAACCCTTCGTGCGCGAGTCCGACTCGCACTTGGCCGATTATTTATTTATTATTTTACATTTGATAGATGTATGTATGACCCCCAACTCGCCTAATATTAAACGACGGTGTGATGTTAATTTAAATTCCATAACTGAGTGTTTACTATTTTGGATCACGAATCTGTAGTCTAATGCGTACTTAGCATGTCAGCCGAAATTAATATGTGATAGATAGATAGATAAACTCTTTATTGTTTACAGCACTAAAACACTAATTAACAAGAGAGAGCTTAAACGCTAGCGAAAACAACAGGCGGCCTTATCGCTAAAAGCGATCTCTTCCAGGCAACCTTGTGATGGAGATTCTATGCAATAGAAGTGATTGACGGGGTGTGCAACAAAGAAAAAAAAGAAAGAGAAAAAAAAGAATAAAAATAAATAAAAACCTAATAATAATTAATATGTGTTATCGTCATGCGAACATATCGCCATGACATCGCAGCTTCTACTCTATAGTCTGTTCGCGGCTGTCCTAATTTCATGATTGTTCAGCGGAAACCACAGAATACCATAGTAGTATTACCTACTTCCAGACGTAAGTAGTCAGTACTCGTGTTTTGCCACGACAGTTCTATATTTAAATTGACTCTACAACATTGAGCTTTGAAAGGGCAAAATCAATACTCAATTATTAATACTCGATCGAACATCAGGGACTTTGATTTAATTAACCATATCCACAGGTGCAAAGTGCACGTGTCGTGTCGTCACACAAGCTTTCATACAAAGGCTCTACAGGCGAAGTCAGCAAAACTAACAACAAAACAACAAAAGTCTACATCAAAAGTTAGTCAGATTCTACAAAAAAAGCTCTCTTGTGTTTATATTCTCTTTGGTAGCGCATCTAGGTACGAGTGTCAACCAGTCGGTCTGCATAAATAGCCTGTCGTCATAGCAACGCCCTTCGAACCTCACGCTCCACCGGCTTGTTTATTTATGTTGCCCTGACTTTGACGGACGTCTCATTTCGTAGCCGATATTTTGCGAGGCTCAACGTGTGTTCTGTGTGAACGATGTTCTGGGGGGCGAGCCCTGCGCTAGACCTGCAGCAGGAATACTTACGGTACGGCGATGAGGCCGCCTACGAGCTCAACTTTCTCGTGGTGGGCGGCTGTGACGCGCGTCACCTGCTCAAGACTCTCGCACAAGCTCACCGCCACACGCGACGCTACATGAACATATTCGTAGTGGACGGCTGTCCAGAACTAGTCACTCGGCAGCTTCTACTCTTGTCCCTAGCTTTAGAGAAGACCACGTATTGCGGCCTGCTGGAGAAGACAAGACGCTTTCTAGAAGTCTACGGAAATATACTTCTACGGCCGCCAACGTCGCGCTATGTGATCGCCAAAGCGCGCCAACTCGTCGGTATGGTGACAAATCCGGACTTTATGAACTGCCTTCTGCCATGCGTTTCTATAGATCAGATGAAATACAAAGAGAGAGATTATATGGAAAACTTGCTTAACTTTTGGACGACGGGAAACACGAATCAGTTTAATGCCTGTGAACTGTGGGAGCACCGCATGCGACAGAGCCTCGGGGTCCGCTACGACAACCGCGCGGGAGTCTTCGACTGGGATTATCACATGCGACTTAAAGAAGTCACAGGAAAGATATGCTTCCACGAATACAAGCATTTTAGGCAACACGGCGTGGCATTCACTTGGCTCGAGACTGAAGTGTCGCGTCCTAACGTAACTTTAGCCGCGGGAGTGTATCAGTGCGGAGACAGGTATCTGCATCGGGGGTACTTGGGAGATATAGTGACTTCACCGTATATCTCGTACGGATTAGAATGCGAAGACGCAGACATGCTCAAATCATCTCATGGAGTGAACTACAAGCGCGCGACCGATATATCCGAACGGAATGTCATGCGCATGCTTTACGAGTTGGAGAACCGGAAGAAGTTTGATCCAAATGATTTTAATATGGAGAATGATAAAAATCTAGGCATGGTGGTGATGGCGGAACTCGACGCTAAGATCTCTGAGAGCGGCCCCGAAGCGCCGTTGGTGCTACGTGAAGATCGTGAGACGTATGTTAATTTGGATTACGGGAAGGTGCATTTTCTATCTCTATCCGCGTTGGAGCATTACCCTCACAAGCCGCAGTTCCAGGGGCTGTTTCACGGCGTGTTTGTGGGCCACAACATTTTGCCTCGCGTGAAGCCAAGCGTGTGGTCGATGGCGCGCGATGACGCTATCATCTTGTTAGAGTCGCGCAAGTATTTGGTGGAACTGAAGCGGGAAGATATAAAGGCCTTCGGAGACCAGCTCGATCAGGCCGCCGCGACTGCGCAGTGCGAGAAAACTTCCACCTTCGATCCGCAGAAGGACGATATCGCGAAGTATCTTATAAGAAGGAGGAGCGAGATTGCTTCTTCCAATTAAGTTACCCTGGTTTTTTCCTAGTTATAATAGTTGTTACATTATCATTTACGTTACCTGAAAATATTGAGTGTAACAATGAATGACGGTCCTTGTTTAAGGGATTATACTAATTACTATAACTAAGCAACTTTTATTGTGAATGCTTTAGCGTTCGGCCCCATGTGTACGGCACGGCTGCGCCGGGAACAGACGCGCCGCGTACGGGTACCTACTCAAAACGTCGGATTCCGGCGCTGCGAAGTGGAATTTTCACGTCAAGGCCATGTACCGTAGATATGGGGCTGGACCCTTACTGCGGTACTAACAGTAATCTCGAAAACGCAAAAAATACCTATTCCGCACCCAAGGGCGTCGCCAAGGGGGGGCAGGGAGGGGCAGCTGCAAGAGATTATTTTTTTTAGCTAATTGTAAAGCAACCAAAGTCCTAAGACCGTGCCTGTACCTACAATTTATATTTTTCTTATCTTCCATAATAATAACTTGTCCCCCCCGGGCCATGGGCTGGCGACGCCCTTGTCCTTACCAGAAGTTCGACTGCAAAAAGGAGGTTCTCAATTCAACTGGGCCGCAAGGCTGTTAAGTGAACATCACTCGTTCGCCGCTCGCTGATACCATTCAACGACTATTTTGATAATTTGTTAGTCTATTTATACATATAGTAGTAGACTAGCATTTCGTCAAAATAGTCGTTGAATCGTATTAACGAGTAAGGAGCGTGATGTTCAAATGTTCAAATAGCAGCCTTGAGACCCTGTATATTTTTTGTATGTTTGCTACCGCATCTTCATTTTATTAACCGATTTGAAAGATTCTTTAAAATAAAATTGCACAATTGAAACTGGTTGTTACAGTTTTTAAACTAAGTATATTTATTTACTTGAGACATTAATGCAACAGTTGATAATATGATAGTAAATTGTTGATAAAATGGCACTTTGGTTCACTGTTACACCTGTATAACATAGTTTCGGTTTTAACAAAATATTACTTTAGTGTTAAATAGAAAAAAGGTTGAAGTTGAAAGTAGAAAAAAAGTTGAAGTTGTATTTCGATTATATTTCAACTTTAGCTAAGGATTTTCCCCCTTCATTTGTTTTCAGTTTATCTAAGGATTGGCAATAAAACGATGTGTAAAATGTGTGTTCATCTATTTTCTCATTAATAATATGTTACATTCATTTAGTAAATCATATAGCAAATGTATTTACAAGGACAAATCAAACATAAAATTACAACGTCTTAACGTTTTTCGTTTAAAATTCGTATTTTTATATTACATAATATCACTTAACTATAACATTTCTAATTCAGTAGTTCGGCAGTGGTGTTTGTTTGTACGAAATTTTCGTAACTTGTTTCCTTTGGAGTTTATTGAGCAAGTTGGTTTCCCTAGAGCGTTTGAAACTACGGACCTTCTACACGCACAAAAAGTAAAATACATTTTCCCTAAACCTAAATTAGGTAATATTATTTGTTTTACATCATAACACAATGTTTAATAAAACTATGTAACAATAATAAAAGTTATCTTTCCAATAAACTGTACAATTTTTATTGTGCCATCAATCTTGAAATCGTGTGTGGAATAGCAAAACAGATTGTTTTCTTAATTTCTAGTTTGATCACTCATTGAACATTATTTATTTTGATACATTGCCACTTTTTATTATTGCTACATCATTCTGTAACATAACTATTGTTGTAAACACTTGAACATGTTACCTGTATTTTAGAATACACAATGTTGAAAATAATCGCAAGATATATTATGCAACCATGGAATCACTCACAATATATCTAACAATTTGTGATATAATATTTAATAAATATTTTTTAGTTGTTATTGCATTATTATTGAAATTGAAATTATGACTTTAAATAAGAATACATTATCAACAATGTCTGTAATTGTATCTACATAATTATAAATGTACATATGTACATACATGTAATACAATAACTTACAGACATATTCGCAAACTATTACCCTATATAGGAGTTGGCTAAAAATTCATTTGTTCTAATAAATTTTTCGTGAATAAGCATTATTAAAAAGTTCAGTAGTATAGTTCAATTTTAAAGAAGTTGAGTAGAGTTCAATGAATTGAACATTATATTATTGAATCATTAGTCTACATTAATGATTCAATAACATTATAAACACATTTCACACATTTACACGTAACCCTATCATAATCACATTTGGTTTTATTTATGACTATTGAATGTAGATTTGGTATGTTTCGAGTCAACGTTCACAAGAGGTGTCATACAAAAATGGACAAGTTAGTATACATTACTCCATATATTAATATAGGAAACAGCTACGAGAGTTTGTACAGGAACAGAGCACTACCGTGAGCAAAATCGGGGTACGGCGCCGTCCGCAATTGACGTTTTAGGCCTGCGCAGGCGCCGGCGGTGCGCTTCGCCCTACACACTTAACATAATACTGATCCAGAATTAATACTAGGGCCGGAATTAAGATAATTAAGGGCTGGCGGGGCTACTGCCCCGGGGCCTCCATAAGAGAGGAGCCCCCACAACAGATATAAAAAATCCAACATATGTATAAAAAATCTAATATAAAAAAAACATTGGACAATAAAACAATAAAATTGGGGCTTCTACACCTCCGAACCCGGTCCTGAATAATACTAATACATATTCTAATAATACTGCTTAGTTGGTTGTAAAGGTTTCTCACTACACTCGGACCGTTCAGACGAACTCGGACGACACTTGAACGATTATCTATTCGTTCTAAAAACATCCGAGTTCGGGTGTGGGGTTATTCGAGTGGTCTATGAGTGCTTGCATAAAAAATCTCACATAATACCTACAAAAGTTATAATACCAGACATCGACTGAAGTGAGGTTTTCACAATACAATTCAATCAATCAAATTCAATTGTGACATTTTAACGTGATTATTAAGAGTTTCCGACAGCCTAGTGGTGAGACCGTCTGACTTGCGATCCGCAGGTCCTGGGTCGAATCCCGCGGCACGCACCTCTGTCTTCGAAGTTATGTGCGTATTGTTGATTGCCGCCAACTTCAAACGGTGAAGGAAAACATCGTGAGGAAACCTACATGTCTGAGAGTTCTCAATGATCTTGAAGATGTGTGAAGTCTGCCAACCCGCACTTGGCCAGCGTGGCAGACTATGGCCTAACCCTTCTCACAATGAGAAGATGGCCCGTTCCCAGCAGTGGGACAGTTTGTACAAACAGGGCTGATAAAAAAAAAGTGATTATTTGACGCTAGTATTTTTTATTTTGTTTTTTGTTTGTGACATGACATTTTTTTTATTTTTTTTCGTTTCCTAATTTTAAGCTCACGTGATAATTACACTGTATAAAATTATTGTATGTTCTCAATGAACTTTGACTGTTGATACTTTAGATATGTATTATTAAGTAAGATCTAAATGAATGTTACACAGTTGAACAATAAATATATCTGAATTTGAATCCATTATAAGTGTTGTTGTAGGCACTGAGTGTCGCTAGGTTGACTAAGTATATGATGAACTCGGACGATACTTGTACCGTGAACACGGATAGTGTTGTCCGAGTTCGTCTGTGTAGTTCAGAATGAATTGCTTCAATTCTACTTGCATTGTGCGGACTGAATTTATAGATTGTGAAATACGCTTCCTGAGTCTTCGCCGATTGACATAATATTAGTGTCTTTAAATCGCGAGTGAATTAGTTTCTTCCGAGTAAGCGCGCTCCATCGAAGACCGTAATGTCGCTTTACATCAGGTGAGTTGACGGTCAAGCGCAAATCTATTCCAGCATAAAAAAAACCCGAGCGGCACTCGATAAGTACACCGTATAAGTACACATTGATCGTAATGACATTAAAACTAATTTTAATGATAAAGATCTCGACTGAAGCGAGGTTTTCACTTTGAGTGCTCTCAGACTGTGTGTCGCTCGAACACGGACCTACTCGGACGATACCTAGATAAGTGTACATGTATAGAGTATTGTCAGAGTTCGTTTCGTCGTCTGAGTGACATTTAGGCACGCATACAATTAATCATACACATATTATAGATAATAATAGAGATCAGATAATGTTATACACAGAGTAGAGTATATACCTATATATAAATATAAATAACATAACTTAAAAACAAGGCTTCAAACTAATGTGAAACGTGTTATACGTAGCACTTGTTTATGAAATAATAATAAAATATAAATAAGCTAACATCTAATAATTAACCTAAGAAGCGCACTACCGCCGCCGGCGTTATCAGAACATGACCGCGCGCACGCGCCGCCTGCTGGCCGCAGGCACTCGCTCATACGTTCGCTATGAACAAACTTACACACACGTGACACTGGAACAGTTCTCAGAATAGGGATGAATTGATTACGGCGTGCAGAGCACGTGCGGCGTGGAGACACCGCGGCTCGCGCGCTCCCGTGACAGACGCGGGCCGCAGTCCCCCGCGCGCCCCCGGGACTGACGCGGGCCGCAGTCTCCTGCGCGCCCCTGGACAGACGCTAGCGAGTGCCGCGCTCAGCCACAGAGTATTGCAATCACATCTACCCTGTACGTGTTTACAGTATTTATTTAGAATTACTTACATTTAACGAATATCTATGAATACAGGGGAATAGATGAGCTGACCTCACAGAGCGCCAGTTAACTTGATGTCGGTCGATACGGCAGTCGATAAGTGACTGAGTTTACATTAATTTAAATGTAGATAGCTACGAGTTTCCGTGGCCGCGCCACCTAGCCTAACGTAAACGCGATTCAAACGTAACGTTTTAAATTGTCCCAATAAAATAAACTTGAAAACTATAACATATTTAACATACACCTTTTCGCGTTAGAAATCGGCATAAATTCGTTTAAAGTCAATACAATAATAACAGATATTCTGATAAAATTGAAATAACCTTTATTTTATTCACACTAAGGTTTTAGAATATGTTTACGTTACAGACTAGTTATATAAAGTTAGTATTGATGCACGGTGGGGCGAGATCGCTGGATGGATCGAAATCGATGACAATAGATGTACGCAAGTGGCCGACTGGAAGGAAGGTTGTGAATAGACACCCAATACAATGAACCATGCTGCCGTGAATCTGTGTCACATATTAGGCCTTCTCCTTCATGATGATGAGAACCGAAGCTGGGCGTATGTCGGAGAGGTGATTAAGTATGAAAGCGATTGTTGCTCTCCGGGGACGGTTGCTTGTCGCCCACCTTCTACAATTGTGACGTGTCAGCTCGATTTAATCGCTATGCGTTTGGAATTCTTCCACAAATGAGTACTTAAATAACGGCTTACGAGGAAACATAGAGGGAGCGGCCGAGCGGCGAGCCCGCCCGGAGGGCGCGGGCCCTCGAACTAACACTCGTAACATTAAAGCTTCGCTTATGACAAGGTGAGCTCAGAATTTGTTAATCGCCTATCTAATAATGCAAGCTACTTGAGCCTCGCGTGACGGGAGGAGGGGCGAGCTCGGCGCGGCCGCGACCTCGCCACCGTACAATGCAACGCCTTACGTCTACCTACTCCCTTATGGCGATCACCTTACAGTTACTTTAGAACGACGCCACCGCGCCGCCGAGGGACTCTCTCCACCAACGGATAATCATACAGTTATAAAGCGTATCGATTTAATGAAACTAATATAACTATTAATAGTTCAACGTAACAGTCGCGTCCCTCCGGAGGCGCGGCGGGCTACACACTTCACCGAATCGTGACTTACATTCGACGGTTTACTCTAAATTGTTCAATTTACTAAGTTCAGTCATATCTTTTATATACTGTGCAATTAATATTCATAATATTTACATTTCACTTTTTTTTCTAACGATAACTACGTATTCACAAGCGGCGGCCGCGAGCCGCACCCGACGATCGAATTCACTATTTTATCGAGATAACTACACGTGAGAGACTTTATCGTGTTCATGACTAACGTTTAAACTATTCGTTAGGGTGAGCGGAGGCCGCTGGCGGCGGCGCTCGGCTCGCTCGGCTCGCTCGGCTCGCTCGGCCGGGTGGTCAGTGCGTGTACTCCGGGGGCCCCGGCTGGCGCACCAGGGGCCCCGCGTGGGGCCCCGCACCCGCGCGCAGCGTCGCCTCGCTGCTCGTCGAGCCCGCCGGCGAGGGGAAGTACTCACGCTGCGCCGCCGCCGGCACCGTGTCTTCACTGGCCCACCGGGCTAGCTGTTGTTGAGCTTGAATAAATTCATCACTAGAAAATGATAGAGAAGAGGAACGGAGAGTCGAGGCGTGGCGAGACTCGGCAGCGGGCAGCGGCCGGAGCTCGCCGACCGACCGGTTAGTGTACGTGTGCAGTATTGCCGAACAGACACTCAGCAATTCAAAGAGAGAAGCCTTAGATAATTTTGAAAAGTGATGTATGTGATGCGTCTACGGCCAATGGTGAGGGAAAGAAGAGTGTGAGTGTGGGGCTCACCTCTCGCTGTCGGGCGCGTCGCGCAGGCGGTCGGTGTCGGCGGTCTCGTAGAGCGCGTCGTCGTCGGGCAGGCGCGCGTGCGCCGCGTGCATAGCGTGCGGCGCATGCGGCGGCAGCGGCGCGCTGCCCGGGAACGGCGCTGCGTGGTGCCGCCCGCTGCCGCGGAACCGGCCGTAGCTGAACCGGGACTCCTCCTCGCCACCGCTGCCCGCCTGCCCCAGCCGACCTCGGCACCGACTACATCCAATACAATCAATCGTTCCAGTCGCGTTCAGTTACATACATCATTTCATTCTAATTGTAACCATTCGTAATAGTGATTACGAAAAATGTCATTTTCTCTCACTTATACTAGACGACAAATTGCCGACTTATCCTTCCTACTGAAGATCTACAAATAACATTACATTGATTATTCTAAATTACGAAATAAAATTTTAGTTTGAACCCCCTCTAAATTAAATCGGTTTAACTTGGTTTTAACCATATTGTCTTTACATTCACTGGCAGTACGTTTGCAGAATTCATATAAATGGCGAGCGAATGATCAATTTAATTATAAAGTGATAAAGTGTTAAAGTGTAATAAATAATAAAGTGTGCAGATTTGAATTTGTTCTATACAAGATTTTAATGTAATGCTGTTCATCAACATCTCGACCATAAGAAGTCCACTGCTAGACATAGGCTTGATGGATCCATGGATTACCAAAAAGCCCGGTCGGCTTGCAGCCAACGTCTTCCTGCCATTTGGATGAGATCATCTGTCCATCTCGTAGATGGTCTCGCTACGCTGCGCTTGCCAGTGTGTGATATCTATTAGAGAAGTTTTCGGCCCCATCGCCCATCAGTTCTATGTGCTATGTGCCCTGCCCATGCCCACTGCCACTTCAACTTGTTAAATGCCAATTCGCTTGCTTGATCAATGCTATTATTGGTTATCGATCAAGTTGTATTAAATACTAGTATGTGTAATGTACTAACGGCGGCATCTCAGCGGGGTCGATGCGGTAGTGCCTGTCGGCCTCTGTCTCGGACATGCGGATGTCTTCCGAGCCGGAGGGGCTCATGTGCCTCGAGGAGTGGTGCTCCAGCTGCCGGATGAGGTCCTCCAGGTTGCGGATGCGGATGGGAGCACACGCCTGCGGCTCATCCTCGTCCTCCTCCCCGCGCACCGCACCCGCAGCTCCCGCGCCTGCGCGCCGTGCTTCTTCATGCAGCTTCTCGGCGCTCGGCGCGCGCTCGCGTTTGTATTCGTACTCCTACAAAAAAAAACAGCGATCTATGAGGAACCTTTTCCACAACAGAACAAATTAATTTTAAATGTTGTGACGTTTTTTTTTTATTCGTAAATAGGCTTGCGCTTGACCGTCATCTCACCTGGTGTTAAGCGACAGTTACGGTCTACGATGGAGCGCGCTTACCTAGAAGATACCTATTCACTCGCGATTTGAAGACACCTAGATTATATCCAGTCGGAAAGACCCATTCAGGAAGCGCATTCCACAGTTTGGCAGTGCGTACAATAAAAGTGGAGCCAAAGCGTTTCGTACGTGTTTTCAGAATATCAACCATATAACGATGACGCTTTTAGCATGAACGTGAAGCCAAGCCCACTAGCAGAAAGCTGGTAATGTCATTGGATCATCGTGGCATCATTTCGTACCAGCAAGAAATTAACAGAATATTTTGAAAATAACCAATTTAAGTAACATTTTTCAATAAGACCGTCAATGTGGCTATACTTAATCATCACGATATAACAAAAAGTAAGATTAAATAAGCAAATAACGGAAATGGACGATGAATCAAAAGAATCAATTATGAATGGCCCAGGAGTGGTGTAATATAACCCCATTATTATCGTTATAATTTCTCGAAGTCTACTGTTGGATATAGGCCTCCTTCATGGATTTAGAAAAATACCAGTTGGAAACGGCTTATATCCAGAATCTTCCTGCCACTCGTATGAGGTCTTCTATGCACCTGGTTTTTCTACGCTGCGCTTGCCGGTGCGTAGTCTCGAGAACTTTTTGGCCCCATTAGTCGTTGGTTCTACGTGCTATGTGCTCTATCTACCCACTGCTACTTCAACTTACTAATTTGCTTTGCTTTGTCGATTACATTCGTACATTTTCAGATCTCGTAATTTCTGATTTGATCTCGCAGAGAGGTGTCTCTGCGAGGATAACCCACTCCATGTCTCTTTAAGCTTCCTTATAATGCCCATAATGAATGACCACGTTTCAGTGCATAATACCATAGAGAATGACAGAGACGGAGATATAGATTCCGATTCGATTCCGAATCAGAATGAGTTCTGAATATGGGAACAGGTCTTGATCGAATTAAAGGCCTTCTCATAGTCCACAAACAGTAAGCAAAGTGGCAATTTGTACTCTACGGTTTTCTGTATCACTTGTACAGTGATATAGGCTGATGATGATTATAAAAATTTAGTTTTGTACCTGCAGTGCTCGCAGGTCTCCGGAGCCGACGGTTGCGCCCGCGTTCGCGCGCTGCGCGGCGGCAGTCTTTAGAGCCACGATTATATTCTCGTGGTACCCGTTAAGGTCCTGCAATCCAATTATGACCTTGTTAGCATTTATTTTCAGTTCAGCTCATTATAATACATAAGTTTATTAGATGAGCCGACGGGTGCCAAAATAATATTAATTCTGTGAGCCAGTGTTTGCTGCAAATCTATGGTAAATGTACAGAGGTACGGAACAATATTTGAATAGGTAGTTGTCGAAATAATAAGTGACACGTACCTACTCTGTACACGTGCCCACCAAGGAAAAAATAGATTATAAGAAACACAATTAGCTCGGTTAAATATTTAGTTTTTATGGATGTTTTAGGCAACTCCACTTTATGAAGGAAGATGGTGTACTCCAATATTATGTTCAACTCACAGTTCAACCAGTAGAATATATTGGACAACCGATGTTAAAATAAAGAGCCGATGTTCAAATGCTATTAATTTTGATGAGTCATAATCATAACTAAATATCTTTCCTAACACGAGGAAAATCTTAACCGTTAGTTTACATTAACGAGGGCTCTAGCCACTTCCAGACAGTCTGGCTGTGCAAGCAGAAGGTCCATTAAAATATGTTCAACGTTTTGTTGAAATAGTTGAATATATAAAGCAAATTTTGACCAGTTTTCTCAACTTTGAAAGAATTTTGCATGCAGAATGCATTGTGATTATTGTATACCTTAAACTTATACTCCATGTCAGCGACGGTTCCAGCCGGCTCCTGTCCATCAGACTGTGATCCCACCTCCAGGTGTTCCGACTGCGAGTCGTCGCCCCACTTGTCCTTTCCGTCCACGGCGCCGTAGCCGTGCTTCTTAAGGATGCCCTTCTCAGGCAGTTTGGCCATCGAGTTGGGTTGCACGTCGATGAACGCTATGTCTTCTTCTCCTGGAATGTACCGGGTACTAATTATCTTCTGCCTATTTAAAATTTATGGTTATAAGATAATATTAATAGAATAGCATGTGGATGAATACCCAGCGCTGTTAATAATGGTATGAAGTAAAGAAGATACTCCTACTAAAAAGAGGTGTGAAGTTTTAGCGGCAGTGATTTGTGGTTGCTGTCTAACAGTGAATCAAAAAGGGTTGCGATCACGATGGTTATGACTTATGATGATGAGTATTCCTTAGATAAGTTTCAAAAAAATTGTAATGAAGGTGTTCTGTATTTGACAGAAATGTAGAATATATTACAAATTACCTGAATGAGTAGGTTCATCTTCGCTCCCCGAATGTACTCGTTTCATTTGCTTGTGATCCCTGGAATGAGACGCAGAAGTACATTTTAGTGGAATACGTTTAGATAAGAATATGGAAAGATGTCTTCTGATATTCTTGGATTGGCTGGGATTGATTTTTAGTCGAAGTCGGTCACGAGTTTTGATTACTTACGGATATCTACTAGTACTGCTAGCTCCTGCCATGTGGTTTCCATGTTTGAAGATAACTCGCTGCGAGTCTCCACGACTGAAAATCAGAAAAGTTCAATTAACATCATAACTATTTTCTCTCATAAGCGCGAATTTACGCAAGAACTATAGGTATCTGTGCTCAAAGCCTACTTGAAATATATACAACGTGCCTATTAAATACTTACTGTGTTAGTATTAGCAAATGATAATGAAGTAGAAGAAATAAATGGAGATAAGAATCAAACGCTTTTATAGTCAAATATCCTAAAGATGAGTCGACTCTTTGTAAGGAGCTAGTTCCTATTTATTTTTACACTTTCTAATAAGCTTACATACAAAGCTATCAAAAGGATTCTGTGAAAGAAATCATTCAAAACAGAAGTTCAACTTTTCTGCTTTGCACATGAATGTTAAAATCTTTGCGAAACGACTAAATTTTAAATAAAAAAATCTGAATTATATAAAAAGCGTGTCATCGACTTATATGTGACTGTGCTTGTTTAAGTAAATATACTGAAATAAAACATAGGTCGTATTCATTACAATCTAAAGCATTTATTATCTTAAGCATAGTGAATAGAAGCTATAATTATGTGGTGAGCACAAACAAAACCAAGCGTGGGGAGACTGGCCAAGCTTCCGACGTACCTCAAGAGGTTTCTGAGAGAACACCAGATCCCATAAAAAGAGGAGAGAAAGTTTTAATTCCAGAATTAACTGAGCAGTTACACGGTCTTTTAAAAGTTATACATACAAATATCATATTTAGACAGTTTACGTAAACAAAAATGTATTAAAGGAACTTTTATCACTGTGTAACTGCTAAATTGTACAAAATTAAAAGGGTACACGGACAAAAATCATATTTGGTTTATATCAAAACGAAGTGTAACAAGTCTGAAATATAATATCATTTATTTTTAAATCAAGAGACAAAACAAAACTGAACTTCACATAGACATCCACAAGACCGAACTGCTAGTGATGGGATCATTACCTGAATGTGTTGTTGAAGGAATGCATCTTGCCACCGTCCATAGAGATGTCCTCTTGAGAGTTGTTAGAGGTGGTCGATCCTCCGGCGAAGCTTTTAGCGATAGGTTTCTTCACATATGGAGGATCGTAGCTCCTCGACGTACTCTTTTTCCTGGAGCAGGCGTGGCGTGGGAACGCACACTCAGATCAATCGATTACGTTTACAACACCGAATCGAACGGGATGAAAACAGAGTTTGGCAAGACTTCAAGACTTCCAACGTGGTAGGAACGAATGATGAAGTGATGCGATGCGCGGTAGTCATGGGAACTGGTAGGTGGAAGCGGTTCCATTTGACCTTCCAAATTACAGCCGAGTTAATGTAAGACTCTACTGAGATCAATTTGTAAATTTTTCTGTCCTGTTTTAAGATCGTTCATATTCATTCAAAACGCGTAGTGTCAATTAGTTTATCAGATGCTGTACGATAATGCACAGAACAGTTAGGACAACCGTCAATTAGAATATTCCTGCTAACAGTTTTTTAGACAACTTCCAACTAGTATTGAATAGATCGACATGTGATGAGCGTTCGAGTTTTATAAAATTAATTTCTTGCTTAGCCAATTTAAATATTTCGAAGGTTTTGATATCTGTACGCTTACCTTTAACCCGTCTGTCAGATTCTGACTTAAAATAATCTGTAAACAAACTAAGAAAATAACAAACCTAATAAATTTCACCGTTCGTTCCTCGTTGACTTTAAAGGAGCAGATTTGACTGAAAGCACCCAGGCTTTTGGATATGTTAATATATATCATCAATTTATCAATTTTGGACTTTGGACTTTTATCAACTTTTCGTTTCATTCCTCGTGGGAATTTGATGTTGCATGGATAATTTTAATTCGAAAAGATCGACATTAGCTTAATGATAAAGAAGTTCGTTCCAGTAAGCACATTTATAATGACAATGTATTTAGCAAAAGCAAAAATAATAACTGAATTTCAAAAACGCCTGTTTCTACTCCTGATATACAACAATTATGATTAAAAAATATTCTCTAGAATAGAATGATGATATTTTATTACCACTTATCAGGAAGGAGCAAAACAGGCAACTGAGTAAATATAAAAACAATAAGCTCAGAGTTGTTAAATACTGGAAAGAACCGAACTCTTACAATGTAACACAAGGCTTGGCTAGCTAGATAGACAGCGGCTCGAAGGAAGATCGTGCAGCGCACATTCGCTTCTCGTGCAAGTACTTAGTGGAGTGATAGTGAGAGGTGACGGTAGTCGAGCGATCTATATCTTCTCCGGTTAGCCGCAGTGGAGGGGCGCGGGCGGGAGCGAGAACGGTAGCTGCAAGTAACGCGAGTGAGCGCGCCCGGAAGATATAGACGCAGGCGCCGGCGGAGAGGGCGCGGGTGCGGCCGCCCGCCGGCGCCCAGACCAAAGAAAGGAAACGAAAAACGAGTCACAGTTCACATAAGCCAATGCATACATCCAAGAGCCCAGAATCTTAAGGGTTTGAGTCGAGTTGCGTCTCGAGTGAGCGGTTAGAAGGAGGAAAGCCCTGTCGGCATGCAGCGGAGGCCGGACGGCGAGAGACGCGCTGTCGCCGCCCGGACACAGAACCACAGATCAAATGCAGCCGTGGCGCGCCGACGGCCGCGCCGACGCGCCACCACCAACTCTAGCTCTACGACCACAAACGTAAACGACAAAAATAACGTCCAAAGAGTGAGAACCAAACGAAAACCAATCGCCGACGTAATAAAATGAACGGAAACACCAACGCTAACGTCTAAAATAAACATACAAGTATACGAAGGTGACGATTTAAATTTCTTCTTAAAGACTACCTTTGGTCTGTTTTCTGCTCACTAACCTTAGGCACAGGGAGAAGTTTTTGTGTACTACGACTGACCTGTAGCAGAGAGCGCTCAGGGCAAATACTATGAATACACCCCCTACCACAGACATGAGCACCGCGACGAGGAACACCGTGTTCGAGCCGTGGTAGTTCTCTGCGCCCAAAGAGAGAGCGGGTGTGAGTCATGGAGGGGAGGTAGACATGTGGAGGGGGCGAGGGAGAGGGAGGGCATGCGCAGGCGGCGCCGGCGCCGGTGCGGGCCCGCCTCGGCACGACACGTCACGACACGCACGAGCGACACACAGCGACAACACCCAGTCCCGGCCGTGCGGCCGTTACCTGAAGCAGTAGGCCATCCAGGCGAACCCCACGAACACCGAGAGAACGACGGCGAGCAACAATATCACCATGTTCATGGTGCTCATCTTATTGCCCTTGTGCTCACCTGCAAGAGAGGGGTCCCGCGCGTTAGTGCGCCGGCGCCGCCTGCAAGCGTGCCCGCTCCGAGCAATGCCTCAATCAATGCCTGCACTGTTGTACTACGCTTCCGCGCAATACACGGTCGCGAGTCGACTCTGTGTATGTTTACGTTGGGTCGTGTACTTACCGATACCGTTTTTTTAAATTCGTCTACAAAATCCCAAGAAAAAAGAATGCGGCGAGATTTTGAGTTGTTTCGAGGTGAATTTGGAATTTTGAATGCAGTGCTCGGATTCGTTTGGCCAATTGTGTACAAATAATAATGTAGGGAAATGTTAATAGATATATAAGACACCTGAAAATATACAAATAAATGTTAAATACTGTTTCATTATTTTTCACGCTATGTATTTTATATACGCGAAAATTATACTGGATGTTTATAATATAGAATTAATAATCATCCTCGTAGCTAGAGATGTGACGCTAAGATTGTGATAATAATTAATATATTGATTGTTATCTACAGACATGTTCACAAAAAAGACAAACGGTGACGTTGATTAACCGTAGAAACGATTCTTAAAATGTTTAATAAAAAACTGTCCAGAAATTCTCTTATACAAATTCCCAAAATCGGGAAATCTTAACAATTTTATTAATTTCCCTTTTACAGAAAAAACGCAAATAGATAAGAGAAAACTAGATTTTATCTTAGGACATCACTACAGTTAAAAATGATTCCTGGTTTTCATGTGTTCCAACACATGAAAACATTGATTGATTAAAAGACAATCGATTTCATAGTATTAAATTTAAATCGATTAAACAATTACTTATGATTGAGTCGGCACAACACTAAAAGGTTACCATTGTGATTGTGATTTTATTAAATAAGTATTACTTTACTTATTTCTTTGAAGCGCTACTTGACTTTCAAATATCTTGATATTTGAACCTTTGATAATATCTAGTAATAAATAAATATAAAAACGAAGCCAGACAAAACGCGACATTTCGATATCAAAAATATCTGTTGCATTAATTGTAAGTTTACATTCAGATATATAGCAATTAATAATGAAACTAAAGATTCAAAATTATTATGCTGCAGAAGATTGCTGCATTCATTGTTGTTTCGATTTCTACAGAAATATTTTAAGTTATTTATTGAAAAAATTAATATCGCGTTTCATCACCTCATTTTCCATAAAATTTGTAGAGTGACACTTGGATATAGACTATTTCGTAATTTGTAGAGTGACACTTGGATATAGACTATTTCGTAATTTGTAGAGTGACACTTGGATATAGACTATTTCGTAATTTGTAGAGTGACACTTGGACATAGACTATTTCGTAATTTTAACAAATTACGAAACATTTATAGATTACGATTTACGGTTTTATTACAGACAAATATAACTATTTGTCAGTAATAAAATCTAAATAATTTGTTTTATCTTGGATGTGCTTAAAAATGTTGTGAAATTTTTAAACATCACTAACTGGAAATATTATTAAAATGGGAGACAGTTTTGTTTATTTTGATAGGAGAAATAAATAAAAAACAAATCATCATCATCATCATCTCAGCCATAAGAAGTCCACTGCTGGACATAGGCCTCCTCCATGGATTTCCAAAAAGACCGATTGGAAGCGGCTTGCATCCAGCGTCTTCCCGCCACTTGTATGAGATCATCTGTCCATCTCGTGGCTGGTCTTCCTACGCTGCGCTTGCCGGTACGTGGTCTCCACTCGAGAACCTTTCGGCCCCATCGGCCATCAGTTCTACGTGCTATGTGTCCTGCCCACTGCCACTTCAACTTGCTAATCCGCTGTGCTATATCGGTGACTCCTGTACGTCTACGTATCTCTTCATTTCTGATTCGATCTCGTAGAGAGACTCCGAGCATAGCCCTCTCCATAGCTCGTTGCGTGACCTTGAGTTTCCTTATAAGGCCCATAGTTAGGGACCACGTTTCAGTGCCGTATGTCATCACTGGTAACACACACTGGTTGTAAACTTTCGACTTGAGGGACTGGGGAATATTGGACGAGAAGACGCTTTTAAGTTTCCCGAACGCTGCCCAGCAGAGTTGGATACGACGATTGACCTCCCTCGTAAAGTTGGACCTGCCTAATCGGACCGTCTGTCCTAGGTAGACGTATTCGTCAACAACTTCAAGAGTGAAGTTCCCCACAGATATTGGGGTGGGCACTACATGGGCGTTCGACATAACCTTCGTTTTGTCCATGTTCATTTTGAGGCCCACCCGTTGGGAAACTCTATTGAGGTCTTCGAGCATCGTACTGAGCTCTTCCATCGACTTTGCCATGACTACTATATCGTCGGCGAACCGAAGGTGAGTGATGTACTCGCCGTTAATATTGATGCCGAGCCCTTTCCATTCCAGAAGCTTATAGGCATCTTCCAAACCGGCGGTAAACAGTTTCGGAGAGACAACGTCTCCCTGCCTCACGCCTCTCTTCAATGGAATTGCCTCTGAGTTCTGGTCTTGTACTCGGACTGACATGGTGGCATTGTTGTACAAACACTTCAGCACTTCGACATACCGATAGTCAATACGGCATCGCTGGAGAGCCTCAAGCACCGCCCAGGTCTCGATCGAATCAAAGGCTTTCTCATAGTCCACAAACGCTAAGCAAAGGGGCAAGTTATACTCTTCGGTCTTCTGTATCACTTGCCGCAGCGTGTGGATGTGGTCTATGGTACTATAACCTTTTCGGAAACCGGCTTGTTCGGGAGGCTGGAAGTCATCGAACCTGCGTTCAAGACGATTCGTGATGACCCTTGAAAACAGCTTATAGACATGGCTCAGAAGCGAGATGGGTCTGTAGTTCTTCAGCAAAGTGTTGTCTCCTTTTTTGAAGAACAGCGCCACCACGCTTCTGTTCCATGCTTCTGGCGTTGTACCTTCAAGCACGACGGAATTGAAGAGCCTCTGAAGGACTTTTAGTATCGGTGTTCCACCCGCTTTCAGTAGCTCTGATGTAATTCCGTCGTCACCCGGTGCCTTGTTGTTCTTAAGCTGTTTCAAGGCCATCCTAATCTCATACAGGCTGATGTCCGGGATATCTTCGGTATAATGTCGAGTCAGTTTGGCTCTTGGATCTTTGCCCAAACTGCTAACAGGTTTTGCGACCGATGTGTATAACTGTCCATAGAACCTCTCGATTTCCCTCAAGACTTCTGCTTTGGTCGACGCTAGACTGCCATCTTCCATCTTCAGCTTCGTCAACTGGCTCTGCCCAATAGACATGTCTTTTGCGAACACTTTGGAGCCTTTATTCCGCTCTATCGTCTCTTTAATACGATTAGTATTAAAGGTACGGATGTCGTGTCGCATAGACTTTGATATGAGTCTATTGAGCCGCCTATATGACTCTGCGTCACCGGAAGACTGCAGTTGCAATGAGCGTCGTTCAGCCATGAGGTCGAGGGTATGGCTCGAGAGCTTTTGCGGTCTATTTGTACGGTGGGGTTTATAAAACTTCGCGCCCACCGTACGGACAGTTTCCACAAACCTGTTATTGATCTCATCCACCGATGCGCAGCTCTCCAGGCACTCGAAGCGATTTGATAGTTCGAGCTGAAAGCTCTCGGGGTTTTGGATATGGGCGCGAGTGGGTCGGAGTGTAGACTTCATCATACGGGACCTCTCAAGTTTAACATTAATATTCAAAGTGCCTCGTACCATTCGGTGATCACTTCCGGTTTTAACCATGTTGATCACAGAGACATCATTGAATATTTGTTTCTTGGTGGTCAGGATGAAGTCTATCTCATTTCTCGTAGAACCATCGGGACTCAACCAGGTCCATTTCCTATGAGGTGGCTTCTGGAAGAAAGAGTTCATCATGAAGAGTCCCTCTTTCTCCAGAAAGTCGGCCAACCTCTGTCCCCTGGGGTTCCGTTGTCCATATCCAAATTGCCCCACTCTCAACTCACTTTCGCATTTCCTGCCCAGCTTCGCATTGAAGTCCCCCATAACAACATTAAAATAGGTCTCAGAAGTGTGTATGGCCCTACTAATGTCCTCATACATCACCTCCACCTCATCATCCGAGTGTGCCGAGGTCGGTGCGTATACTTGGATGACCTTCAACGAATATCTCTTGGATACTCTGAGTATCAGGTACGCAACCCTGCTCGATACACTGTCGATGGCAAGAATGCTGTTAACAAGGGACTTGTGGACGAGAAACCCGACACCACCTTGGGACGGTTGGTCGCCCTCCCGGTAGTAGAGTAGGTTACCGGATTTCAGGGTTATCGTGTCCTCACCCTCTCGTCGGACTTCTGATAACCCCAGGATATCCCAATGTAACCTACTCATTTCTTCTTCCAGCTCAGCTAGCTTCTCGTCTGTCCTCATCGTGCGAATATTGTGTGTTACCAGGGCCAGTCGTCGTTTATGCAGGGGGTGGTAGCCGGATCTCTTCCGGAGATTCTTAGCACCCCTTGCTCCGCCGTGACCGGGACCGCTACCGTAGCCCGGAATAGCGGAGCTGCCGGGGACTGGGGGCCTGGTTATTTTGTTAATCTTCATTAGGGTTTTTGCCATTACTCGCCACGCTTGGCATGCGGGTTGGCGAGCGCAGTAGATGGCGTTTTCCGCAGAGGATGCTGCTGCCCATCTCTGGTAGTATTTCCCTTAGCCGGTTCTTACGGCACCCACGGGAAGAGAGGGGGAGGTACTATTCTAAGCCGGTACCCCACGGCCTAAAAACAAATATTATATATATAATATTTGTTGGGCATATGCCAAAACTCAATTTAGGCCAAAACTTCATTTTGAAAACACATGTCTTAGAATTCCTTAGCAAAATTAACAAATATCTAAGATTTTGTAAAATGTTTCTCATATCTATAAGAACAAAACTGTCTCTTACTTTTAGAATATTCCTTTTATTTTTAATCACTGAGTGGGGACTTACGGCCTTTCCTAAAAAAGTTACTTAAGTTTGATCAACGTCTCAAATTCTCTGTCTTTTATCCGCAAGTGTCAAAATATATTGAGCATTGCTCAAATTTGAGTACCTAACGTTTTTTGGTAAGCCCCTTAATATAGCTGCGTGCTATAAACACACCCTTAAGGGTGCGTGGGGTGTGTAGTATATATAAACTACCTACTTAAGTAGGTAGTTTTATATTGATTTTAAATGAGTGCGACAGTAGTTTTCTTGATTGTAAGCATAGTATGCTGGTAAATAAGTATACAAATGTATGTAAATAAGTAAATAAAAGTACTGTGATAAGAACATTTTTAAATTTAAACTTCTTAATCTTCTAAGTTTAATAATTAATCTGGAAAAGTACTTTTTCAAGTAAACTAAGTAGTAGTACATGTAACTAAGAGTTTTTCTCGCACACCAAGGCTTCCGTACCCCCATGCAACATATGAACACAGAAAACAGGACTAATTAGCAAAATGTTTATAGCACATTATGATAGTCTAATTAAATTAATCTATGAACATTTGTAATTTTACATATCTTGTATATATACGAGTACAGTGGAAATATTTTGAAATGGTATCTAAAGAAATTATTGATACAAGCGCCACCTAGTGTGGCTTTGATTAAACAAGATAACTATGCAGCGTGCGCCATTATATACCTACCTAAAGTAAAATATTATATCGATGTAAGCACTAAGCATCATTTAGCGTCACTCATAGTTCGTCAAGTAAATTAAACCCGAATACAAGTGTCACTCTACCTAAAACGACAATTGTGTAGTAAAGTATTTAAGACACACACTATACGCTAGGTGTCAAACTGGCTATGACTCACCATACGGTGTTTCCTTCTTGGTCATGTTGTAGGCTGCCTTGGTGGCGTTGTCGGGGACGTAGGGGGTGGGGGAGGGCGGGAGGGCGTCGTGCTGCGAGCAGTCCGGCCCTGTCCAGCCGCGGTGGCACACGCACTTGTTCAGGTTCGAACACTCCTGAAATATTATACCATGCTCAATTTAGTACATGCCTATATATAAAATACAGTCAAGGAGGCATCATGATTATCTGTAGCTTTTTCTTTTCTACTGCTGAGTAGGCCTCTCTCTCTCATAATGCCTTCTGTCTCGGCCATGTGCTAGTCGGATCCAGGTTCGATCTGCGATTATTTTAATATCACACATCTTAGCAAAATTAAAATCAAATCAAATTACTACATTTCTTTTGAGTACAGAGAAAAAATGGGAAAACGTTCTGATTTCGTTTTTCCTTCTGGTTTACTTCCGTTTGAACGTCAAGTAGTAAATGTGTTTCAAAGGTCTTTTAGCTTTGCATGAACCAGGTTTGCTGGTTATACACAGATTTTTACGCAATAAAAGATTAAAGTCCTAAATCAGTCAATTTTCCCAATTTATAATTAACTTTGGACCAAACTGTGCGTCCATCTTTCTAGCTAGCTGGTGATAGCAACATTAGAGTTAGAAATAGAGGTGGCTAAGAAGAGGTATATCTTGTATAGTTGTTAAGTTAAACTAACCTAATGCCATGAGATACGCGATCACACGATTACGAATTCGTAGCTGTAGTAGCTACACATTAGCTCTACGCCGTAGACCCAGCTAATAATCTACGAAACCGTGACCATTTCAGATCTCACCAGTTTCTCTAATGACAATAATCACATAGAAATAGTTGAGAAAGTCCGCCAGCGCCGGAACCCAGTAATTGTTTTAAAATCAACGTCTCCCAGCTGAACTAAAAGGCTCGCACGAATCCGGAGACTTTACCGCCCTTAATAACTGGACACGGAGTTTACAAAGTTAAATTGTTCGGGTCGTAATTTGCATGTAACTGGTAGGAATAAAGTTGTAATTTCACACGAGCTTCGGTAAACGCTGGAAATGGAACGTGAGGGGTTCAATTTTGTGTAACAGTCTCGTTGCGCGCACAAAATGGAAGCGAGTGATGTAATGCTCTGGGTTTATTTTGTTTTACATTTTAATACATACATACAGCCACGTATATTCTCCCGTACGGTGTAAACAGAGCAACATAAATCATAGAACTATTGTCACTTGACGCCTCATTTGACGGTCTGTCAATATTTTTACCGCGGTACTCATTTGATAGCTTTATAGAAAGACTGATGCTTCCATCGCCCAGGGATGTTATGCAAATTTATGGGAAATATAAACTTCTACTTAGACTATAATGACTTTATAGTAAAAAAATACATTTAAATAGATTTACAGAGACATAAAGAGATACAATATTAATTTGTGATAGAAACAACAGTAAAAAGGATCAAAAAAACAAATAATAGCAGAAAAACGCAAACCGAAACGTAAAATAAAAATAAGTTATGATAACAAGTAACAAGTCGGTCCCGACTCAGTAATGTTGACCAAAGAAATCAAACTGCATTTTAATATAAAATCATAATCAACTATCATACAGGCACAATATTTGACGTAAGAGAAACGAGTAAGAGGTAAGAGGGGGGGAAGGGAAAAAATTACTATGCGTGCATGTGAGTTGGTACAAGTCTGAAATCCGGTAAATTGATATATGGATTTGAGTATTATTCCAAAATTTTACAAATAAAAGTTGCCAAAACCGTGTCGTAACATGCGTATAGTGGGGTTCCGTAGCTAATGCTGTAATTTAAAAGAAACCTACATGGCGAGTATTTTTTGTTTAGACTACTTTGCAAAAGGGTCAGTGATCTCAGTACTATAATGACTTAAGAGTTTTCGCTACATTCTAAAAAAAATAGGTCCTTGTAGTTACTACGGAACCATAAAAACAAGCCAAAATAACCTACTCTTTCCCGTCCAATGTCTACACGTCTCATGTATTTTTATTCTCTGTTGTATGTTTCTTGTTACAATAAATTTCTGTCTATGTCTATGTCTACACAGTGCACAGAGTATTTCAGTATTCCAGTGTGTAGAACTCGCATGCTATCAAACTCCCCTTTGTTTCGAATGTGTACCAGTCATGACAAAGACTACGAAAATTTTTGTCATTTTACGTGTGGTGGATCATAAAAACTAAAATGACTGAATGAAAGATCTTCTCGTCAACATCCTATGGAAGTTAACTCGTTATCTAAGTCAATATTAAATTATCATTACTTAGTTAAAATAGCAATCACACAAAATGATACCGCTACGTAATGAAAAGTAATCTTCGTCCACACATCAGCAGTGTTCCAAGTTGAGCTGCACGCTCCGCGGGGAGCCGGGACAACTTCTAATATCAGCGAATTAATTTCGGACTTGTGAATCGAATCCTATTACCTAACTGCCGCAAATTGGACTGGAGGGTGCTACTACTTGTGCGAGCGAGTTGGGTGACTTGCGAGTTGTGCGAAATGCATTCAGAGTTTCCTCACATAGTTTGGTGGTGGCTATAGCTAAATATAAAATGAAGCTGTGCTTAAAGAAATAAATTATTGTGAAATTTTTTAATATTACTATATTGTACAGTGTTGTACTGCTTGATAAGTACTAAAGTTATTAAAGATATTTAGAACCATTTTTTTGTTGTTCTTTAACCGACTAAGGTTGTAAGAATATCTATTTACTGTAAACTCGAGAAATTGTAATTGGGAAAAGTACCTAATAGTAGTTTAGTTGCAAATGTCACAATTGCGTAAAGACGTCACTGTCAGTTGGACGGTGTGACAGCTGCGCTGACGTTGATAGTTATAATTTATTTATTTTTTTCTCTCTGTACGTACCTAAGCAATACAGACATTGTTTGTCAAATTATTTATTAGTTATGTAGAATGTTTTATATTTATCTTTATATAAGCTTATGTGTATGTAATTATTGCAAATTTAATTTTATTGTGTACGCTCGTGCGTGACGTGTGTGACGTCACCTACCGGTCTCAGCGGAAGACCAGCGCTAGTTGTTTACAACTAGCATTATGCTGAGCTGGGACCGGATTGTGACAAAAACATGTTATACAAGTATTTTGTGTATATTTTTTGGAATAATATTTATTTTGTGTTGTATGTTTTTTGTCACAATAAATTTCTGTCTATGTCTATGTCTATTTGTTATTTTTGAATATGAAAACATATCCTGTAATATAGGTATATAGCCGTGGGGTACCGGCTTAGAATAGTATCTCCTCCTCTCTTCCCGTGGGTGCCGTAAGAACCGGCTAAGGGAAATATCACCAGAAGTGGGCAGCAGCACATTCTGAGTAAAACGCCACCTACTGCGCTCGCCAACCCGCCTGCCAAGCGTGGCGAGTACTGGCAAAAACCCCCTATGACAGATGGGAAATCCATGGGGGAGGCCTATGTCCAGCAGTGGACTTCTTATGGCTGAGATGATGATGATGATATCCTGCAAGTTTCTATTCGGTATCTGATTTATCTCGATAATAATTTTAAGTTTTGAAATTTTATTAAGAATACACAATAATAATAATGAAAAGTGAGTTTCTGAAGTAGGTCTCACATTGTAGATGGAGTTAGCTACAAATTGATGGCTTCTAGTCGAATCACCGTTCGAATCCACTTCAACTTAGGAGATATTCCACTTTGAATTTAGTTTAACAATAGACGAAGATTATTTGATCGAATTTTCCAGGTGTTCTGCTTAAAAACTTTCGAGACTGTTTCGTACAAGTAGCCACTTGTTAGGGTTATTGGAAAGTTCTAAAATTAACAATAGTTTGAATTGTGAAAATTAAATTAAATTCGCTTGGAATAAAATTTTGAAGATTAAAATATACATCAAAAATTTATCATGTCTGACAAGCCTCATGTCTCAGTGGGAGGACGTCTGCCTTCTGACTTGACAAGTCCTTATTCAGTGAATAAGATTTTAACATGCTATTACAAGTAACACAGTTTGTATTTTACATTTTAAAAAGAAACAAGAGGTATATATAGATCCCTTCTAGCTACAAAGTCGGTAAAAGCATACATGTACGTACGTGAATTTCATTTCATGCGAGAGTCGCCTCCCCCGCACAATACTGGATAAGTGCCGGGTCGCTCCACCATCCATGGTTACATTTGTACAGTTACCAAGTTAGGAGTGCTCTACTTGCAACAGTGCATGGAAATGCAGTACGGTAAGTGATTTGATAACTGAAAACCACGCCAGTTGAGTTTATAATTCAATGAACTTTCTATTGTTTGTTTACGATGGCTTCTCATAAACTGTGTGGAAACTAACGGGGTTTAAATAAAAACTACCGGTCACTGTGTGCATGGCACGGTACCGACCGAGAGTGACGTTTGTGCTGCTCCTTTGAAAAAGACCGCCGTATGCGGTTGAAACTATAGTCGGATTTTAGACTCAAAACATACTCGTACGTAAGTGACCCGTAGTTTTTATTTAAAAAAACTGTGCAGAGTATAGAGAATGGTTTTAACCGAATTTAAAAATGGAGGAATGGAATCTTCTTGTCTGATTGTATGTATTTTTTAGGGTTCCGTACCTCAAAAGGAAAAAACTGAACCCTTATAGGATCACTTTGTTGTCCGTCCGTCCGTCCGTCGGGGTGTCAAGACCTGTAACCTCGGGAACGCGTGAAGGTATCGTGTTGAAATTTGAACCATATACGCAAATGTATAATATCCTGCTGCAGAAAGCAAAATAAAATTTATCGGTTTCCGTAAAAAAAAGTTACAGCCGAATATATCGTAAAAATCGCATATTTCGACACTCACAAGGGAATCTGAAAAACCTATGGGGTACTTCCCGTTGACCTAGAACTATGAAATTTGGCAAGAAGCATTGTGTTAGAGTACACATATATGAGAAAAATCCGAAAACTGGTAATTTTTAATTTAATCACAAAAAAATTGGGTGAATGCAAGGAATGAGGGTTCAAATTTTAAAGTGAATTGACCGTATCATGTGGGGTGTCATATGAAAGAGCTTCATTAGCAGAAGCTAAGACAGGTTTTTAAATGTTTTCACGATGTATGTTTTTCGGTTTATGAAGGAAAATATAAAAAAAAATATGATTTCCCCCTTTTATCTACTAGTTTGTACGGAACCCTCGGTGGGCGAGTCTGACTCGCACTTGTCCGGTTTTTTTAATGTATGTTTATTGATTTCTACGTGAATTCATGGCTAATTATGAAAAATATTTTTGCGTTTTTTCTTTTTAATATTTCCTCTCAGATAAAAAAATATAGCTCATAACTAGTCCATCCGTTTGTGAGCTACGATGTCACAGACAGATACACACGTCAAACTTATGATACCCCTCTTTTTGGGTCGTGGGTTAAAAACTACTCTAGAAGTACAACAAACATAGATTTGTCTAAAAACATTTTAATGTATCAGCGTACTTGTACCAAGTAATACATAAGTTAGTTTCCTCTGTGTCTGTGACAGATCTAAAAATAGCGGATACCTAAGTCATAATTATGCAGTTAGCCACTTAACAACCGAACCTGCATAAGTATGCAGGTTCGGTTGCGCTGGCGTTAAACTCGCAATACGATTTACAAAGTTACCCATAAACGAGTTTATACAAGTGAATTACGAGTCTCGTATGCAATCACCAACATATGCTAACTTAGAAATATGCTCTCTATCAATACATAAAATAACTCTCTACCAATACACTGAAGCCCTGAAATATCGATCAAAAGCCTCACTTTTCGCAGGTTTTCGGTTGTCACAAACTTTTCGATTGAACAAGTTTTTTTTGGCTTATTGAGTTACGCACAAAGAAAAATCCCGGCAAGTTCACACGTTCCTCCCCTTGTATTATTGCGAAATTGAGCGTACCGCTTCCCGGAATGTATTGCGGAAGGAAGCCTTAGCATTCGGGAGAAATTATAATTTCTGGTAAAGCTATCGGTCCCGATACAATCACGGAGCGATCCAGTATAAATTCGGGCACAATTTGCCCGCATGCTCTCCCCCCACCCCTCAGGTGCCGTCTCCAACTCGATTTGGCCCCGCAGTTGCCCCCTGACGTCTGCCGCAGATTTAGTTACGCGTCGCGCAGGTAAAGTTGACCTGACGTAGGTTTACTGGGTTTGAGTAGTTTTGTTCAAGAAAAAAGTATTGTTTTGGGTGACGTTGAAGGAGTTTCCTGATCTTGTTATTTGTATTCAGGTGTATATATTGAGTTCAGGCATTTTTTTGGTTATTCTATTCCAAGTAGTTAAAGTAAGGAACTCGTCTACTTGTTCTAGGCTGTTGTCATTATTATGATTAGGATTACACTTGTATTGTTGTCTAAAAGATAAAACAAGTGTGATCATGTGTGTATGTGTATGTTTTTTTTTTAACATTGAGCACCCGATATTTCGGCACAGTTGTATCATCATTACGCATTAATAACGTTTAATTTGAAGAATGCAGATAATCGTAAAACTAAGCACAGATACAAAAACGATCTATTTATTACCTTTCCAAACAAAATATTTTTTTTGATGTAAGTATATCAATAGCGCCGGCCATCTGCAGTCTAAATCAACCCACTTTCCCCATCATTCCAATACTTCTCTCCACAAAAAAAGTGCTTAGGGTTTATTTCAGACCGTCGCTGTACATGGTGCGCGGAACAAAACAATACTTATCAGGAACCTTAAAAATCTCCAATATGAAAAAACGGTCGAACCGATTTTAACGAAAAACTCTCGATTAAATCCTCCTTCAAACAAAAAAAACAACTATATTAAAATCGGTCTGTCCGTTTGATAGCTATGATGCCTTGATAAACGCACCGAGATACAGAAACACACGTCAAACTTATAACATCCCCTATTTGGGTCGGGGTAAAAATCGAACCATATGCCATTTAGCAATATAGCATTAATAATAAAACAGTGTAGGTAAATAAGTAAATAACATTTAAAATCTTATAGAATGAGAGAGACTATTTAGACTAAGAGAGTAATCAACTAGTCAACAAGACGAATATGGTTGAAGTATCTATATATGAAAAATTAAAAAACTCGCCTGCTTGCTTTCTTTAAAACTATTTCATAATAAGTGAATCAATTGTATTCTAAATGAAATAAAGTATCTTAAACTGCAACCTTAAAAACGTATCTTAACCGAGCTTCAAGACCTAATTCCACTCTCCCAATTTCACTACAGAACTACGAGGAGAGTCGGCGCATTACCACCCATTTCTCACTGAAATTTCAAAAATCCGCACTCAGTGATATCGGTCCCCGTTTTTCACGCGTACTGCACAGGTATGGTTTTTTTTGCCGCCGTCTCTGTTTCCTGATCTTGGTATTTTCAAGGCTAGAGTGAATAGATATCTTCTAGATCGGCGAGCTCCATCCTCGGCCACACCGTCACTTAACATCGAGCGAGTTGGTGGTAAATCGTAGATCTATCCAACATAAAAAAGTAATTTCATTTGTAATAATGAAAAGGAGTTTTTAATAATAAGTTTGGGTGATCATTTCAAAGTTGGCCGGATATGAAAACTTTGTGAAAACAAATCCCACAAAAACACCGTTGGTTCGACATGGTTTATTTTACCCTTTACCCTTCTCAAGAGTTGAAATCAATATGTTTTCAATCTGGTTTAAAATTGGGGCAAGCCCGATGCGTTGAAAATTTAACACAATAATAATATAACTTCGTATATTTTCTGTAACCTTGTTTTTTGTGTGTTTTTTTTTATAATGAGCGATAAGCGATATTTAGATATGCACTTGAAATTTAAAAATTCTGAATTACATATCTCTTATGTATTATACTATGTTATGACAATGTTTTTTTTTAAGTATATAAATCTCACATTTATTTATATTATATAATGTATTAACTAATACAAATATAATTAAAAAATCAGTCGAATATTCCTGTTGCAAAGTTACTTAAAATACTTGCGGCGTTACCCCGCTGTCATTTCAAAATGTCATCCCAATGAAACACTTAATTTTTCTCCAACACAACTTTTTCCAACATATCCCAAGGTTGTCTGGTAGAGATCGCTTTTAATGATAATACCGCTTTTGGTGTCATTTTTTTGTTTTTTTCTTTGTTTTAATTGTATTATTACTTTATGTGGTGTCAATAAAGTGTTACTGATTGATTGATTGATTAATGTAGTCTTATAGCAATGTGCAACAAAACATTAAGTTGACAGACAAACTGATGTTTTAAGCATTTTAAGTAAAAATAAAATAAAACATTTATTTTTCCTCAGCATTCTTAAATTTAGAAACTTATACTTTGACATTATTACACATATTGTCAATAATAATTTTAGAATGATAATGTTCCTTAAAAATAAATTGTAAAATACTTCCCCTTAATCAAATTTCAGCAAATCTAATATTAGTTAAGCCAGATAATACCGTTCCCATGTATCCTACAGGTAGCTTACACTGCAGTAGAGCTTTGGGCAACTTATAATTAACGATGTAGGATGTAGGTAGCCGGTAGCCCGTCTCGACCGGCTTTTCAACGATTTTCAGGTAAAATTATTTCCTATATTGCCTGCACCCGTGAACAAGCTGCAACTAAATTTTGGTTATAATATGGGTACTTAGTGTTTTAGTTCAGTGGTTAATTTGTTTAGGTGATATTTTGTACCTACTTTTGGCTTAGAGGAATCGTGGAAACTTGAATTTTCGAAGGTATGCTACGAATTTTTCAATACAACAACACAATAGGATAAAACTTGTTTTGTATCCCTAAATATTATCTGATTTTCAAAATTAATTACATATATGATTGTAACCATATGTGACTAGGCTTCTATGTTAGGTTTTTGTGTTTCGTTTTTTTTAATTCCCAAATTAAAACACAAATACATTGAAGCTAAGCCATTTGTGATTCTAATCAGATTTTTTTTATCGACAGTGGACAATGTCTAGGCCATGGACTCTAGGGAGTCTAGGGCCTCTAGGGTCTCTAGGGGTTCTAGGTAGAAATTATTTTTCTCGTTTTGTGAACGTGTGTGCGATAAACCTTTCTCAAAAACAAACTAAATCAGTTTAAACAATTATCTTTAGCAGCTCAAATTGTTTTTTTATGTCTGTGGCAATAAACGGCTGTTTCTGAACGAAACATTTTTAAAATGCGAGTTGTTCAAACAAATATTTTAAAAACAGAACACAGACCGGCAGAACACAGTGTGTCGTGAAACCAATTAAAATTTAACTACAATTATTACCTAGTTAAATTTAATCCTGAGCGAGTGGTTCGGAACGACAAACGTATTTTAATCAAGGCTTTAATTACCAATTACATTAGCGTGTGTATCTGTACGAATGTCCGGTGGTAGTTGCCAGGGGCGGATTTTAGGACGTGACATGAGCCAAATAGGTTTTGCTTAAATGGTTAATTCATATATTATAGTTTACGTTTGGACAGATAACTATCGTACTTAAAAATGGAACTAATGTTTCGGTTGAACAAAATAATGAAATAAGTACAGCAACGCCCTCTAATACACATTAGTCCTCTATCTGAACAGGTTTTACAGTTTTGATACAAATGTAAGTCTAACTATCGGGTGCAGTAAATAATATGCTCGTATTGGCTGGTGACAGCCTTTTGAGGACTTGGGATTTGAGGTAATTTGACCACTAGCATAAATGTTCCATAATTTTTAAGTGTTTTTCAAGCTTAAGGATCAAGCGTGTGTTACAGGTAGCTCCACCAACGCTTGATTGGTTTAGCAAAATACTGTTCAGAAGTTTATCATGGTTGGTTACAGTAAGATCTCAAACTCGTTTTCGACTAGTTTTTCACAACTGCGCCATCCGAGTATATTCTATATTTATGCGGTCCTAAAGTCCTAACAATCTCATCACAAAACTTGTAGCCGTAAAGAGAGACGACGCATTATTTAGCAAGTTTGTCCCGCGGCCGCCGGGCTCGGCTCGGCTCGGCTCGGCTCGGCTCGGCTCGGCTCGGCTCGTAAAGCAAAAATGTAATAACTGGCTCGCAGCGTATCGAGCCACTCAAACTATTACTAACTCACAACGGCGCTACCGACCACAGTTTGTCGCAGATTTAAACTGACACTGTTACAGGACTACGTTTTTAGGTCGCGTACAATGACGTTATTATCATATGGACGCAAAGTCCTAAAACACTTACCAAACGTACTATGAGTTGAGTTATGCGGTCTAATCGCTTTTCCATATATATTCTTCTTTTCGTTCGCACTGAACCGACAATAATAAATATGTTGGATCACACAGATCATCATTATCATCTCAGCCATAAGAAGTCCACTGCTGGACATAGGCCTCCAATGGATTTCCAAAAAGACCGATTGGAAGCGGCTTGCATCCAGCGTCTTCCCGCCACTTTTAGGTATGAGGTCATCTGTCCACCTCATTGCTGGTCTTCCTAGCCGGTACGTGGCCTCCACTCAAGAACCTTTCGGCCCCATCGGCCATCAGTTCTACGTGCTATGTGCCTTGCTCACTGCCACTTCAACTTCACACAGACACACAGATATCTAACCCTAAACTAAACAAAGCTTGCTATTGAAACTATATATGTAGTTGATAGAATATTTAACTTGTAATGTTTTTGTGAATACATTCTTATGATTCTTATATGTATAGAAACACCTAAACACAGAACAAACATACATGCTCAACAAACAAATATACATCTCAGGTGGGGATCGAACCCACGACCTACAGCTTAGAAGGCGCTTTTAGGCGACTCTGAGATTAGGTACTTTACTCAGAAAATTGCAGTTCGATTTTATGTTCTCAATGAGAATCACAATGGGCTTGCTACCAATCAATGGGAAGCACAACAAAGTACTAGTAGGTAAGCAAGTTCGTATAGACTGAGTGGCCAGCCCTAGTGTCAGAGTTATTAAGCCGCCGAAAGACCTCTGACCTGGCTTGATGATTGAAACAACCGGGACCTACAATTTAACGTGGCATCCGACCCACAGTAGCACTCGGAAAGAATTACCACTCACGGTCACCCATCCGACGACTGCCCGGTCCGTCTGTTGCTTGACATTAGTGATCGAGAACACATAATCAAGCTACGCCACGAGCGCTACAAAGTACTAAATTACAGAGTGTAATCCCTTACCTCATCTCGGAAATGGCTCCAACGATTTTAATCGATCTTGCTAAGTTAGTGAACCCGGGTTTGCTCGTATTTTCAGTCATAAAAAATACGAGTGGAGCTCGGTCGCCCAGGTAATGTACCCTTAATGTAGGTACATCGTTATTGTATTATACTGGAATACGGTAACGAAATAAAAATGAATAATTTGACGTTTTCGCAATTGAGTTTAAACATAAACAAAGGAGGTTAATCGAGCGTCCAGTTGTATATCGAGCTATGATTCGCTGGATTCCATTAAAATTCAGGCTTGTTTTTCAAAATTCAACATTTTGATCTGGTATTTCTTTGATTGAGATAAATCGGTTTAACGTTTTGTTTCACCCTTACAAATATTGAATACCTATATAAAGTAATAAAGTGTCATATTACAACGCTACTATAAGTTTACCCTAATCATAGTTCAAATATAACCAAGAGCTACAAGAGCATGTGAAATGTTAGGGTTCCGTAGAAAATACCATGGGCATAGACTGAGAGACGAGATGGCAAGCATTATTTGTTAAGACCATTTTACAAACAATAGTGCCATTAAATTTTTTAAGTTAAAAAGTAAAAAAAATATATGCAAAACCATAGTAGGTATAAATATAGAAGCCTTGACGTGCATGGTTGCAGCCATAATAAAATATTGGTAAATATGTATCCGATTACGCGAAACACACACACAATGGAATAAAGAGCTGCCCTTTTAAAAGTCTGTTAAAATGAGGTAAGTGGTGGACAATCCTATTTATATTTGCATTGTACATTGTACTTACTAATAAAAATATATTTAGGAGTATTTTAAGAAATGACTGGTCCTGTATAGGTAAATAGGCCATGTATTTATAAAAATTAAATATAATATCTTTGATAAAGTATCAACTGTCATTGTATAAAAATTTGACGTGAGGCAACAAGGCTATTATTTAAAAAAAATATTTTTCTCTATTTTTGTTCAGATTTCATTACTTGGAGTTACAGATTACTACAATATATTTGTAGTCTTCGAAATAAAATTAACTATCTATAAAAAAAATATGCGCCAAACTATCCTTCTTACTTCAATTAGCAGTGACGTCTGCAAAACGGTGATTCAATACGTGCTCAAGTATAGATCCATTTTTAATACTGGACTAGTAGTGGCGTTGAGGTTCCCTCTATACGATTCCTATCTACTGACGTACTAAGATTTAAACAGAACTGGCTCTCTTCAGAACGTACTCACCCCTTTAGCGGAGCACTCGTTGTTATTGTGGTCGGTGGGGCACTTGGTGTGGTCGATGAAAGGGAAGATGGAAGTGCAGCTCTGGTTCACGCACACCAGGTTGTCGCCGCAAGGCGTGCCGTCCCGGACCAGCCCCAGGGGAGCTATCTCCGAGTGCTTCGGTAGGCCCGTCGTGGCTCTGGAAATTTTGGCCACAGGATGTTGTATCGTATGTTGTTGGATAAGAGTAATTCCCTTTTTAGGAGTAGTTTATTAATTGTTATGTTACTACAGATTTAGTCGTGTTTTGTATTTGTTTGAAGAAAGTAGGTAAGTATTAGATAAGTAAACAATTTGAGAAAAAAAAATATATTCGCAAACTATGATATATATATACTATTTTTCTCATAAAACTGACTCGATAAGTTGTTTTACGGATAGACAAAGAAAGTGGGCAAGTAAGAATTTAATTCGCATAACGAGATTTCCGTACTCAGTTTGCCTTACAGGTTGGTTTTTACACGAAACTTTAAATCTTGGTTTAAAATGAGTCTGCAAAAAAATCAATCATAGGGTAGTTTAAATTCGGAAGGCAAGGAGGTTGTACTCACTTGCATTCGTACTCCGTACTCTTGATGTTGATGAGGGTGCGTGTGAAGTACTCGTCCATACCCGACACGATCGGGTACCGGTTCCCGAGCTGACACTGCAGCGACCCGCAGCGCACGTTCCTGGAACATGCACCATCACGGTTCAGTCAGGGGATGTTCTGGATTTACAGCTCAATTCAAACTACATATGTTTGTCTTCTAAGGTGTAGGTTGTAGGGTCGATCCCCAGGATAAACATTTGTGTTTGAGCATGGGCTTTATCCGTATCTGGGCCTCTCCATGTATCAAAAGTAAATATATAAGTATATAAAAAAACAACTAAATGAGTAGCTTAGTTTAGTTTAGTTTATTTATTTATATCTAATAAGATACATGTCAAAGTACAGTAATTCAGTTAAACACAAAATAATTTAACATCAAAAATAAACAATAGCTAATTTAACCTAGAAAAGAATAATAAAATCTAGTCAAATAATAATCAAAATAAAATACAAAATAATAACAATGTCAGATGAAATAATGGTTCGATTATTTACAAAATAATCACAATGTCAGAATAAAAAATGTAATAAAAATTTAATAGTAATGAATGTTCATTACAATCTATCTATAACAGTACATGTTATCTTGTTTGCTTTATTTTATTCATCTCATCAAATGTATAAAAAGCCTGCTCGATAAGCCACTGCTTCAATTTTCTTTTAAACGATCCAATAGAGGGCGCATCCAGCACTTCAATAGGAAGCCTATTTGTGACTAGCGGGGCACTTACATGCACCTGCTTACTAGCTTTACAAGCTTACAAGCTTTACTTAGTTTCGGGCTAGATGATTTTGTACACTTATAATAATACGATTTGGAAAGAACTTACTCCATAAAAATAGGTTTGCATAAACCCGTGACACTCTAATCTTTTTAAATCTAGATTTTTCTATTCTAGATTCAGTTTGAACGACGATGAACCACTGAGAAAAAAATATAATATGCATAGATCATCATTGTTTTCAGAGTGGTTATTAGTCTTAACCGGGAAAATATAGAGATACTTTATATCAGTACTTCTTTAAAAATTTTGCATGCCATCAAAAAAAGATAAAGAAAAAAAAACATAAAAAAAGACAGAAGAAACTTACTCTATTTCACACTTGATATAGTTTCCACTGGTGTCCTTCCCACAGTGCCCTGTCACGGCTCCCTTAGAGTTGAACTGATCGAAGCATTCCTTATCGCCACCCAGCGTCCCTGGGCCCCATATCCTCTCGCACTGCAGGGAGAGCGTGGGACACTGGCCCGCGAAGCAGTACCCCTTATTGTCTGCGCAAGGCTCGCCGTTCTTGCGATGTGCGTCAGGGGGACATGCGCCCGACATGCCAGTGCAGGTCTCTTCCAGATCACATTCGTTGGTGGCGTCTCGGCAGGTTATCCCTCGTGGCTTCAACTGGTGCAAACGAAAATAAATATGTTAGCCTCGAACTTATGACAGAGCGCTTTATAAGCCAGCTAAACGTAGACTGGGTAAAACGCAAGGTCTAGTATATGCTCCTTGATGCATAGAAGATACCAGTATATGGAATAGTATTTTCACTTTAAGTATATATCAGGCATATTTTTAGTATTTATCAGGCGTTTGCCTGATATTAAGCTTATATTATATATTATTTAATATAATAAAATATTACTCAGAAATTTGAATTTCTTTGGACAGTTCAAAATTCTGTGTAGCAATACGTTAGGCTCGTCACAGAGATCTGGACGATGTTAAATTATCCCGGTCATTTTGTTTGTAACACTGTAATTCAACCAGAACACAGTCCTTTGATTAAATATCTAACGAAGTTGTGATACTTCCCCAAAGACCTACCGCTATTAAATTCATCACGAAAATTCACTAACCTGATATGATTTGTTAGTAAATATTTTTTGGGTGATTTGAACTCATGATAGTGTGACACGCACCTGGCATTTCTCGCAGCATTCCCCCGAAGCACATTGCGCTTCTTTAGTGAGCCGGCACGTGAAGGGGTCACAGCAAGGGTTGGTGTTCTGACACTCGTTGATGGTCCCACAGTCACACTCCTCGCCCTCGTCCAGTCGGCCGTTACCGCACTGGTGGTGGATCACCAACTGTGAACCAATCAAAAAACTAGTATAAATAAATCCGGAAAAGTACGGGTTTCACTCGCACACCGAGGCTTCTGTACTCCTATGCATGAAAAACACTGACACCAGGGGTAATTACAGCATAATGTGCTTTATATCTAAAAATATTTGTAACTTCGCATACAATATCAAGTTCAAATAAGTAAGTGTTACAGACTTATTTTCTTTATCTAAAGAGATTTTAATACTACCGTTTACTCTATTTTAAGTTTATGTCACGTGACACCAACTGTCAACGAAATGTTCACTTGTTCAAACGTTTTTCGTTTCTTTTTTGTAGAATCAACAAGGAGGTTTTGTCTCGCAAAAAAACCTCAAACCTCCTCAAAATTATTTACGCAAGATTGTCTCGGTCTTGACAGTCTAGTGTTTGGAGATTTACGTCAAAGTAAATCCTATAATTTTGCAGATTTTGAGACTTGTACCTATTACCGTTCAAAAAAATACAGCCATTTTAGTGTAAGACAGACATACACTGTAGGCTCATGAATAGGTTCCCGCACTTATGGGTGCGGGGGCCTCCTTTGCTTCACTTAAAATGTATTCTTTTTAAGCTTCCGTACTAAGGTATGGAAGCTTACAAAACTATACAAAAGAATACAGTTTAAGTGAAGCAAAGAAAACAAAGAAATTCCTAATATGAGCAGTTATTCTAAAAATGTAAGAGCACTGAATCGTGCATTTACTTAAAGTTTACGTTCGCCAGTTTCAAACTCGACTAGTCGGCATTTGATATAATAACTCCACAACTACCAGTACATTGTTGGAAAACAGGGGGATCTCTTGCGTAACTTACTACCCAACTTCAGGGAAACAATTCTTGCTCAACGACTTTCATGCGAAAAAATACTTCAGTTTATCGGATGCTCATCTAGTTACCTACCGCCTGGCTCACGAGAAACTTGAAAACTTTATTTCCCGCGCCGTCTATTTTTCTTCTGATTAAATTCATTGCGAGTCTGGAGATAATTTACTCCTGCGTAATGCGAAGGGTTTCCCGCTACCAGTTCCGAATTTTACGCGAGCGGGCATCCGGAACGCTGTTCCATCACGTGTTTATGGCTAGATCCTAATTGGGAAAATAAATGCAAAGCCAGAACAAAGTTCACTATATTATAAACGAAATGTTTCAATCCTTTCGAACAGAAAACGTAAAAAGGAATCGATAGAGGTAAACAAACCCTTGTGAAGTCTTTGTACTAATAAAAGATGCATCAGAGAGTCGTCTCAGCTGCGAGCCAGCCACGGTAGCGACTGAGAGCGACAGAACCGTAAACCCCGCGTCCGACCACATCCAGTGCTATTCAGTTACGTCTTTCGTGAGTCGGGAATGAGCGACGCGAGTGCGAGAAACACGGAACACCCGCGACCGCGACGTCACACCCACCTCTCCGATAAATATGTAAGCGTACAGAATCGAAGTGGGAAAAGCAAGGAGCATTATCATTCGGTAGTATGTAAATTTATTCCAATAAACCGTCCCGAGTCTCGTCCGTGTTATTATATATTCGCAAACGAAGAGATAATTCCGCGAGCGGGCAGCCCGCATTTCCATAACTTTTATTAAAGGAGTGGGCCTCAGGAGCGGCGCGAACAATACGCCGGAGCTCTGATTAATTTCCAACGTGGAAATCTGTTTTGCATTGGGATGAACCGCGGCGTGTTAATGAGGGAAGTGTGCTGATGTCGTGCTCGAGTTGTCGCGGCCGCGAGGCGCCGCCACGGAGCGGCTGCGGTCCCACGTCTGCAGCCGGAGCCGTAAGAACAAAAGAGTCGAGCGGGCAACGAACTACCTGGCACCATAGGATACTTAATAGTACAGGTGTAGAGACTCACTCTAAAAACGTTTATATTAATAACGGCTCTTGCTACGAAGCAATAAAACGCTAGTCAGCTTACAAATGTGTTAAATACGTCTCGTTCTATCGTATGTCTTTTATCTATTGTGAAATGTCCGGTCAAGCCGGCAAATCGTATGATACAAGGTGTATCATTATACCTTAACAGCAGAGAGCGTCTGGGCTGGTGCTAGGCGGTTTTTAGGGTTCCGTACTCAAAGCGTAAAAACGGGACCCTATTACTAAGACTTCGCTGTCTGTCCATCCGTCCGTCCGTGCGTCCGTTCGTCCGTCCGTCCGTCCGTATGTCACCAGGCTGTATTTCATGAATCATGATAGTTAGAGAGTTGAAATTTTCACCGATGATGTATTTCTTTTGCCGCTATAACAACAAATACTAAAAAATAAAATAAAATAAATATTTAAGGGGGCTCCCATACAACAAACGTGATTTTTTTTGCTCGATATTGATGACGGCAACAGGTAGACACTTCAAATATTCACAGAGTATTGAGTTATATTATTCACTTTAAAAATAAATAATTAAATTTAAATAAAATTAATATTTAAGGAGGGCTCCCATACAACAAACGTGTTTTTTTGATTTTTTTTATAGATAATGGGACGGAACCCTTCGTGCGCGAGTCCGACTCGCACTTGGCCGGTTTTTTTATTATAGATAAGATAGGTATGACTGCCAATTTGCCTGAAATTAAACAAATTACATCCAATTAAATGAAACTAACAATTTTTTTTGTTACTGTTACAATATATTTCCTGCTCTGAATAGGTAAGGTTTTCTATTCAGTTGATGTTTCTACGTAGAGGAACTGGTTGGAGATAATATTCGAAACAATTTATCGTTATCCATAAATCTGCTTCCCTGCTAGGAATTTCATATTATAGCAATTCGCGAGGAATTTTTGTTTCGGCAACAACTAAAATTGGGAAATATCCGAATATGAAAATTGAAATACAATTTCATTGGAAGAGTCTTGGATTATATAAGCAGTGACTCATGTACTTACGTAAACACGTCGGACATAGATAGTAGTATGTATCTCTAGGATATAAAACAAGTATCTACATTAAAAGAAAACAAAACACCCGACTGCAGAAAAGAGGTAGGTATTTGCAGTAACATAAGATAATGTTACGATTGATACACTGTTGAGTGTACGTCTTTTTTTGGAGAGTATGCATAAAATCGCTGTAAAAGTAAACATCAGCAGTACAATAAAAACCTACTTATTTTAAGAATTATTTTATACACAAAATACATACATAAAATCACGTCTGTCTGGGAAAACAGGCGTAAGAGATGACGGGTAGGCAGAACATCAACGACCATGAGGCCGTTTGACGCCATCTTTGACGGTGGTAAGAATGTTAGATGGAAAGGAGAGGGTATTAAAGGGTTAGAGAGGATTAGAATGTAAGATTGCCGGCTTGCCGTGACAGGGTCAGCCCATCGCTAAAAAGGCTAATTTCCCTCAATTCCCTTCTGACTTTTACATTATGCCTGGGAATAGAACCAGCTGGTACACTATATGCTTTTTCCTGCCAGTCCAGCATAGAAGCGAAAATAACCTGATAGAAATCAATCACTGACGTCGTTCCAGCTATTTCATAGAATTATTTTTAATAGGGATAAAATTAGTTGGCCAATAACAAATTAATCTAAAATGCAGCTACTATAGTACCAAATCTGTATTCTCTATGTTGAGTTCAACTTTCGTTGTGATTTGAGAATCGTGCTCGAATCCAAACTTATCCATTCGGGGACTTGTTGATGCTAATAGAACCGCTGTTTAACGCTGCAACTGTTCAAAGTTAGCAACTTTTAACATTCTGTTTGAAGATAATGGTTCTAGGGAATATCGGCAATTTGTGTTATGGCTCTCGTATGGTACGTCATTTGTTTTATTCAAGAAAGTTTACAAGTTGAAATGATATTTCTGCTGGATTAGTTATATAGAAAAGTGTTGAGTCACGAGGACTGAAGAAAAACACTGTTAAACTGCACGTAAGCCTTTTAATAATCAGTATTTATAGTAGTTATGGTGTAAACAGTAAATAATTTATCTAGGTAGGTATTTATACTTGTTGTTTGATAACATCTATGTATGTTATCAAACAACAAGTATATCTATATTCTATATTAAATGAAAAACAAAATATCAGACTGCAGAAAAGCGGTTTTTGCAGTCTAACTTATGGTAAAACGCGTATCGATTTCGTTACGTTTGATACGCTGTTGAGTGTCGTTTTTTTGTGAGAAAGTATGCGTGAAATCACTGTGAATGGTTGAAATAATTCTAGTATAATCACTTATATGTTACGTTGAAGTTAAAGTTACGAAAAAGCACATTTAATTTTTTTTGAGAGTTGTATTATTATTATTACAAAAAATATAACCTATGACACTCAGGAAGTGAAGACAAATTTTGCGACACCTTACACATAAAAATCGGTCAAGCCGTATAAAAAAAATAAAAACACACAAAATTATTATAAATATAAAAACACGCTTAATCTTAACAAACTATTGTATTTTCATCGGTCCTTGATATGTATGCCAAATTTCGAGTTAATCCGACGTTTCGAAGGGGGTCAATATCATGTGCAAAGTTTTCGTTACATAGCATACGTATGAAGAAAAACAATCCTGCAATCTTTGAATTGTCAAGGCTAGAGTGAATAGATATCTTCTAGATCGACGAGCTCCATCCTCGGCCACACCGTCGCTTAACATCAGGCTAGTTGGTGGTCAATCGTAGATCTATCTTCTATAAAAAAAAAGATAATAAAACAGTGTTAAAAAGTCATAGGTAATACAATATAATCCAATGGGATACTTTCAGATCTGGAGAGCATTCGAAATTCAAAGTAAAATCTAACAGATAATTCCCCAAACTTGGCATCGATTTTCACCCGTACACCGAAGGTCCTTCGAAGAGATCAATAGAGATGATGTTACAAGCAGTAAAAAGTTGATAAAGCGGACGTCGAGTTCACGGCCACACTGAGGCGTATCTTATGGTAATGAGAAGTCCCTATAAAGCGGATTTGTGATTGAGCTGCCGGGTTATAAGGAAGACATTGAATACGTAAGGGCTTATTAGCTGAACTGTGCTGGAATGGACGATGAGATGTCGAGAAAGAGGTATATGTTTATGATGACGTATAGATCCTGGGAAAGTAATAACATCTGTAGTGGATTAAATTATTATTTTCTTATTAGAAGGTGGAAGACATGTGAAAAGAAGAAAGGGTAGATATGAAGATTGTAGCCATGATAGTAGAATGGCAAAAAGATCTATGAAGACATAGTGAAATTGTGTCAAAAAGTGTGAATACAAAGATGATAGCAGTTTGATAGAACAAAATGGCGAAAGCAGACGTGCTGCACTGATTCCAAGTAGAGGTAAAAGACAAGTAGAGGTTCAAATGCAGTCTTAATGAAATTTTGGACCTAATTAGGGGTTTCCTTTGCTCAAAGTAGTAAAAATTCATTAGAGTAAAAAAACAGTAACATAGTATCTAATTCATACTTTATAAGAAAGGCCTGGAGAGCTACTAAAGAAAGGAAGCTCATGATTGACCTGCGTTTAAAACTGTATGCTGAATTCCATACCTCATTAGGTTTATTAAGTAGACACAGCCCCTGACCGAGCCGCAGTTCGTTGATGTAGTCATTCTTGGAGCAGTCGGAGAATTTGTATGGTTGTACGTTTTCTGAACCGACGATGGACTGCGCCATGATGCAGCCGTGCCAGTCGCGGCAGAAGCACTGCTCGCGTCCGTCGTCATGACCCATGCCTGGGAAATGGACGATATTGCTAGTTTTAGAAAATAGTAATTTTCAAAATCTGATCTACAATTAGGGTGTATTATGTGTATTATATATATGGACGTTGAATTTGTGTTTTATAGAGATTTTTAAATTTTGTTTAGGTAAGTAGGCAAACCTAATATGAAATAATATAAGCCGCAAATAATCCTGTTTCAAAAGACTACATTTGTTTTATTAATCACGATGTACATTAATTGATACTACTTTTATAACTAAATAAAAATGAAAAGCAAATATTTTGTTCATGAACATTTTGTTTGTGCCTGAAGACATCTAAGTTAAGTCTAAGTCACTTAAGACTGTGTGTCACTACGTGTATAGCACGTAGACTTTGAAGTTTCTAGATAAAATCGTAGTAGAACTTTGATAGTTACTTGGAAGAATTTACCCTAAAACAGCAAAACAAATGAAAGAACTTACCAATATTGTGTCCGATCATATGTGCCATGGTGCCGGCGAGGAGATGCGGCTCGTAAGTGTTGGTGTCTACAGATATCCCCACGGATTTGGGCGTACAGAGTGTATCCGGGACTGATATACCAGACTCAGCTCCCGGGAACGTCAGTCCACTGCGGAAGAAACATTCACACATGATAATAAATTTTAGGTACTAAGCGTTCGTGCAATGAAAAGTGCTCACGGGGACTAAAAATGTGCACAATCTCGACTGTCTTAACACTTTCTCAGTGGTAATCTTCCGGCTGCAATAGCGATGAGGGTCTTAAGAATTTCAGACCACATAAGATAGAGCGTTCTATATTACAATTGCCAATATTCGATCTCCACTGATATATCTCATGTCACAGCCTTATGTCGATATGTCATAAGTCACAGCAGAGCAGTTATCGTTGCTACGTTGACGACATATAATATATAGCCGTCTTAAAAATTATTAATGCGAGGGGGGAACTTTTTGTTGGAACCTAATAAAATCAGTGTTTATAGGGACATAAATGTATAGAACAAATTTCCTTTATTAAATACGACATAATAATTATTCAATCTACATCAAATAAACTAAAACTAATAAATAAATAATAAATATTTGTAATGCTGAGTAATTGCAGATTATTTAAAATATCCATAGGCATCAAAGCTTATAGATAGTTCAAACAATCTCCAGTTTCAGAACAAATTATAGGTATACCGTCTACCAGCCAATCTTATTTCTACCGAGTGATATAACAAAGAAAATTATTAATTGAAAATTGTAATTGCATTTTGTTGAGTAAAAGTTTGTAAAGTATTTATATTCCGCGTACGGCTCCCTTGCGCGTAATATTCTCTGCTAGTTTTAGGTTCAAAGTTTATTATCGTAGCGCGAAGTTATTCGTGCGAAAGAATAGCTAATTTATTTGTATATACATATACCGGGTGTTCAAAATGACAACATAGTTTAAGTGGTCATTGTAATCTTGATTATACCGATTCTGTGGGAATCTTGAAAAAATCTAAAAATCTAAATTAAAAAACCTCAAATCAACTCAAATTTGTTTAAGGATAGATATTTTTTCATGATTTCAAGATTCCCACAGTAAATATTGTACTTATACCTTAAAAAATATTGTATATATACATATTATGCATAAACATATGAATATTATAATACAAAATATTGTACATACCTATACGATATTTTTTCAATGGAATTGCTGGTTTTTGTGATTTCAGTCATAGTAAAAGTTATTCACACAATTTCTGGTTAAATATAATACACAACCAATACAATGTTACTTCAAAATAAAACGAACCTCAATGACTCCATCACGTTCCTCCGTCGTATATCGAAACACCCAAAGAATAGAATATTTTTCCTTTAGATCGAATTTCTTTATAAACTAGACTGTATCGGATATAGTAAAAACGGTTATATAATTCTTCATCATTATTATCATCATCTCAGCTATAAGAAGTCCACTGCTGGACGTAGGCCACGGATTTCCAAAAAGGTATAATGTAATATATAAGTCTTAGGTGCGCTGTTTTTTATCATATCGCCATTTCATTAGTGTTGTGAGCTTATTGCGCATACAGAAAAAATATTTGACGACGAGTTTAGAGAATTCAGCTAGTGATTTTCATACGCCAATAAGACTGATTTTTCCCAGGCTACAAATCTCGTTTAAAGTTAAAACAACTAGGCGAGCTTAAACTCCATTTAAACTAAAAAAGTTAAAGTTGCAAGCTCGCATGCCAGCGCAGCGAGAGTTCACGCATACTGCACACTGTTAGCAATTTCAGCAGTAGGTGCACAGAGAAGTACCGCGGTCGACAACAGTAGCTGGAACGCTCCGCAAAACAACTCGGACGAAGTTAAACAACTTGAGACTGAAGAATTTGAGCGGTTCAGGTGTAGTTTTCTTTGATTAATTGCTTGTAGTATTTAAAACGGTTTTGTTGTGGGTCGATTCCTAAAAAAACTCTTGATCTTTTTTTAGACAGATTAATTTAATGCATTCCAAATTAATACCAGTTCCTCGAACCCCAACATGAATATTTTGAAGAAAAATTCCAAAAACTTCGGCCGGAGTGAACTTTCCTCCTCATAAACCGTCATCGATCGAATTCGGCAAGTCGCTAACAAGTCCGGATAACGTCGGTGCCTTATCGATAAGGTCTCCTCTCCAGCTCTGTGGAGACGGCGGGAGAAGCCGGCATCGATTGCAGGATATCCGAGATTACGCGAGCATTAGTGCCAAATTCGGAACTTTAAGGTGAGGGCGATAAGCGATAGAATGTTGACAGATATTGGTGTAGATCAACTCTGATTAATGACGATCCGTTTGCTTCGAACTCGAAATATTTTTGCGCGTAAAGTGCTTCACTTTGTCAAATAGCTTATCTCGGTCATCAATTATAACGGTTATTGTCTTTGGACTTCCTTTAAAAAAGTTAATATCTTTTTAAAGAAAGTTCAAAGACTCGTAAACTCGTCTGAAGTTAAGCATGGTTTGACAAAGGATGGAACATGTCAATCTGTAAGATATCTATTCAAATCCTAAGGTACATCTCAAGAAATAGAAAAGGCGCCGGAGGACTTTTTATGTATAGTTTTCAATTCATATTGATGAAGATATTTTAATTCTGTTTTAAATTATTATTTAATGAATGAAGTTTTTAAGAAAGTTTTTAAAATACTTTTTTCATGTACCACGGTAGGTTTTGGGCACTAGGACACAGATTTCCAGATAGTATGTAGAAAGTCTGTGGATCTTTGTAAATATTTTTTTACAGGCTTAATTTCTCTCTCTCTCTCTCTCTCTCTCAGGTATGCAGGCTTAATTTTCTAGGCTTGAACCACATATCTACCACGGACCCCAGTTTGTGTGTACGTTACATCTTCACGCTGAATAAAATTTGTAATGGAGATATTAGTTTATATCCTGGATAAACAAAAAAAATATGGTTCCTGTAGGAGAACAAGTGAAACCACGGGGCACAACTAATAACCAATTAGTAGTTAATATTCTAAAGGTCCAAGTAAAAGTAACGACAACATCTCTTATTACAAGTATCACAATCCCGTAGACCTCCCAAGTTGATTGCGCTGCTACGCTTTCACCGTGGTGTCAGCAAGACGAAAATTTAAACAGAATCGGATACTTTTCGAGAATATCAGTGGAACTTCCCTCTGGTGAGTGACCTTCATTGACCCGTAAGTACCTGAGCCTGTAATTTCGGCTAGTGACTCCTTCGGTTACATAAACAAGCGGGGGCTAGAAATTGGATAAAATTCTCGTGTTTGCAGACGAAAGCCTCGGGCGGAAGGGTTCCGGCCTTCGCTCTATTTAATTTAACTGCTAACGGTTATTGCATTAGCTCGGCTTGTTTAAGTTGTTCCTATTGGACCGGGAGAACATTTTCTGGTGAATATAAATCGATTGCGAAATAAATTATGTGTAATCGGCGATAGTTGGTCGCGTTTTAAGTATTTCTGTTGGATGTTTTCTCTAGAGAACGAGTTATCGTAAACAACGATAGTTTCCAGTCAACGGTGAGTATATTTCGGTATCGGAATAGAGATCGATACGAGACACACGTCAGAAAGTTTGACACCGCACCGATAGCGAGTTACGTGCCTTCCCTAAGGATAGGAACAATTGTACGTGTCGTTCCCTAAATATTTGATAGGCATCAATCATGTAGTACGCCGGCATCAATAATACGCCGGGAGCCGTGTAAAATCGGCGTAACTCCGCGTACTCGCGTGTAGCCGGGATTCCGTGAATCCGGCCCGATATGCTTCCAGATGTCGACGTGGGGAGTTATGATAGAGAGGGGGGGAGGGGAAGCGATTATCTCCCAACTCGGAACTCGTAATTTGTAATAATCGACGATAATCGACAGATGTGTTAGGAAATGTGATCGTTATAGATTACGATTGGAGATGGAATAAGTAATGGAAAGTATTTAGACTCGAGTTTTTGCCGTTCAAAAGTTGAGTGGTTACGTAAGTTGGGAGCGATTCGAAGCTCAATTTCAGCGTTCTTTTACAAACGGAAGTTTGTTCTTTCGATATCACATTACACTGTGTTGTTTGTTATGTTTCTACGAATAAATACTGTACTGGACGGGATCGCTCGACACAACATTGGTGTAGCTATTAATACATCACAAAACTTGAATAATATCAGATACCTTATATTTATGAGAAAATGAAAACTACTGGGTCTGTTGGAATATTACTATTTTTGTTTCAGATAGTAAAACAGCATAGAAATGTAAACTTATATACCTTATAACCAGAGAGAATTCAATACTACGAAATAATTATAGCAAATTATTTGGTTGCTTTGAATCTTATGGATATTATATTATATATATTACACATATTAATAAATAATAAATAAATAAATATTTAAGGACATTTCACACAACACCACCTAGCCCAAACTAAGCAGAGCTTGTACTATGGAACTAGGTGGCTGATAGAATACATATACTTATACTTTTTTTTTGTCAATATATACATATGATACATAGAAACACCCAGACACAGAACAAATATCCATGCTCATCACACAAATGTTTGCCCTGGGTGGGGATCGAACCCACGACCTACAGCTCTGCAGGCAGACATACTACCAACTGAGCCACAAGGCCAGTCAATATTATATTAGTCTTCTCTTTCTACGGTTTGAATAAATCATAGAGGTATTATATATATGAATAGCGAGATTTTTCATACTCGTATACAAATGAAAGCTATCATCTGTATACGAAGCTTATTGGCACTTGACCAAAGAGCTTTTACTACACGCGACATTTGACTTAGCAACCATAGCAACTTGCGATTATATATATTAATATATTATATTAACTAATTTGACGTACGTTACAAATAGCTGTCACTTAATCGCGGACGTGGTGCGCATGTTACAAAATTTTGTTCTCTGCAAATCTAAGATGCACGCCGCGACAAAATTTTCTCTGATCTTTTTGTCGATTAAAAAGAGAAACGTATAGATCTTCGTAGCCTTGTCAAACGTGACTCACGAAAAAAACAGTAGAGAAATTTTCGCAATTTACTTATTGATTACGAAAATTATCGTGGCACGCATCCTAGGCCTAATGGACTTTCGAATCTGTCTACAGATGTAAACTGATAAACAAACAGGCATGGGCATAATTTTACATCCTCTAGTACATAGAAGTCTAGTGGATAGAGGTCTGTACTAGAGACTAGTAGTAGCACGCGTCGGACACTCCATTCAACGGCCCGCTAATCAGTGACATATACGTAAGTTATCAGTGTGTATATAACACTCACATACATATATTATGTATGAAGTTATGGTCACCGTCTGATTGCCGCTTGCTAGTGATGTCAATTGGGACTTGAGCGCTTAAAACCTGCAATTGTTGTGTCGACTGACAAATGAACGCGCCGTACTAACTTCGACAAACGACAGGGCGAGCGCGGGGAGCGGGTGAGGAACCCGAGATTGGCGGGAGGCGGAGAGTATCCGTTCTGTTTGTAATACTATTAATGAATCTGTGGTAGTAGCGTGTACTTACGTGAGCAGTTGCGTGGTGTCCTTCTCCACATTGAACAGCTTCCTGGCGGTGTAGTCGCTGAATTTGTGTATGGCGCGCGTGATGTCCTGCTTGCGGTCTATGTCCGCCTGGTTGGCGCTCTGCCACGACTCTATGTACACCAGAGACACCCTCGTGTTCAGCGTGCGGAAGTACTGCGGGAGGAACAGAACAACACATGACGATCTCGATCAGTTAGTGGCAACGCCGATTCATGATAAAGTATGTTAACTTGTAGTATAGATATTGAGTATTTATTAACTAGATTTGAATATGCAACCTACATTAATGATTTAGTCAATCGTCCATGGATAAATCGTTGAAAGTGGAGCGTTCATTATAAATAAGGTAGCGAATATTTCATGAAATGGTCGACTATTTCATGAAATGTTTAATACGACGATTTGAGCAAATAAAAAATCCCAACTGTATTGTTATACAGTTGGGATTCAGTTGGGGGCGATCATCGATTATCACGAGAAAGTAAGTGCAGAGCCATTATTATTTGCCACTGTTTGCTACGTAAAACTACCGATATACAAATTTTCATTTCTGTAAGAGTTTTATTATTATTTATATAAAAAAATGCAATGACATACAACAGGGAATAAAAATCTAACGACATTCGTATATCAAAATCGGTTCAGCCGTTTAGACTATGAATATAGAAAAACAAGTAATTTGAAAAACATTACCCTCCTTTGCGCAGCCGAGTAAAATTATCGCAGCAAGCTGACCCAATTTCCAGTATAAATAATTTAATCTTTGATGGAGCTCGCTACAGTAATTTTCTGAAACACTAAAACGTTCCTAGCCTTGCCCCAAATTGTGTCCCGGCTAACTAAGTAATCTTGTTATTACAAAATAAGCTGCTATTATTTACTTATATTACGGAAACTGTGGTGTTGAACTCCACTGAAATAATGCTATAATTTTAATCCTCTCTGCATAGGTGTTTTCGGAGAATTTCAATAAACTGCCAAACACAGTTTTTTATTTGATGTTGGCATCATGCTTGCACATTTGCCATTTGTCGAGTTTATAAACACAGATTTAAATTATTCTAAATATATGTTAACTATATACCTATAATGTTATAAAAGAGGAAGTAACTTTGTCTGTCGTCTGTTTCTCTGTATGTTTGTTACCTACACGGCCAAGCGGCTGAATCAATTGTTATGAAATTTGGCACAGAGATTCTTTAGGACCTGGAAAAAGACAGGCTATATTTTATCATCGTCATCACCATGCGCGATACCGCACAGCTAGTCTTTTTAACCGACTTCCAAAAAGGAGGTGTTTCTCAATTCGATTGCATTTTTTTGTATGTTTGTTCAGCCATTACTTCGCCAAATATAAATTAATTTTTATGATTCTTATTTCTTAGGTAGTTTATACTTCTCTTTGGTCTCGTTATCTCTCGTGATCTCGTGATCGTGGTCTCGTGATCTCGTTGGGTGATCTCATATAAATTTCATCAAAATAAATTTAGTACTTTGGTTTTTATAACAAATTAAATGTAAATTTAATTTTAGTTAAATTTACTTTAATTATATTTTAATTATACATAACTCTTAAACTCTATTGATATCTTAAGTTTTTGCGATTGTTAGCCATTGATATTAAACAACTTTTGACGGATTTAAACTTGTATAGAATATAAAGTTGCTTGATCTTTTCTAATATTAATTCATGCAATGGTCGAGTGACTGGACAAGATGACGTACAACGTGAGCCACTGTTCCTAGATACATATATTTTTATGAAATTACACAGTTTCCACTGAGAAAAGATCCTTCAACCGCGGGATGTAGTTAGTTGTCAGTTTTTTTTTTTTATTTGTTAACAAAATATCAGTCTCTAAAATCTTTAGTTGAATTCTCATGTTAGATAACACGATGGAGTGTTTTATTTAAATTACTTTAGTGTGAGCAAGTTATTAAGCTGGATTTTTCACGAATCCATTGTTAGGGAAAAATCCACCTAAACAACTGATGATATCTGATAAATCATCAGTCAAATTGATTATACACATACAACAACTAACGTAAAATAATTGAAAGTGATTTATTACACTTTAAAACTTCAAAAAATATAAATTCCATACCAAAAAAATATATTTATTATTATATTACTAAAATCCAAACACACAAATAAAGGACAAATGGTAACGAAGTTGTCGTCAAAACACGATGAAATTTGAGAAACATGAGTCCACAATATTATTTATGCGAGCGATCTTCCGAGGGCCTACCTACAGCTTCCAATAAGATGGGGGACGTGCAACAGTCCTCACCCTCGAGCGACCTTCCACAAATCCTACAAGCCGCGAGAGCCGCGCCGGAGGACGATAAAAACCCAGAATTACTATTACTATTATAACAAGGGATGACACTCGGACTAAAGTGTTATAAGCGCGGGTAAACAAACTGGGCCTTACTGCCTTATAACGTTAGCACACTGCCGGCTTGCGATTTATATTTCCCGTGTAGCTTTACTATAAATGAGTTCTCAAATAGCAAATGCGTATAATCGATATCAAAACACGCTTAAATTAGTTCTCTACGTCGTATTATGATCTGAATTTGTACACAAATACTGAGGTTTGATGCGTACTGCGTAGGAATGAACGAAATACCTATCTTTTTCTGAACTGAACCTCTGAACTGACTGGAATTGTCAAGGTAAAGATTATTAATATCTTCTAGATCAACGTGCTCCATCCTTGGCCACACCATAGCTTACCATCAGGCGGGAGGTATTCATTGGGTGGTCAAACATAGATCTATTTAGTGTAAAAAAATGTGGTAACTCGTATAACTTCCATTGAATTTGACCGGGTCTTCACTTTTTGACCTATCATTAATGATATTCAAAATTTTGAAACACGATTCGTATACTACATTGATATTATATTATATATGTATATATGTTCTGATTAATAAAATTCGCGAAAACCTAGGATTCTGTAAATTGTCTTCCTACTTTAACTCGTTTTTTAAACTTAAAGTATAGTAACTAAAATATATATTTTTTTAAACTTAGTTTATATCACGTTAAAGCCTAATACATAAACAAACGATGATCCAAAAGATTCTAAGATTTCATATTACTCTGTCATTAAAATTACAAATTGTACATTTGAGACAAACTTGAGCGTAAATCCCAGAGAGATAGATAATGTCACCAAGTTTAACACTATTGACGTTGCGTACTAAAAAAGTATTAAGCAACTGTCCGCACCCATCGATCGTATTCGTAGTTGCATATCCCTGGGGTTCACTGCGCCCGCAAACGAACGCGTCAAGCCGTCCGGTCACAATCGCAAATATCCAGTGTGCTAAAGGCTTTAGTAATCGTGTAGCGTCGACACTGGGGCGACTGATTTAATACGGTCGAGGCGTTCGCTGACGGTAGGCCTTTAGTTATTGTTGTTATGGATGTGAAACAAAATAACATTTGGTGGAAATGGAAGGAAAATGGACGCTTTATTTTCCTAATGGCTTTTGTTGGCAGTGAATAATTTTCTGATAGCATAATTATTTCACTTTAATACCTAATAAATTTTGCACAAGTCATTTTTACAATCGGCGCAAATTAGTATTAAAACATTCAGTAAATTCTTCTTTATTTTCAAAAATATTCTCGAACTAACACAGTTTTTTTAACCAACAATATGCAAAATAAAAACTTTGAGGAAGCCCATTATCCCTCTATGCACTTTAACCCATCCTCGGCCAGTTGGCGATGTCCACAGAATATCAAACTATTATGGGCAGGAGTGAATTGTAGTTGCTACAATGGGACGCTAGGGTCCGACAATTTCGTCTGCATTTTGGAGAGTATGTTTTGAATACGTTTATAAGTGCTTTGTATTACTTTAAAACATTTTCACGAGTCTCTTTCAGTAATCCTAACATAACTTACAAATATAATTCTATGCGGTGAAACTTAGTATATCGTAAAAGTAACACTATCAAGTACGACGAGTAAAAATTTAGGATGAACAAGATTCGTTCAAATTAGGTTAAATTTTATATATAACCTTTTTATAAAACACTTTTTTAAACTATCACGGTCATTCATTAAAACACTATTATTATTAACGCGAACCACGGTAAATATCCCGTTAATAATAATAGTGTTTTAACATTTTTATACCGTCGCTTAACATCAGGCGAGTTGGTGGTCAATCGTAGACCTATCTTGCGTAAAAAAAAAACCGACTCCAAAAAGAAGGAGGAATTTTGCAATTATGAATTGTTTTTCATGTTTTTTTTTGTTTGGTAGGTTTGAATTGAGAATTTCCTTTTTAGAAGTCTGTTAAAATGTATGTATAATTTATGCGATAAATCCGTTAAAATTTGTTTAATTTGAATGAGTATCAATTGCGGAAACCATAACAATAAATATAAGCGATTATCAATATTGATATCTTATAATGCTATCTTAATAAATAGTTCTTACCAAATCAGCAATGTTGGCAACTTGTATGGCATCGTGCACGACTTCTGCTCTGGTGCTGCCGTTTCTTCTGTCAAACATGGCTTTATCGATGACGAGGGCGGTCTCTATGTATTTGGTGGTCTCCCGCACGTCCCTCCTCCGCCGATTTAGTGCACGGAGCCCGGCGTCCTGCCACCACCGCCACTTGTTCTCCAGTTTTGGGTGACTTGTTTCTCTGCAAATAACGAGTACAGTTAATGATGACAATTAGATAATATTATTTTCAAGTTTTTGCTTAAGGTGTATCAAGGTAGGAAATCTATGTGAATTTTTTTCGGATATTTTTTTATAGAACTTTAATAGAATTTTAGACTCTCTTCTTTTGTGAACAGCGAGGAAATGACTAAATGCAAAAAAAAAACTTTTACAATCACAAGATACTTTTATTTCAGTTTAGGTATTAACTACTACATTATGATAGGTTAGTATTACAGAATAATCTTTAAATTATAACAAATAATACTTAGGTATAATTGAAAAAATATGAAAGACTTGTTTTAAAATTTCTTGTTTTAACATAAGGTTTTAACATTGTTTTAAAAATATGTCGTGATAAGAAAATGGCACGCACAAAGCAAATAAAAAAAAAGTACACCAAGAAGGTGCCGAGTCTGATTTTTTAACAAATTAAAAAAGGTTGTATGATAAATTCGGCACCATGGAGGTAGAAGTAAATAGGTTTAATGATGTTTTGAATTCACAAACTTAGTGCACACGATGTTCTAAATTCAATTTACTTCATCCTCTAGCGGATAAAAACGACTTTTGCACTCAGATATCGAAGAGCAAAAATACTCTTTCCGAGATGGGGGGATGAAAAGATTTTTATTTTTTTAAAGCTTTTGTAACTATCTACGCCCTGTGATTACAGCAGCTATTTTACAATAATATTATAGTTCACTTTAATTGCGTTAATAAGTACCTAGTCTTTTTGTAGTCCGAACCAGAGTAAAGGCAAACTTAATTATTCTAAATGTTATTGAAATTCGTTTAGTTATTTCAACCAGAAGAGTAATTAACAAACTTTCACATTTCTAACATTAATATAATTTGCACCGTTTAAAACTAATGTTTTTAACTTTTTTAAGTTTATATATGTGTGTACCTGTAGAGCTGAGTGGTAACGCACATTTCATGACAAAACTTTAAAAGAAAATCATACATGTATATGTATAACAGTGAAATCAGTAAGAATAAGTAAGGAGATAATGATTGCGTAGTAGAAAGGCGTAATCATTTAGTCAGTACAGATAATAATAATAATTGTTTATTTGTCTCCAAAAATTTTACATAAAAATAATATTTACATAGTACTTAAAGCATGCAAGTTATAAGTGTAAAACATAGAAAATAAAATTAACAAAACTATAGTATAGGAGTTATTTTAGGATTTAGGTACATATTATAGATGTTTTGGTGAGGCCCTAGCTCCCACAGTAGGATACCCTGAGTTTGTGGGAGCTAGTTTTCTTCTATTACGCTTGAGAATGTAGACGTACCGACATTGGGTTTGGGTATTGTGTGTGTGTGTGTGTGTGTGTGTGTGTGTGTGTGTGTGTGTGTGAGGGGGAGAGTGTGCGTGTGTATGTGCTGCTCTAAAAAGCTCTAACAAGCCGGCTCCCAATACATCACAAGTGAGCGCGGCGACACCACAGCGGTGCTCTTTCTATTACCATCACAAAGGTGGCTCGTTTCCCCCAAACATTAAATTACAACTTCGGCTATCTCAAAAGCTCAGAAAACATCACGTCGAGACACAAAAGCTCCATTTATAATGTAACAAAAAACCGTTTTAAAGCTATTAAGGATGGCGAGTCCCTTTCCCCGCTTAATTCAAAGATGGCTCCTAATCAAGTTTATCTTGAGACCATCCTTCAGGGCTTCCATTATCGGGAGCCAGGCCTTCCTGCCCGGAATGTTTCCGGGAAGCTCCAATTGCTGGTATAAATAGATATTATGTGATTATGGACTCGCCGTTTGATGTGGGTCAATAGTGCTTTACAGGTACCGGGGACACTTTTGTTAGGACCCAAGAATTGAGGACTCGTGCTATGTAAGAAAAAAGAATTTACATTTCTAATAAGGAGTCACGTTTTAGTAAGGAATTAATGTGTTTTAAATCAATATACAGTGTGACTGCTATTTTGAGTTGAATTCTCTGGACTATAGTTTTAAACGTATTTGGCAGTCTTTTTCAAAGCAGTGTTACTGCTATACGTAAAAATTTAGTTGTGGTGAACATGGAAGTGAAATAAGAAAGTTCAAGTTTAATTTCACATTGATTAGAAATATAAGAGTTAGACTAGAGTGAATAGATTATCTTCTACTTCAACGAGCTCCATCCTCAGCCACACTGGTGCTTACTATCAGGCCAGTTGGTGGTCAATCGTTTATAGTCATATGAAAAATGTAACATTATTTTCTATGTTATGTATTGGACCCGCACTATTAGCGCATTTGCCACAAATACATACCTGTTAGCATAATCCAAATTTTACAAATTATGTCACACGAAACTGTTGTCTACAGATATATTATTTGTAAATGCGATTGTATCGCACCCGTTTTAATAATTAGAAGCTCTATACGATCCCCCTCCAGATTTCAGCAGACATCTAATCCTCTTCTCAAAACCGGACATAACAGAATTAAAAAGCAAGCGCTTATTTTCTGGCTAATATGACAGCTGTCTCGTGTCCCCCGGCGCTACCCATCTCAAGCTCAGAATACGTTCCATAGACAATCGAGTTTGGAAAAACGCGGACTTAGGGATAATTTAGCGGCACAATTAATCCCTCCGGGATTATTTTTCGTGCAAGGTAAGGGTGGGATTATGTTCCGTTGAAATATTTAAGGAAGGCGCATACTTGGGATTTAATGAAGAATGAGACTCGTTTGCGATAAATTGATATGCACTAGTAGAAGTGGCGAGTGAGCGAGATAGTTGGTAACCATAATAGCTCATTTTAACCGACTTCCAAAAGGTAGGAGGTTCTCAATTCGACTGTAAGTATGTTTTTTTTTTGTATGTTTGTTACGCGATTACTCTAACAATTATGAAATTTTTTAATGATTCTTTTTTAACACGCTTTTATTAGGTCGACCTGTATGTAACTAACTATGTAATGAAATCTAAGGTAACTAATTTAACCATCTTCCAAGGATCGTAGCGTCATGAAAATTGGCAGCTGTATGTAGTTCTGATGACAATACAATAATATGGTACTGTCGAACTGATCTGATGATGGAGCGGGAAGATATGAACTAGAACTTGATGGAACATCGTATCATAGCTGTGTTTGGATTTGTTAGAAAAGTCTTGTAATGAACTTAGACCACAATAATTTGTAGCGTGTTTTTTTAGTTTTTTAAACTGTAATTATTATTTGGTAATTTATACCTTAGAAGCATATACATTTTATCAAAATCGGCCAAGTACTTTGGTTTTTATGACAAAAAACTGAAAAAATATCATCAAAGTAAACGAATTGCGTATTTTGATATCGGTTTCTTAATTTTTTTTTGAATCCATTAAACCGGAAGCTTGTGTGTCCCAAGGACAAACATTTGTGTAATGAGCAAGAATGTTTCTTCTATGTCTGAACGTTTCTATGTATCTTAAGTGTGTATTTACAAAAAAGTACTAAGAGTAGTATTCTGCCAGCTATCTGGTTTCCGTAGTACAAACTTTGCTTCATCATCATCATCATTTCAGCCCTTATCGATCCACTGCTGGACATAGGCCTCTTCTTTATCACACCATTCTATCCGGTCCTGCGCTGATCTCATCCAGCTCTTGCCCTCTGACTTGACGATATCGTCTCTCCATCTGGCTGGTGGTCTGCCTACTGGTCTAGTCGCTCCTCTGGGCCACCATTCTGTGACCGCCTTCGTCCACCGGCCATCTACTCGTCTTGTAATATGTCCTGCCCACCTCCACTTGAGTTCTGTAATTCTTCGACTTTGCTTAGTTTAGGTCTAAGTAGGTACATAGAAAATATGAATATGTCTACCAATATAAATAAATATTCAGATTAGATTTAATTAAATACGTGTTCCTAAATTTGTAATTATTAACATATCTAAATTTAAAATTTTACTCATTTTTTTTTAATTTGACAAAGCAGTTGGAAAACAAGAAAACTACCGAAACCACTGAATATTGTAGTAAGTTTTTCATTCACGCTGCCCAGTTACTTAACTAGAGTTGAGTAGTGTATCCATCCCTTTAGAGGAAATGCGGCCCTTCGGCTATCCGTCTTGGGGTCGGGACGAGCGGCGTGCGTGAGCTGAGCAGATTTGTCAAGCGGGAGCGCGGCGCGGCGGCGCACCGTTATAAATGTGCCGATAAACATTCCTGCGTCGCGACTCTGACTACACAACGCCTTTATTTGCTGCCAGAATTATCTTCCGATGTTTGCTGGATTGCTGGGAGTAAAGCCCGGTACACATTACGTTAGTAATTGGCTAAGGGCTGAAACTGGAGCTGAATTTATGGTAGGTGGTGGTTACAGGTAGGACGAATGTAAAGGAATGCCTATTTTTATACGGAAATATTCGCTTTCTAATCGACTTAAGAAAAATGAGTTTTTCAATTCGACTGTTTTTTTTTGTATGAGTGTTTGTTCTAAAGTGTGTTGTGTTGTTATAAATCTTTTTTTGTTTGGTAGATCGTAATTCATAGAGGTGGTTTCATATGATTTTTATCAAAATCGGTTTAGTACATTGGTTTTTATAACAAAATAGCTGGAAATATGTCATATTATGAAATGAAATTGCGTATTCTAAAGTCGGTTGGTTCAGTTTTTTAAATTATTTATTATTGTAAAGTGGTATTCACAAAAACTTTCGAAATATCAAACAGACACTTAACTGTTATGTACTGTGATGTGTTTGCCGATGAATGGAAGGTAATATTATCTGAATGCTTGTTGTTTTGTGAGAAGAATGTATGTATGTTTGTTATGTACTTACCCTAAATTATTTTTAATTTATTTGACTAATGTAATATAATTATTATTAAATTGACATAATTATTGTACTTACTACTGTGACATGCTGATTTAATTGTTAGCAATTTATTATTTAATTAATGTAATTGGTGTTTTACCGTACTAATTAAATCATCATTATCATCATCTCAGCCATAAGAAGTCCACTGCTGGACATAGGCCTCCCCCATGGATTTCAAAAAAGACCGTTTGGCTTGCATCCAGCGTCTTGCATCCAGCGTCTTCCCGCCACTTGTATGAGGTCATCTGTCCATCTCGTGGCTGGTCTTCCTACGCTACGCTTGCCAGTACGTGGTCAAATTAAATAAATAAATATATTATATAACTGTAAGCTAGGTATCCTCAAGGCGACGATAGTACCCCACAAATGGCATATAAGTAAATATAGATAGACATTTGATTAGATATAACTAGACCCTTGTAGCAATTAGAGGCGGCGTGGTACGCCCGCGCCCGGCCCTGCATTATGTGCCGATTATGTCTTGACTACTGGGTTCAGTTAATTACTATCACTGCTTGTACTGTACATACTTACTCAACTGTTACTATTTCGGTTAACTTATCTTCAATCTATACATACATATAATAAGTCTGTACCGGCTCAAAATTTGTACCTACATTAAATATTTTTGGAACTTTTTGATTGGATGATGCATTACTACGATACAGAAGTCAAAATAGCAATTTTCAACATTTTTGTCCGTCTACCTGTCTGTACGGTGTGCCCTTTAGACTACTGGACGTATATGAACGAAATTTGGCAGATTGGATCTGTCATACTTTTTATCCCGAAAAATTTGTCAGTTCCTGTGGGATACACTAAACAATAACAACATAATCGATCACCATGCGGGTGAAACCGCGGGGCACAGGTAGTATACGATATATGTACTGCATTATTGCATTTGCATTCGCTATCCACTATACTGCGGAACAACTCAACCTTCTAATAAATGAATACTCACTAAAGTAATACTTGTGTAGAAACTTCAGCGCATTATAAGAGTTTGTTAACATGGGTCCTAGGGCCTCCAAAAGGCAGACCTAGCCCAGTTTGGGGCCCGGTAGAAATTCGGCCATTATTGATTAAGCTTTGATTTGTATATCGTCCTCTGTATAATTTGAAACTGTATTTTGGAACAATAAAATTATCTTATTACAGTTCTTATAGAAATCGTTTAGAATATTATAATCAATCATACGAATCAAGCTTGTTATAATTTTTAACCGACCTCAAAAACGAGGAGGTTTTCGATTCGACTGTATGTTTTTTTGTCTGTTTGTTACGCCATTATTTCGTCAATTATGAATTGATTTTGATGATTGTTTTTTTTTGGTAGGTCGTACTTTAGAGGTGGTCCCATAGAAATTTAATCAAAATCAGTTCAGTAGTTTGGTTACTAAAACAAAATAACGCATTTCGAATTCGTTTTTTTTCAGTTTTTTTAACTATAATTATATGAGAATATGAAGGGTAAGTAGAAAATATATTCTTATATTATATCCATTGGACCATCACCTAACATGTTTGTAAGTATTAACTATTAATAAATCCATCTGAATCTAAATAAGTAAGCTTAGAAGTCTAAATTTTTTAAGCAAGTTTTTTTTTTTAAAAACCTCGTATAAAAAAATCAAAAACATGTCGAGACGTGCATATGGTAAGCGGAGGGGGTCGTAGCTAGTGATTTTCTTTTAGATTATAATCTAAAAGAAAAACTTGGCTACAGACTTCATGGTCACGAGATGTACAGCTATTATTCGTGGAACTAATACCTACTAGTATTTTATCTAGTACAAAGTTGCTCATTACAATTTAATCTAAAAAATTTGTTGTTTCAAATCACAATAAAGTAAATGACAAATTTTATTACCGAGCTTTCCCGAACTTGTTCGCTAGTGAATAGCCCGCTTCAGCTCTGCAAATGTCAGTGACGTCACTAAAGTATTCCCGGCGATATCAAAGTGAAATGAAATGAATGAGCGCTCTCACCTTATCTTTGATGTAAAGGTTTTCATTTCCTTTCAGATCAGATTTAAAATTTCGCTCAAGGTTTGGATCCGTTGAATTATTTAATTTCGCCTTGTTTACCGGCTCATTTGAAATTAATCTTGTTTCTTGGAAACAGCATTCAAGTTAATTGATAATATAATTTATCAGATTAAGTTATTATATTGAATAACTTAAACAATAATATAATATACGTCCCGATCTAGCTTCCATCTTCTAAAAAAAAAAATATGTAACCAATAGGTTGGACATTTTTCATGTTGGACATATTTCAGTTTAGGCAATTTTCAGGTTGGTCATTTTTAAAATTGTACATTTTTTATTTGGACTATGTCCAAATAATTTCAGTTTAGGTATTACATAACATATTTCAGTTTAGGTATTTTTCATATACGTCATTTTTAATATTGCTTTAAAAAAAAATTGTTGCTGCAATAATACATTTATACCATCCCTACGTTCCATTTACCTGTAAGTATATAAGCAGCTACTCGCGACGAGTGGTACTCATGGGCTAGTGTTTGTATGTGGGCCACGTACAACGGAACACATGTGTTGCCCGCTCACGGCGCGCTGTGTCTATAACCCATGGTCTGTGTTGGACCGAGCTGGGAGTTCTACCGACCCTGTCGTAATGTAACTGCACTCATATTATAGGGTTGCCATGGCAACCTATATGTTTTTAACCGACTGCGTAAGAAAGAGGGTTATGTTTTTCAAGTGTATATATATATGTATGTATGTCTTCTACAATATATAAACACCTCGCAAAAATAAAAAAATGCGTTATTTCGTAACCTCCAACTAAGTTTTCCTCAATAAACAATTGGTTTTATTGCAATTATTCTAAAGAATACGCATTTATAATAATTTATAGCGATTTTACGCATACTTTCTCACAAAATCGTACACTCAACAGCATATCAAGTGTGACAAAATCGTAAGTTAAGACTGCAAAAACTGCTTTTCTGCAGTCAGGTATTTTGTTTTTCTTTTAATATAGATACTTGTTAAAGTTAAATTTTCTTTGGGCACGCTGAGCACTTTATTTATTTTTTATATTATTTAACACTTTATTGCACACGTACAATAGGAGGACTTAATGCTAATGTTGCATTTTCTGTCAGTCATCCTCATAGTAAAATACAGACAGAATGTAGGCAGGATGTAGACTTTATTACGAGGTTTCGAGAGTAATGACACTTATAATTATGAAATTTAATCTAAATCAGTCTAGTAGTTTGGTTAATAAAACAAAATTATTCTGAATAAAGTCGGTTTTTTCAGTTTTTTAAATTACAATAATTATTTAGGCCAGACATTCTGAAAAGTACGAGTTTCGTTCAAAAACATAATGAACGTTTCGGTTTTTATTCACGCAGTAAGTAGATGTTTTATTTTCAAATTAATAAATAACACATTAGGTACTTAATTGAAAACAAAATGGAAATAGCTTTAAGACTAGAAAATGATGTAATTCTGTTACCACGTAAGAGGCTGTAAGAAAATAAAAGTCACGTGTCATAGCTATTGGCGTATCTAGAGATACTTTCTAGGGTGGGCCAGGCCCCTAAGATCTCTATATACATAGATGAGTAACCCAAAATCCTGGGCTGGGCCACAGGTCATTCTGGGTTGGGCCTGGCCTGGCCTACTCGGCCCGCCCTTATGTACGCCCATGGTTAGAGAGTGATACACAAAATGATAACACGCTATCAATATGCGTCTTAGCACTAACCACCCAAACGACCTCCTTTGAAGAAGCCGAAAAAATCCTCACAAGAGCTCTGGAAACAATTGGTAAATACTATGACGACAATAGTTTAAAGCCAAACCCGTCTAAGACTCAATCCTGCTCGTTCCACCTACGAAACCGCTATGCCGGACGCCACCTTAACATAGCATGGCGAAGCGTTCCCATTCAGCACTGCAATAACCCAACTTACCTCGGAGTCAAACTTGATAGAACCCTGACCTATAAATCACACTGCCAAAAAACAAAGTTAAAAGTCGCCACAAGAAACAACCTGCTTTCTCGTCTCACTTCTACCACATGGGGCGCCTCTGCACAAGTCCTACGCACATCTGGATTAGCACTCTGCTTCTCAGCCGGAGAATACGCTTGCCCAGTGTGGCACCGGTCATCCCACGCGAAAGAAGTAGACGTAGCCCTCAATGAGACATGCAGAAAAATCACAGGTTGCCTCAAACCCACGCCCCTAAACCAACTGTACCCACTTGCAGGTATAGCTCCCCCAAAAATTCGCCGAAGCATCGCTTGCTCCATTGAAAAACTGAAACAAGAAAACGATCCTAGACACACACTTCACAATTCAGATGCTCCAACTAGTCGACTCAAGAGTCGTAAAAGCTTCCTCAGCTCCACAGAGTCTATTTCTACCCACCCAAAAGAGGCACGGCGAAAAATGTGGCTGGAATGCTGCTCACTGCCACAAGAGTTCATAGCACCCGCGGAAGAACTCCCCCCAGGCAGCGACTTAGCGTGGCCCACGTGGAAGTCGTTAAACCGACTCCGGACCCAAGTGGGCCGTTGCAAGTTCAACATGGCCAAGTGGGGATACTCTGACCCGGGTTCTATTTACTGTGACTGTGGCGCTGAACAAACCATGCAGCACCTTTCGTTGTGCCCACAATGTCCTAATACCTGCACACTGACTGACCTGATGGAGGCCTCACCTTCAGGCGTAGCCGTCGCTGAATACTGGTCTGAAAACTTGTAAATAGAAAAAAAAAAAAAAAAAAAAAAAAAAAATTACAAAAATTAAAAAGAAAAAAAAAACAAATAAAAAAAAAAAACCATCGACACGAAGAAGAAGAAGAAGAATATGCGTCTTCAAAATTTAAATTCTAATTGAAACTGATTGAATCGAGTTCGAGAGGATGAACAACCTATTTACTGGAATACGTGTCTGTAGCCAACGAACCCATTCTAGAGGAGAATATTGCAGTGAACGAACTAAGGCACATGTGACAGGTGGCTACGTGACCTCCCGGGCCCCTGAACACACGCCGTCTCGCGACCTCTAACGACCTATCAGTGTAACTGCTCTCTGAGAATGAGAGGACGATTGTCCTTTCTTAATCTATTCTTGTATTAGATTATCTCTAAATGTCGGAATACTGGTTCGTGAAAGGTATCAAATCGTATGATAGGCTAGTTTAATGAATCTATGTTAATTATATTTTTGTTTGTAAAAAAGTTGTAGATCCAACCATTTAGCTGAAGAAACTGCTAAAACCACGAAAAATATAAGTGGGGAAACTGAAGAGTTTTCGATAAAACAAAATGTATATTTAATACTGGCTAACATATATATTTACACATATACAGATATATTTAGACATAGATATAGGGATATATTTATTGTAACAAAAATATACATACCAATAGAAACCTAAATAATGGTTTGCCATAATCAATTAATCAACAAATATGCAGGGGGATACTTGATAAATAAATATAATCGGTGGATATTTCGAGGTTGTCTTTGGTTAAAATCATTATAATTTAAAGTAATGATATAAGATGTTCTTTAAATAAAAATAATCACCGCGTAACCCGTAAGAAACAACTTTTCGTACTATTACATACTACAGAAACAATGTATTTTACAGTATTCTTATAACGCGATCCCTACCAAGTTTGTGTTTTATTCGTAAACCTTCACACATATCACAATAACAATCATGAATAGATCTCTTGATACAAATTCCAATATCAAGTAAACCCAGAGTGAATCGTAAGCAAATCCATCGATAGAATAAAATCCCATGCATTCCCGCGAGATCCCTCCCCCCGAATATTTAGAGGGGCCTTTTCATCAGTCGGCGCCAACAAATTGGGTGCGGCTGAATGATTTATGAGATATAAGTGGTGGGAATAAGGCGCACAATGCTTGAAAAAGGACGGACTGAGGGTTCAAGGTTGGGGGTTAATTTAAGTACTTTATGTTATTCTTTGCCTGTAGGACGGGCCATGGGCAGAAATTTCAATATGTATGCATTCATTACTCTATTTCAAACTGGCAAATGAAAAATAATAAAAGAAAGAATCGAGAGATCTCGATCTCTCGAAGAATATAATCTGTTTTTACTAACTAGGTACGTCAATACAATACTGGTGTTCCCAGCAGTGGGACAGTTTATACAAACAGGGCTGATAAAATATATATATATATGTATAAATTTTTTTCACGCAACATAGATCTATGATTGACTACCAACTCGCTTGATATTAAAAGACGGTGTGGCCGTGAACCACACCGATGTATACCTACCTGAATTCAAAGTTACCATTGGATTTTTCACACTATAGATCTGTTTTAATCACCTAGTAACACATGATACGCGCTGTTATATGGCATTGTTAGGCCAGAATTAATGACGCACTCGGTCGAATCAACACACCATTTGCGATCACCGCCGTATCGATTCCAACTGTCAACAAAATACAATGGGAAACTTTGACAGCTGTCATGCACACACAATGTGGTATTACTTGCAAATACCAGAACAAAGTGATGGCTGGATTAACGTTTAGTATATAGTAATCTAGGTATATTAATTAGGAACTATAATTTATATTATAAATTTAGGTATATGAATAAAACTCGCATAATTTTAAATGGCAATGTAGTGCATTGATGGTAATAACGCATAGCATGAAATGATAGTTTTCTATCAATTGAAGTGTTTAAAACATCATATCAGAAGTTCACTGTCACTCATATGGGTATAGAGCCAGTGAAACTGTACACATGTAAATATTATTTCCATTCACAGAGAACATAATATAATTGTATGATATTTTTCAAATGTTGTGGGGCCAGTGTGCTCCAAGCCCCTGTCCTGAGTACGTCCACATGCACAATAGTCCAAGCCTCTGTAAACGCCCTCAGTTGTATCGTAAATATCGGCTACGAATGTACAAGTCACGGGTAAAGTAGGTCGGCATCATAATATACTTATCATACGTTCGTACATTCACGGACCGGGGCTGGCATCAATGGAGATAGGTAAGGGGCAATATTTTTTAAATAAAAATAGAATGGAAGGCTATTTTTTGAATTAATCAAATATTTTATGAAATAAATATGGTGAAACTATGTTTATCTCGGTACAATAAAGTTGATTACATTTTGGGTCAAAATATTCAAAATCCAAAAATATTCAAGTAAACAAGTTGCCGTACCTCTGTGCCGTACCGAGGCTTTTTCTTTTTTATAATTATATATATGCGTAGATAAAGGTGGGTAAGTAAGTTTCTAACCCACGACCCAAAAAGAAGTGTTGGAAGTTTGACGTGTGTATAGTATCTGTATTTACATATCTGTGCCTGTCTGCGGCATCGTAGCTCTAAACGGAAGAAACTCAATGGTAGAAATTTTATGATTGAATAAAATAAATATATATATAAGCCCCTTCTCACAATGAGAAGATGGCCCGTTCCCAGCAGTGGGACAGTTTGTACAAACAGGGCTGATAATATATATATATATATATATATATATATATATATATATATATATATATATATATATATATATATATATATATATGTATGCATTTTTTTTACGCAACATAGATCTATGATTGACTACCAACTCGCTTGATATTAAACGACGGTGTGGCCGTGAACCACACCGATGTATACCTGAATTCAAAGTTACCATTGGATTTTTCACACTATAGATCTGTTTTAATCACCTAGTAACACATGATACGCGCTGTTATATGGCATTGTTAGGCCAGAATTAATGACGCACTCGGTCGAATCAACACACCATTTGCGATCACCGCCGTATCGATTCCAACTGTCAACAAAACACAATGGGAAACTTTGACAGCTGTCATGCACACACAATGTGGTATTACTTGCAAATACCAGAACAAAGTGATGGCTGGATTACGTTCTTTGCTAACAATATTAATTTAGTTATTATTATTTGTTGTTTTCAGTTACTGAAAATAAAGTATTTTCAATACCTGCTGAAAACAACAAATAATTTTTAACGTTTCTTTATTTTATCTAATTCTGATAAAAAAGATAATTTTATGTTATAATCTGAATTATTTTTATTTCTCCTAATTTTCAACTTACATTTTTGATGTAAAGTAATTTTAGCCCCGAACTAAGCAAAGCTATCCTGCTTTTTTTGTAAATAATACACTGAAACACCCAGACACAGAATAAACATCCTTCTAAGCTAGCGCGCTCCACCTAGCTAGCTTAGGCGAATAAAAAAAAAACATACATGTTCATCACACAAATATTTGTTCTGGTTGGAGCGCAAACCCACAGAAGTCCTACAGATTAGAAGGGAGACAAATTACCAACTGAGTTGTGTGCGAGTCAGTCCTTTTCAAGCTAGACTTACATGAAGACATGCTTAACCGATAACGAGCTGCAGTGCACCTGTAGGACATAGCTGTCGATTCGACATATTCGAATTAAAATGGTAGTCTCAGTTGTAAAAGTGGAATTCGTTAAGTAAAAACGCCTTAAATTCAGACACAATAATGACCTACTCGTTAAGATTCTTTAATACATCGTGACTTAAAAAAAATATGAATTTACACACTCAAAATCCATTTTTGCGAATTTGACGATTTTACATATAACAAGATCTTTCTCGAACGTGGAAATTACCGCCGAAATCCATAAAAAAAATGCAGTACATAAATACGAATAGCAATAAATAGTTTGCTAGTATTCCGTAGAAGTTATAAGCCAGGTCGGTAGTAATGTGCGCAGAACGCAAATATGTGCGATATTTGTCAAAGCTGCACACCCTGTCACACCCGTCACGCGCGTGTCCGCTCATAATTAATTTGAATTACCGAAGCGTAACCGAGAGTATCTATAAGTACACTCGATATTGACTACACTGTACGTACACTGTACACACACAATGTCCTATTCAAAATACAAGTTACTTAGTAACGGCGCTGTCCTGATATGCTGAATTTTGATCTGAATTTAATAAAACGTGAAGTTAAGAATGGTACTTCTATTGGACAATATTTTATCGCAAATTGCAGGTTCGACCAATGATATATTATACGTAGATAGGGTTTCCTGGCTCTGCGTGGTAGCCTCAAGTAAGCGTCCGACTCTGTTACAGTCATGACACGTCGAGCAACACTGTTAGATGCATATCGTGACTTGTAAACAGTGACAATGCCATCCTCTCTGTTTAGAAAGTGCAACACCAAGATACGAGTATATAAGGCCAAGATACTAAAAGGCATTAAGGACGTGGTCTTAACCTCGAAATTGCTGACAACTAAGATTTGTCATACTTTTACTTCATATTCAATGAGTGTAGATAACCTCTGTATAATTAAAATCTCATTGGCCTCGACGTTCTCTCGACTTCAAGAGACTGTGTGGTGGAATTATATTATTCTGTTTGCTTAAAAATACGATTGAGTAGAACCAGCAATCGAAAAGAGCACTCTCTATGGACTAACTTTAAAATTACGATCTCGCATTTATAAATTCAATTAGAATTTCACAAAAAAACTGCTCTCTAGAATTTACAAAGGTAAAAAACCGGCCAAGTAAGAAAAATCATCATCATCATCTCAGCCATAAAAAGTCCACTGCTGGACATAGGCCTCCCCTATGGATTTCCAAAAAGACCGATTGGAAGCGGCTTGCATCCAGCGACTTCCTGCCACTTGTATGGAGTAAGAAAAATACCAATAAATAAAATCGACGCCAAAAGTAACAAAAACTAGTCAAGTGGCAAAAAAATCTTTTTGAGGGAGTTCTCTATCTTAATATTCTTAATTAATAAAAGAGTCTCTTATTTATTTAAAATCAATAAATTAAATTAAACAATTGAAGAAATTGTTTAAACAATTAAATAAACATAATTGATAAGTGATATATGAAATGTACAAAAGGGAGGGGAAATTAAAGGAAAAATTACCACGAAAATCATGTACTTCCATTAACAGGATTCCAAACGACTAACAAGCATTTAATTTCACTTCTCAAAGATAAATTTCAGTCGGTTTTATGTCCAATTGGGACCAGTTTTGAAAAAAAAAACTTTTTACACAAAGAGCTATAAATCAAAACTAATGATTAAAAAGACATTTTTTCATCAACCAATTCTTTTCAGCTCTAATAACATTTAGAGTTAGTTTTTATATCGCTTAATTAAAAAGTGGAATAAAAGAAATAAATTGAGCTTTTCTTTTGAATTGTGATAAGCTGGTATCTTGAGAACTTAATATTTATGCACTAACCGCGAAACCATGCTAGTCTTGATACTTGAGTCATAATCAAGGATTCACTTACAAGAGTCAACTGACGTGATCTTTGAGAAGACAAGGCAGGGTGACCCGTGAGCGTTGAATTGAACTATTTGAACTACATGATGATTTATGAACTATACGAATTCTAACTTCTTCCAACTGATATAAATATTTCGTTCATAATCTTTATCCATTCTTTTATAATTATACTAAAGTACATCTGCCTATATATCTTAGTGGAGGACGAATGACAGACTGGCTACGATCTGCTGAAGCGCTGGATATCATAGCTTTTAGTATTTTATATGCATGATAGATCTACGATTGACCACGGAGTCGCCTGATGTGGCCGAGGATGGAACTCGTCGATCTAGAAGATATCTATTCACTCTAGCCTTGAAAATTCTAAGATTGTAGGTCTCAGGAAACAGAGATGGCGGCAAAGAATTCCATTCCTGTGCAGTACGCAACAAGAATGTTTGTATGGTATATCTATAACTAATAGATAAATTAACATTCTGATTAGATTGAAATAGCCAGAGAACACCCCAGCTCTAGTTTTTGTCAAAAATATACGAAAGATAAAAAAAGACAGAAAGTTATATTAGTCTAGTAAAAATAAGATTTGTGGCAACATAAAAGTCACCTAAGTATATTGTTATTTAAATGGATGTACTGGTGTTTTGAAATACATTTGACACAATTTCATAATTATATTATAAAAGCTAATTTACCCACTCACCCAAAAAGAGAACTGTTTTATTCCTCACTGCGGTCCGAATCGACCTATTCCAAAATGATATTGGTCGATTCGCACCGCGGTGCGAAAGGACCTGTTCAAAAAGAGCTCTCGGGTGATTCGGGCCGCGGTTCGAACCACTTGCGGTGCGAAACGTCGAAGTACCCTATTTTGTTACCTTTACACGCTCAAACGGCTGAACCGATCGTTATGAAAATTAGTATAGAGATAGATTTGGACCTGGGAAACATCATCTGGGGAACATTCTTATCATCATCATAATCATCACCGTTTTTCATAACTACGCGAGTGAAACCGCGGAACGCAACTAGTCTATAAATCGGGTATTATTGTTAATCTATGATTTTTAGTTATTTTCCTATCATAATTTCGAAGAATAATGTTGCAAATAGTTGCAAATAATGCGATCTGCTCCATACAAACGGATTTATTTTTATTAGACTATATCCCGCGCCTCGATTCTTGTTTGATTGACATAACTGGTGCAGAAGGAATATACGACAATAATGCGATGTAAATAAACATCTGCAGTTAATAATTTGTAGAAGTAATTCGTTGAAGTAATTTTAGCTCAAGACATCAAATGATATAATATTTCTTGTCACCCTGAGCGTTTCGAATCGATAACAAATATAGTAAAGATTTTTATTGCGAATTAGTAAGCGTTTGACCACCAATACACCTCTTGGAATGCTTTCCAAGAGGTGTATTGGTGGTCAAATATGACGTCAAATATGAAGCGTGCAAAGTTTGAAGACACCAATGTTATAATAGATCCGCGAGAGTCGCAGTGACGAGGAGGCTTATGACTTCCTACCCTTCCTTGATTAAATTACTTAGATGACATCTATAGTGTGTGTATAAAATGTACTCACATGGTCCCAGGGTCATCTCCGAGCGGTTCTTCTACGAAGGAGACATGTTTCGTTCTCCTACTTTTGGGGCGAAATTCGAGCTTGTTGGCACATCCCTTGTTCGCCTTCGTACGCGCCTCGAATATCACATGTGGGTGCTTCTGCTGGAACAAACGGGATTTGGTTAACGTTGAACTGGGAAGGTAACTTTGAACTTAGCTTAACATTATCTTATCAAATGAAAATTTACCTTGATATATGTACTGACAATGCATTTTATAAGTTCATATTATTATTATTGAACTTTGATAAGTTGGCATAAGTTGGCATTGAGATTTTATAAGTTAATAAAATATATCTTATAGGTATATAATTATCATTTATAATATATTATAATAAGTTAACTTGCGCCCCATCGTGGACAAATTGGTTAGTTAATATTTGAAATTAACACATAAAGTACACAGATTTTGTTTTCCTAAGTCTGTGGTATGGTGTGGTATGTGGTATGCATAAGAACTATAATCACATAAAATATAAAGTGCAATATATCAATAAATTTTTGTCGCTTGCTTGAGTAGTTTTAAAATTGCGTAATTTCTTTGATTCGGTGAAATATTTATTTTTTAAATTAAAATAAAAGTTATGTTTACTAACAATTTGTTTCCAAGTAAAGCAACGCAAACAAATCGCAGTATTAAAGAGATCCTTAAGTCTCAAATTAATATTCAACCTTTAATTATCATTCCCTAATACTATAGACTTTATGGCTAATGAAATAAGACTCGAAATCGCTTGTTTAAATTAATTATCTTGTTGAGACTTAGGCGTATTCCAGACGACCTTGTGAACTCTCCAAATTAGAGGATTTTCGTTTGTTCACCTCGCTCATGTAATAAGAAGACTGGAACAGTGGCTGTCACTGACTGGTGGGCACGAAGAAAGTATTGCTCAAAAAGCATATTATAATAAAATATATTTTCACACCACCTGCCCAATAATTTTCCTTTTTACATCATGTCCAAAGTACTACATTTACGCCCTAGGGCTGTAATGTTGTATGGGATTTCATTATATCACACTGTGATGTAATGTGAATTGAATTTAGAATCTAAGCCTACTAGATTGTCAGAGTCCAATCAGAGATATACTTCTACCATACTGGCCCATTACAATAAGAATCCACTCGAAAATAGAACTGGCAACCGAGACTAGAACATAAAAAATAAATAAAACAGGCACCAATACTGCAACCAAAGAGAACGAAATATGCTACAACTGAAACTGTAATTTTTTTATATTGTACTAAGGTTGTTTTTTTATATCCGATCCCGTTTTGAACGATGTTTACGGTCTACGATGGAACGCGCTTGTCTAGAAAAACTCTATTTTACTTGCGATTGTGACGTCCTGATATATAATGTAGGTTTAATAATGTCAATCAAAGAAAATCCATTCAGGTAGCGTATGCAGCAAGTTTTGAAGTTCGTACGTAAAAAATAACAAAGCGCTCATAAAGTAGATTCAAAACCATTTCTTTCTATTATTACGCAGTAGGTGTGAAAAGTAGAGTATGTACCACGGGGATAAAGGTGTTTTTGTCTTGGGCGACTTTTAATCCCTTGTTACACTTCGGATTCTAGTCTTAAATTTAACCCTAGAATCCTAAGTTACACTCGGGATTCAATATGTCGCCCGTGTTATAAAACACTATTTTATCCCCTTGGTGCATAATCTACTATTTTTGTAACACATGTTATTAGACATCGGAGGTTTTTCACAAGACGTAGCATAATATGAGATCTATCATTTATTGTTATAATAATATGTTGTTATATTGGCTGGTGATCATTGAAGTATTTTAAGCGATGCATGTGACACTTTTTTGGGATACAAAACTATTAAATCTACTTTTTATGCGTATGAGAACACTTTTAAAATATTTTAAGAACTTACAAATATATATATATATATACATATACGTTATTTTGACCGCAATAAACGTCTTAATATCAAATTTTCTGCGTAAAAATCTCACGTAAGTAGTTATCGAAATGAAAATTATCTTTTACAAGACTGACATTCTCAAATGAACCAAAAGTAAACGTATTAATTTTATATCTAGAAAAAAAATGAGCTTTCGAGCGCGACAGCAGATACGCCTGACACTGCGCGTAAAGAAGAGAACACACCAGACCAAAAAAATAAAAAATAAGAAATCTTAGCGATTCCATCATTATTCAATTATGCAGTATCTTGAGTGTTTTCATACATAAGTGTCTGCTCCACAATATAGATATCGTATAATCAGAAAACAGGGTCGTTTGAATCGGCGCGGGTCGCGACCCGGCCCGGGCCGGTTCCGGCTGCTTTCAATGGAGAATTGATGGAGTGCTCGACCTGAACACGGTTAATGATCTAATAAAGTACGACTGGACGTGGACGTGTCCCGACAGCTAACGCGGCGCCAGTGCCAGAGTGAGGGAGACCCTCGAAAAGCTGTTTTAGGCAAAAGCATATATTGTAGACCGCAACGTCGCTCAATGATAGGCTAGTCGGAAGTCAAATGATATAGTATGATATTTTTAAGCTATTGCATAACGAAAATAACCTAACACACCGCGCGTAAAGCTATTATGCAATAGCTTTACCGCGGCAGTCTCCGAGTGCCACACGTCTTTTTTTTTTTATTATATAGAGAGGATATACTCATTGAATATGAAGTCAAAGCATGGCAAATCTCAATTCTCAGCACTTTGGAGGATAAGACCACATCCTTAAGGTCTTTAGTATCTTGGTCTTATAAATATCTTGTTGTTGCACTTTCTTAGGAGAGAGGATGGCATTGTCACTGTGTACAAGTCACGACACGCGTCTAACAGCGTTGCTCGACATGTCGCGACTGAAGACGAGTCGGGCGAGTACCTCACTTGATGCTTGCCACGCAGAGCCAGGGAAAACGTATCTTCGTATAATACATCATTAGTGATAAAGAGCAAGGCTATCACGAAAAATAAGTTTAAAAAACTAAAAGAAAAACATTGTTTACGGGACCATGTTCAAATAAATAATATACGGTTAATATTTTCAAATCCTAACTAAGTAATATTATAAAAGTGAAAGTAACTCTGTCTGTCGTCTGTATCTCTGTCTGTCGTCTGTATCTCTGTCTGTCGTCTGTATCTCTGTCTGTCGTCTGTATCTCTGTCTGTCATCTGTATCTCTGTCTGTCGTCTGTCTCTCTGTCTGACGTCTGTATCTATGTCTGTCGTCTGTATCTCTGTCTGTCGTCTGTATCTCTGTCTGTCGTCTGTATCTCTATCTGTCGTCTGTATCTCTGTCTGTCGTCTGTATCTCTGTCTGTCGTCTGTATCTCTGCCTGTCGTCTATATCTCTATCTGTCGTCTGTATCTCTGTCTATCATCTGTATCTCTGTCTGTCGTCTGTCTCTCTGTCTGTTTGTTATCTCTTCATGTTTAGCCATGAAGAGGTAACGAATAGACAGAGAACTGACAGGTTGAAATCGTTATGAAATTTGGCACAGATATTCTTTAGGACCTGGATAAGGACTTAGGCTATATTTTATCATCATCATCGTGGCCGTATTTCATCACTACGCGGGTGACACCGCGGGATACAGTTAGCATAAAATAATACGGTATATAACAGACGGAGTTATGCGGTAACGAACATAGAAAAAAATAAAATCGAATTGAGAACCTCCTTCTTTTTGAAGTCGGTTAAAAACGAACTTTGTTGGTTGTGACGTCACAGCACACATTCAAAGTAGGTCTACTAGTAGTAATTTCGGCGGACATTCGTACACACGATTGGTTTTTGAAGGTTGAAAATGTTTGGAGCAAACAGTTCGATCGTCTGTTAAAGCTACGAGTATAACACTCCAAAATTACGAAATTTTAACTGTCTTAAAATTATATAAAATGTACCCGATAAATCCGTCAATAGTTGTTTAATTTAATTAAAAAGTTCTTATATTATGTTGGATCTGTCATTTGACTTCGCTAATTAAATTTAATAAACCATTAATTAAAAAAACAACAACAAGAATGCAGTCTTTAGATCCAACCGTCAAAAAAGGTTTTAGTCACGGCCACCCGAAAATCGGCAAATTTAATACTTTGACTAAGAATTTAGGGGGGGGGGTTGAGATCCCAAACCCCCCTAAGTACGCCCATAAGTGACATTGAATCTAAAATATATTATAATTAAGATTTACCGCTGTAAATACAGTGTATAGTCATAATTTTGAAATGTCCTTGATTCGTGCTCCCCGAGTCCGGCCCACACAGAGCCGGCTGAAGTGATCGCTAATGGAACAAGTTTGCAGAAGTTGGCGTATTGATTGGCTGTTTATTGAATGTAATTCGCATTCACCTCGCACTCAGCGCCTGCCTTAGATTGCCTCTTGTCTGATCTCTGTCACTAACTTTTGATATTTTGGAAACTTTAATTGGTATAATTTTTGAGAGGCTCTTAGGTAATCATGTCAATTGGTTAGCAAAGTCTATAATACGTATCCTAACTGATATTATAAAAGCGAAAATAACCGTCTCTCTCGTTTTCACTTCTAAACGGCTATTGGGATCACCGTGAATTCATTCATCACTATATTATACATTGGAAAAGGATGTAGGATAATTCGGCGTAAAAACGCTCTTTCTATCAAAATATTTAAAAAGTGTTTTAAATTTAACGGCGCGTCAGCAGGCAGCGGAACATAAAATACCTAGTTACTATGTAGTTATACTAGAGCACTGCATCACGAAAGGTGAGGTAAAAAAATGTATGGAAACTAGTACTAAAATAATTAAAAAATATACGCAACATAATTATTTGACGTGAAGAAACAGCATATTATTTTAAACATCCAGGTATATATAAAAACGTTGAACATGCCTCCATTTTTTTACAAAATAAGTTTGAATTAGGCCGCTAGCACATGGCGTATTTTAAACGCGCAGACGACGCGTGGTTCAGAAACGCGCGTCGTCTGCGCGTTTCAGCGCCGTAGATGCCGATTTTTGCGTTTTTATAGATTCGAACGTGCGTAAAACGCAATACAAACGCGCGTGTGAAGCGTGTTCGAAACTCGTTTGATGCGCGTACAAAAGGGCGGAGGAGGGGTAGAGGAGGTGCGCGCGCTCACGCCACGGCACCGCCCGCGCCGCAGTTACAGCGCGTCTGTATCGCTGTATCTGCGCATATACGCGCAGTAGACGCACGTTTCACGATCACCCCGTGTGCTTAGGTTACAAGGTTGCGTTCAAATCTCGTTTGAAGCGCGTATACGTGCGTTAGCAACGTGTCGTCTGCGCGTTTAAAATACGCCGTGTGCTAGCGGCCTTATTTTAATAATAATTATAATAATTGTGCGTATAATTTCTTCTGAATAAAGTACCAATATTGACCTCTCCTTTGATGTGCAAGCTTTAGGTGGACATTAGAGCGAGTTAGCGCATAATGTCTCGTATCATATAAAGCATAACATAGGTGTAACTTACATTACAATAATCGCTCTTATGCAGTCGGGTAATTTACTCTGCTTTTACTATAGTTACTACTTTTAATATAATTTTTTCAATCTTGGAATTTTCAAGGTTAGAGTGAATAGATATCTTCTAGAGCTCCATCCTCGGCCACAAAGGCAAGTTGGTGCTTAATCGTTGATCTAACTTGCGTTAAAAAAATTTAGATATTTGGCCCATTATTCATCAATTAAACTGCCCTGATCACGCTACCTGACATAAATAAATAATAATCAATAAAATATCCCTTTTAAATTTTCGTTTATCACAAAAACCCGTCCTGACATTCCCGAAACACGCATCCCGAAGGCGTAATCATTCTTCAATCCAAGATAAGAACCAGGATCCTGGCCGAGTCTCAATCCGGCAGAATCTGTACGGAATAAATTGAGGTGCGGAGCTTTCAGGTGTTAAAGGCTTGCGCAATAAATAAAACATATTACCACGAGCAGATATGAAAGAGTGCTTCTTTAGATGTACCTTTCAGCCATTCAGAGCCGCTGATAAATTGAATTAGAACCAATCATGGCGCGCTGCTTTTAAAAGGATCTTGAGTGTGTGCTTAGAGAACAGGCTGGGACTCAAAGCGTCTAAGTTACTTATTATGATGGATGTGTCAGCAACAATGTTCTTTTAAAATTGGTTTAGGTTATAAATTACTGTGGATGATCTCCATTTTTAGGGTTCCGTACCCAAAAAGTAAAAAACGGGACCCTATTACTAAGACTCCGCTGTCCGTCCGTCCGTCCGTCTGTCACCAGGCTGTATCTCATGAACCATGAGACCGCCGAATGCGGTTGAAACTATAGTCGGATATTTCGGCTCAAAACAGACGTGAGTGATCCGTAGTTTTTATTTAAAAATGTGTGAAAACCACGTTAATTTCCATAGTAAAATTGACGCGTATCTGTGCGTCTGTCTGTGGCATCGTAGCTCTCAAACGGATGGACCGAGTTTCATCTAGTTTTTTTTTTTTTTTAAACTTTTTCGAAAAAAAAAAAAACGAAAAACTGAAAAGCGTAAATTAATGAACCTTTTTTATTTAACTTTAATAACTAAGCCCTTAAAGTAAAACTGAAAAGCATAAAATAATGAACCTTTTTTATTTAACTTTAATAACTAAGTCCATAAAGTAATGTAAGTATACCTAAGTAATTTGGAGTCGGCGCCAGCGTGATACGTTGCGTTGCGAGTGGTCGTGCGGAGAGCGCATTTTTTGGAATGTCAATGTTTATTGCTGGAGATTTCATCGCAAATTTGATTTAGTTATTTCTTTAAATTTAAGGTAATTTTTAGCGCCGCCTCAAAATTACTTAGTTAAACTTACATTACTTTAATGACTTAGTTATTAAAGTTAAATAAAAAAGGTTCACGTTTTTCACGCTTTTCAGTTTTTCCTGAGTTTTTTTTTTTTTTATAAAAAGTTTTGTATTTTATAATTTTTTGTAGCTTTAGTTTACTAAATACTACATGCTTATTTTTTTATTACTTTTAAAATAGCTACTACCTTATAATAACTCTGCATTAAAATCTGCGAGTGAACAATAAATCACCCCTATTTTCCCACCCTTAAGGTAGGTTTTTTTTCCAAATTTATATGGAACCAACTTCAAGGTATACCCAATCCAATAAAAAAAGAATTATCAAAATCGGACTGCTCTGTAAAAAGTTATGCGTGCTCATACATTACAATCAGTGAGTGAACAATCAATCATTCCCTGTTTTCCTACCCTTAGGGTTAGATTTATTTTCCAAATTTATATAAGACTAATTTAAATGTTACCCTATCCAATAAAAAAAAAATATCAAAATCGGACTACTCTGTAAAAAGTTATGCGTGATCATACATAAAAAAATATATAATATATATACACGTCGACTTGAGTACCTCCTCCGTTTTTTCGTCGGTTAAAAAGAGGATTTTGTCAAGAATGATTTTAGCTATGTTTCATCAAAATCGGTTCAATCGTTTTTTTGACAGGGATTTTAGAGTTTTCTAAATTTATACTTGTACTCACTACTGTTTCACTTGTTTAAACTCATGTATGAAACTGCTGCTTTTACAAACTTTTATTTAACTTGCTGTGTTAGTTAATATGTATCTTGTATTTTTTTTAATCATTCATTACACACAGCAAAAAAAACCTAAAGCGACGATGAGTTTTTTCAAGTCTCTACCAAAACTGTGCTAGTTGGGTGATTTCATATTGTCGAATAGTGTAAGCCTAAAATATAGTACGCAGTAACAGTCGCAGTATGTACTGTTAGGTTATAGCATAATAGAACAACTATAGACTACTTGTTTTTTTGTAAAAATCTAATTGATTCATAGTTATTCAATTTCTGGTCGCGTGTATTTTTATTTGGAAAATATTGTAAAATTTGCAATGATGCTCAGAGCACAATTTAATTTATAAATATTGTCTTGATTTAACATAATGATAATTCATTGACTTTTAAGAATGATGATGTTTCAATATTGGAACACTTCCGGATAATCTCCTAGGCTATGGTTTCGAAGGCGGGAACGCCATTCCGGATTTTACTGAAAAAGTACCAAGATGTTGATAAGCCTCAAAGCTAAGAAATTGTGTAATTTGAAACAATATTGCGATTTAAACTGTAAATTGCACTTATTTGATGAATATACGGATATGAATTTAGTTCATTGATGTTGGAAATTGAATAAATGTATAAAAACTGCCCATTGTGTTCTGAATTTTTGGCTCTGCCAAAAGTACGTATATACAGCTCAATGCCGAATGTAAACATTTTTTGTTCCCGTAGCTAGTTATCGGTCACGCATGTAATGCACCTTCCAATGACGCTTCGCTGCGGCGCCACCGTCGCAACATGGCGGCCCGGAATGAAAAATGGCGCCAATTTACCGGGCAAACGCGGCTAAATTGGATATTTCTCACAGTCTAAACCTCCCGCGGGCTGTTACCAATGTTTTTGCTATTCCAGCTTGGTTTAGTTTGTTTTTATTTGTGGACTAGGGCCTGTTTCGTTGAGGTGTCGCTGCCATCTATAGGCGGAATTGGAGTAAACATTTGCTTTTCCGTTTGAAGTACACTTTTCGTTAAAAAATTTGTCAATAAGAGCACTTTTTGATCCGACTTCCGAAAAGGGAGCGTTGTTTTTTTAACAGTAGCTATGCATGTAGAATCGTAGACGTGTTTCCCTATAATCACCTAAATTATTTCTTCTATCATATTGTGAATAATTTAATAGTTTAAAAAACTGAAACAACCGACTTCAAAGTACGTTATTTCGTTTACTTGTAATATAAGTAAGGATAATGATTAAACAAGGCGCTCAAGCGTTGAAGTAACTCTATTTTCTCCTTATACACATTGGATGAGGAGTAAGTAGGTTTTACTTTTCAAGCTCAATAAATCCCTCACGATTGTAAACTTTTTAAAATACCTCTATTCACCCGCTCGTTTTTTTTCAAGAATGACATTTGTCACTGAATGTCAAATGCTTCATCGTCGCAGATTAGAAAATGTGCAGATGTTTGTACGAAAAACCTCAACATTTGACACTTTTGTAAAGAAAAACGTGTCAGTGGAACTCTGCGATTCTATAATCTGAGGCACTCACTCAGGAATACAATGAAAATATTTTTACTTTTAGAGATTATTCAAAAAGTAATAAAGCAATGTTTATAAAATAATTATGGGACCAACTTGGGAGCTTTCTCTATACATCAATTTAAGAAACATAAAAATTGGTTCACGAATGACGGAGTAATTCGTGTTCATACATTAAAAAAAATATATACGGTACGAATTGATAACCTCCTCCTTTTCCGAAGTCGGTTAAAAAGTAGGCAAACTTCTTAACGTATCAAAAAGCGCGTGTACCGAATGCGCTCTTGCTCGTTCAATTGACTGGCGAGGGTGGCTGCACCAATTAGAGAAGTTCCCCGAACGCCAAACTTGTCCTAATGAGAAAACTTCCAGCGATCGCTCATGTATATTTTTACGTTATTCTATTCTCTGTAGTATTTGACGGATTGGGACTGTTTTATGGACTTTCGCGTCGATATTAATACGGACTTTTTATATCTGCTTTGAGAACTTTGCTTGGTATCAGATTTCTTTCGGGGAATAATAGCTTGTTTTTTTATTATGATTTAGTTGGCGGTGTTACAAAAATTTACCCCAAAAGTAAACAGGTTTACGTAGGAAATATTTCCTGATTTGCCGTTTCTTAGGTTGACCCGGTCGCCAGTTTTGTTGATTAAAAATCAGTTTCTCTCGGCGCAGTGTCTGTTTCTGTGTAACCCAGTAGAAGTGCTTTCGTAATAAATAATCTAATAAAATTATTATTGTAAAAAAAAATGTAGGAACCATTTTTATAATACGCGATTTCTCAGCTGCTCTCTTCTCGGGCATACTTACCGTAAAAATAATTTAAGAGACTTTAAAGACTTGAAGGGAAATTGGCGTTTATGTAGACGATGGGCTGATCCCTTGTCACTGCAAGCCAATATTACATCTTACCCTCTAATTCCCTTTAACTCTAATACCTTCTACCGTCCATCTAACCCTCTAACCACGGTAAATGTGGCGTCAAACGGCATCTTTTTGATCCTCTGCCTACTCTGTAAGGGAAACGGCGTGATTTTATGTTTTTTATTTTTATACTATATAGGTTTGCGCTTGACCGCCAGCTCACCTGATGTTAACCTGATATTTATGTAAACAGATAATTAATCTAAGTAATGCGAGGTACTACGTATTGTTAAAGTATTTAATTTTAGTAATTACCTACGCCGCGCCGTGTATCGTACGAGTATTCATTTAAGAGAAGTAATTATTATAATTATTTTTAAGTTTTAATCTCAATAGCATAATTGTTTTATTTTAATGTTTATAAATTGAATTATTGTATGTTCGCCATGAACTTAACTGTTGATACCCAAATTAGTATTTTAAGATCATTGATGTAATTCATAAGACACAGTTAACAATAAATAAAATCTGAATCTGAATCTAGCATTATCTTCTTGGAAATTCGCGCCGATCGCATCTAAGCTAGTTCGTGTAAGCGAGACTCGTCTACCAATAACAAAGCGTTGGTCTCAGCTCCCGCATCTAGTGATGGTTATAACCAGTAGTTAGATATGCAGCCAACGTGCAAGTTTGAAGCCTTGTAAGGTGCTTACTCGCGTTGCTTACCGAAGTTCACAAACTGCAATTCTGATTTGAGAATTAATAGGAATTACGCCATGACACGTGTCGTCTTCCGAAGAGATGACGTTGTTAACTACACTAACTTTGTAATTAGAGATATTGATGTAATCTATATATTTCTTTTAGGAAATGTGGCAATGTTTGACCACTACTCGCCTGATGGAACGTGATAGTGGTCGGAGATGGAGCACGCTTGTCCATAAGTTCTTTAGTGTATAGAATTCTAATGATTATTAATGAGTATCTATAGGGCTATATTAACTGCTAGTCTGTATATTTTAAACAGTAATAAATAAATAAATATTGGTGGGCATTTTATACAACACCATCTAGCCCAAACTAAGCAAATCTTGTACTATGAACTAGATGGGTGATAGAATACATATAAGTATACTTTTTTTGTAAATACATACTTATGATACATAGAAACACCCAGACACAGAACAAACATCAGAACAACAACATCAACGAACAACAGCTCATCACACAAATGTTTGCCCTGGGTGGGGATCAAAACCACGACCTACAGCTCAGGAGGCAGTCGTACTACCGCTGAGCCATGAGGTCTGCTAGTAATGGATAGTTAATTGAATCGGTTAGTAGTTAGTAGAATAGGCACCTATACATATTTTAAAATAATTATAATCCGGGGAGGTCCGCACTCCGCACACCACAAAGGTTTGACATCACAACAGCGCATCGATATTTTTAGGCTTTAAATGTTGTAAAATATCTATTCAAAAACCCCATACCGGAAAATTATTACACATTTTAGCTATACGTGTAATAAAAGTGAAGCTAAAACGTTTCGTTCCAGTTTTTGGAATGCCCACCATGAAACGATGTCGCTATTTCGTACTTCTTGCCGTACGATAGTAAGACTCACTTAAATATATCTATTTGATTTAAAAAAAAACCGATAAGCTAGCTCCTAAGTAGTTTAAGATATTTGTATCAATTCTCAAGTAGAATTCTCCCAAACCACCGAATGCTTGATTGACAAAGAAATAACGACAAAAGATATCAAAGCAGGTAAAAAGATCTGAACGATTTGGAATCAAACAAGTACTAATAGAACAATCTCAAGGGTCGTCAGCGTCTTTACTTTTATCTTCACAAATCTAAATAAAATATTTCAATCAATTAAGAGGAAAAAAGAAACGAGACCCTTCCCTTAACCAATATTCGCCGAAAAAAGTAAAGGTAAACAAATATTTGACGTATTTCATAATAATGAGGCCGAAATAGAATAATATAGAAACTCGAGCTTCGCCTCGAATTAGTACATACATACACCTTTACATATAAAAAGTCTAAAGTCCCGTTTTCATTCATAAGAAACGTCGTACGCAACGCAACACTATTTTTTTTACGCAAGACACTACGATTGACCGCCAACTCGCCTGATGTTAAAGCGACGGTGTGGCCGAGGATGGAGTTTGTCGATTTAGAAGATATCACTCTAGCCTTGAAAATTTCACTGAGACGGCGGCAAAGAATTCCATTCCTGTGCAATACAAAACTGGTTCATCCGTTTGACATCAAACGGATGAACCGGTTTTGTTCTAGTTTTTATTTATTTGAAATAAGATTTCATCGATCGTTTTTAGCTGTTTCATCAAAATCGGTTGAGCCGTTTTTTCGGGGATTTTTGAGCTTTTTAAACTTATACTTGTTGAATTATTTTTTTCCACCATATACTCGTAAATTAGGGGGTCATAGGGATATCGTTAAATAGGAAAAATCAGGGGTCATATGGGATATCGTTAAATAGGATAAATGAAAAATGAAATAATGGATAAATGAATAATGAAAATAGTGGTCATATGGGATATTGTTAAATAGAATAAATGAGGGGGTCATATGGGATATCGTTAAATAGGATAAATGAGGGGTCCTATGGGATATCGTTAAATAGGATAAATGAGGAGTCCTATGGGATATCGTTAAATAGGATAAATGAGGGGGTCCCATGGGATATCGTTTAATAGGATAAATGAGTGGGTCTTAAGGGATATCGTTAAATAGGAGGGCAAATGTAACATATGAGGATATTTTATGTTTCCTGACACGCAGTTTCCGCTCTCGCTCTAGACCGCGTCTGCCCCAGTGAATACGCGGCTTAACTTCCAGGAATCTATTACCTCTGTATATTAATTGGCCCGAGTTCGGTTTAAGAAGCCGAATAAAATATACAAATTAAATAACACAAAGCTGCTTGAAGGTTACTGGAAGAAAAACTCAAAAGAAATGTAGAATTTTTATGAATAGAATTGAATAAGTAAAAATGTTACTGAAATCTGCTCGTATATAATGACATCTACGCAAGTTTGTGAAAATGTAATGTTTTTTTAAAGATTTTCCTGATTTGTTATTCATTGAAATTGAATAATTTTTGTGATTGTATCTCGTTTTTACATAATTTTGAGACCCTTGATTTTAATTTTGGAATTTTGCAAAAAGTTACGCCTATATTACTGTGCAAGAAATGTATGTAAAGGTGTATGTACGAGTATGTATGCATGTACGTATGTTTTTATATGATCGCCTACAGCCTAAACCGTTTGACCCATTTTGATGTACGAAATGTCGTTAGATTCATCTTCACTCCTTGAGTGTCGCTATATTTTTTGTAATAATAATAATACATCTCTCGCATAAATCTCTCAATAAAAAAATATATTTTTCATGAACTTTTTCGTAATAAAGAAGTGATTTTAGATGAGTTATTCAAATGAATGCGTACTTATAATCTTTTATACCGATTTTACGCATAATTTCTCACAAAAACCTTACGCTCGACAGTGTATCAAGCGTAACGAAATCCTAAGTTAGACTACAAAAATCGCTCTTCTGCAGTCGGGTATTTTGTTTTTGTTTTAAATATATATACTTGTCTTTTCTAAATATAACTTGACGCATATAAAATAAGTAAAAATAAGCCACGTTTCCGCTGCAACATCAAGTTACGAGGAAGCCGCTAGCCTCTCCAACAACCGACGAGGCTTAAATTTCGGCATTAGCCCTGTCGTGAGTGCAGCATGGTAATAAGGGCGTGCTTAAGTGTTCCTACTCTGTGGCTCAAGTTAGGGCATGCACATGTTTTGGTTGGTATGGAAAGATTCTTGCATACCTACAATGAGATTTTGTCTATATAGAGGTTGAATTAAAAGAGGAGAAGTAAAAGCATGGCAAATCTTAGTCCCAGCACTTTCGAGGATAAGACCATATCCTTAAGGCCTTTTAGTACCTATCTTGGCCTTATATATCTTGGTGTTGCACTTTCTAGGCACACAGGATGGCATTATCACTGTTCTTAAATCACGAGACGCGTGTCTAATAGCGTTGCTCGACGTGTCGCGATTGAAGACGAGTCGTCGGGCGATTAACTTACTTGAGCTTTGCTACGCAGAGCCAGGGTTATTCTATCTACGTATAATATATCATTGGTTACATACGATAGTAGGTAAACAATGATATACATATAAGATTTAATCATAGTGGGTATGTATATTCGTTGGGATGCGATTTATATGATTTATATTTATTTAATGTATGTACTTAGGTATATGACAGAAAGAAACATACATACTTTACAAATGTGTACAGACACTGTGGTAATACTTCAAAAAAATTATATACTTACCTAGTTATTTCGAATTTGATGATTCAGCGCAAACATGGAAGAATCTTGTGAATATTACTGTATATTATATTTATTAACCACCGACCCAAAAAGAAGGATTATATAAGTTTAGTTTGATGTGTGTATCTGTGTGTGTCTGTGGTATCGTAGCTCTCAAATGGCTGGACCAATTTTTATTTAGGTTTTTTTTTTGTTTGAAAGATAATTTCATCGAAAGTATTTTAAGCTAAGTTTCATCAAAATCGGTTCAGCCGGTTTTTTTTTTTGTCGGGGGTTTTTTAGTTTTGTAAACTTGTACGTGTGAACTTAGAATTTGCTCCCTCATTTGACGAATATGATGCACAGAGGTCTCATTGCTCGCAGAGACGCTCACTACACTACTGATTTTATTTAAACCAGGTCTACTTTGATTAGAACCATAATAACAAATTTTAACAACTTAAGTATATATGTGAGAAGGGTAAGGACTACCACAAAATAGTCTAGTATCAGTCTAGTCTAGAAGTAGTCTAGTAGTATAGTCTAGCTCCCATAATGAGAAGATAGCCCGCGCCCAGCAGTGGGACAGTTTGTACAAACAGGGCTGATAAAGAAAAGTATATATTTAAATAGATTACAATACACTGCATTATTATTTCTAAGCTTGTAACACCATAATCCTTCTTCCTTTTCTCGCAGTCGAGTAAAAATGAATAAAGATAAAGTCATCACTTAGTATGCAGTCAAGCAAACCCACATTCTGTTGAATTATTTCACCTTTTTCCATAAATTTATCCAAAACTAAAAAAATATTCGGGATTCTGTTTGGCAATGGATTATTCAAGCAAATCGTTGTCTGGCTCACAGACTAGAGAAAAAGCAGAAAGAGCATGCACAACTAATAGAAGTGAACCATTTTTTTCAAAAGTGAAGCTACGGAAATTAACGATTACGATGCGGGTCGCTGGTTTGCTCATGGTATGCACGCAACATAGTAAAGTAATTAAATTAAAATAAAATTATTTTCCCGTAACGATAGTTTGTAATTATGACAAAGGTCACGGACCCTGGTGTCTGTGGAGATAAAAATTAAATATAAAAAAAAAAAAAAAAAAATGTTAACGATTACAATTTACTTAGAGTTTTTTAGTTATCTAATTGTTATCGATATCCTATATAGTTATTCGAGTGTATGTATGTTTTTTAAATGCATGTTCATCGATTTTTCCACCAATTATTTACCGATTTCGACGATATTTTTACGAAGACGATACGTCACAGATGAAATGATATTTTTACGAAGACGATACGTCACATATGATACGACGTTTTTTATCAACTTTGCACAGTAGTTTAGTAACAGGAGCGTCCTGTTTTAGGTCAGTTGTACAGTTTTTTAAACTATAATTTTGGTGTTCTTCTAATTCGAAGTAAATAACGAGGTATCGTATAGTTTTTAATTTATTTTAGGCAAGTATTTATTTTGCGATTTTCGAAACCTTTTACTATTATAAAAAAGTTTTTAATTATAGGCCTTAATAATTTTTTAAATATTTTTTTTTTAAATAATAAATGTTTGAAAGTTTTGTAGTGGGGAACGGTACGGCATTTTTTTGGCTAATGACATCCATTTAGTTCTTACTTACCCCTTTTGTGTTAGGTTACTATGTTAGTTTTCAAAATTGTGCTTGTACTCATTAATAAAATATAATGTAACACTATTCCTAGGTACGTGAGCGAGTCTTGTTATTTTGGAATCGTTGACGGCATATTGCTTTCCACTACAATTTTTATATGCAAATTGTTTTTTTTTTAAGTAATTCAGTTTTGTATAAAAACTTGATATCAAAAATTATATTTCAAAAATTAGTTTTTATATATACATCCAGATTTTCTTACAAATATTGGTTTCAATTTTCATGTCTAATACGCTTCGTCTATTTTTTTCACTAGTCTGAGGTCTAGGCAATAAATAAGACACAGGTGGAGTCGAACCAAATACACCATTTAAATCCACTTCCTTTTAAATTACGTCTAGTGTATCTCGCTACTGGGTGGAGTAAGGATAGGGGCAAGGAGCGATAACATATTTAATTAATTTTATATAAAAACTTAAAAATTAGGTTGGCGCTGCCGCTGCCAGTGGTAGGGGCTAAAGACTGAGTATTTTTATTATAATTTTAAAAACTGACTTGGCTATGACATTTAGGAACTTAAATGTACCTTACACTTTGTAACTCATTTTTTTTTCTGTTCAGGAGTAATATAGAAACACACAAAAACACCCACAAAATAAAAAACCCGAAAAAATACCCTTTTTTACGCAGTCGTGTAAAAATATCAATAACAAATTTAAAGAACAAATATGTAGCTGTGTGACATATGCATCCATCCATAATTACATACTGAATTAACCATAATTGGCTAATTCAATACACATTAGCCTTGAGGCTATTATGTCGGACAGTCAGTTGCATACTGAACGCATCAATTATCATTACCAACTAAATAATTTAAGGAGACGCCTTGGTACTGTATTGTTGGGAATTTTGACCGACAGTTTGACAAAACGTTCTATGTTAAAAGAAAAACAAAATACCTGTATAACTTTTACTCGCTCACTCAATCCAAATGTTTTTTTTTAATTACCATTTAAAACCATTCATTTGCCCCACTCGATAGGTACCTATGGAATTAAAAAAGAAATTTAGATCATTATGTATATTTTGACGCCAAAAATACGCCATTATTTTACAATTTTAATATTCCAATAAACTTATACTTGGTCCCTCTCTGTGCCTTCGAGGTCCATTCCAATATCTTTTACTTTGCTTTTTCGTCGCAAACATATTGGGAACACATAAATCGAAATGCTTTTAAGAAATAGTGCATCGGATTCTTGTTGCTATGTTTACGCGGGCCGGAGTAAGAAGCAAATACTATATTTATGGGGATTTAAAAATAAGCTACGAGCAGTGATTTTATAGTAACTGCTTATTGGTTTGCAGTTTTAGGATCGTCTGGTCTTCAGCTCTCATGCAGTTTCGTTTCTTATATCCAAATGCAGTTTTAGAATCTAGAAAAGCCAGTCACATTTTGAGCTTGACGTACTTTACTATCTTCGACTACATTGTTACTTATTATCAGTGTTGCATTTTCAGTTGAATGTTTAGTATGACACTTATATTAAAGCAGCTTCCCTAATTCTAAATCCCTGGAGAGTGTCTCTGCACAAGTTAGACTCCAAGGCTTCCGTACATTTTTACATATTTGATAGTTTATATTATATTTGGGTATCTTTAAAATAGTAACTCAGAGAGGAATCGCCCGAAATTAATTGACAAATGATCCTAATTTCTATTTTTTTTTAATCTTCTTAATCGATCTGTTTTCTGATGCCCGAAACAAAGCATGACTTTCGAAATAAAACAAAATAAACTACCGACCGATCAACAGGCAATTTGTAATTGCAAGTTTTTTTATAACCTTTTTTTTCTTATTTCTAACGACTGCAGCCAATTTTTCTTAGGATACTAACTATTACCTACACTTCCAACGGTACTATCTATGTACTTATCCTATACTAACATTATACTTCTGAAACTACTACTGTGGACTAGTAGCAGTTTTAGCAATATAATGTGGGTATAGGGCAATTAACAGTCTCAAAAACCAAATCCTAGAATATGTCTTCCATGGTCTAATTTTCATGGTCTTGAAGGTTGACTTTGACTTTGTAGTGATATTGGAATTTTAGCCCTAACTGTACACTTACTGACAGATACTCAAGACAAAGCTTTACATAGATATAGTCTAGTAAAAATAAATTCGTTTGTATGGAGCAGATCTAAGTATTTGCAACTGGAGGGATTCTTTGAAATTATGATATGAAAATAACTAAAAATCATAAATCAAAAATAATCCCCGATTTATAAACTAGCTGCGTTGCGCGGTTTCACTCGCGTAGTTATGAAAAACGGTGATGATTATGATGATGATAAGTAGCTTATGTCCGCCTCCAGGTCCAAAGCTATCTCTATACTAATTTTCATAACGCGGTTCAGCCGTTTGAGCGTGTAAAGGTAACAAAATTAGCTTTTTTAATATCATTATGAAATTGTTCCAAATGTATCTCAAAACACCAGTACATTCATTTAAATAACAATATACTTAGTTGTCTTTTATGTTGTCACAAATCTTATTTTTACTAGACTAATAGGTCACACGGAAAAATTAGATAAACCTTTTTGTCATACTTAATTTTCTTTACTCATTCCACTTCCATTTTCACTTTCAAACTATTAAGTTTGAAGGTGAAAATGGAAAAACTGAGTGAGCTCTAAGAAAACGCCTTATTAGAGCATACATTCGCCATATATATGTATAATAGTGCCCTCCATGATCCGGGTTAGGGTTCGATCCGCACCATCCCCTTTTTGTCATTGTCAGTATGAGGAATTAGCCTCATTTCGGGGGAACACGGCAACGGACTGGACTAGTGAGGTGATTTCGCAGAATACTGCATACCCAGAGATATGACTTAGGCACTAAGACGGGATAGTAGAAACAGATTTTTTATTGTGCGTGTTGCTATGTGAAATTAGCTTCTAGATACATCATTATAATTTGAGTTTCATTAAATCGCGAGTGGATCGGTTTCTTGTGTCACTGTGTCAATGTCATGATCGTAGGATTCAATGACATTTAATATTTTTTCGCTGCGCTCGGTTTTAACGCTCCAAATAAAAATAATAAAATAACAGTTTAAAAAACTAAAAAACACGCTACAAATTATTGTGGTCAAAGTTCATTACAAGACTTTTCTAACAAATCCAAACACAGCTATGATACGATGTTCCATCATGAAGTTCTAGTTCATATCTTCCGGATCCATCATCAGATCAGTTCGACAGTACCATATTATTGTATTGTCATCAGAACTACATACAGCTGCCAATTTTCATGACGCTACGATCCTTGGAAGATGGTTAAATTAGTTACCTTAGATTTCATTACATAGTTAGTTACATACAGTACAGGTCGACCTAATAAAAGCGTGTAATAAATAAGTAATAAAAATGTTAATAAAAACCTAAAAAAGGATAACAAGGAACACCTCTCCATCCCAGCAAAATATCACAGATATCACTAGTGTTACTGTTGTTGATAGTCATCGGTTATCGCTTACTATTACATAAACTGCCTGCTTAATGCTGATCTTTATAAAAAAAAAAAATACGCTAATATCATTGAATAATTTAATAAAACATATACATCTTAGAAGTTTTTGACAATTGTCAATTTATTTTATTTGCAACACCTGGTTACACAATTAGGATTATTTTTTGCTATGTGCATGAAGTTGTCCCTCTGTGATGATTGGAGCAGTGGTCAGGGGAAAGCATGTGTGGCAGCGATCGGTGTGTGATAAGCTCGGGGAGCGAGATTGGGAGAGTAGTAAATTGCCTGTTGGCTTTAATTGTATCACTTTATGACATAATAAGAGATAAGTACCGATTAGTTTTGGTCACGTGCGGCGATCTCTATCATGGCGAATGCGAGCGCAGGCATCCATCGCAATAAATTTATAAACGTATCATTCGCTCGCATTTCGATGTAAAATTTATCCATGTAAATAAATAAAAATACAAGTCATAAAAAAAACGCGCGGCACTGCTTGAAAAACACGGGGAAGTACTATTCTAAGCCAAGGGCTCTTACGAGAAAGTAATTAAAATAAACATAGTCTCAAAAATAAATAAAAACCTGTCGTATTTATCCCTATATGTGTAAATCGCTTGGGACTCCTTGGTTTTCTAGTTTTGTAAATTTATTTAAATTAATAGAATACGAAGAAAAGATATGTCACAATATTTGTTCAGTACATATAAGAATCCAATAGATGCAAGACATACCTACTCATGTTTTTTTATTAGTAGTAGTGTTTCATACGTAAATTACTACAAAACCTACTTCAAAATACGCAATTCCTTTACTTGGGTGGTTTTTTTTTCAATTATTTTGTTATAAAAACCAAAGTATTGCCTATCGAAAAAAAAAAGAATAATCAAAACAATTCATAATTGGCGGATTAATCGCTGAATAAACACACAAAAAAGTAACATACAGTCGAAATTGAGAACCTCCTTCTTTTTGGAAGTCAGTTAATTAGTCCTGTATCGCTTAGTCTCTACTTTCAAACAGCCCAAGAGAACAAATAACTTAATTCATACCAAAATTTGATACAAGCAGCACCTAGCAGTGGCCGCGACAGAACACCAATAAATCCCAAGTAATTCAAGTCTAAGATATATTCCCCATTCACGGCGAGGTGGAAAGTGATTTTGAATAGTTTGAGATATTCCGCTCGATTTATCGTTTCGGGAACGAATCTCGCCATGCCCATTCAAATATTATGAGAAAGAATAAGGGTGTTCAATATTGGACTATAAATTGTCGTTATTATGGCTGTAATTTAAACGCCTTTATGACTTGACTATTATTTAAGTAAAGCCCGTGGAAAGCTTTATGAAGCTCAAAGTATGTACAAGATATTTGAAAAAAAAAATTGCTGTTTTCAATTAAACTTTTTGTATTTAATAAATGTTTTTCCTCGGGTTTTCATAGTGGTGTTCAGAAGATAACCGTGGTAGTATGCTACTTTGCTAGAATGTATTGTTTTGTTACGGTAGGTGGTGGCATTCGACCACGGTTATCCAGAGAATAATTCCACTATGAATATGTGTGAAATACAATAAAATATCCATTACATGTAAGTTGTATATATACACGATATGTATTTATCGAATAGTTTGAAAATAACAATTTCAGACGAGAATATTTTCTTTTTTCATACTTTTTAGAGCGTGATTTGCAGTAGTCGGGTTTTAGTTTTTGAACTTATTTTTTATTTAAAGTATTTTTGTGTTATTGCAGAGCCACATTGTATATTGTACATCGCGGGCCCCAAGATATATACGGATTGTATATTGTACATCGCGGGCCCCAAGATATATACGGATTGTATATTGTACATCGCGGGCCCCAAGATATATACGGATTGTATATTGTACATCGCGGGCCCCAAGATATATACGGATTGTATATTGTACATCGCGGGCCCCAAGATATATACGGATTTCTCCGACTAGACGAGAGGGTGTGATGGATGCGACAAACAAGATGCTTCGAAGGACATCTCATAAGTTTTATAGGTTATGAGGGAACAGATGAACATACATACGTACATAGTCCAGTAAAAATAAGATCTGTGACAACATAAAAGACAACTAAGAATATTGTTATTTATATGAATGTACTGATGTTTTGAAATACATTTGACACAATTTCAAAATTATATTATAAAATCAAACTTTGTTACCTTTACACGCTCAAACGGATGAACCGATCGTTATGAAATTTAGTATAGAGATAACTGTGAACCTGGAGACGAACATACATTACTTATCATCATCATAATCATCACCATTTTTCATAACTATGCGGGTGAAACCGCGGTACGCAGCTTGTTTATAAATCGGGGATTATTGTGAATTTATGTTTTTTAGGTATTTTCCTAAATCGAAATTCAAATTGTTTATTGGCCTTATAACAAAATGGCTATACTAGGCAAGTCGTTTTACAAATTGTATTTTCCTATTATAATTTGAAAGAATCCCTTAAGTAGCATTTAATGTGATCAGCTCCATACAAACGGATTCATTTTTACTAGACTACACATATCAGTCAAAAACATAACCCTCCCTTTTGCGTCGCCGTAATCGGGTAAAAATGTGCTTTTACGTGGCCCCTTTGACAAAATTTACAAAAAAATAAACTAATTTAAATCAAATCAAATCAAATCAAATCAAATCGTTTATTTGCAAGAATACAAGTACATAGAGTTCTTAATTTTAAATTTGTAGACACATTGTATTCAGTCTGCAGGCAGACGTGCAAATGTTGATAATTCTGCATATAAATGTATTTTAAAATATTTATTATCTTACTTAAATTCTATATATTCCTTAACACTATAAAACAATTCCTGAGAAGCCATTCAGTCAGGGACTTCTTAAATTTGATGCCATCCAACACTTTGATATGGTTTGGTACTTTGTTGTAGATTAAAATGGACATGTTGAAAACATTTTTTTTGTATATATCTTTTCTGGCTGGAGGTTGATATAATAGGTTCGTGAATTTGTCTCTTTTTTGGCGAGTTATAACTTCACTACGTTTATTAAAATACTCTGGGTGTTCTTTTGTAAAAATGCAAATAGCAAAGACAAAGACTGATCATTTCAACAATACTTGTCAAATGTCTATGATCATAATTTCTCGCCGAAGTACATTCAACATCATATCTTACACTAAGAAAATCACTCTTATAAATGCTGTTTTGTTTTACTTTTTTCAGATGCAGCGATTTACATATCACTATCCTTTTTCGTGCGCTGGTGGGTACGAAACAGTGTAAGCGAATGTATGGCTTCGAGCGGACATGTTACGCACTTGTTACGCACTTAGCTTTGCTATGTAAATAAATGTAAGTGAATTAAAATTAATAAAAAAAAAATGTATTTGTATAGCAATGTATCATCATTCCAGGTACCAGTCGCATAATCAAACCAGCAGGGGGGCAATGCAGTTATTCAAAACAGGGGGGCAATTCAGTTAATCAAAACCGATCCGTAACTGAACCTTTTGCGAAGCATTTCCTGTAATTTTTTGATTTAGTAACGAGCAAAGGACGTGTCACGTTTCATCAAATGTGTCAATTGTATGACTTAGAAGTGACTGAATCAAAAAAACTATGGCAGCCGACGGGAAACGCTCCACATATAGTTCGGCTATAGAGCGGTCTTGAATAACTGAATTGGGCCCCAGTACGTATAACACGGTGGCGTCGCCTTGTATCGAGCTGTGCCTACGTCTCTACTAATTGGAATACAATCCGGGTTCGCAGGCTGCGATGCAAATCACTCGCCTCGAAGTCGACCAGCCGGAGTGCGATTTCGATTCGGCGACGATTTGCATTCCGTGCTCTCCGATTGGCTCGGAGGTGGAACGCAATATTTGATTAAAATGTTGCATTGACGTTCGTGAGAGGTGTGCACTAATGAGTTAGTCTGAGATATTTTATAATGTTGGGGATAAAGTATAAAATTAATTAATCGAGAGCCTCGTATTTTTCATCATCATCATCGCAGCCACTGCTCACTGCTGGACATAGGCTTCCCCTATAGATGTCCAACAAAGACCGGTTGGAAGCGGCCTGCATACAGCGTCTTCCTGCTACTTGTATGAGGTTATCGGTCCTATTTCTAAGTCATTTTATAATTTTCCGATAATCGCATTTTAGTTATACAGTGTTTTGTTCCATTTTCGCGCGTTTTCGTTTTTCTTATATAATGAATAAGATAGTTCATGCATTTTGGCTCAGTTGGCAGTATGTCTGCTTGGCGAGCTGTAGGTCGTGGGTTCGATCCCCACCCAGGGCAAACATTTGTGTGATGATCATGGATGTTTTTTCTGTGTCTGGGTGTTTCTATGTATCATATGTATATATTTACAACAAAAAAAAAATGTATGTATTCTATCAGCCATTTAGTTCTATAGCTCTAGTCTAGTCCTAAGCTTTGCTTAGTTTGGGCTAGATGGTGTTGTGTGAAATGTCCACAAATATTTATTTATTTATTATATAGTAGTAACACTGTTAATTGGGTAGCGAGTAGGACTTTGAAAAAAAAAACTAAGCACACATGCGCCGCTACTTTGTCTACAAAATCTACAAAGTTACAATGTAGCTCATGCTACGACAAGTGCTACAAGCTGTGCTACAGCATACATTTTCATTCTAATAAATCTCTTCATTTCGCATAGGACCGAAAAGCAAGTTGAGTGAAATAGTGCTTTTAAATATCACTTCTTAGATTACCAACAGACCTTATAATGACAAAACAAAATGATCTCGCATCGACATAACGAGCCAACAAATCGTCCGCTGTCTCTCGGATCGGAATGGTTTAATCGAATAGTTCTGCACAAAGAGCGCCGGTCATCAAGGAAAGAACATACTCATGCTGAAAGGCGGAATGCTATGCAGCGTAAACAACGTGCACACTGCACGCTGCAGATATTCTGCAGCTATCACTGTACACTGGAAAATATCCACTACGACATAACTAATACTGGACAAAGTTACTTATTGTCATTTATAGGTTTGTACTTTGTACTCGTGAGCGTAATTTCGAATGGACAGTTTGCACGTTCTCTTTTTTTTAAATGCTTTGAAACAGAAAAGAGTTTCGAACTGATATAATACGATTAAAGCGTCTAAGACAAGTTGATATGAAAGAATCGTTTTTTAAGCTTAAGTAAATAAGTTAAATTTGAACTTCTTTGATTTCGAAAAGTTTGTTGCGCTGATTATAAATATTATGTACCTGTTTACTTCGTGCTAGCCTATGATGCGATCAAATTTTTGATTTCCATTCTGCCAAAAAAATTGGTTGTCTGTAAAGTCGGTTTACGGACGATAGTTTAACGTGACAACATACGCCTGCGCGCGAGCTCCGAGAAAGTATACCCTTTCAAACAAAAAACATTTTTTTTTCAAATCGGTCCAGATGTCTTCGAGTGATCAGGGAACATACATAAAAACCGTCGAATTGAGAACCTCCTCCTTTTTGCAAGTCGGTTAAAAATTTAAAGAAAAATAAACGGTCGGTTGAAATTTTCTTAAATCACTGTTTTCTATTGCTATAATTGTTATAGTGCATTCGAACTATTTGGGACACAGATAAAAATATTGTAATTCTTAGTCAGCAAACCAATTCACTCCAAAAACTCACGGAGATTGTTTCCCAAGCCACAGTGCAGGAAACTCGTAACGGTAAGCGAACTTCACATGCAATTGCTCACCCAATAAACGGTCTCGTGAAGTTATTCTGGCAGTGTCGGTGGCGTCAGTACTAATTAGTTTAGTTCGTCGAGTCGACCGCGCTCGGTAACGAACCAGATAACTTTAGTAGGCACACTAATGCAACTTCGTAAAATCGTACATTTGGTAAAATCATTAAATTGATTGACGTCACTTACACGTACCAGATTATGATCCTTTCTGCTAATCCTTTTTGAACTTTGTGTGTTTATGTGAGTAATATCTATCTTGATTCTATTTTTTAACCGACTTCCAAAAAGAAGAAGGTTCTCAATTGGACTGTATTTTTTTGTATGTTTGTTAAGCGATTAATCCGCCAATTCTGAATTGTATTTGATGATTATTTTTTATTTGGTAGGTAATACTTCAGCGGTAGTCCCATATAAATTTTATCAAAATCGGTTCAGTACTTTGATTTTTATAACACAATAACTGAGAAAATTTCGTCCAAGTAAGCGAATTGCCTATTTCGAAGTCGGTTTTTTTAGATACGATAGACCCTCAACACGACGGTGTGGTCAAGGATGGAGCTCGTCGATCTAGAAGATATATTATTCACAGCAACTTTGAAAATTCGAAGATTATAGCATATACTATAGCATTTTAACATTAAAAGTTATTTTAAATGAAATACTACAGAACTAAAGTTGACCACCTCTTTACAACACTGTGACACAAGGTAGTAGAAGTACGGAGCCGGCTAATCTGAAATGCATGCAAGAACTATTTGTGCAACTAAATAGATAGTCAGCATAGTTTTTGCTACTTTGTACGTGGCGCGGGTCAGCGCTGAATGCTCTTCGGAACTTCTATTGAATAAACTTTTGGTCCGCCCTCACTAATGAGAGGGCCAACTTGGTTGCGGTGTGTTACTCCGTTTGTGAATAATACTTCGACTTCGTTTTATAATGTAGCTGAACTTACGGTTTTACTGGTGATTTTCATTTTTGACTTTTTGCACATGGGATATATTTTCTTTGACAATAATTAACGCATGGTGGCATGGTTTCTTTCATTATCAACGCCTGAAACTGAGCGATGGTGTGGTTGAGGATGGAGTACGTTGATCTAAGAGAAATATACTTACATTAGTCTTGAAAATTCCAATGTTGTAGTTTTTGTTTTCTAAATTTTTTCGCAATTGTTACTCATTGAAATGAAACATATTTTAACGGATTTATTGCGTATATAAGTATGTTATCTAATTTTATGACCTGACGTTTCGTACACTTTGCAGCGTCAGGTCATACAATTATGTAAAGTATACGCGATAAATCCGTTAAAATTTGATTCATTTTAATGTTGTATTTTTTTATTCATAATTCGGTTGACCACTAAATCACCTGTTGCTATGCAATCATTGCAGTCTACGTTGGAGCGCACTGAGTCCTACGCAAACAGTTAAGGTGGTACGGAGTTCCACTCTTGTAGGTACAGTACGCATCGATAACGAGGTACGAAATAATTATTTACGGGTTTTTCACTCTATTTAATTGAAAAACTCATGTAATATATGAGACGATAAATGAGAAAGATATTAACATAAGATACGCACAACTTATACAATCAAAACATAACAGCTACAAAGATATGTATCAGCCGTACTAAATGTCCAAATAATTAGGACTGCGTCCAGGGATTATTATGTAATTATCAGGAAGCGAGTGACGACAGGGGAGGGGGAAGGGGGGGGGGAGGGGCACACCACACGACTTGGTACAAGATAATCAACGTGTCCTACATAGTCGTTAACATATCTGTAGATATATAGCAATCTCTAAATGAGGTTGTCAAACCACATATGTATCGGTTAAATTACTATTTGCGATGGTTCTCAATAATAACATCCAGTTTTCTCCTATTTGATATTTCACAGAGAAATTGAGACATATTAACATAATTATGTGATGTGTACAATAAAGAGTTAATCTATCTTCTAGTAACAAATGTGTAGCTGGCAGTGCGGCAAAATGTCTAAGAGCTAATTATTGTATCCTATAACCTTTAATGTACTGACATTTTAGACAAATAAATATTCTGATTCTGATTTTGACATTAATCAAAGTTGAGAAACGTTTTCCGGTCAGGCTGTTAATTAGATAGAAAAATTAAAAAAAAAAAAAAAGATTAATTAATGTTTTTTTCAATACCTAATATTGTTAAACAGTTTATTTAGCTTGGCCTGTTTATTGTTTGGGTCAAATTTAGTAATTGTGATTTTACCCCCTTGCAGTTGACGGATCGATCTGAAATTTGGTATACACCTTTAGTCTTAATGACAATACAATTTAGTATATTCTGTGTTATTGTAAATCTAAGATGGCCGCCGCCACAAAATAGCGGATTTCATATTTTAACACAACTCCCACAATATGGGTATCAAATGAAAGGGCTTTTCTAGTAAAATACAGTAAATACATTACCTACATCATTATCTTTCTTTCAAAAACCGTTTAACTTAAAAAGTTTTTTAAGTAAGTACATGTTTATTGGAAAGTCATTAACAATACATCTGCATTATGTTGCACAAAATTGGAACATACCTATAGAGAATCGAGATCTACTGCTAGTGAGAATATAGCCGCAAAAATACCCAAATTGAATGACTAGGTACTAATCTCTCAGTTATTCAGTGTTCATTATTTTTATGTAAGATAGATCTGCGATTGAGCACCAACTTGCCTGATGTTAAGTGACGGTGTGGCCGAGGATGGAGCTCGTCGATCTAGAAGATATCTATTTACTCTAGCCTTGAAAATTCTAAGATTGTAGTTCCAAATAAACTTTTTTTTTTTTTAACCAATTTTACCAAGAATTTTAATAAACACGAAACAACTTAATGTAAATTACACATTACGTAGTACCAATTGCGAAGCGTTAATAATTCACACAGCGATCGCTAACATTGCAACATGTAAGCATAATCGATTACACAACGTTGTTCGAAACGATTAATTGTTATCGATATCGAATGGGATAATCACCCACTGTACCTAAATATTAAATTTAAAGTAAACGAGTGTGTTCCTAGATCAATATTATTCTTCTTCTTTTTGCTCGTCTCGGGACTTGGAATCGCGCGGTTAGCGCAGTTGCCATTTTCAAATAACACATTACATTACAGTAAAACTGTTTACTATAAAAAAAAAAAAAATATTGGAAGAAAGCACGTATTCTTTCTTTTTCGTAAAATTACGACTAATGTACAAGACGACGCTTTGATTATTATTTATTGTCCTTGATTACAATTTTGAATATGGTAACTAGTATATAAGTTAACTTTAAAAAATATATTAATTTAGTTGAAAATGACAAATGCGCAAGTTGCGTGAGTTCATGGCCTTTTATGAGAAATAAAAGTCTGGTTTTTGACACAATTTTACGTTCCTACATTTACCCTGCTACTTTCACCTGAGTAGAGTAGTATCCCCCTGATGATGATCAGAGGTTGAAATTTTGATAGACGCAGAAATTAATTTTCTTTTTCTTCTTGACGTTGGTGTCGCGCGGATTGCACATATGCCAGTTCATCGAGAGAGACTCGTTATAGTGATTAAGGTATCGATTTCTGTGTGATAAAGTTCCAGTGGGTATTCGTCCGCGTTAATCGGCACGTTACATAATTCGGAGTTAACAAGTGTGCTCGTCAATAAACCGAAACTCAATTACCCGGACCGCTCCGACGGCGGATGCCGTAAGTATTATTATGTAGACAGTAACTTAACTTTATATAAGTAAAACAAACTGATTAAAAAACTTTTATACGATATTTTGATACAATAAAAAAGCTCATAATAACTAATTCGGCATGTTCACCATTTCTCATTTAAGAATTCAAATTTTTCGTCTTCCTCGTTATGGGAGCTCCTATAAACCTCTACCTATATATATTCTATATTTCATTGAATATAAAGTAAAAGCATAGCATACTCAGTTCTCAGTACTTTCGAGGATAAGACCACACCCTGGCCTTATATATCTTAATACTGCAATTTCTAAACACACACGATGGCATTGTCACTGTTCACAAGTCACGACACATGTCTAACAGCGTTACCCAACGTGTCGCGACTGAAGACAAGTCGGGTGATTAACTTACTTGTGGTTTGTGATGCAGAGCCGGGGAAAACCTATCTACGTATACCTAATACATCATTGATATGATATGCTTGAGTTTGACCACCAACTCACCTGATGTTAAGCGAAGTTGTGGTCTAAGAAGGAACTCACTTATCTAAAAGAAATCAATTTACTCGCGATTTAAAACATACTTAATTGCGGACTCTTTTATGTAAACCACAAATACTTTGCTCGTCACGCTCGCGCTCTCACTCCAATGTTGACAAAAGTCCAAAACGCTTTACTGTTTATACGTAGCGCTCGAATCGCTAGTTTATTATCGAATTAGCATGTAGTATCGATACAGAGAATGGATTAATGATGATATCGATTGTGTTACAGTCAGATTTCGATTAATTTTGCACGCGTCGTGCTCTGGCGGCTTTCATTAGTACCTGCCTAATTGAATTTTAACAAATCCGCGTATGCTGGAGGAAAATTACCAGCCACGGTGCAAATGTGGACATAATATCCTTAATTGCTACATATGAATACAAAATAAGGATAATAAAGTACTTTTTAACGGAAGAAACCTGGATCATATAAACCCGACTAAATGCGGAATAGTAAAATGTTCTTTACTTCCCGAGTGTAATAGGCTATTTTTATTGTAATATGTAAAGTAAGTTCGTATAAATTGAGTGGCCAGCCCTAGTGTCAGAGTAACTAAGCCACCGGTAGGGCTCTCACCTGGCTTGACGATTGCTGTTTTTAAAAACAAACAACCGGGACCTACAATTTAACGTGTCATCTGACCCACGGTAGCACTCAGAAGGAAATGCCACTCACGGACACCCATCCGAAGACTGACCGATCCGTCCGTTATACATCTGTGATCGTTTGAAATCACATTTTAGCTACGCCAGAAGTCTACATTTTTGTAATAATAATAATAAAACTTTTGCAAAAAAAAAAAAAGACTTTTTCGTAAACTTCGACGGAATTTTGCGTTTTTAATAAGTGGTTTTAAAATAATTATTATAAAATACGCTCATTTATATAGATTTACGTCGGATTTGCGCATACTTTTTGCGAAAATTTATACTCAACATCATCAAGAGTATTATACCTGGCCAATAATAGTAGATTGTTGTACAAGGGGGTAAAAATACCCATTGTAACGAGGTAGATATTTACGTACAATAGAAGTAAGTACATAGAAACCGAGTTACAATGGGTTTTTAGCGCCGTGGGTTACACTCTTCTTTTCACTACGATTGCGAGAAAATAAAATAATCCAACACAATAATTCAAAGGGTCCTATGTAATAGGGCGAATTCTGTGGTTTATATTATTAAAAATGAAATGTACATTTTGTAAAATTCTGGATATTTAATGAGATGTTTGCAAAGAGAATGTAAATATACTCCAAAAAGATTATTCTACTTTTGAATAAAGACTGTTTAGTTTATGTAGGATCTTTGGTAACAGTTAAAAATTAAAAAAAAAAAAACTTTTTCCCCTAGAGCAAAATATGCTATTTTTTCCTCGCTCTAGTACGTTACAATGACGGATTTTTTGAGCAAGAGGAGTGAAAAATCAGTTTATGCAATTGTTGTTTTCTTGGGTTCGAAACCTATGTTTATACATATAAACAAGCATAGTCAAGAAACAATATAACTGGAAGAGAGCAACCTAAGTAAGTATATGTAACCAAGATAGATATACGTGAAATATACATCTGTGTGAAGTAAAGAAGACTCAGTCTAGATCAACACCATCTTAGTGAGATAAAGAGAGCGATATGATTATGAATAAACACGTTTTCAATAAGTATTGATACAATTAAACATCACAACAAAACCTGATATATTCTGGTCCGGTACAAAGCAATAACACCTGCAATAGGAGAATTGCCGCATATCTCTATAGCTTTACAAAACGCTGACGAGCCAATATCTCACGGTAAAATACCGAATATCTATCGCTTTGATTAAAACGACGGCCGTACCCGCCCGTGAATTTATTTGATAGGTAATTTACCAGCCGTGTTTTACCTTTATTTATGGGAGACTGCATTGACTGCTGGCAACACTGATTGGACATGCGATAGCGTTCGGGTCGCGTTAGGTGTTGGGGCGCGGAAATGAGAGTTCTAGTTGTGTTGCCATGTGTAGGTATATAATATGCAGTATATTTTTTTTGGGAGAATTTATATCAATGACTATTTGTTTTTTTAATTATAATGTAAAATCACTGCTGCCTTCAATTCAGATATATTTATGAACTGAAAAGTAAGTCAGTTTTATTTAATAAAAAATGTTAAAGCACTCGTAAAAGCAATATTGCCATTCTGAAGAAGGTAAGGTAATCATAACCGAAAACTGACTTAAAATGTTGTTTATTATAAAATTTTACGGCAACTGTTTATTTACTCCTTGATGCCATTATATTTTATGAATTAGATCTTTTGTTGTAATTACCTACTTCATAAATTTGCATATATCTATATAAAGCATTTTTTGAGTGACTGACTAACAGACAACGTCGTCCAACTAAAAATACTGGACATACATACCACTTTATCGATGAGAGCAATACATAAAAAAATCCCTGATTATTATAGAACAAGTGTTATATTTTCCGTCGAGTCTTCACCATGTGTTTTATATCACTTTAATACATTTAACAATCAGCAATCAGTGAAGGGTAAATCCCATCCGGAATAAATGCCATTAAGGCGCGTCTACACGTCCAAAATCTTCGCATAATAAATCAAGTGACGAATGTGTAAATCTAGTGGGCAAATATTTGTGTCCAGGGTCGTTCCAGGGCCGGACGGTCCTCGGCCCGCCATTCTATTCGGGTGGACGTCGCCTTTAATGTGCCCGAGGCATTTCTGGCTTTAATTCTTTTAAAGATTTATTGGGGGCCCGTTGGGAAGTTTATGCCTAAATTGTGGTTGGATTCTAGAATGGGGTAACGTTGATTTTACTGAGATTATTTATTTGAATGTCATGATATCGATATTTAAATTAATAAGTTCATTTATTTTGTATGTGATAATTTCAATAAAACATTGTTTTTCTTATTCCTTAATAAAGGTCTGTATATACTAAATTATACATTTATGTAAGGCAAGCTAAATAATAATGTTTAATAAATAATTATAGTTTAAAAATTTAAGCAACCAACTTCAAAATACGTAACTTCGTTTTCGTTTAACCGAATTAATAAATAACCGGTTAAAAGAGAAGACGAACATATTTTTTTTGAAATATTCAATTAAACACGAAGAGAAACATACGCCTTGAACGTAATATTGTGATAAGAACGCTGGCCCACCTGTAAGAATAACATTTACACAGTTTTAAGTTAAGTTAAATTTACACTGTTTCTAACTTTCCTGTAAATATTTGTGCAAAGATTCTGGGGATTAGGACAGGGGCGTTTGTCAAAGCTCGGCTTAAACTTTGCCAGGGGCCTATCTTTGGCACCTATTTGAACTTAACAAGGGTGGAAATTATTTATGTTTTTGCATTAAGTATTAGTTTTTGTGACAATCACGTTGAAAACAAGTCATAAAGTTAAACAAACTGAAACAAAGTTTTCAGTTAGCACGCTTCCGAACTATATAGTCATATAATTGAAGTTGGTTACTAAACTAAGCAAAGTTACCCGACATAAAACTAACGGTTGAGCAGATTCTGTTGAAATAAAGCTAAGGACACTCACAATCAAATATTCTTTGAAAGGAAAAATAATAGACCAATATCGGTACATTAGTTTGGGAGCTACGATGTCACAGACAGACACATAAGTAGGTACACAAGTAGGTACACATGCTAAACTTATAGCACTCCACGTTATTCATCGAGGATTAAAATATAATAAATAGACCGCTAAATTTATTACTGTCAATGTTAGTAACTTTGAATGCGTGTCAAACATTGAACGTGGATATTAAGGTTTTTTGAAGGTTTCAAAATCACAACGACTGCTAATTGATTAATCAAGCTATTTAATTACTAATATTTTGGTAAAAAAAGAAAGAAAGAAAAAAAAAGAGTTTTAAAAAGGGTGCCAACAAGCACGTTTCCGGGCTAACAAAGCAACAATGTCTCTGATGTTGTAGTTGTCCATAGGCGACAGTTATCAGCTACCATCAGGCGAGTCGTCTGCCTTTTTGCCGCACCTTTTTTTAAATAAAAAATTAACCTTCGAATAAACCTACATTCAATATTTGTTACGGATTCAATGTTACCCACGTTGACTGTATGGTATGTTAGGTTAAATTAGAATCATGTATGACGTCATACATCCATCTTCGACGGTCAACAGTTGGCAGGCTCTCATCTAGAATTGTATAAACAGAACAGTCAATCCAGCTTCAATATAACAGAACAGTTTGCCTCAGCCAGAGTCAAATTAAACTTGTCACCATATTATGCCAGTCATGCTGTTGGTTTGATGAACTATTGTTCTAAGCCCATGATTATTTCAATGGCCGTGTTAGAAATAAATGTATATCGCACAGTGGACAGATAATTTTATTAGTCCATAAATAGTGACTATTAGTAAAATATGTAGAAATATTAGTATTAATTCTCTGAAAATCATACTTATCGTTTTCTAAAAGTTCGTAAAAAAATAGTACACCGGAAGTCGTGCGATGTGACTCTGAGGAGTTCGAGTCTATAGGTACATGAGCCGGCTGACCGGACCGTAGTCGCGGTGGCGGCTGTACGAGTATCTGCGCGGTAATCGAATACGAATAGATAACCTTCTTTTTTTGAAGTCGGTTAACAAATTTTGTTGACTGGCCTTGTGGTTCAGTTGGTAGTCTACCTGCTGAACTGTATGTCGTGGTTTCGATCCCCACCCAGGGCAAACATTTGTGCGATGAGCATGGATGTTTGTTCTATGTCTGGGTGTTTCTATTGTATCATATGTATATATTTACAACAAAAAAAGTACATAAAATATGTATTCTATCAGCCATCTAGTTTCATACTACAAGCTTTGCTTAGTTTGGGCTAGATGGTGTTGTGTGAAATGTCCACAAATATTAATAAAAAAATAAAAAAATTAAGGCCTGATGTTTTCTTCGTGTGTTCTGTCTCATAAAACAAGGTGACTTGTACAAGCAAGTACTTGACTTGTATATGTTCCAGCAGCGGCGGCTAGCATCAGGAATGCAGACGTGTCACGCTGATATATCGGGACTGTCACGTTGTCACGCGCGACGTCGAATGAACTCGAATGCGGTCACGATTGAACGCTCCGTTTGTTGCCCCGAGCAGAAATGTTGCCGGAAATGGCTGCAAATATCTGTGAGCTTGATGTATAGCCGGATTCACAAGCCGATCCGCTGAAACCACGCTGTTCCAACGTTCTTGATGTACTGGTTTGATTTTGTGCATTGGCAAACTTGTGAAATCTTGATTAGAAGGAATACAGGACATAGAGTCCGTTCGGAAAGTGAACTGATGTAGCATTGAGGGTGTTGCTGTTCTTATTTCATTATTTTGTCCCACTAAAACACAATCGAGACGTCAGTTTCCATATTTTGTTACGGTAGGTGAGGATAGTTCTTTTTATGCACTTTTTTGTATTAACGGCCGATCTCAGGCTTCAATTAAGCAATAATTATCTGTTGATCTTATTCTTAAAAAAATATGAATATCAATTCTTATTACAAATTCTGTTTGTTCAAGGAAGAGTGAAATAATAAAAAAAGTTCTTTATGTATATCAGCAAGTAAGTATATCAGACCTATCCTTTTGTTTTAAGTACCTATATTTAACAGCAATAATAGATTAAAAAATTTAAACAACCAAATTCAAAATAGGTACGTAATTTCGTTTACTTGGGCGATTGGTTTTTAAAACAAAATTGGAACCCAATATTATTCAATTTTATTTATTTTTGATAAAATTTGTATTGAAGTATGATCTATCACATAAAAATAATCGACAAAATCAATCCATAATAAAATTGGCAAAGTAAATGCGTAACAAACATACAAAAAATACAGTTAAATTGAGAACATCATCCTTTTCGAAATACAGTTAAAAATGTTTTTAAACAGGGTATAAAAACATAATGCATGGTTTTAGTCTTTAGCTTAGCCAAATACCTTTTTTGTTTCCCTTATTCTGATATTTTTTTTACAAAAATCGAGAAAGGGACCATTGCCTTATATCCCTTTTGATAAATAATTGCACAGAATCTATAGGTGTTGCCAGTTAACAAGCTCCAGCTGCCGTGATCCCACATCTCTATCTCCCGTTACGACTGACATAAGGCACAGCGTCTGTGTTGCCGTTTGAAAAATGCGAACAACCGGCCGTGAGATCCACTATTTATTGGGGCATACTTCAAGTAAATGGGGCTCTTAGCGAAGCTCTCTTGCCGTAGCGTGCAGTATACTGGATTCGTATAATAGGATCGTCTCGACGCACACATGCACATTTTGATATTTTTGGTATTTGTGATATGACCGTGTTAGCATCGCTCTAAGAGAGAGAGAGTGGCCCAGAATATAGGTTCGCTGATCTAAGCCAAAAATGATATCTGTGGGTGAATCTTTTGTAGTATGTGGGTGTATTGAAACTGTGAGTAAGCATGTGACAATTTTTACCAAAAACATTATTACACATTATTTTACACTATGTGAACCGGATTTCCTGAAATGATAATTACAACATTGCATGTACAATATTAATGTTAGTTGCTACTTGAATCTAATTTACTTCGATTTTATGTCTAAAATATGCCTATTATGGAAGATGAAGAAGAAGTAAGGCTACTTGAGGGGTTTACAAGCACCTGGATATTTTACCATAACAATATTGTACATATCTCTAAATTTTAAGTCATAAGGTAAACATGTAATCTTTTGAAAATAAAATATTTTGTATTTTTTTTTGTATTTTTTTTTTTTTTTGACTTCAAATTATGACTCAGGAATGATTCAGTTTTCGTAGAACAATGATAGGCAGATAAATAATAATAAAATTAAAAAGATTTAATAATCATGATTGTCACGTACCTATTCGTGACAATTATAAAACCAGATATTTGTCAAAAGCTTACGTACTGTCCTATTGCGGGGTATACGACGCACTCCCTTAGTGTTTGCTGTTCGAGTGGTTTATTTTGTTTATAATGTCTACTGGAGAGACGGAGATCAGCGGTTAGACGGTTTTATGGATTTTACGATAGTAATGTTTTCTAAGGGTTTCACGATTAAGTGTCAAACGTCAGGTCATAAAAATTATGTAGAGCGATAAATCCGTTAATTACTTTTTTCATTTCAAGACAGTAGTGCAAACTAGTGTACCAAATGAAATACATGTAATGCTCAGTTTTTTTGCGAATAAGTCTTCGTTTGAGCACCATCGCCCGTTGGAAAGAGACTTTGATAATTATAGTTTAAAAAAACTGAAACAACCGACTTCAAAATACGGAATTCGTTTACTTTTTTTTTACTTAGATGATATAAGTACTTCTCCAGTTATTTTGTTATAAAAAGAGTGCTGAACCGATTTTGATAAAAAAAATATGGGTGATTGAGTATAAAGCAGCGATATTTGCAGACCAACAGAATACTATTCAAGTATAACTAGCCTCATAGACAGTAGTCATACCCTTAACCGTTATAACCTTTATCTTTTCGGTATGAGACCCCTGCTTTAAATGCAGAACGTTAGAATAGGTTTCTGACTAAAATAATGGCGTCATGCATGTGTCAAAAATAAGCATTCGGCGCAACGAAATGACGTCATGGTAGAAGGACAAACTTGTACATACAATAATGAACTTTAAATGCAGAACGTTAGAGTAGGTTTCTGACTTCCGGTTTTGGACTTAGGTTGTCCGTCTTACGATCTGACGCGAGTTTAACATTTTTTACCCATCCCAAAAATGCACAACGCCGCTAAAGAAGTTTTCACTTCAAAAAAAATACCGAAAAAATATTTACATAAATTATTATATTCACAGAGTGTGTAATACTATTTTTGTCGCCACATGTACGAACGGACGATATAATATATCCAGTATAAGATAAGACGAGGTACAATCTTATAGTAGGTATGTAGGTTGCAGGAATCTTAATAGGGGTTCTGTGGTGGTTACGTAGATATCTTAATTGTCGAAATATCGCTATATTTGTACGAAATCCCAGCGGAGACACGCTGCTGTTGGCTTTTAGTAACGGGCTTAATTTGAAGGTTTACAGCTAAAACGTTGTCGCTTACGTAGAACCGATGGATATTTTACTCGACTGCCGAATGATATAATTTTTTGGCATGCCCTAAAGTCTAAGGGTCGCACACGGGACACGCGCTACGATCATCAAACGTCGCAACCGAGCCGTGCACAACAGTTTTCATACATTTTATATGAACTCGCCGCACACGGTGATGCTACACCCTTATTTGTTAGGTGGATATTAACATTTTATTAAATTTGTCTCAGTTGTGGGAGTGGAATAAAGTATACTACCATGTTGCCGTCTGATATTTTATTATTATTTAAATTTTAGTAAAACAGCTTTAGAAAAGTAAAAAACGATCATGACTCGCTTTCTACGTATAACTTGGACCACGACAACAGAATGCTAATCTGGCGTTCTATTTACCACAGCAAACGATCGTATTGTGTGTTCAATAATTGTAAATTATTATCCAGTATTATTTTGTAGTTTTTTTACTTATGGATTTTAATTTTTAGCGGGATATACGCTATCTCATTCCCACGAAACAACACTTTTTTATTCTATGGCACATAGAATTAGCTATATTAATATAACGCTAGATAAAGCTTCTTATAAAAGTACTTTTTACTCCATTTATTAAGTTTTAAGACTCATCATCATCATCTCAGCCACAAGAAGTCCACTGCTGGACATAAACCTTATTCATGGATTTCCAATATACCTAATGAAAGCGGCTTGCATCCAGCATCTTATTACCACTTTTATGAGGACATCTGTCCATCTTCTAGCTAAGACTCGTACTCTTCTAAGACTCAGTTACATAAATTTATTTGAAGACAAAGAGGCTCAATCTGCTCTTCTCTTCTATTTGTACCAAGTTTCGACACACCCGCTGTAAGCTGGTGCCATGTCCCGTGTCACTCGTTTGTATTATTTGTGTAAACATATCTGAATGCAAAGCTTGCTCTGAACGTCGTGTGTACAATATTTGCTTCAATAACATTGTGTGGAAACAACTCCATGCATTTTAGCTCGGAGATTACGTCGTCTGCGTTTATAAATTGTGCTAAACGCTTTGAAAACGTCTTTCAATGAAGCATTGTGTAAGATATAATAAAAAAAATGTTGCAGGTTTAGTTTTTAGTCGAATGCATCAGAAGGACGGTGAAAAATTTCGACTCTTTAATGCCAGTAATTTAAACGGCAATATTGAACGTTACTAGTTCTTGATTAAATTTATGGGTCGTTCGCATTTCATCATCAAATTCTTATCTCGCTTTAGCATCAGCCTGTCTATTTTCTTAACCAAGTGATCGTTCATATGAAGTAAGAACCTAAGTGAACTTGTATTTTTCCTGTTAATTACTGCAGATAATTTCAAAACATCTAATCCAAAGTAGAATTGGATACCAACAACCACCTTCAAAATACACAATTTCGTTTACTTTGTTAATTTGTTATTTTGTTTAAAAAACCAAAGCACAGAACTGATATTGATAAAATTTATATGGAATCACCTCTGAAGTATGATCTTTTTTTTTATCAGCCCTGTTTGTACAAACTGTCCCACTGCTGGAAACTGCTGCTCTTCTCATTGTGAGAAGGGTTAGGCCATAGTCTGCCACGCTGGCCAAATGCGGGTTGGCAGACTTCACACATCTTCAAAATCATTGAGAACTCTCAGACATGTAGGTTTCCTCACGATGTTTTCCTTCACCGTTTGAAGTTAGCGGCAATCAACAATACGCACATAACTTCGAAAAGACAGAGGTGCGTGCCGTGGGATTCGAACCCAGGACCTGCGGATCGCAAGTCAGACGGTCTCACCACTAGGCTGCCGGAAACTTCCAAAGTATGATCTATCAAACAAAAAAAAAACATCAAAATCAATTCATAATTAGCGAAGTAATTGTGTAACAAACATACAGTCGAATAGAGAACTGTTATATATATGTTGTTTGTGGTTAGAGGATATCTGTGCAATATAGTAAATTTTGTATATATAAGAAGTATAAGAACCTCCTTCTTTTTGAAAGTCGGTTAAAATAATTACTTGTTATTTTCGTAACTAATATCAGAACGATATTCGAATGTGACAGGCATCCATTATAGTTGAACGGACTTAACATTCACTCAGCAATCGTTCTTTTCAAATTGACATCGAGACAGCCGCACCAAACAGACTGGAGATTTAACGACGGCCCCTCCAGAAGCCGACTATATTGGTCCATAATCATGATTGTGCAGAACCCACATTTTTGTAGGTTAACCTCAATCGGGAACGAGACGTTCCGAGTTATGAGCCACTTCATAAAAGGGCGCAAACACGGCAATAATTTGTAGGGCCGATCGGGTCCGGCAGTGTTGCCACCTTGTGTTTTTGATTTTACCCTATCTCTTCGTGAAAATCCCATATATTTTGGCCTTTTCCCCAGAAATCATCAAAGGTTTATTCGAAAATTAGAGAGACTATATCTAACCTACAATACCTTTAGAATAATAATATGTAAATATTGGAGGACATTCACACAACACCATCTAGCCCCAAACTAAGCAAAGCTTGTATTATGAAAAGCAGATGGCTGATAGAATACATACATACCTTTTTTTTGTTGTAAATACGTACAATTAAATACCCAGACACAGAATAAACATCCATGCTTAGCAGAAATATTTGCCCTAGGTGGGGTACCTACGAGCTGCAGTTGAGAAGGTAGACGTACTACCATTGAGCCATGATGCCTGTACTGAGAATGCATCTTAAGTTTGATTTTCCGGAACACCATTATTTAACTAAATATTTTTCTAAGAATCCTTTTGTACTATTACTATTCCAATAGTATCAATAGTTGATCCCTAGAAAGGACTATATATTTTTCTCGTTAATAGTCTCTTTGTTTCTTGACTGCCAACTTGCCTCTTGTTGAGTCACGTTGCAGCTTATAATAAAGCGCGTTTACCTGTTTATTACCTATTTTACTCAACATTTTAAGACACGTAAGATTTAGGGTCTTACCGAAAAAAACCTGTCTGAAAATCGCTTAGCATCATCCTAGCTAACCGATTTTTAAACCCTTATGCAGTGGCTAACTTTTTTTCACCGAAAAAACCGATACACATCTGGTTAGACGTATAATACGTAGAAGACGCACAGAGAAACAAAATACATTCGGTCAGTAGAGATTATGGTTAGAATAATCGAATAAAGAACGATATCGGAAGGAAATCTTAACAAAGTTATCAATTTGACGTCAGGTACAGTGAAATGTCATTGTCATTTGACGTATAACCGTCAATTTCATATCGCGAAAACATATCATGAAAATAATTAATTCCCCGTTTCCCAGAGTTTAGGTTTATTTCTTTCAGGCAGAGTTGTATTCATATGAATCACAAGTAATAAGTTGAAGCTTTTTATTCCAAAATGAAGTAAACAAAGAAAAATCTTTCTCAAATTCGACGGAAGAGGAAAAGTTTTGTTGTGTGAATATCGAGGTTTGTTATGCTGGTTTAGACGAAGTTGAGCGCTGACAAAACACGGTGATGATGATAAAATATAGCCTATGTCCTTCTCCAGGTCCTAAAGAATCTCTGAGCCGAATTTCATAATGATTGATCCGGTAGCGGTAACAGACAGACGATAGACAGAACTTTCGCTTTTATAATATCAGAGATTTAAAGGGCATTGGGCATTGCAAATTGTTCCCGAATTCTGTGGCTTCTGTACTAATATTAGTTGAATGCAGGAGCCACAGGGTTCGGGGTTTGAAAAATAACATGTTATTATATACTAACATGTTATTTTTCTAGGAGGTGGATCTAAGAGAATAAAAATGGATCTACTAACACCAACTATGCTAAAAAAATAGCTGTAACTAGTATCAATATTTCTAATGCATTACGTTTTTACAGATATTAACTAAAAGTGCTGCATTCCATGATAATCCATGCCATGACATGATAATGAAGTAGATAAAATATAGAGAGGCAATTATGCATCAAGAAAACAGTCCATGAATGCAACATGACAAATGAGAGAAACGCATGGAAATTATTTAAAGACTATTATATATCCGTGAAAACATACTCAAGAAGCATACTATTGCAGTCCTGGTGATGAAAGGAGAATTTAAGCTTACTGTTCGCATGCTTGGTATACTCTTAATGAAAAAATTACACTTATTCATGTTTGTAAACAGTTTTATTGTGGTTATCAAAGCATACATTAAAGAATACAAAAGTACATGTTCACATATTTATTTCTTTTTAAAAATATAATTATGTAAATAAATAAATTTTGATTTTGACAAAAGTTTCAGTAAATTTAAATGATATTACTAAATTAAAGACACTTTTTACAAAATGTGCCTAAAGTAAACACCATCAACAAACTTAATTTGTTAATTAATACTATACACTTATGTATAGCCAGCTAGTTCGGTCATACAATTACCAAAAAAGTATTAGTTTTTTATTTTATTTTTTAAATCATGTAGATATTTTATAAATAAAAAATATAGCCTAAAAGTAAATCTAACACTTCTTACACCAAATATCAGTTAGGCTCTAGTACATAATACAAAAACAAATGGTACCTGTAAATTTTCTCATTATTATTTTTCATTTATTTACATTATTATTTTCTGTATTCTTGGACAGTTGGGTAAAAGATAGGGTTTCCAGTAACAGGGCAGAGCTTGATTTCTATCAGGGTAATGAGCAAACATTGTATATGCATATAATAACCATTTGATACCAGCTGTGGTCCACAGTTTGTTAATATATATTATAGCCTATGTCCTTTCTAAGATTCTAACTTCTTCATAATCCAGAGGCACTGCACCTAAGAATAAATATAGTAATAGATATAATTGAAAGAAAACCAATATACCCAACTGTAAAAAGAGGTTTTTCTGTGAGTGAGGCAACGAGCTCGTTGGAGTGAGGTACCATTTTTTTAAAGTAGCATACAACACTTGGAAAGTAACCTTTTTTAGCTTACAGTAGGTAAAATGGAAACATACACAGCCATCACATACACCAAAATAACCAAATAACCCTTGACCCAAAAAAAGGAGTACCGAGTGTTCTAAGTAAGATGTGTATAGGTATCTGTCTTTTATGTGGCATCGCAACTCTCAAACAGATGGATAGATTTTAATTTAGTTTTTTTGTTTCTAAGAGAATTTAATCGAGTATGTTCTTAGCTCTGTTTTATTGAAATCGGCCTGTTTTTTATTTCTTTGGGGGTTTTTGAGTTTTCTAAATTTAACGCGTTCAATCAGATATTCAAGAGATACCTACACACCTGTTTCATCTTTATGAATACCTAATTGCTATACCTATTATGGAGCACAGGACAGGCGACTTGGGACAATTGTACCTTTGATAGTGGCGTAGGTAGCTCTTTCATGGGGGTACACATGACACAAGTATGTGTCATAATTACCCCTTCTAATATTCTGAATCTTTGCTTCAAGATACCAAATCAATTATATCAAAAACATTTGTGTGTTCATTGCTTAAAACGTTCCACTTCTTCAGTGTTAGGTTTCTGAACCGGTGTTATGAGATGAGAGATATATGGGTAGCCGGTATTATCGATGAGACTTCCTATAAATTACAGCTTATAGTATATTTTCTGGAGCGATGCCTCAGACGAAATTCGTCGTCGGTAAGGTCTTGAAACGGAGTATTTCTAATCTTCTAAAGTTTTCTTCTTATCCTCAAAGACTGAATTGTCGTAATTTATCGACTTCGCTTCGAAAATGTTTGAAGAAAAAAGTTCAAATATTTGCGCTAGGTTAAGTACTAACACAATTTGGCACATAAAAAAAAAAAAAACCGCCATAATGGCTTTTAGCGATTTAAACAACCTCCCGACGTTGTTTAAATTTGACAGCTAGTTAGCATATGCTGGGCATATTTATAACTTTCCGAAGCGTTTTTCGGTGAGATTTTCGCTAACCATTAGTCTAGCAATTGGCTAACTTTTTAAAAACTTTTTCCGGTAAGGCCGTTAATCTACCAGAGAAAATCCACTCAGGCAACGTATTCCAGAGTTTATTAGTTTGTACAATATATATACTTTAAAAAAACGACTTCAAAATACGCTATTCGTTAACTTGAATGATTTTCGGTTATTTTTATTATAAAAACCAAAGTACTCAACCGATTTTGGTAAAATTTATATGGGAAGTAGGTAGGTTGAAGTAGGTATTATCTATAAAAAAAGAATCATCAAAAATAATTCATAATTGGCGGAGTTTTTGCTGAACAAATATTAGAAAAAAAGAAAAAAAAACATACAGTCGAATTGAAAACCTCCATCTTTTTGGAAGTCGTTTATATAAGATATCTACTATAAATCTATATAGGAACCTCAGGTGAACAACCTAACATATTAAAAAAAAATCTAGTTATAAGTACGGCTGGTTATTTCTTATTAACTCCACTCGATAAAAATGTAATATTTTGCGTGATTGCCATTTTATTGTTATTTCAAAACGTTCGCAACTACGTTGTAACCCGTTCACGTGAAGCACGTCTGCTTTACGAGCTTTAATTATTTAATTAAAAGTACAGTTACAAACAGATCAACGCGAGTGGCATGTTTACTTTACAGCTTGTTTCACTTTTACGCCCGGAAAAGTTGAATTACGTGCGACATTCTGCTGCAGGGGTGCAAAACGCGAAACATGACCGCTTTTATATAAAAAAAGAAAAAAAACCTACTGAAAAAAACGGTCATTTAGCAAAGGCAATGTGAACTTAGGATGCATGAGGTCTAACAGGTATTTAATATAGGACGTACTTATTATTATCTCATTTATTTATTTACATTTTTTTTTTAATTTTTTACAACACAAATATAAACTTATAAAAAAGAAACATAAATATTGTAAAAAACTTAAAACTAGGGTGCCGCCGGCAGCGGGGCGGGGCTCAAGCTGCCGGTGGTAGGGACTACAGAGAGAGGAACCTCCTGACAATACGTGCCGTGTCCAGGATGACTGCCTTCTGTATCTGACCCTTGACCCAACCATCGACCATTATTATTATTATTACATAGATAATAGAGTTGCTTTTTAATATTTCATCATCATGTCAGCCACTGAAATACATACATAAATACATACAATCAAACCTATTTTTCCATACGGGGTAGGCAAAGCGTCAAAGACCATGATGCCGTTTGACGCCACATTTGACCATGGCGTGGTTAGAGGGAAAAGGTATAAGGAGTGTTAGGAGGTATTGGAGGGTAAGATGTATGTTGCCCTGTAGTGACAGGGGGTCAGCCCATCGCCTACATAAACGCCAATTTATCTAAGTTCCTTAACTGACTATTACAGTTTGCCCGGGAAGAGCAGATGGTGGCATGCTGGACTGGGAAAAAAAAGAAAAACATAGCCACTGAAATGATAAACATAATGTAGCTCTGCTGATTAGCATTTTGAAGTAGCAGTGGCAGAGTAGATATCGCATAGAAATTATGGCTGATGGAGCCGAAAATATCCCAAGTAGAGACCACGCACTGACGAGTGCAGCGTAGAAAGAACAGCCACAAGATGGACAGATGACCTATTGGAAGTGGAAGAAAGACGCAAGTTGCTTCCATCAGGTATATTTGAAATCTATGGGGGAGGAGAGGAGCAGATGTCCAACTGTACTGTTGGACAGTGAACTTGTGACTAAGATGATGATGAATTTCTCCTTAAGCATTTATGTCTATTCCTAGCTACTCGTACCATCTCTAGGGTTACGGTACTTAACCTTTTTTCTACAAAATAACGAAATAAAATGCACAAATACAGCTCAGTATTCCGGGTGCGTATATATAACATCTGGTCTAGCAGCCCGCGCCCGGCCCTCATCTCCCCGATAAATTCCCCGAGTGGGCGCGGGTTGGATTAATGCGTGGCGCGCTCTTGCTAAACACCGTCCCGGGTCAGATGATACATCGCTACAATTGGCTACCTTTCGCATAATGTGGCCTCTAGAATTGTTACTTTCCACGAAACTATCCTGTAAAATTTACACAGAGGGGGTGATATTCAAATTCATAGGAATTAATCATTATAATATATTAAGAACGAAAAAGAAAATTGTACGTTACATTTTTCAAAGTACCCAAATCTGTCTACTGAAGCTTATAATAGACACCTGTGACACAAGTGACGCTAAACGATAAACACGTTTTTTTACCCGACTGCGTAAGAAGGAGGGTTATGTTTTTCGAGTGTATGTATGTATTTATGTATGTATGTCTCTATATATTTAACACAATTTTACATATAATTTCTCACAACTTACTTATTTCTAACAATTTTAGACTGCAAAAACAGTTTTTCTGCAGTCGGTATTTTGTTTTTCTTTTAACACAGATACTTGTTTCATTCTACAATGTTTTTACTAGAAACTGTTTGGAAAGACAACTATCGTGGCTAAATAGTGGGAAGTAAAGTTTCGATTGAACATACAAATAATTATAGTTTAAAAAACTGAAGCAATCGACTTTAAAATAAGTTATTTCGTTTACATTGATGACATTTTTCCAGTTATTTTGTTATAAAAACCAAAGTAGATACTAAACCGATAATTTTGATAAAATGTATAGGATACCACCTATGAACTAACCTACCAAATAAAAAAATAATCATCACAATCAATTCATAATTGGCCGAGTAATCGCTGACAAACATAGGTACAAAAAAAAAAGATACAATCGAATTGAGAACTTCCTTCTTTTCGGAAGTTGGTCAAGAACAGCAGCGTTTTCAATGCTATATTAATTTTTCATGCGAACAAACTCTAAGCCTGCCATTATTTGATAGTAATTATGTATATGACTATCCGCATAGATTCGCCTGATGTTAAGTAACGGTTTGGCCGTGGATGGAGCTCGTTGAACTAGAAGATATCGATTCACTTTAGCCTAGAAAATTCCTAGAAAATAGTTGTCAGGTACCAGGCGGCAGGCATTATTCAGATCTCTTGGTATTTTCTCCCAAGCCAAGTGAATTAACAAAGGCACTGATTTAAAGAGGCAGTTGTAAATAGCAGTTTTGGTAAGTTAAATATTTATAAATGGCACGTTTAATAACTAGTTCAGCAGTTAAAACTAAGCAGTAATGTAAATAAAAATGAGTAATAAAAAATAATGAAATGGATCAGTGAATATATAATTGAGCAGGAAAATAATTAAATGGGCGGTAAAAATTATTGAACGAGCGGTTACGTGTGGGCAGTAATAAATCTGAATTTGTCGGTAAGAAATCTCATTCTAAGCAATTCTATAAACAATGAGGTGGTAAAATAAAAAAAAAAAAACAGTACTTAAATAGTAATGAAAAAATTAAATTACTTTTGCTCTGACTGAAAGAATTAAATAAAACAAATTGTAAAAATGATTATCTATAAATTTGTATAAAAAAATAAATAAATAAAATAACCTAATCTCTGAAGAAATTATTGCTTATACCTATATACATAGATAACTTTCCATCATTTTTACCGCTCATTCAGTTATTGGACTGCTCAATTATTTTTAGAATCGACATTGTATGATAAAATAACCGACTAATTGATTTTTTATTACTGTCCATGTTTTACTGTCGCAATAATTAATCAACCGCCATTAAATTAAATAACTGCTCAATATGTTTTTGAACTGATCATAATAACATCTCGAATATTTAAATAACAGCTCAAAAAATTAGTTCCCATTAACAAATCACAATTGACGCACTCCAAATGAAACAGTTCATGTAATAAAATCAACAAAAACCCGAAGACAAACAACTGAACTTGGCCCCGGTTTAAACGCCGAAAGTTTTGCAGTAAAATTTTATCTTCATCTCTAGGCAATTTACGGTTGGGCCATAAATACGGCACTGGGACGTAAATAACGTAATTTTGACGTGAATATTTACGCCGGGGTCAATGTAGCCGCCGCCTAATGGCTCGGGAGCTGCGAAAACAGCTGCCGCTGAGGTATTTTGAATTTTCTTAAAGGGGTTCAGATATTTATTGCTGTGGGAATAAACTGAGTCACTGATATAAGCTGTTGTCTAAAAATAATGTGCTCGTATATTCTGTGAAACATTTTTGAACATATTATAGGTAACACACGTGTTCATATAATCACGGATTAGTGATAGATAAACTCTTTATTTTAAATGCAGTGCGAGGCACGTCACCGACCGAGAGTGACGTTTGCGCTGCTCCTTTGAAAAAGACCGCCGAATGCGGTTGAAACTATAGTCGGATTTTCGGCTTAAAACAGACGTGAATGACCCGTAGCTTATTTAAAATGTGTGAAAACCACGTCAGTTCCCATAGTGAAACCTTTATTGTTTACACCTTAACTAAATGACGAATTAATTACAAAGGGTTTATATGCTAGTATAGAATAGGCGATCTTATGGCTAAAAGCATAATTAACAAGTACTTAAACCAAAAATTTCAATGAAAACCATTTTGAACACTCTGTGCTTACAACTTGTCGAGATATAGCGATAAATATATATAATGCTAAATTATTGGAGAATAATACTCGGTATAGACAGAGGACAGAGATATACAGACTTGAGATACTTTAAGTTTGGTTCCATACAAATTTCATCAACACCGGTTATAGAGTTTGGTTTTTAATACAAAATAACCGGAAAAATGCCATCCAAATAAATGTAATTGCGTATTTTGCAGTCGCAGTCGGTCGGTTTAGTTTTTTTTAAACGATAACAATTATAAAATAGACATCAACAGAAGTCGTATTTCTAATGGAAAAATATAAATTTCTCACCTTTTTATTACAACATTTCGCAACGTCTCCACAAAAATTCCAACCATAAATTTTTCCATTACACACAAAAATAATCATCCGAATTAATAATTTCAATTATGCATTGCTACTCCAACAAGTTATTAAACACGCAAAGAGTTTCCCAAAGTTTTTCAATCAAAAGAATATTTTTATCAAGTGCGCGCCGGCGCCCCGTCCCGGACACTATCTCGGGCTATAAATCTCTTTGCTGCCATCGTCGCCCTAAAAAACGGAAATAAGCGATACCGCGACGCAATTACTCCGCACACAAAACTTATTGCCCCAAATGGGGGGAAATATCACACTGGCAAGGGATAACTACCTATTTTCTAATTCATGGAACTTAGTCGTTTTATTTTTTAAACTATCATTGTTAATGCAAATTTATAATCAGTAAATTCAAACCTGTTGTGCTTAACAGACTATATATCTAGCGCTATGGATCGTGGATCACAAGTTGATGTAGTATATTTCGATTTTCAAAAGGCCTTCGATAAAATTGATAATGATATATTATTGCATAAGTTATCTACGTTTGGCTTCACTCGCGATTTCTTAATTTTTATGGCCGATTTCTTGAGGGACCGGTGTCAATATGTGAGGCATGGTACATATGTATCTCAACCATATTGCACTAGTTCTGGTGTAAGCCAGGGTTCTGTCACTGGTCCGTTACTCTTTCAAATGATGATTCACGACCTACCTAATGTACTATCTACTGCCAAATGTCTTTTGTATGCGGATGACCTTAAACTATTTTTTGAAATTAAATCTTCTAGTGACTGCCTGAAATTGCAGGATGATATCAATCAAATTTACGAATGGAGCGTGAGAAATAAAATGACATTTAATATAAGTAAATGTAACGTCATGACCTTTGATCGTAAAAGAAATCCAATACAGTTTGATTATCATTTAAACAACGTACCTATAAATAGGGTTAACTGTATCAAAGATTTGGGGGTAAATTTTGATCGCAGTCTAACTTTTCATGATCATATATCAGAACTCGCAAAAGAGTCTTACCGGCGCCTTGGCTTCGTCCTACGGAATGCTAGAGACTTTAAAAATCCTGAAGTAATTAAAACATTATATAACTCCTTAGTTAGAAGCAAACTTGAATCGAGTGCTTGTGTCTGGAACCCCTATCATGTCACCTACGCGCGAATGCTTGAAAAAGTCCAAAAGGCCTTTTTAAGGTCACTGTATAAGAAAATGTATGGTTACTATCCGTTTCTGTATCCAACTAAATTCCTGCTCGGTCAGCTTGGTTACAACTCTTTGGAAGTTAGAAGGATGTTAGACCAGCTAACTATCTGCTGTAAGGCGCTTAGGGGGTCCGTCGATTCTATACGTCTGCACGACTTGCTATGCGTACTGTTCGTACCGGACGAGCCCGGGGTTCCAGCAAACAGACGTGGTCGCCCGCATGACCTGTTCCACGTAGATCGCGGTCGCACAGTAGCACGTTCTATGTCGCCCCTGAATCGTGCCCGTCGCCACTTAAACGCACTCCTTGCTGCCAACCCTGATTGTGACATCTTTTGTGATAACTGGAAGACTATTTTAAGTACCTCCTTGACTTATTGTGAAAATCAATTGGATCAATGGGACAGGTGTAAAAAGCCTGATGATTCATTGGACTTTGACGATAACCTTTGAGTTTATTGACTTGGTACTCTGAGTACTTACCCGAACGGTATATTTTACTTTGTATGACATAATTATTTTTTTGTAATGACATGCTAGGCGTATTGCCCATTTGACATTTTTGTATTGACATTTTAAATGATATTGTATTTATATAATGAATATTTTGTAATCCTCAGACATTTGTTTAAGACATTGTTTAAGAATAATTTTTGAATATTGTGAGATAATTGTAATTGGTCTTTTTCCGTTTTTATCTCAATAAACGAATTTATCATTTATCATTTATCATAAAGAGTTCAAAATTTACGCACACCTGCCGGGACTTGAAACCGCATAGCCCTATCTGTACTGTATTTTAAGAAAAAACGCATTTTTATTTTTGCCATAGTTGTATTATTATTTAAAAAAAATACGACTTGACGACACCTAACATACAAATATAAGTACATATACTCGGAAATCATAACCCTCCTTCTTACGCAGTCGGGTAAAAAACTTACCAAGTCTAATTAATTGAATTTCTAGGTACACGCGCGCAAACTAAAACTATGTTGCAATTAATTTCATTCTATTATATTTACCTAATCCCTATAAATATCTAATTTTACATTTAATTTCTGATAACATAAGCTACAAGTAAAGTTATCTCAAACAACCCAAACAAAATTACTGGCCGCAAAATTCTCGAATAAATTAATGAAGAACATTAATATTCAAATTTGGAACCGCATAACGTGTCGCCCCACCTGCCTCGGCTCACGTAAGAGGCGGGAAGTTGTCGGGATTACCGCAAACTCGTGATTAGCGCCCTCTGGTGGAGAAACGGCCCTGTCCCGAACTTGGTCACACTTGGACGTGCACGAATAACTTCGAGAGAGTCACTTCAAGAGTTCAGATGACATTCTGTACCACAAAGTGTTTTCAAGTATAATCCATCACAGCGCAACAGAGACAGGTTACAAATTCAGTAAGTGTAATAGAGATAGGTACACAAGAATGGGATACACAAGATATGTATGCAAAATCACTCTCTATATGTGGACTTAGACGAACTACGGAGTTAGACGTGGACGGATGCACAATGTTATAATTTTTTGAAGTGAAAACTTCTCTAGAGGGCGCTGAGCACTATATTTTGTGGATATTTAATGAGACTGAGCTGTCACGCTCGGCTATGTAACGCTAGTTCAGGTAAAGTCGTCTCGAGTCGACTAAAGGTGCGAGTACGCACATTTATTTATTTAGTTGATGGCTCTTCAAGCAAGACTCCGCTCACTAATGGCGACAGAATCATCATTTTCTGCAGTTTGCGAAATTTTACACAGCTTTTCAAGCAACGTAAACGAAAAGCCCCAATTAAATAACTTAAAACACCGCGTCAGTTTCGTTTATCATTTTTACAGGCAGTCAAAAATAGTAAATAAATAAATATTTGTGGACATTTCACACAAACGAAAGATTCTATTTGTAATATCTATAGTAAGAATTATTGTGTTATTCCAAGCACCGACTACGTATGACAAGTTTACTAAAGAAATTGATAGCAAGTATGTATATTAATATAAAAACAAAATACCCGACTACAGAAAAGCAGTTTTTGAACTTTAACTTACGATTTCGTTACGCTTGATACGATGCTGAGTGTACGTTTTTTGTAAGAAAGTAAAAAGATTTTATGTGTGCATTCTTCAGAATAATCCTAGTAAAATCACTTGTTTTCTTACGAAATAGTTCGTTAGACGTTACGATAAAACACATTTTTTTTGCAAGAGATGTATTATTATTAAAAAAAATATAGCCAATGCCACTCTGGAAGCGAAGACAAATCTAATGACACCTCGCACATCAAAATCGGTCAAGCCGCTTAGGCTGTAGGCTGTCATATAGAAACATACATACATACATACACTCGAAAAACATTACCATCCTTCTTTCGAAGTCGGGTAATATAGTTAATCTTTAAAGTGGCGCCGTCTTTTGTCGAACGCCAAATACCTTAGTTTTAGTAATTCGTAAAACCAATGTAAGCACGCATATTTAAACAGCACCGTGTATGAGCACCACTGTTTGCCGTAACTCTAATCCAACCTGACGGCATCGCGACGTCGTTTAATTCGAGAAGGAAATTAGATTTGGCACCGAGACGAATGTTTGATTTGGATTAAGATCTTCATACGCCATTCCAATCGATTTTGATATACGAATTGAAATTGTATAAACATTATGCACATAGCTGCATAGTTTTTACGCATATTCTATATTATTATGTCAGATAGTCTGTCTGTGTGTGTGTGTTTATGTGTGTAGTGGTAGTGTGTGTGAATGTGTGTGTGTGTGTGTGTGTGTGTAGTCTGTGTTAGATGTCTCAAACTTTTACCAAATTATTTGTTCCAAAAAGGTCTGTGCTCGCGAGGTCTAATGCTCATATTCGGAATTCCTGTTTAGAATTCCTTATAGCGTGTCTACTGTGTGTGTAATATGTGTGTGTCTCTATTACTGCATGCCCCGTTGTTATATTACTTTCTTGTTTTCCTCCCACTCCATCCTAAGGTTGCCTGGACGAGATCGCTATTAGCGATAAGGCCGCCGATTGTTACACTAGTTTTATATTGCTCTCTTTTCATTGTATTTTGTATGTATGGTCAATGTAGTATGTGTGTTTTTAAGTATTTTATTACAATAAAGAATTTATCTATCTATATATGGAACGTTTTTACTGAAATATTATGAAAATCGGCTCGCAAATGGCTTTGTAGCAAACTTCTTCTCTTTTCTCGGGATGATATTAATCAAATGTATATGAGACCAATTGGGAAGTATATCCTATTACGTAAAAAAAAATACTTTTTCAAGATTGGCTTATAAATGAAGGAAATATGTGTTAACAAACATTTAAGAAATAATACTACTCTTTGAAACCTCCATTGAATTGAGAACCTCCTCTTTTTTGAAGTCGGTTGAAGTTGGATCTGCCTAGTCAATCGGGCTGTTTCCTAGATAAACATATTTATAAACATGTTCCCCACAGTTATTGGGGTGGGTACACACTGCCCGTATGCTGCTCTTTGAATAAAAATATAGTGAACCTAAGCAAAATGGTTCCAGTTTCAGCAAGTTTCCAGTTATTCAAACTCAAAGCAAACAGACTACAATACGATATTTCTACCGCAATTACTGAGCATCATTAATTAACTTTTAATATTTCAGTGGCGAACGCAGACCATTGCTGCAAAAAGTATACACGCTGCGCACTAATGTGGTTTTACCTTTCATTTTTAACCACCTACCCAAAAAGTGTAGTGTTAAATTAGTGTTACAATTATGAGTTTGAACCTCTTGAACTGTTTCACCCAGAACGGGCATACCATCTCGTCTTACGGCATTTAACCGGCAGATCCGCCGTCATCGAATTGCAGCTTTGCGCCGCCCTCACAATAGCCACAATTGCATATTTAATTATTTATAACTCAAATAGCGTCATTGCTTCAACGAAAGGGATAGAATTGGAACCATACTGACCCCCAATCACAGGCTGTCTGTGTAGACACGGACTCCCAAGTATGACGTGTGTATCTTGCATATCTGTGTGTCTGTATGTGGCATCGTAGCTCGCAAGCGGATGGCCCGATTGTAATCTAGTTTTATTGTTTGAAAGAGGATTTTGTCGAGAGTGTTCTTAGCTGTTTCATCAAAATCGGTTGAGCCGTTTTTTGTCGGTGTTTTTGAGTTTTATAAACTTATACTTTTATTTATTAAAAAAATACTAAGAACTATGACTATGCCTCTACAATCTACACCGTATTATTATATAAAAATAATAATAGAACAAACGCTTCGTGGAGGTGACAAGTGACCAGAATGCTGGCTCTTACTTTGCTCAAAACGTAAGCGTTGCGTAACGTGGCAATGCTGCCATCATTCTGGCCACTTTTCCCACTACCGGTGGACTTTTTGAATAATTGCTTATATTATTTGTTTTCAACGTTACAATATATATTTTAATATTGGATTTAAAAAATATGCCGTTTTTTGTATCCGTATTGAGACAACATGGCAAGTGAAGATCTCTCACGATACCCACACTTGGGACACGTACTGTTTTCAAGTTGTATCTTATGATTATACACTTGATACCCGGCAAGAGTAAGTAGTACAGCCGTAATACGATCAAAATTAATTACATTTGCAAGCTTTTTACAGGTTCATGGAGTATTTGTGCGCGTGCGGCGAATGTTTGCGTCAAAATCTTCCAAATGATAATAACTGTCACATACCTAGTCCTTTCACATTCAGATTTGGCACAAGTAGTAACATTGGTGAAATTAACAATTTAATTGCAATGGATCATCAATTTAATTGCAATGAATTATCAATTTAATTGCAATGGATTATCAATTTAATTGCAATGAATTATCAATTTAATTGCAATGGATTATCAATTTAATTGCAATGAATTATCAATTTAATTGCAATGGATTATCAATGTAATTGCAATGGATTACCAATTTAATTGCAATGGATTATCAATTTAATTGCAATGAATTATCAATTTAATTGCAATGGATTATCAATTTAATTGCAATGAATTATCAATTTAATTGCAATGGATTATCAATGTAATTGCAATGGATTACCAATTTAATTGCAATGGATTATCAATGAAATGTAAAACCTTGGAGCTGGTCTGATGATAGAATCCGAAAGTTGGCACTTCGTGACATATGAGAGAAGATGAGCTCCATCTTAGGCCACACCGTCGCCTACCATCAGGCAAGTTATTGAACATGAGTATGTTTAACAATGGATATCTTCATCTTGGATAACTTCGACACTTCCAATAGTTAAATATATGATCAAACACGGAATTATAGCCTAGAACGTGTTAACACCCTTGCAGAAGGGTTCAGTAGGCACCGCTGCGCGATATAAATAAATAAATATTGGCGGACATTTGTGTACATTTCACACAACATCATCTAGTCCAAACTAAGCTAAGCTTATACTATGGGAGTTGATAGAATACGAATATAGGTACTTTTTTTGGTTGTAAATTCATAGTTATAATAACTTAGAAAAACTCAGACACAGAAAACATCCATGCTCATCAAACAACTGTTTGCCCTGGGTGGGGACCTACAGCTTAGCAGGCAGACATACTACTAATTGAGCTGCAAGGCTAGTCGATATAGAGATTCATAGAAGACACATGCTGAATTTTATTTGTCCATTATTTTTTTTGAATAAAACGGATAGATGGACGGACATGAATTTATAAGGCCCTACAAAACCTTTCGGCTGTGAAAAAATACGCCAGATTCTGTGTACGTTGCTAAAACTAAATTGGAATCTATGTACCTATACGGGAGCCTATAACTTGTGCCCGTCTTGTACTCATTAGCCAAAGTGGTGGCCCCACGCACTGTTGTCTATTCTGTGGCGTGACTCAGCCGCAGCTTTTTGTTTTGAAACCAATTTGTTTAATGTCTGAAACGGAGCGATTGGTTTAAACGCGGGAGCTGAAGGTTTTTAGAGCATTTTGTGGTATCAACGGCCTGGAATATAGAAGAGGAATGTCGTTACTTTGAAACGTATAGTATTACATGTACCTAAGTACTTTATGGTGATAAATACTGTATAGAAACATGATATAACTGGTTAATGCCTTGCGAAAATGTATTGTGTCTAACATAGAAGAAAGTAAGGATATTACTCTGTAAGGTATAAATGTTTATCCCTTTTTGGAGTTTGAACCATGAGTTTAATAGACCAAGGGTTTTTACTCCTTACTAAGTTGGGAATCCATCCAGTAACATTTGACAAATTACTTACAACCCATTTTCGTACAAAAACAACATTAAATTTATTTCAGCATACAGAATCCTCTTTTGTCAGAAGTAATACCAAATTACACTGCTGGAAAGACAGCACACATTCACAAGCCCCCACGGGCTCCGGCCGCAAACTCCCAAAAGCTTTCTTACACGTGTTACATACTCGAAGGGGCCAATTTCACACGAACTTGCGTGTCCCACACGCACAAATTAATTCCAAAATGGTAGTAAGGTGGCAAATAAAAGATGCAGCCCGACCTCGTTAATCCAAATCCGTAGAGACAACACGTCGAAACGGGTTTCGGTAAAAAATAAAACAAAATATGTAAAAAACAAGGCGAAACTCTGAAATGAAACTGGGTAAATTTGCAAAAATTGCTGAGGGAGCCTGGGATTTGCGCGACGTCGCCGGTGCGGGCCGAACTTTGGCCGCGGCTGGTAATATGCAGTTCTCACCTGTGGTATCACAGCATCATGAGCCGGATATCAGAGCAGAGCTGGATTTATTTTCAACAAACCGACAAGAGTTTCTGTTGGAATATGGAAAAGCATGTCACCGCTTTGTTTTGCGTACTCTGCCTGCATGATCTTATTCGTCATTGTCCTTTTTGCTATCGGGCAGTTAGAACCACAAAATTCATTATCGTATCACAGTCGACATTCTAAAAGCCCGAATGAAATGTTTTGATCCACTTTTATTGTCCAGGCTGTCAAAATGGAGAATAAGCTAATTGGTTGGTTTTTTCCCGATATATTATAATCAGGGTGTTTTCAATATTTTTTTGACGTGACAATGTCTAATAAATCGATGAACGCCGGCTGCATGCACGAAAATTGTTGTCTGTAAGGTCGGTTTACGATCGATAGCTTAACGTGACAACATACGTCCGCGCGCGAGCTCTGAGGAATGATATTTGAAGCGACCGACGGTCGGGCGCGGCGCACACCCGTTCGCTTCCTCAGCCACCGCGCGCGGTTGTAACGGGATAATGAGTCATAAGTACTTTTTCGTGCATGCAGCCGGCGTTCATCGATTTATTAGACGTTGTCACCCCAAAAAGTATGACTGATGTCCCGTTACGTTACGCTCATTGTCCCCGTTACGCTCCTTGTCCCGTTACAACAGCGCGCGGTGGCTGAAGAAGCGGGCGGGTGTGCGCCGCGCCCGACCGTCGCTTCAATTATCATTCCTCGGAGTTCGCGCGCGGACGTATATTGTCACGTTAAGCTATCGTCCGTAAACCGACTTTACAGACAACCAATTTTTACATTGTAGTAGGTTTGCGCTTGACCGCCAAATCGCCTGAAATTTCGAGTTAATCGGTTTCTTCTAGGTAAGCGCGCTCTATCGTTGACTGTAACTAGATATTTCAACTCAAAATAGACGTGAGTATCTTGTAAATTAATTTAAAAAAAAATTGATAAAAAGTAACCTAATTCCATTTCCCGTTTAATTCACCCCGTATTTGAGTAATCCCCATCGTGTTCCAATCGCTCCAGATATAAATCACGCGTCCTCTGACTCAGACAGATCGGTCCACAATCAATACCGGCACGTTATGGACCTTGAACCTTGATCTTAAGGAATTACAGCGGGGCCCTGATTTATATACCTCACCGCACCTTTACTTTCCCTCGAACGGAATGTAGGAACAAGTTTCCTGAATCAGCTGTAAGTAAGTTTGTGTATACGCCAAATTATTGCCGGCTCAAGATAGTGTAACGATGGTGATGATGATGGTGAAATTTCTAGAAGGAAATGCTCCTCGAATATTTAAATAAAGAATCTCATCAACATTCTAGAAAGTTCGGAACAAACGACAAAAACAAAAGACGAGCGAAAAGACTATCAAAATTGAACATTCTGGAAGAAACAAATGACGAACGAAATGACTATCGAAATTAAAGCTTCTAGAAGGTTCTGCGGGATATATAAGGAGCTTCAGTCGCGGACAGAGGGCAGTTCAGATACAAGTAGCATACAGGAAAGAAGAAAAAGTTACAAGTGAAAGTGAAGTGAACAGTATAGTGAAGAGACGTTATAGTAGTAGTGTGTTGATCGGAACACGGTCTCTGTGTGTTTGTAGCGCGTCGATTTTGTAATTATTGTCGGTGTTCATGTTATCGACTGTGAGTGCTCTGTAGAAGATAGTACGTGACGGTGAATTAAACGGGCTTGAATAACATCGTTGTTTCCTTCCAATCCCTATACTCACTTCCCGTAACAATATGTTAGCTTCTTGTGCTGGGAATCCTTCACGTGTTTTATCCAGTAGACCCACTGAAAAGCAGAGGTAATAAACTCAGTGCCATCTGGACTGGATCAAAAGAATAGTTATCAATAAGTTATAATAAAACGCATGACAGGACGTCAAGTCTGCTATTTCAATATTCACATAATCGCGTATGAATAGTGATTCTGTCAAAAAACTGGTCAGAATTTCATCTTCGTATGTACCTGACAAGCAAAGCTTAGGTATAATTACAAAAGATATTGGAGTTTAGTTCTACACAAGGTAAATCATTCTTCAAGGTATTATTACCAATTTTTCGGCTTCATTATCAGACATCTCCGTTATTACTATTATTACATTGTCATCATTTCAGCCACAAGAAATTCTCTAATATAGACCTCTTCCATTGATTAAAAAAAAACTGATGAAATCAAGTTGCATCCAGCATCTTCTACTTGCATGAGGTTGTCAGACCATCTTGTGGCTGGTCTTCCTACGCTCTATTTGTCGGTGAGTGACCTTTTCTTCCCCATCGGATATCAGTTCTATGTGCTTACCTACTGCTATTTCAACTTGCTAATCCACTGAACTATGTCGGTGATTTTCGTACGTCTACGGATCTCTATAATTTTAATTCAATATAGCTGAAACTCCGTGCATATACTCATTGCAAGATCTTGAGCTTCCTTATAAGGCCCATAATTAGTGACCACGTTTTAGAGCCATACATATAATTTGGATTGTCATCTAAGTTTTATAATGTAAACCAAATCTCTGTGAACGTGGAGTGGTGAAAGTTGTCTCAACATCCTTTTAAATTCGACTAAACAACAACTTCTTGAATTTAGTTAAAAGGTTGTAAATTGTGGTTATTGTACATGTATTAATTTATAACCATTTCTGAACATCCATTTAAAAAAAGAATTACCTTAATAAGTCGAAAACAGTTTGAAAATCTCTTCTAAGTATTATAAAAAGAGCTTAAAGAAGTTACTCAAAACGAAATCAATTTTAGTCTTGCTATAAAAGAACCCTTTCTCAAAGCTTCAAAATGAACTTATTCGACCCACGTATACATACTTAAGTTGGAGCAAACACATACATATGCATGAGGCTATAAAATTACCGATGTGTGCCTCGTAAACAGAGCTTTTTTCCGGAATGGGTACTGAAAACCAGGTATAAAATTGGTGAACTAAAAATCAGGAAGATGTAGCCATAACTTATTGAAAAGATACCACAGACTTTGATGTCCCTACTTTTTGGTGATAGATTTGCTTCCGGCGTGTTTTACGATAGCGTGCTTAGTGTAGAATAGTTGATTCTTTTATTGAATTCCTGTAGTGATGTTGACACATTTATTTAAATAGTAAATGTATGACACTTACTCAAGAGCTTAAGATTTTGATATTTATAAGCAATGTAGTGCTTTCAATCCTTGATGACTGCGTTTTTGATTTATCTTTCTTATATTGTGGGATATTATTATCCGTAACTTGCGTCTCAGTTTTATTATTTGACAAATTGTAAGTATTTTTAATTTTCAGCCCTGTTTGTACAAACTGTCCCACTGCTGGGAACGGGCCATCTTCTCATTGTGAGAAGGGTTAGGCCATAGTCTGCCACGCTGGCCAAGTGCGGGTTGGCAGACTTCACACATCTTCAAGATCATTGAGAACTCTCAGACATGTAGGTTTCCTCACGATGTTTTCCTTTACCGTTTGAAGTTGGCGGCAATCAACAATAACTTCGAAAAGACAGAGGTGCGTGCCGTGAGATTCGAACCCACAACCTGCGGGTTGCAAGTCAGACGGTCTCACCACTAGGCTGCCGGAAACTTACTATTTTTAATTTAGCTTCGATCAATTAATATTATTATAATGATGGACGCTGATGATAATGATAAAATGTAGTATATGTTCTTTTTCAAGTTCTCAGCAATTTTTGTGCCAAATTTTATAACAATCGATTCAGACGTTTGGTCGTGAAAAGGTAACAAACTGACTTAGAGACGAAGTTACTTATGCTTTTACATTTATTTATTTTTACGATAACAATAAAATTAATATTAGGTAATTAAGTGGTGACTCCCGTTCTGCTTCGTTCCTGGTGCAAAGGTTGGCTATTGCCATACAGCGTGGCAATGCTGCTTGCGTTGTGGGCACCTTTCCACCAAGGTCGATGCAGGATGGGTTTCAATTGACGAAATTTTAATTTTAATTGATTACTTTTTTACATGCTTTTAAAATTGTTTGTTACATTAATCTTAATATGATTATTAATTAATTCTTATTTAATTATTATGATTCTAAAATAAATAAATAAATTAGTTGAGAAAAAAAAAATTTATTAAGTGTATAACTTCTGGTTATAAAATCCTACAAATCCTGGAATAAAACCAATTAATGAATTCATTAATAAACTCCATTTCATATACATAATTAAATCCTAACAAAACATTATAATTTAAACATTCATATCTTTAACCAAAAAACAATTATCTTGTTCGCTCTTCTGCAAATTCGTAACATTGTACGCAATAATTCCATGAAACTGATTGTATGGAATACAGAAATTAATTAATCTGTTTATCCATTGAAACTCGTAAGCCTTCTCTCCTCCGATCCTTCATAAATTAAATCGCTATTTCTAATGCTCTAAAGTATTTTTCCATCCCTAAAATATGAGGTCGTTTCGAATATCCAATTTGTAGGAAATATCTCTTTAAAATTGTCCAATAAGGGATTACCATTAAGCAGGGATCGTTTTCAATACAATATTTTTAAATGGACGATCTCATAAAAGTTCCGTTTTTATAATAGATGATTTTGAGTGTTTAGGAAATCACAGCTTAAAAATGCAATGAATATAAATAAATAAATATAGAGTATAAGATTACTTTTCGTGAAAATACGTGTGTTAGGGAAATTCTCAGAAATGTTATTTTTTTGTGTATATTGTTTCATATTTTTTTAAATGTAAAATGTTCACGATAAATCCATAAATATAATTCCAATTGCAAATCTCTTCCATGCTAGCAGGAAGTAAGCAGCTGGTACATTCTTATCTCTTCCATGCTAGGCTGGGAGGAAAAGTTTTTGGTACATTCCTTCTCTTTCCGAGCATATTGTATAAGTCAATTGAAGCGATTAGCTGACCCCCTGTCATTACAATGCATGTAGCTTCTTACACTAATACTCTCTAACCTTCTAATACTATCTCCATTCCATATAACTGATATAAACTTTTAATTATGGTCAAATGCTTCGTCCAACGGCCTCATCTAACCTAATATTTACCCATCTGCGCAAGAAGGTTGGTTATGTTTTTCGAGCATATGTATGTTTGTATGTAAATATGTATGTATGTATGTGGGTATATATGTTTCTATTATGATCGCCTACAGCATAAATGGCTTGACGAATTTTGATGTGTGAGATATTGTTACATTAATTTGTTATCATTCCCTAGGTCATAGGCACAGAATTCGCCCTATTACGGTTTGGTCATAGGCTATATTTTTTGTAATAATAATAATACATCTCTCGCAAAAGTTAAGAAATGTGTTTATTCGTAACCTCCAAAGAACTTTACGTAATAAATAAGTGATTTTACTAAAGAATACGTATTCATAATATTTTATGACAATTTTACCCATATTTTCTGACAAAAAACGTATAGGTACTCAACAGGGTATCAAACGTAACGAAATCATAAGTTAGACAGCAAAAATTGCTTTTCTGCAGTCGGGTATTTTGGTTTTCTTTTAATACCTATATATACTTGTTGGATGTAAGACATCTAATTATACGTAATAATAAAATAATAAAAAATGTTAAGAAATCCATTCACACTTACAAAGATAAGATTTACATAATAATGTAACTATAATGTTAATCTAGAATGTATGTAAGAGCTACGTGTAAGCTTACCTATGGTAAGTTAGAAACACGGTAAACCCTACTTAATCAATCTCCTTACGATCGAGACACCGTCCCGTCAGTGATTCCGTTATCAAAGCGCACAAATCAAGCGCTGAAACAATGGCCGAACAATGCCTTATCTTAACAAAGAAACTCTCGTTACTTGAGAAAGGATAGCACTGCCAGCTTACATTGGTCTTTGAAACTTCATCAGGCTTCCCCTATGACGACGGCTCGTTGGGACGGACTCAGGAGGGGGGAAATTATAATACAAAACGCAAATAGTATCTTTTCACAGTTTGGATGTTTTAACTGAGAAGCAGGAAAGCATCAAGAATCAAGTCAAAATCTAGCAAAAATAGTCTTACGTAATAAATGAATGGCCTCATACCTTTTTGTAGATTTTGTAGATTATTGGATAAATTTTTGATTAATTTGGAAACTTCAGTTTCGTAAGAATAACACAATCTTGATACAATATGAATGACACAGTTAGATAGTAGATTATTTTATTATTATTCCAATTGTACAGTTACATAAATTATAACAAAAGAATTATCTAAACGATGCAAGGACAAAGCTAGGGATAGAATTTCTTACGGGCCCTAAACTAGGCTAGGCCTGTCTTTTAGGCACCCTGCGGCAAGTTAACAATAACACATAATACCCTGATTTGCTAGTTTTGCTCAATACTCCCCCAAAACAGTGTCCTAGCAACGTATCTGTATTATGGAGTTGAAGGAAAGGGGTAGAGAGCGGCTGCTGTTGAAAATGGGTGCCAGTATCTCGATCTAGATAATTGATAGATAACAGATTTAAGAATAGACGGCGAATGTCGAGAGCCCTGCGTAAATTGATTTACTTCGTATTTGATAGCACAATAACATGGCCCGATGAGAAGTAAAAGTGACTAGTAAAAAAAAGTTATTAATTGCAAATACTTTCTAAAATAACAAGTAAATAAAGGATAATAGAAAGAATGAATAAGTAGTTCAGATATGCCAGTACCAGCGTTCTTTATAGAACTTTACCGGTTAAATGTTACAGATTTTTTGAAATTCATAAATAGGCTTTCAATTGGCTGCCAACTTGTCCGACATTGCTCTGTTTAGGCTTACTATGGAGAGCGTTTATCTTAAATCATTCGCTACTTAAAGACTAATAATATAGTTGAGCCCTCGGAAATTACCCTTTACCGGACTTCCGAAGGAATTGTGTATTAAACGTATGTAGTACCTACGTACTTATATTACTTCTTTAGTACGCTTTAAAACTTAAACCTTTTCACGGGTGTCAATTTTTCTAAAAAGTAGAAGCAAAGATAAAGAAAGAGATGATTGTGGCTACTTATTTTGGAGGTGCTGTAACGCGGCAGGAGATGTCACAATAGATCTGCTAAGGTCGCAGTAGCTCGCCGAGCTGACAAAGTCCGTTTGGCCCCTAAGTTTCGAATACAAAAAACGAAATAAAACATATTGCAGGCAGTGAACGCAAGTTTATTTGCGTGCACTGACTGCAGGATATTTTATTTTAATTTAATAATATTACTAGTTACAAAGTACTACAGTCAGATAAAACAGTAGAGCAGATAAAAAAGTAAAAAGAACAAAAGATTCTCAGAGGAGCACTTTAAGAAAAAAAAACTGATTACATTACACACAACAGTCTTGAGGTAATCTCGAGCGAGATTTTGAAAAGTCTACAATGTTTCCAGAGTAGGTTTCAACGTTTGTAATGGAAACGCTGTGCCAGGATTACTTTGTGTACTTTCTACACAAACTAGAAGATTAGATTTATCAAGTTAAGCTGAAAAAACGGTGACATCGGTAACATTTACAATTAATTCAATGAAAAGTGCTTACAGTGACTAAAAGAATGAGTACAAACTCGACATTATTATCCGTTAGGAATTTTCTTGGTAATCCATTCGATGTTGAGATATATCAATAATGTCTACAAGTATTTATTAAAGAATTCCAATAACAATCTTCTTTCCTAAACTATTTGGTTATGATATAATAAAGTTTCGCTATCTAACGAGTAGATTACATATCTATAAGTATATTTTATTTAGTAAGACGTGACTATATCAATTATCGATTATAACCTAGCAACCCTACATCAAACTTATCATAAGATCAGGGAGGTTACCACAATCCTAAAAGTAATTTCATTTCAATATTACTTGACCTTGGTCTTGCTCTCATAACTGTAGGAAGAACGAGACAAAAGTCAAAGTAATATTGAAATAAAAATACTTGAACGCTTGTGTTTAATATTACATTCTCATCCGATTTACATTTCCCTAAAACTTTAGCTAATTCGACAACCGGGAAGTAGGTCAAATTTAACTTGCAAGTTTTGATTACTGGAAAACCTGGACAGATGAAAATTTTAAAAACAATCTACTCTCTATCAATATAATACAGAATGCTATTTTTGTATTCTTCAGAGATGTTCTCTAAAACAAAGTTTTTAGCATTAATTTTATAAATGTCTGGTTTCGTATTGGATATTCGTTAATTAATTTAGCTCATCCATCAAAGTTTAGTGGTTTCTCGCTGGATGTAAAGTAATTTTGTCGGTGTGTAAATTTACTTGATTTAGATTATATACTCGTAGCGTAGCAACAACAACAATATAATAATAGAGGTAATATATTTCTTATTTTGCTCTTTAGTAGGTACTTATGTACATCATTATCAACTCACCTGCTGAAGTTACAGTCTACGATGAAGCAGAGAAAGACATGTAGGTATCAACGTAAGGTAGGTTTATGGCATTCTAAGTCTACGCAAAAATGAAATAAAATCTATAAAACGGCAAGTTTAGCCTTAAACTTTGATATTCGAATTTAAATAAAAACAGTAAAATCAAAAGAAAAAGGTCTGCAACGTGTTATATCCTTTTGAAGACTTGGAATTTAGTTTGAATCGGACAAGAAACTAATTGATTACGAGTTTCTTCTGAGAACCCTCAAAGGATTCCTCCAGCCTCTCAAATATTTTATATCTATTCCCACATTAATACATTCCCTCAGCTCTATAAATATAATCGACATTCGTACAATATATAGCTCATAAAAGCCCACTCTCGAATCTCCTTTCATCTTAAAAATCACGAACATTATCCTTATTTTATTGCATGTAATCTTCGCCGTGTGACGTCACGCCACGCAGTCACGTTGTGACGTCACGCAGTCTACCCAGTCACGCTGCGACATCACGCGTCGAGCGCAACTAAGGACGTGAAAGCTTTGCCGCGAAAAATAACACGCGATTTCTGTAGATTTGGCTGAGTGTTGCCAGCGGTTGATTTTGTTTCAGTAGCAATACGGAAAATAAAGTAAGATTATACATAAATATAGTAATTATGGTAATTTACTTCTACGCATGTTCTGCGCTTTATATGTAATTATGTAGTAAGTAGCAAGGAAAATTAACTTTTAACTGAGACATTTTCGAGTACGTGACAAGCAAGTTGATCTGTTGATATTCAGTGTCACGCTCACGCTTGCACGTAACAGTTTAAATTCATCGAGAAAATACCAAAAATTGAAAGAGTGAAGTGGAAATGTAATGTCTCCGCGCAAGTTACGTCATCTAATATCTTAGTGATGAGAGCGGCGCATTGCCACACAGGGGTATGAGTTGTTAAACAAAAAGTTCTGAATAGTTTTGAAATTTTCATACACGTGACATTTAGTATTAGGCGAGCGACATGTTCGACTCGACATTCTTCCTCAAAAATAAAGTGTTGCCACTTATATTAGTCTAATAAAAGTGTTGCCACTTATATTAGCCTAATAAAAGAAAATTAAGTGTGTTGTCATTATTATTTTTGTCTCTTTTTACATTCGTTGGTTTTGCAATAATAAAATTCACACGTAATCAAAAGACGCTGACACAATGTGGCCGCCATTTTGTCGAGATATTAATCACGAAAATAAAGGGAGCGCTGCGGGTATGATTTGCACTTTTAACGATTGTTGCCAGAGACCTGATTGTTCGCAGATAAACAACAATGTGTCCGTTAATTCGTGTTTCTTTTTAATTGAATGTTACGAGAATTTAATATTAAGCTTGACAAAGTCGGAGTTAAGTTTAAAAGTGTCGCTGAGTTAAGTTGTGTACCTATTTTGTGGAAGCATACAGTGTGACAGAATGATTGACCGAAGGGATAAATAAAATTAATAATCTCTTTGTGTAAAATTTGTAACAAATTTTACATAAAAAACAAATTTTACAAATTTTTTGAGTACTTACATAAGTACTCAATTCTAAACATTTGAACGAGACCTTTTCTACAAAACTATCTGTTGGTCGATCTTCATAATATTTGGCAGAAATATCCAATACACAGTTCTTTAAATAAAAGCAGTAGACCTCGCAATCACAGTTTTCAAACAATCAATAGTATCGATATTTGGGAATTTTGGTCAAATTCGTCTCCATAGCCCCTACCCTATATATATATATATACTTAGGTATATATAGTATCTATACCATATTCTAGTAAATAGGTATTACTGACTTTGAGATCGCTTTAAAAGATTTTGTTTGTTTGTTTTTCTACTCAAGTTTTTTTTATTCGATAGTACGCTTGCGCTTGACCGTCAACTCACCTGGTGTTAAGCGACAGTTACGGTCTACGATGGAGCGCGCTTGACTAGAAGAAACCTATTCACTCGCGATTTGAAGACACTTAGATTATATCTATTCGGAAAGACCTGCGATAGATATAACCTACTGCCTAAAGATACCTAGATCTACGAATGATCACCAACTCGCCTGATGCTAAGCGGCGGTGTTTGTTGTTTGTTTGTTGCTGTGTTGAGTGTACTTTTACCAAAAAATATGCAGTAAAGTAAGTTCGTATAGACTGAGTGGCTAGCCTTAGTGTCAGAGTTATTAAGCCGCCGAAAGGCTTTTGACCTGGCTTGACGATTGTAGTTTTCAAGAACAAATAACCGGAACCTATAATTTAACGTGTCATCCGACCCACGGTAGTGCTCAGAAAGAAATGCCACTCACGGCCATCCGAAGACTGACCGGTCCGTCCGTTGCTTGACATTTATGCAGTGCCTCTATGCTATTAAGTAGGTATTTCGAATAAACATAAATCAAACATATTTAGTCTAGTAAAAATAAATCCGTTTGTATGGAGCTGATCACAGTATTTGCAACTGGGGGGATTTTTTGAAATTATGATAGGAAAATAACTAAAAATCATAATCAACAATAATCCCCAATTTATAGACTAGCTGCGTTCCGTGGTTTCACTCGCGTAGTTATAAAAAACGGTGATGATTATGATAATGATAAGTAAGTAGCTTATGTCTGTCTCCAGGTCCAAAGCTATCTCTATACTAATTTCCATAACGATCGGTTCAGCCGTTTGAGCGTGTAAAGTTAACAAAATTAGCTCTTATAATATCACTAAGAAATTGTGTCAAATGTATTTTAAAACACCAGTACCTACATTCTTATAAATACCAATATACTTAGTTGTCTTTTATGTTGTCACAAATCTTATTTTTACTAGACTAATTAGGATTTGAACAAATGTTTTTGCATCGCTTGCGAAAATTTATAAAATGTTTTTTTTTTTTTTTTTTTGTATTCAGGAACAACGAACCGTCACAAATTTCGAAATAAACATTACAAGTTCATCGCTTAAATTGAAATAAGTATCATTTAAGTTGAACGACGTAATTACATAATCCGACAGAATGGCACATCTAGTGTTATTCATTCAATTATTACAATAATTATAAGTTTACAGATCACAAACGAAGCTTGCGGCTGGCTGTGATTCATCACATGGATGTATGTGTTGCTACATCGAAACTCCATTAGAGTATGTTGTTGTAACAAACTTCGTTAATTTATGCGTGTGTTTTATTAACAAACAGCGTTATTGTAGCTTGTTATCCTATTGCTCACTTTGATTATGAACTTAGTAACTAAATGGTGATTTAGTCTTTGAATACCTATTGTTATTTTGGTAGAATTTTGTGGGTTTTCATTTCTTTCATCACATATTTAACGCATTAAATTATTGAAGCATCTTTTTTTGCCCGTTGTGGAGTCAAAGCTTTACATAACGACCTCCAACACCAGTTTGTGCCATTTGCAACAGTTGCCAGGGTCTTTTGCAGGTCGTTTTGTCAGTCCGCATCGGTCGTTGGTGGCCTGCCCACGCTGTTTTTTTTTTGCAATACCCAGCGAAACACAGACATATTAATAATAGTTCAAAAACAGTAGACCTCGCGACTAAACTTTTTGCAACAATACATCTACCGTAATAAAACAATACAGTCTGCAAAGTAACATACGACCACGGTTACCTCTGAACACCAGTATGACTATGTACCTATGAAAAACAATAAAATGTTTATTAAATTTTCTTGTTTCATAATTTGTTGTGATTTTTCAGTAGTCGGGTTTTAGTTTTTGTATTTCTTTTTAGGTTCTATTCTCGGTTGCCAGTTCGATTTTAGAATTAGTTCTTTTTGTTGCGGGCCTGTATGGTAGAAATATTCATTTGTGTTAGTTGAGACGTAAACAATCTCGTTCCAAATTCAAATAACATTATGTCGCAGTGTAATCTCATATACCTAATATTAAGGCCCTTGGGTTAAATGACATACTTTCAACCTTCTTTACATGATGTAAAAAGGAACATAATTGAGCAGGTGGTGTAAACAAGTATCTATATTAGAAGACAAACAAAATACCCGACTGCAGAAAAGCAGTTTTTGCAGTCTAACTTACAATTTCGTTACGCTTGATACGCTGTTGAGTGTGTTTTTTGTGAAAAAATATGCGTAAAATCGCTGTAAAAGATTATAAATGTGCATTCTCTAGAATAATTCTACTATAATATCTTTTTTATTACGAAAAAATTAAACGTATGTTTTAAAAGAAAACGTATTTCTTTTATACGCGAGAGATGTATTATTATTATTAAAAATATAGCTTATTACACTCAAAAAGTAAAGACGAATCTAACAACAATCTCAATCTCATACATAAAATTGTTTTTTTTTTTTTTAACACGAATAAGTCTGCGTTTGACCACCAACTCGCCTGTCGGAAAGCGAAGCGAAGCGGTTAAACCGTTTAGGCTGTAGGCGCTTATATAGAAACATACATAATAATATACCCACATACAGACATACTTGTAGTGCGGAGTGGACTGTAGCACTCCTCGACACGGGGTATCCTAGTGAGGGCTGTTATGAAAATGTTATTTAAGATCGTTTTTCCTGTGTATGTAAATAAATAAATAAAAATACATACATACGTAATACTTACATACATACACTCGAAAAACGTAATCCTCCTTCATATATACGCAGGCGGGTAAAAAGTCTACGTTTGCGGTAGCATTATAATGATATACCGTATACGCAAGAAAACACGAAAACAAGGAACAATAATTACATAGAAAAGCGCGCGTTCGTAACAAGAAGCCCGCATTTAAGGCTTATTTTGCCCTCTTAAATATTTTCTTCACAAAAACCCTTCATCCCTATTAAACTCGGAAATTGCACGCCAATCATTTACAACAGTGCGTGTTATAAAGAAAAATATGGACCTCGGGTAACGCGATAACGTGCCGTGACGTATCGTGTAACATGTGCTCGTGTCACGGGACCGACGGATTTGTCACGCCCATACAATCTAGGGAAAGAGAACGAGGAGTGTGTCTTCACGGTAATGGGAAAAATGAAAATGTTAGATGTATTTATATTAAATTGATCGCCATATTACGTACAAAGACCTGCTCTATTTTTTTTATTTGAAAAAATTAAGCATCACAGACTACATGGCCTTTTATAAACTAACACATTTTATTTTTAGGGTTCCGTACCTCAACAGAAAAAAAAACGGAACCCTTATAAAATCACTTTGTTTAGGGTTCCGTACCTCAACAGAAAAAAACGGAACCCTTATAGGATCACTTTGTTGTCCGTCTGTCCGTCCGTCCGTCGTCGCTACTGTAGGTTATTCGCAATTGAACTAGCGTGGAATTATCTATAGTATAGATATAACTATAGTTATTAACGGAATAGATTCTATACCGTTAATAACTAGCATCTAACATAGTTTGAGTTCCAATTCTCGTTACGAGTGTGCATGCAGGGAACTTTGTCCGGCGCACTCGAGTCGGTTACAAGTTACAAGACACAAGCGCGTTGATTTTTATAAGACTGCTCTAAAGATAGTAATGATTTTCGAGTATATAAATACAAATACAAAAATCTTTATTTGACCCAATTTACATACATTATTGTGCAAGTCCCTGACCCCTATACTAGGTTATTTACCTGTATTATAGGAGCCAGTGCCTTCCAAATGTCACATTTTATAATGAATACAGACTGAATACAGACATGAATACAGACATATATAGGTATATATGTCTGTATGATGATTCATTCATTTTAACTCCTGATGCAAAAAAAAAAACTGAAGTAACCGACTTCTCATGGATGCCATTGTCAGAACTGGACCATATTGAAATATGTTTTGACGCCTTTTTACCCGACTACGAAAGAAGGAGGGTTATGTTTTTCGAGTGTATGTATGTATGTACACTTTGGCACGCCCTAGAGCCTAAACGGCTTGTCGTATTTTAATGTGAGTGGTGTCAATAGATTCGTCTTAGTCGTGAGAGTGACATAAAAAATAATAAAAAAATAAGGATTTTTGGCAGCAAAAAGTAATCTCAAAAAAAAAAAATGTTTTCAAAATACATCGAGTGTGGTATCAAAATAAAGAATTTTTAACAGTGATTACGAATATATATATATATATATATATATATATATATATATATATATATATATATATATATATATATATATATATATATATATAACTTATATGTTTTATTGGAGTTTGGAATAGGAAATGCTAATAAATCACATCACACTTCACACTTATAAATTAAATGCGAAGTTTGTGTCAGTTTGTTACTTCTTCACGGTAAAACGGCTTGACGGATTAGGCTGAAATTTGGCACACAGGTAGTTTATACTCTGGATTAACACATAAGATACGTTTTATCCCGAGATTCCCGCGGGAACGGGTAAAACAGGATTAAATCTATTTCCTACCTCAAAAAAATCACCGACAACTGTACCATTTTAATTGTTTGAGTGTCTTATGCTATATTTTTTTGTAATAAAAATCATACATCTCTCACAAATATAAAAAAACGCGTGTTTTTGTAACTTCCAATGAACTTTTTCGTAATAAACAACTGAAACGGACTGAAATTATTTAGACAACCCATTTGCAATATATTTATTGACTTATTTAATTGAATATAAAATACTTTTCATCCATTAACCAGCTCGGTGAAGGTCGACCTATAGCGGGATCTTAGACTATCTTCTCTTACTTCTCTTACTCTTCTAAATTTGAATATTCAGCTGCAAATATTCCAAATCCAATCAGAAAAGTTTCGATTTTTTTATATTCACTTACCTCTCTATCATATACAAGTACTTAGAATGGCAAAGAAAGAACGCGTAACGAGTCTAATTTTCGATTTGATCGAAATATAAAAGCTGATACTTTTAGCGACTAAATAATTGCTATTAGGCTACTACTTACGTAAATCTGTAATAAGTAGAAAATTAATAATTTCTTACTTTATCCTAGACGCTAATCTTAAAATGTATCCCACTTACAAACAAAATATGAACGGAATTTCCTTGAAATACCGCCATAACATGGAGTAAAGATTTCGCAAACATTATAATGGGATTTGCGCGCTCGCCCGCGACGATCCTCTTACTGCTAATCCGTCTGTGTACTAAACTTTCCTACTAGCCTACGGGCTGCTATTACTGACGGTCATTACGACGGCTTAGTACACAAGGACTGTCAAACGTACCGACCGGAATTGTCCCTGAATAAAAAAAATAGTGTGTGCTTTTAAAAGACCACACTTATCCTTTCCTTAGTTGACTCGAGCCGACTTCACCCAGACGAACGTTACAGCCAAGCGTGCATTCAGTCTCATTGGATACCCTCAAAAAATAAAAGTTCTCACTTCAAAATTTTTAATATATCTTGAGGGCTAAGAATTTGAAGGCTGGAGTTGGAAAATATATTTTATTTAAGCATTGACTGTAACATTAAATGTTCTAGCTTCAGCTTCGTTGTGACAGTTCATCAACATCATCTCAGCCACAAGAAGTCCACTGCTGGATATAAGCCCATGGAATTCCAAAAACGCTTGGAAGCGGCTTGCGTCCAGTGCCTTCCTGCCACTTTTATGAGGTCGCCTGTCCATGTTGTGGCTGGTCTTCCTACGCTGCGACAGACAGTTGTGACAGTAACGAAAATAAAATTCATCCCAACTCTCATTTTACTGGATTTAACCATAACTAGCTTATCTTACATTCTCTTTAATTATGTATGGGAGTTTTTGAGTGTGTTTGTTTACATCTTTAGGCCAAAATGGCTGACTGGATTTGAATGACATTTTTGTACGCGGGTAGATTAATCGTTAGCTTAACATTATAGGCTACATTTTGCCCATAAAAAAGTAAAGGTCCTATGGAATAGCGGGTAAAACCACGGGCAACATCTAGTATCTTATTTAGGAATTAGCTATCAATTAAAGCTTGTTTTGTATACGAGTACATATTGTTAACCTGTTAATAAAAGAATCCAATCGATACTTATTATTAGACAGTAATGTTTGCCAGAATTCTGTAAAATTTTCCACACAACAGAAAAAAACGGTTTTGTATCCCTAAATATTGCTCGATTTAAATTATGTTTTTGATAAATGCTATCTAAAAGTTAAACTAAAACTAATAGATAATAGTATCTTATCTTATTTAACGTTATAGTGGTATTTGTAACTTGAACGCTATTGTTTCGGTTGAAGTGTCACGTTGTTCGACTTTTATTTATTAGATCAAGTTACATTTCTTCGCACGACAGGAGTTTGAAACTACCGTCTAGTGTGTACTGTAACATGACTATAAAGACTGTTTGTTGGTCGTTATTAGTTCCTACAGCCTATTTGTTAGAGCAAAACTAAGTTAATCACAGACATTTTTTTTTTTTGAACAAAGTTATCATCATCATGTCGGCCATAAGAAGTCCACTGCTGGACATAGGCCTCCCCCATGTATTTCTAAAAAGACCGATTTGAAGCGGCTTGCATCTAGCGTCTTCCCGGTACTTGTGTATGGTAATCTGTCCATCTCATGGCTGGTATTCCCATGCTGCCCTTGCCGGTGCGTGTACCAATTAGTCAAATGTACAATCTACAATCAATAAAATCTTCATGTCCTACAATCTTGGAATTTTCAAGGCTAGAGAATAGATATCTTCTAGATCGACGAGATCCATCCTCGGCCACACCGTCGCTTAACATCAGGCGAGTTGGTGGTCAATCGTAGATCTATCTTCTATAAAAAAAGGTTTGATTTTCAGTTTCCTTAAGTTTTTGCTATTGTTATTCAACTGTTCAACTGTTTGGTCGGGAAAAGGTAACAAACAGACAGAAAGCAGACAGATAATGTACTAATGTATGTAATGTAATGCCCTTTACTATATTATTAGTAAAGAAAACTAAGGACTTAGGTAATGCAATAAATCAGTTACATGTTGTTTCATTTCAAACAATCAAAAGACCAGATAGAAAAATGTCTGGGGAAAAACTAAGACCCGACTGCATAAGACCGATTTTAACGGTTTCAAGAACTGCACATACAACCATTTGAATGCCAATTGCCAATTTTGCCAATTTCTAATTAAATTTTAACATGTGACCCATTTATATTTTTATAATATCCTTTTAATTTTATTCATTTTGATGCTTTACCCGACAAGTTTGTTTAAAAAGAAATTATTAACGACTTAGGTACCTACATTGAGCGCCAAAAAACCGCCATTTTGTTTATAAAAACCTATCTAAGGACAGTTGGGTTTTTAAATTTAGAAATCCATTTAGTCGTTTGGAAAATACGACACAATAAAGATATTTACAAACATTTATTTATTTATTTATTTATTTACCAATGAGTGCCACGCTTACAGTTTATACCGATGCGCGCGACAATCTAGCATTACATGAATAAATAGGTAATAACATTATAATTTGCTAAATAAATATATGTAGATAGGTAATTGTATACATATGCCAATAAGATGAAAATAATATAACATGTCAAATAATCAAATAATACCTATCAAAATAATAATTAAGTAATTACAAAATGGAAAGAGAGAGAAGAAGAAAAGTACAATACAAACATATAAGATATACGCGAAAATATAACCTTTCCTTGTCAGTCGGGTAAAAACACACTATTATGATATAATATGTAGGTATATTATTATGTTTGTTTCTAATCGAATCCGCTACCTTCCGTACTCTCATCCTCTTAACCCACGATAAATTTATCGCGCCATGAAAATACATAATTGAAGCATTACGCCCCCTATTTCATCTCGAGGCTGCAATTTAAGCTCTCGCAAAGGGCGTTTCATTTCATCAAATGGCGTGTATTTTAGTAGAAGCATCGCCGTCTCCGAGTCACGCGCACGACGCGGCTGTTTGTCCAGGGTCTCAGCGCGTTACGTGCCGGCCGAGCGGCTGACGTGACCATTTGAAAATAGAACGTGTTTTAATAAATGTTTTAAATACCTAACAAGTAAGTTTGGTAAACTAATGAAAAATAGTTTAAAATAACTACTGCTTATTAGTTCAACAACCGACTTCAAAATACATAATTTCGTTTATTTGGATGACATATTTTTTATTTTGTTTTAAAAACTAAACTAATGAACAGATTTTGTAAAAAAAATATAAAATACCTCTAAAATATGACCTACCAAACAAAAAATAATCATCGAAATAAATTCATAATTTTGGTGAAGTAATTGCATAGCAAATATATAAAAAAGAGGTATTTTATCCACCTTGAGGATGGTCTTCCTACGCTGCGCTTGCCGATGCGTGGTGTCCACTTGAGAACTTTTAGATCCCATCGCCCATCAGTTCTTCGTGCTATGTGCCCAGTCCATTGCCACATAACTATGGTGGAAAAACAAGCCGATGCGATTTTTGTTTCAAAGAGAATTTTGTCGAGAGTGTTCTTAGCTATGTTTCATTAAAATCGGTTCAGCCGTTTTTATTATTGGGGGTTTTGAGTTTTCTAAGCTTATACTTGTAGTTAAGCAGTTTAGCTCTGCTGGAAAAGCTGCCTTATCCCTTTGCGGTTCGTCTCTCCGGCACTCTGAAAAGTGCGCGACTGCGCGCGGAAGATGTTTTGATTTAATGTGTAGGAGGCGTGGTATTGTTCAGACGTCGTAACACACAGACAGCGCGTGATGTGCCCTCACTCTTAGTCCGTCCCGCTGTCACTTGGTCCACTCGTCCGGGACGAGATAATCCGTGCCCTCCACGTGACAAGGCGTCGTGTCACGCTCCCCGCTCCACTGTCACGCTGTACGCTCGCACTAAGCCTTAGAAATTAGACAGGTCTTAAGGCGTTATGTATTGTCGACCCTTTTGAGTAGGTGCCTTTACAGTACGTGATATCACTGACCTACGAATTAATTATTTATTATGTTTAGCAGAATAATTATGTTTACCTAAACTTGTGGATGAATAAAGATGTCTCGCGATAAATAGTTAAGTATTTTATTTTATTTTATATTATTTTAATTTAAGAGCAAGCAAAGGGAGTAAAGAAGCAATTTCCGCTCGCGTGGCATTGACTTTGTCCGTTTTGTGAGTACAATGTTGGAAATTTCAAGATTAAAATGAACAGATTTATTTTAGATTCACGTGCTTCATCTTCGGTTACAGCGTCGCTTATCATTACGAGTTGGTGGTTAAACGAAGATCTATTTTACGACAATAAAGTTAAAAAACTAAAAAACGGACTACAAAATACTCAAAAACTATTGAGCCGATAGAAATTAAACAAATTTTAACTATACAATTACCATATGTATGCTACCAACTACTGATAATTTTACTACTTTTACTATATAATTTTAACTACTTATTTCATTTCAATGAATAACACGAAAACGCGAAAACTTTAGCCGATGTCGATGACATTTCTATGGGACCAATCTGAAAGTATATCTTCACGAACATAAAATAATTTTTGAAATATGTGGTGCTAATAGGTGGTAACAAATACAAAAGAAAAAATACAGCCGATAAGAATATAAATTCCGCTCCGAGAACCGGTGTACTTTTAGAAACGTATTTTTTCCAGCTACGAAACTGTGGTTACGAATAAGGAAAAAAAACATCTTCGATCAACACTAGTATCGTATCAATAATAATTATGTTTCGTACGAAACTGTGTAGTTACGTAACTATTGTTCAATTGTTAACCTCCATATGTTTGAAGTCGGTTAAAATGTACGTATAAGCATACACGTTCTACGTTTACACTTTTCTTTTACGATTAAGTCGAGTGGTTCCATAGAAAACACTGCGAAAGCTATCTCTTCCCAAATGCCGCAGCAATCTATAGGAATTTCCCACACAACAATCACATTTGAAATAACACCCCTCGTAATGAAGTGCGCAGGTAATTCCGTTAATTTACGAGTTTTAAACGGCGAGTAAATACTCAATGCACGTTAAGAGCCATAATGGTGGTTAATAAAACCTCCTGAAGTCAGGTGGGGGTGAGCTGGTTCAATTCTGCTGTTATTACGTGGTTTAGAGCCTACTTTAGTATGGAATTTGATAAGCATAGATTATAACTTCCGACGTTGTACTTAGTCATGTGTAAACGTTACATTGATACGTGTGGTTGTACTTAGTGATGTGTAAACGTTACATAGATACCTACGTGTGTATCAAAAGTTTTCTGTTGTTTTAGACCGGTTACACACTGACTTTTTGCAGTGTGACTATACTTACTGTGACTGTGACTCAATGATGCAATAAATCCGTTGAAATTTGTTTAATTTCAATGAAACATGAGTCATTATCACGTGGATACAAAGCCTAAAAGTGTCCTAAATAGACCGATACTCAAATACTAAAATGACGAACTTAAAGATTTGATTTAAACTTTAGGTCATTACGCTAACAATTTAATTTGAGAAGGTTAGAGACAGTTTAGTTGAAGTTTGTGTATTTTGCCGCTTCGAATTATTTTGAAATTTCAATTATTTTAAACTTGTAAGTAGTCTAAAGGTTGCCGCTTTAGACCTCATTAGTTCGGACGTTTTTTAGCGCTGTACAGTTTTCAATCTTTTCGCAAGAAAATTATTTTAAATTTACCAACTGGTCAAAGAGTATTAAAACTGATATCATTCCAACATTCGTAATATCAGTGTAAGAGCGATATTAAATTATTAAATAACACCACTAAGCTTATCAAAACCTCAGAGAAATTTATGTAAGCAAAGTTCACCATATCCAAGCATCCAACATAAACACTAAGTATTTTCACCTTAATAAATATTAAGCAACAATTACTGATACAAATTAACATTTGCCAAGCAGGTGATAGTAAGGCGGCGTGCACACAATAAAGGCTCGTCAATTAATCTGCCCCCACTCGCCCCTCTTCTCCCCCCTGGGGGTAACTGCTCCTCCACTTTACCCCTAGTCTCATTGTTCACGGACAGGTCATGGGTGCCCGATAAGAGTGCTTTTGTTTGCGTCTAGGGGCCCGTCGATGTCTTTAGATTAATGTGTACTTGCCCTTATAAATTTTAGGTTAGAATTACAAATTGGGCAGTTACGAGGTAAATTTTAAATAGGTTGATGTTGGTTGGCCTTGTTTCTGTATCCCTGACCAGAATTTAGTTTTCGTTTATTCTATTCTGATTTAGTAATATGCTTCGTATAAATTTATATAAATTAATGTTTAAGGATCAAATGAATCTACATCAAATGAAAAATAATTATATTTTAATAACATTCTACGAAATAATCTAAGTTTCATTATATAACTAATTATAATTATCCAAAGTAAAGTCAACGCTATAATTTATTTCAGGAACTTAACTCTCCGAAGACACTTAAAAAAACTAAAAAGAAAACTAAAATCCAAGAAACTAAATAAAAACTCCTCACTAAAAAGAATACCCCATCTTAACAGCAAAATTATAATTACAATCTCCAAACTTAATTAAAGAGCCATCTTATAATTATAAACAGGGCGAGATGAAATTTTACTAAAAAAGTTATTTTTTACCATTTAACCAGCCTAATTGTGACGTAATAAGCCCAATTTAAAGATGGCGGAAAGTCTTTACAGCGGAAAGTATTGTCCTCATTTTTCGTAATTTTTTGTGATAGAACGTAATTTTTTGTGATAAATTTTAAGGGTTCGGATTTTGACCTTTTTGCTCGCGTTCTTTTTTGCGCTGTCTACAAAGAAGCCTTAATGAATTTAGAACTTTAGACGAGCGCCGAGGATCAAGATTTTGAGACGAGACGTTAAACGTTTTCACCGCCACAAGTATCTACTTACTTTAGTCGGGATTTCATTATCATAATATTTATATTATAATACAGACGTACATTATTTTAGTAAATACGAAAGATTCAGTGGATATATAAAATTATTTTCTATTTAACAAAGTTTTAAACAAATAGCCTTTTTATTGGATGCGATATGGGTATTTGCAAGGTTAGAGTAGAGTAGTCTGCGTAAGAATCTTCTAAATTTGCGTGCTTTATCTTCGACTAAACAATCGTTTTCCCATAGACGAGTTGGTGATTAAACATTCACTAATTTGCATTTAAAACTTAGCTTGCGACCGAAATAAGCAATTTGCAATGTGAATAAAACTTTCCAAACTCATAATCTGGAATGAAACATTATATACTTATTAATATGTACCTATACATATTACAAAAATATATTTTTCGTGGAACTAACCCAGTAAAATTGAACTTGAACTAACCGTGGCAATCGGAAATTTTATTATGAATTATTTTATGTCTGAATCGGATGCAACTGTTAAAACATATTCATATACCTACTTTTTTATGCTTGAAGTTAACATAGCTAACAGTAAATAACTTTGGATTTGATTAAGCGCAAACCTATACCAGAATAAAACAAAATATTAGAACATGCTTAGCTGAATTGTTAGGACCGGAATTTAAAATAGTTGACAGTAAATAATTTTGAATTTGGATTTGATTAAGCGCAAACCTATCCTAGAATAAAAAATATTGAAACATAAGTACTATGCTAGAATGTAAGACCGGAAGTTAACATAGTTGACAGTAAACAATTTTGAATTTGATTAAGTCAAACCTAACCTAGAATAAAACAACATCATGCTAGAATGTTTAATAATGAAGAGCACGATTATAATATTGTACAATCTACACATCACTAACGATAAATCTGTTTTTTTATAATCCCACACGGCACGAGGGCGCGTGTACGGGGAGGGGGGGGGGGGGGGGGGGAAGGGGCATAATTTAACCCCACTTCGCTCTTAATTAGCCGTAGCCGCATAAAATGTTTAATGTGGAAGACGTTAAAACATAATTATGGGGTACAAACAGAAGCTGCCCGGGAAAGTGTGGAATTTGTGATAATATTGAGTTTTATGGAACAAGTTTGGATCTTCAAAATCTGCGAAGGTATGAATAATATACTGTTTTAAAGTAATGTTCATGAATAGGGGGAAGATATTGACTGCAGATAATAACAAACATGAGATTTTTTTATCATCATCATTATCTCAGCTTCAAGAATTCAAAAAGCCTACTGCTGAACATACTTATGCTTCCAAAAGGACCTGATGGAAACAGTTTGCATCCAGCGTCTTCCTGCTACTTGTATGAAGTCATTGTTGGGTGTAACTCAATGTGAGCTCGCTAGATTGGGCATGAAGCTTGGACATCTACCAACCCACATAAACGAAAAAAAAACTTAACGATTATATTATAGATCTTACCACACATATTCGTTTGATACCTTTACCTTATTTTACAGATAATAAAAAACAAGTAAAACAAGTTTTTTTCTTTTAAAATAGTATAGCAACTATTAAAAAAAAAAAAACTGACCGCATAAAAGCAATTTTTAGTCTCATTTGCGTCACGATTGCGTTAAGGTTGAAACGCTATTGAGTACTTATACATTTTTGCGAGAAAGTATGCAAAACATCATCTATGCTGTAGGAGGTAATATAAAAACATGCATACATTTGAAAAACATAACCCTCATTCTTTCGCAGTCGGGTAAGAAGAGTATTAAATGTGATTCACATAAACATTTTACAATGACATTAGCATTAACAACCAATTATATTAAACACATATAATTGTTAACGCTAACGCCATCGCCCTCGACCGCGAACTCCTCACAACACTATGTGTTTGCTAAATAATGGTAAATTAGGTAAAACAAGCTATTACGGCTCACGTGAGCATCTATTGAATTTTGGATGGAACATCGTGTAATGCTCTGTAACAGTAATGGGGGTTGAATTGTTGTCAATTGTTAAACAAGGTATATATTACTGTTAAACAGGGTAAGTATATAATACTGTTTGACTAAGTATTATTACTGGGCTTAAGTTAACAAGTTATGAGCATTAGACTGCAGTAAAGTAAACAAGTGTGTTGTGTATTTAGTGACGTATCTTTTAAAACTAAGTTCTGTTTATAGCCTAAACTTGACGTTTGATATCGTTGATGCATCTGATTCAGTAAGCCAGCAAGTAGCTCGTCTGATGTTTAGCGTCCTGAATATCCAATATACCCATATCACTTTAATGATACCAAGAATATTAGAGAAATATTACAATATATTGCAATACGGAGTGCAGTATTCTGGGCGTGAAATTACAAGATCGTATCAGAAATACACGATCCAAAACTTGTGCTATGCTAAAGTGGAATTGGGCTGGACACGTCTGCCTAGTCCCAGAAGAGTTATGAGCAAAATCTACCACAGGCTGGGTCCCATACGTAAAACAGCCTCTAGGCCGGCTTAGAAAATGGTGGTCCACAATAACAACAAATAGATAAATATGCAAGGAGGAAAAAGATGCACTTCTTTGATCAGCAATGGGAAGATGTAGGCTGATTGCAATATTGCATCCGATTTACATAAGCATGAAAAATTTCAGCTTAATTGGGAAGTAGGTCAAATTTATCTTGCAAATTTTTTATAACAGACTAAAATCGGGATACCTAAATAACGTTCTATTTCAGATCCGTTTCCTTTTAACTTCTCTCCCACTTAAAAAAACTTTTTTGCTGAATCTCATTTGTACATTTGATCAAAATAGTAAACTTACTTTCCTTTTACTCATTATTTCTCTCTTTTTGTATCACTAAATATTGTTTAAAATTGAAAAAGCCGTTATAAAGATATATCCGATCAAATTCGGGCGGAGTAGCTTCCTTAACTATTTGTGGCGAAAAACTCCGCCCAATCAAAAATGTTCGATTAAAATTTTTAAACATAAATCCTTCAATTTTAAATCACCACCGGTTCTAAAATGGATACACTTTATTGACTTGGCCATTAAATATAACATAGCAACTGTGAAAAATATAATAAAAAACTGCATTTCTTTATTCGCAATCAAAAATATATCAAACAATTTAATATACAACAAGTTAATATATTTATAACAAACTTAAACGATTATTATTAAAAAATAAAACCGGACAAGGCGAGTCAGACTCGCCCACCGAGGGTTCCGTACTAACTAAAATACTAAAAACTAAAATATACATCATAAAAATATTTAAATACCTGTTTTAGCTTGTGCTAATTAAGCTCTTTCATATAACCCCACATGATACGGTTAAAGTACTTTAAAATTTGGACCCTCTTTCCTTGCTTAAAGACCCTATATTTTGTGATTAAATTAAAAATGACCAGTTTTCGGATTTTTTCCTATATGTGTACTATAACACAATGCTCCTTGCCAAATTTTATAGTTCTAGGTCAACGGGAAGTACCCCATAAATTTTGATTCCATTCAAAATGTCGAAATGTGCATTTTTTTCGACTTATTCGGCTGTAACTTTTTTTTTTATGAAAACTGAGAAGTTTGATTCTCTGCAGCAAGATACTACGTATATGGTTTTAATTTCAACTCGATACATTCACACATTCCCGAGATAAAGGTCTTGACACCCGGACAGACGGACAGACGGACAGACGGACAGACGGACAATAAAGTGATCCTATAAGGGTCCAGTTTTTTTTCTTTTGAGGTACGGAACCCTAAAAACACTTTCGATTGTGAAAGTGTATTCCTTAACTTTTTTAATAATCCGTGAAGGTTGCTATATACTTGTTATATTTTATATTGTTTAATATATTTTTGAGTCAGTAGTTAGAATAGGATACGTAACTACAGGTTACGTGCATGTTACATAATTAACTAAGAATAGTACTTATATTTAATTAATGCTGATGAGAATAGATCCTGCATTAATTATACTTACATAATAGATAGGATGCATTTGCATAACATTATGTTAATAACGTAATAGGTAACTTAGTAAGCATTATGATTAGCGTTAATATTCACTTGTATTAAATTTCTACGATCGCTAAGTGAAATAAGACAATATTCACTTAAATAAAAATAAAATATTTCTAATCTTTCTTTCTTTCTTTCACTTGTATTTTGATTGCTGCCAAAAAAGTACGGTTTTGTTTTTCTTAAAGAATTTATGAATGTTCCATATAATTTGTGTTTGTTTTTTCCTTTGTTTCTTTGAGCTATTTACAAAATAGAGAATGCATCAAACTTTATAATCAAGTTTTTTTTTTAGTTTTTAATTCTGTTCATGGATGATGCAAAATTATAACAGAATTAAAAAAAGCATACAGATATAGACATTTATGATTTCAATCAGATACAAGAAATATCATCGAATTCGGTTAATATTTAGAGGCAAAAAACAACGTTTCTCCCATCTGTATCGCGGGATAAAAGTTCTCTTAGAAGGCATGTTAAAAGTTGCTTCACTTAGATGGAAGCGAGTTGCATTCTTAAGGTGTATAAGCATGCGGCACTGACCGACAGATCGCCTCCGTAGAAGGGGTGTATGACGAAGGTCTCGTTCCCGATGTGTATGACGCCTGACACGCCGTTGCACGTGTGGAAGGCGGCTGACGCTCCGGGGTAGTCCTTCACTGTGCCGTGGTAGTAGCAGTGCTCGATCTCCTGCGCACAAGGGGTAGGTAGTTAGCTCATGCCTTTAATAGCATATTGATTTACATCATGATGGGGATTACAAAGAAATAAAAAAAAAAACATATAAAAAACCAATTTAAAACTAACAGGTTTTTAAAACAAAACTAATGTTGGCTTTATTTCCAAATTTAAAGTAAATTGATAAATAAGAGGATTATATATAGATTATAAGAGGAAGTTTTTTTTAATTTTCATGTTTTTAAATGTTGTTCTTTTTAGGGTAGTTTCACCATGTGCATCTGTCTGTTATTCTGTCTGTCTGTTCACGGCTTTTATCAAATATTATAGTACTAGAAAACTGTGATTTGGCATGGACATAAATATTACTGATGATATATCATCTTGTATGAGTAATTTGTATATAATCCAAGAAAGTCGTAGATTAAAATCTTGAAAATGAAATGTTTTTTTTGGGGTAGGTAGGTTTTCGTGTAGGTAGGGGCTACATGTAATATAGGATGAATATTTTTTTGCTCATTTACCCTATCGTATCGTTGGATAGGCAATAAAAAAATATTATAGATATGGGAAAAACATTTTTCAATTTAGGTTTCTATACGTTTGCGATATAGTAAGCTTTACGGTGATAAATTTTGTTACAGTCAAGTCCTTGCCGGTTTAACTGTCGACTTTAGAGATCTGAAAAAGATGTATGCTACCATAGTACATGTAGCAGTAGCATATGTGTTGAAATTAACCTGACTTACCTGTAACATGTATGTTATTCAAGGTTAATAAATATTCTTATTCTTATTCTTAATTAAAAGGAAAACTATCACGGCTAAGTAGGCTTTACAAGATAACTACTAATTGTCAGTCAACTTAATAAATGTACCTATTCCTCTAGAAGTAAGATATGAAGATTTAATACTATCATAAGTTAACTAGTACGTTCATAGTATCAAACAAGATACCTTGTTTTAAGTGTTTTAACATTGAGCGTGGCATAACACGCACTTGGCCATTTTTATTTTGGAGTTACATTATTTTTTATGATTTTTAAAATATTATCAATAACATTCAAAACTCCATAGTTTAGGATCATTACGGTCATAGTAAAAAGTAGACTAAGTAATTGTAATGTTTTAATGCGCTATTGAACGAGCACTGCCAAAATATTTAAATGACTTTACTATTTGCAAACCATAGCTCTGACATTCAAATATCTGTAAAAACCATATAACGCTTCGATTCCCAAAAATGTTCCATAAATAAAGAGGAAATAAAATCTGGATTAGCTCACAGCGTCTCCTATACCTGTACAAACGTAATATCCACTCGCGAGGGAGGCTCCAATAAAATATTTCGCCGAAGCAATTTCGTGCTTTGTGAAATATTCTAATTTGTCATTCAGGAGTATCGGCCTCAGAGCGGGAGGGAGGAAGAAGCGCGGTACGTGAGGAGCCTCCGAAACAGCGGCGTGTTGTTCTTTACGTCCGCGTCGCCTGCAATCTACGTTCCTGGAACAGTTAGGCTGACTGATTGTGATAAGGCTTATTTTAGAACGTATTTTTGTCCTTCTCACTCTTATATCCGGGTGATATTAATAGATAGAAATGGAAAATCAATCCACTGATAAGTAAACTGTTCATCGTTATATCGACATAAATAAGCACTTTTAAGCTAGAAATCCATTTAGTGCCCACAATAAGTGATACGATTAGAGTCGATTGACGAGCAAGCGATTTATCATCAACTAAGTAAGTACTTTGGTGGTTATTATTATTATCATTGCTGCAAAGTAATAATATGTTTGTTTATATTCTATTAGATTCACCTTATTCAACCGACAGACAGAAAGTCGATACGCTACTACACAAGCGTAGACAGGTTATACACAAAAAGATTGTAGTCACGGTCACCCTGAATTCGGTGAATTTCATACTTTGACTAAGAATTTCAGAGGGAGGGTCCATAGGTACGCCCATGCGCTACTATCCATCCGTATTCTCTTGGACGATGTTACTTCATGTTCTTGATGCAACATGAGTGGAACTCTCTGCCGTAATCTCTGAATTTTCAAGAACTCGGAACTATTATGTCGACGTACTCCATCCTCAGCCACATGCAGAACAGCGCATTTTGCAGTCTAGCCTACGATTTTGTTGCCTTTGATATGCTGTTGAGTATACGTTTTTTTATGAGAAAGTATGCGCAAAAGTCACTATAAAAGGTTATAAATGCGCATTCTTTGGAATAATTCTAGTAAAAAAAAACAACTTATTTATAACGAAAAGTTTGTTGGAAGCAAGTTGGAGGCTAAGTATGGAAGAGTGCTATTTTTAATATATGCAAGAGTTTTATTATTATTATTACAAAAAATATTACCTACCTATGACACTGAGAGAGTAGGCTAATCTAAAACACTTCGCACATCAAAATCGGTTAAGCCGTTTAGGCTGTAGGGGGTTAAAAAGAAACAGACATACATTCGAACAGATAACCTTTCTTCTTCCTCAGTCGGTTAAAAAGATATTAATAAAGATGATACCATATGTCCAGTCCTGGGTTAAACTGGGCTGATAACTGATGATAGTAATTTATCAATTGCCTAATAATATAATATTATAGGATGATAGGCTTGAAATTATTTAAAAAAATCTCCGTATAAAAGCGACATTCCTGTATACGGAACCGCCACGTCTGTAGCCCGAGCATTGAAAGCTTCTCCGCAATTAGGGCGTGTACTTTTTTCGTCTGCGGTGAATAGAAGGAAGGCCACAGCTTCACCGAGGAATCGGGAAAGGTTTTCTTTCATACATATTGAATGGGACACGTTAAAAGACGCTATTATACGAATCTGGTATAAATACACCTGTATGTTTGTTATTTGATTAGAAAACGCCGATCTATCTACAAACAGACTGACTGTCTCCGGAATTTTTTTTGATAATTTAGTTTGGAAAAAGCATTGTTATCCGGTTATAATCATGAGAGAGATTTGCGGCGTATTATTACCCCGACTGCGTAAAAAGAAGGGTTATGTTTTTCGAGTGTAAGCATGTATGTATGTATATATGTGTATATATCTATGTATGTATGTTTCTTAAATGAATGGCCCCTTGAGGATTACGTAAAATGCATATTTTTATTTTTGCGAGAGATGTATTATTATTACGAAAAATATAGCTTATGACACTCGGGGAGTGAAGACTAATCTAATGACACCTCCAGATCGGTTCAGCCGTTTCTTATGTCACGCTTTTCTTAAATTTACTTGTAAAATTATATTAAATCATACATTATATTACAAAAAAAAAAAAGAACTGAAAATATCGACTGCAATCAGTAAACGTCTGAATACTCATATTTTAAGAGCTGGTTAAAAAAACTACTCAAACAAACTTACTGAAATGTAGATAGATAGATGAACTCTTTATTGTACACACTTTAAAAGTAATAACAAAGAACTTAAATAGACTAGTGCAACAAAAGGCTGCCTTATCGCTAAAAGCGATCTCTTCCAGGCAACCATGTACTGAAAAGAGAACCTATAAAAATTTTAAACGAAAACCCCGAACAAGTATTTTTTTACACTAAACAAAACTGGTCGACTTGCCTTACTTCTCTCGGTTAGAAAATTAGAAAATACCTACCGCATTCACAATACAACATATCTCAAGTGTTATGATACTCATCACAGTCCGTATAAGAATAGAGATGCAAATCACCCAATAAAGATACAAAATATATCGCACGCTGAGCGCCAACATCGTAAGCATGACGCACGAAAACGAACCGACGAGCGTAATCCCCTCCGCGTACTGCGTATAAGCTAATTTCTCAGCGCAAATTTCGAAAGCGCAAAAAGCACTCATCTACTCATCCAGTCGCACTTTTGCGCTGTCACCGCGCGCTCCGTGATGAATTAGCGCGCCTCCGCCAAAATTGTTCAGACATAAATTACGCGCCAAGAATTTTTTGGTTATTGTGTGAGACATCGATTAATTTTGTTTTGAAACAAGGAGTTTGGGCTTTTTAGGCGAAGGCTGGAGTAATATTTTTAGCGAAATACCCTGAAAAATGAAAAAGAGTAATTTTCACAGTATAGATTTTGTTATTCAGTAATAGGTTTGCGTTTGACCCCAGCTCGCCTGCAGGCTTAGACAAGTGGCAAACGTGTATCTATTTCTACAAACGCCAATTCCATACAATAATATCTAAAAAAAACTTACTCAGAAAGCGTATTCCACACTTTGGCGATACGTACAATAAAAATAAACACGGCAACGAGAAGTCTAGGGTTCCGTAGTTGCACATCACAATATATGGAATTGTTACACCTTCTTCACTTTTTAATTTACAAACTACCATCTGGAAGTACAGGACCCTATAGATAGGTGATTCCCTCGTGAATGTCGAAATATGCGTTTTTTTGCGACAACTTTTAAATTTTACGACAACTGAAAAGTTTGATTACACAGCTGCTAGAGACTACAGATCTACGTCTATGATTTTAATTTCAAGTTGATACCATCACGCGTTCCCGATATAGAAGGTCTTAACAAATGGACCTATAGACAAACAACAAAGTGAGGGTTCTGTTTTTTCCTTTCGAGGTGCAGAATTCTAATAATTTTTCTATTAAAAAACAAACCGACTTCAAACGCAACTTTGTATTTATTAAACCCTTCACGATTGTAAACTTTTTAAAGAGACCTCTCTTCACTCGCTCTTTTTTTCTTTTGTCAAGAATGCGATTTGTCATTGAATGTCAAATGTTCGTCTTCGAAGATTAGAAAATGTGCAGATATTTATACGATAATTCTTATTATTTGACACTTTTATAAAGAAAAACGTGTAGGTGGAACTCTGCGATTCTATAATCTGACGCACTTACTCAGGTATACAATATAAATATTTTCATTTTTAGAGATTATTCAAAAAGTAATAAAGCGATGTTTATAAAATAATTATGGGACCAACTTGGGAGCTTTCTCTATACACCAATTCAGGAAACATAAAAATTGGTTTTCGAATGACGGAGTAATTCGTGTACATATATAAAAAAATATACGGTACGAATTGATAACCTCCTCCTTTTTCGAAGTCGGTTAAAAAGAAGTAAAACATCAACAATATTATACAAAACTAAGATGTCAAAAAATTAAATAAATAATTTAAAATGTCCATTTTTTTAAAATGTCATAGGTACACAGACGTGAGTGACCCGTAGTTTTTATTTAAAAATGTGTGAAAACCATGTTAATTTCCATAGTAAAAATGTCATAGGTCCTCACTAGAATACACAAAATCACAACAAAAATATCATTTTAACCTAAACTTTTATAACATAAACGATTAAAAGTTAAAGACAACGTAACCAGTACTGATTCTAAGAATCCCAGTTAACCTTTAGTAGAGGGCGAAGCTCTTTGCCCTTACAGAAACATGTTGACATATTCTAAGTCAAGTTTTCGGTAAACCATTATATTCTCAGGTACATGTTTCGACACTTGTAGGGTAATGTAAGGCCTATTTCACGGCATGATGGATGCCCTCTTCAGGGACGAAGATACAGAGAAAAGGCATTACTGTTTTGCTGGAATTTTGGAAATTGACACTGTTTTAGAATCTATTCTCTGGAGCACAGAATTCGCCCTATTACAGTAAGTCTTTGCTCTGGAGTACTGGCTGTTGCGCCCGAATGGTTTGCTTTACTAATCATAATTGATGATTTAGTCTAAATATATATGTTACATGAAATATTGTAAAATATCTACCTAGAAATACAATTATGTCCCTTATGGGTTCTACAGCATAACAAAAACCAGGAGGTCGTTTTGACACCTTTCACCGTGGATAGATGGTTAGATGGAAGGTAGAGGGTATTAGAGAATTAATACTCCCTATATTAGGGGAGAAATGTACTTCTTCATTTCTTAATTACAAATTAACGACTATCAATTCCAGAATTACAATTTACAGTACACCCACCATGACCAAGACCATTCAATTTAACTTAATTTTTTAATAATTTAAATTATTTTCACAACAAAAAAAAACTAATTTAAATTATTTTCACAACAAAAAAAAACTAATTTAAATTAACCTGCCAGTTGTTTGTAGCATATGTTTTGGGTCGCATGTGAAATATTCGCATGAAAAAATGTGAATATTTATGTTTTTTTTTATATATATTTAATTATATTTTGCAAAATTATAGTTTATCTGTCATCGTCATCTATCACCACCTAATAACCGACTTCCAAAAAGAAGGAGGATCTCAATTCGTTGGAATATTTGAAGTCGTTTCTTTTTTTAGTTTTTCTATACGATTACTTGTTTATTGTACCAATTCTCAGCATCTTACATCCCAGAATTTGTTTCAAAATCCACCATTGTAACGACACTATAGCATGAAAACTACACTAAACTTCGTGAATGAGAAATTATGAGGTATTGCGTAATTTGTAGCCGACGTATAAATTAAGCGATGAAATAAAGCGATGTAGGCCTACGATTAGGTCGCCTATTTGTTACGTGCTAGGTTCCACTGTTATTACATTTTTACTGGACCGGCGACCTGCGGAATGAATAGTAGTTTTATGAGCACATTTATCATGCCTACGGGTTGTATGCTGCTAGGTTTTCTTTTAGACTAACATATGACTGAAATATCTTGAATTAAAATCTTGTGAGATAATAGGGAATATGTAATTTTGTTTCGTAGGAATAATGGTTTTAAAACATAATAAAATGAACATACAAAATATATCAGTCGGTTAATAAACTTCCGAGATATAAACATTTAAATTTATAGGGGAGGGATCCTCTGTCCCTCTCTCGTAAAACAACAGTTTGTATTAAATTTGTACGGTGAACATGAACCATGACGTCATCACTTGCTATCGTGTGCTCTCTGTCTAACATGAAATTAAAATGCTTGTAACTTTCTTATTCTCGAAGATATTTTAATTTTATTTAAATTTTTGTGGAATGGATATAATTGTGGTTAGCTTTTTTATGACCAAATAATTAACTATCTAGTTAGTCTATATAACATTTAAAGTTTTTGGGGAGGGATCCTCTGTCCCTCTCTCGCAAAACAACAGTTTGTATTAAATTTGTACGGCGAACATAAACTATGACGTCATCATTAGCTATCGTGTGCTCTCTGTCTAACATGAAATTAAAATGCTTGTAACTTTCTTATTCTCGAAATATTTTTATTTTATTAAAATTTTTGTGGAATGGATATATTTGTGGTTAGCTTTTTTATGACCAAATAATGAACTATCTAGTTACTAGTCGTTTTACAAACAATAAACCTCGCGGGCAGGATTTTCTGCTGGTTGTTGCACGAAGCTTGTGGAAAAAGTCTGTGCTTACCAGGTCTACTGCTCGCATTCAACATTCTTGTTTATAATTGAGTATCGAATGTTTTTGACAAATATTATCAAAACCAATCAACAAATGACCACGTAGCAGACTTTTCTTTTTAACCGAGATTTCACAACCTTTTGTCCCGACAACCTCTTGATTGATTTTGCTCATTATTAAAAAAAAAGTTTTTGTTTGGAATTCAATGCGAAACGTTTTTAGCATATATTATGAAAATAGGCCAGTAAATAGTACCACAGCAAACTTCCTTTTTTGTAGGAAATATAATGAAAAATCTATTCCTCGAAATTACTGCGGAACCCTAAAAAGGTATCGCGTGCGAGTGAGACAACTCGTCTCAAATTCTCTCACTTATTTCCTAAATTGTTATTTCGTGTCAGCTAGAAGTTGCTAGAATGTTTAGCATTGATTAAATTTATCTTCGGTAAGATCAAACAAATAGTGATCTCGAGAACTATGTACCTATTTTATGACAAGCAGCTTGATAGAATAACTTAGCACTGATCAAATATGAGTAACATTTTTCGGTACCGAATGACTTCGTAATTTTTACGTGCCGTCTCCCAATTTGCACCATCAAAATATTCAAACGCCGGTAATTCCGAAAATTACACCTATATCCGATATCTAAAATCCATTAAACGGAATCCCGGATACACGTAAATTCGTTTCTCATAAAAAATCCTCATAAGGTATGAGAGAATGAAGGATCAGAAGCTGGGCATCAGGGGGCATCAAACATTCGCTCAGCCGTGCCAAATTAAACAAGGTGGCAGGCGAATTCAATCTAATCTAAACTTCCGTCAATCCAATTTGAATTTCCTTGCTCCCAGCCTCTGCCATTGGTCCCTGGGCAGGGCCGTAATCAGGACGCTGATGTATTGTATTGTGTTCCCAACATACTTTAGAGACATACGTAGTAACTATTGTCTAATACTTATTTGACTTTATGTCGTAAGAAAATTGAAAATTAAAAAAATATTTGGTTCTTATTTTATCTAAACGAAATTTTTGTAGAGTCCGTTCAAGTATAAATTACCTCTTTTTTTAGAATAGCTCTACGTTTGATCACCAGCTCGCCTAATGGAAAGCAATGCTGTGGCCGAAGATGAAGCACGTATACCTAGAAGATACTTATTCACTCTGGACTTGAAGACACCCGCGTTATAGTTTTTTTTGGAAACAAGGACCATTCTCAAATGTGAACCCAATTTATCAGAACGAAAAAAAAATGTCTTTGTCACCCATTTTTTTCATTGTCATTGTCTTACTGTAAGCGTGGGTAATCTTGACTCCGTCTCAAACATTGTATGTTTCGAAAGTTTTTGATATTTTTTCCAAAAGATTAGTATCTCAAATCAAATTATTTAATTAGCAGTCGTTTTGTTTGGACAAATTGTAAAAACGACTAATAACCGATAATTTTTCCAAATGTATAATTATTAATATTCAGTATTAAAAGATTAGATTAATAATTAATCTTTTGGAAAAGTATCAAAAACGTTCGAATCAGGCTATGTACAAAGTTCGACAAGGAGTCAAAGTTGCCCACGTTGACATCATTGATTTTCTTGAATGAATTCGTCGTTGTTTATAAAATTACAGGGCGATACCCACGGGACTTGATAATTTGAATATGGATAATCAGATTTGAAAAAAAAAAACTCAAAAATATTCTTGGTAGCGACATTTTCATCATAATGCGATTACAGAGCGCTGTCTGTTGGGAACGCAATTTTTGAACGGACTTTACAAACAGTGTTGCAACAAGAGTTTACATTTACAAAAGTCAAAAATCCCCAAAAAAACGGCTGAACCGATTTTGGCGAAACAAAGCTAAGAGCATGCTTAACAAAATCCTTTTGCAAACAAAAAAAGATCAAAATCGATCCATCCGTTTGAAAACTATGATGACACAGACTGACACACAGATACACACGTCTTACATACAACTAATAACCTCTTTTTGGGTCGGAGGTTAGTTAAATTTTTTTTTGCTGTGATGGTATTTAACCGGTAAAACTGGTTTTAGCCAGATATAACGATTTAGCAATAACCGGATATAACTAGTTATTATATATATAGATATAATTAGTTATTAAGATATGGCTTAGGCATGTAGTGATTTATGCAGATTTCAAATCTGACAAGGCAAGTTTTTTGTGCAAAAATAGCACGAAAAACTAATGTTTTCCAAAATAAATTGTCGAAATAGCGTTTGTACAGTGCAGTCGTTAAAACCAATCGAAAAAAAACACGATGTGAGATCTAAACTATAAAAAAAAAAACACATATTCATATCAAAAGTTTTCCATTTCCCGAATCGGTTCCAATTTATTTTTTTGTGTGATGTATTTTTGTTTCTATTTCAGTTTCTCTATTATTCTACTATTTGTTTTCGTTCATTTAGGTTTATTTAACGCTCCCGGCCTCGGGGAGCGCGCGTCTGATCTCATTTGTATCTTAATTATTTCAGAGAAAATTGATGCTTTAATATTTAAGTGATACTGGCATGAAATTGAGTCACGAAAATATTCCTTTACGGTAATTTGATTAAAGTTACAGCATCAGCAAACATCTAAAAAATATGATTAGTGTCAATCACGTTGGATGATTTAGCAAAAAAGTTATTTTTTATGGTAAGCGATTGTATGGCCGTCGATGGAGCACGTCGTTCATGCTAACAAGCTGATAGTTAGAAACTTTAAATATAAATATGCAACCACGTCTATTTTTTTTTACGGGGTAGGCAGACCAACAAAGACCATGAGCCCGTTTGACGCCACATTTGACTACGCGATGGAAGGGAGAGGGTATCAGAGGGTTAGAGGGCATTAGAGGGTAAAACGTAAAAAAAATTGTATTACAGTGATAGGGAGTCCTCAATGCCTACATAGACACCAATTTCCCTCAATTCCTTTCACTTAATATAAAGTAGCTTTCATATATTTTACTCAAACAATCCCTTACTTCTTACATTTGACATTAAAGGCCTTACCGAAAAACTTTACTTAACTTTAACAATCGTCTTAAATTCTCTGTCTTCTTTCCGCAAGTGTCATTACGTGTCAGCGAGAAGTTGACAAAATATATTAAGCATTGCTTAAACACACACACAACACATATGCACACATTCACCATCATACACTCACATCACGCACACTTTTAGTTTAAGCAGGGCTTATTTTTCTATTTAATGTAAAAGTATCTTCCTTTACTTTACGACTATAATTGTATAAGATTAAATATAAAATGTGAATCTATTATTGGCATTAAGCCTTATCTATGTTATTTATGTACGTTATAAAGGGCTGTAGATTTTGTTAAATAAATAAAATAAATAATGTTAAGTAAGGTTTTCGGTAAGGCCGTAAATACTTAGTGTGAGATAAAACTTAGAAATGATTTCGCAATATTCTAGTGACTAGACTATCCCCTCTTTGCAAATATCATCCAAACCCCCCTTAACTACTGCCCCAAAAAGTAAATGTGCATTTAACGACATTTTCCGAACAATATATTTCGACCATAGGTAACGTATTATAAAATAGGACAACCTTTTATGCAGTATTATACATACAGTACATGAAATCCTTATCTAACCGAATCCGAAAATGGAGGAGGTTCTCAATTCGATTATTTATTTAATATTGTTATCGCAAAACTTCATAATTTACTTGCCTTTTAATAATTAATAAAATACTTTAATTATCGTGATTGTCACAAATTTTATTTTAAGAAGTTATGTGTTAGTCACGTATATTTTTGAGTACAAATCTCTAACTATAGTTTCAACCGCATACTTTGTTTTCGTGTAAGTGTTGAATTAACATTAACAGGACGAAGCGGGGTTTGTGCGATTAACAGGTTTAAAAAATATAACTGGTTTACGTAATAACGAAAAGCTGTTAATTCGTTGACGATTGAAAAGCTGTTGAAAAAACAGTTCGTTGAAAAAACGCCCACATCTAGTTGGTACTCAGTCTCATCCTTGACCACGGACGCTGGAAAGTGTCCGAAACGCCAGGTCTGTAGATTTATACATTTGCACGATTAATCAGTTATAAATTTGTTTAATTTCAATTACATTTTTATTATTATTGTATTAATAATTTTGTTGCAAGTAGTTAAAAAGGTAAATCTTGGAACAATTTTATTAGTTGTTTTGTTGTCTGACTTAAATAGTCAGTAATTTAAGAGAACACACCTGTAAAACGACTTGCCTACTATAGCCATTTTGTTATAAGGCCAATAAACAATTTGAATTTGAATTTGAATTTGATCATTCAAATTCCCTTTCAAACAAAAACTAACTAGGTAGATCAAAATTGTAAGAACTAGTTCATAATTGGTACATCCGTTTGAGAGCTACGGATACACAGATATACATGTCAAACTTACGACACCCCTTTTTTGTCGCGATTGTTTTCGTGTAAGCTTTACAGAAATACTTTTGAAGAAAAGTCAATCCCCCAAAGTCAAGTCAGCCCATGAGGGCTTGACCATTGTGGTGAAGCCCTGTAACGAGACTATTATAATACCTTATAAATAATTTGTCTGATGAAAAATTATAGGTTGGTTCGGATAAGGACCTATATAAACCTACGTCTGAAAATTTGGATGCACTAATCCAAATTTTCAGACTTAGGTTTCAAGGTCAATTTCCGATCAGACTGATTCTTAACAGACTTCATAAAAGTAAGAGGTAATTAATTCATAACGTAAGCAATGAGTTTGAAAAATGTTATCAATTCGAAATTCTTAATATCTAGTTGTATTCAATACGAAGTGTTGTAGTCCCAGTAACTGTTCTGTACCGCGTGAAGGTAGGAAGGTCTGTAGGGAGGTGGCCATGTCGATACATTTTTACGATCGTCTGACAGCCCGTTATCTGCCGACGTTTGCATACGGCGAGCTTAAACGAGTTTCTGAACCGTTTCGCATCTATTGCGCCTCTAGGGTTGACAAGTGTAGATGGAGTTGATATTTCATGCATTGATTGGCTTGCACTTGACCGCTAACTCATCAGATATGATGTGAGAATGACGTTGCAGAGAGATGGAAGCTTAGTTGTTTAGAAAAACCAATGTAATGTTATAATAAGGAATTCATTTAGGCGTTTTCCTAGATAGGTAGCTACTAGTGAATTTGAAATTAATTGCACGAAAACTGCAATTTTGATAAGTTTTCTTTTTTTTTCATTTAATAATTAACGATTTCATATAAAATTCACAGACACAAAAGATGATCAAAAGTAGGTTTAAAAAAAATTCATCAAACATTTACGCAATTTTAAGTAGTATCGAGGATTTTGTTCAATAAGTCATCATCATCATCATCATAATCTCAGCTTAATGAAGTCCATTGCTTTACACAGATGTACTGTACACAGCCAAAAAGATGCATGAATGAATGGAACTCCAAAATAACCTGATGGAAACGGCTTATATCCATCATCTTTCTGCCACTTGTACGAGGTATTCTGTCCACTGTGTGGCCAATCTGTCTTCGCTGCAATTTCCAGTGCGTTGTCTCCACTCGAGAACTTTTCGGCTTTATTAGTTCTACGTACTATGTGCCCTGCCACTTCAAATTAAAGACATCAAAAATAATAGAAATTTTACTTTGCTATGCAATTTATGTATTACAAAAGAAAAGAAATGGAATCAAACATTTTCTGAAAAACTAAACAAAAATCTGTGGTATTTTTCCTGGCACCTGTCAGGTAACGCCAAATCTTGACGGATGGCAACCCTGGCGGGACGCTAATGCGCCTCGTGAACGGAAAACGGAAATCGATCGTTCGTCGCGGGAAAGCCCCGATAGATTTTTATCGATATTTTTGTTTGACGGCCATTTTATGATATAGTGTCTATGAGTATTCGATAGATTTTACCGATATTTTTTACCATCTATCCGAGTACCTATACCTATTGAAGCTTGTTGTTGGAACTGTCCAACAATTATTTCTTCCAATGTGGAGCCAGGTTTATTTACAAAAATGTGTTGAAAAACTGGAGTATTTGAAGATTGATTCCGTATCGTCGATTTATTACACACGTATAATAACATAATATGGTCACTGTAGGTGTTAAAATGGCCACCTACCGGTATTATATGAAGAAAAACACTTGTAGTCACTTCGAGCACAGTTTAATAACATTTAGGCACATCATTTTACACTTTTGATCGTATTTTGGAGAAAATATAGGTGCGGTGCGCGACGACGCAACCGCTCGCTTCTCAGTTGCGGATCGGGACTATATTCTTTGCAAGTCAAGGGCGGTCGTCACGAACCGCGCGACCTACCCGTATTTAAAAATGTTAACAGAAATGTTCAGTACATAAATATATAACTAAAACGTTATACTACGAGCGCGTCGCTAACAGTCACATTTCCACATTATCTCGCAATGATAAATTATAGTTTAAAAAACTGAAACAACCGACTTCAAAATGCACAATTTTGTTTTAAAAAACCAAACAACTGAACTTTGATGAAATTTCTGTGGGACCAATCTGAAAGTGCATCTTAAAACAAAAAATATATATAATGATCTAAATCGGTTAATAAGTGACGGAGTTATGCGTTAACAAATAAAATAAAATTCAAAAGATGTCTGCCAGGATTGATCTAGTTTTTAAAAGAGTGCGAATTCCAACCGATACACAGTAAATCTATCATAATCCTCTTCATAAATCCACTGAAATTACTTAGGTTTAACCTGGAGCAGCTTAAAAAACACAGATTCTTTCAGCCCATCTTATCCCAGGCCAGGCGGTATCGATTCCCGGCTGTGTGCCGCCCCGGCCCGATCCAAGGGAACTTTAATTAAACTGGCCACTAAGTCGCAAGCCTTCTAATTGCACCCAGATGCAATAGGTATATAGCGTTTGATTCTTGCTGGATTGTTTGGCTATTGATATTAATAGTTGTGCTTTTGTTTTTTAACCGACTTCCAAAAAGAAGGAGGTTTTCAATGTCACTGCATGTTTTTTTTTGTATGTTTGTTCAGCGATTACTCCGCCAATTATGAATTGTTTTTGATGATTCTTTTTGTTTGGTAGGTAATACTAGGTAGGTAGGACTCGTTAGGAGCCGTTAAATATTAAAAAAAAAGGTACTGGTAGGTAACAATACCTGAGAGGTGATTCTATATAGGTACATACATTTTATCAAAATCGATATTTTAGTTTTTATAACAAAATAACTGAAAAAGTGTCATCCAAGTAAACGAATTGTATATCTTGATGTCGATTTTTCAGTTTTTAAATTATAACTAAGTCTGTTTCACATGAGTATTATAATTTCAATCTGTATTGATTTCATTCGGACACGATATCTCCATCTCTTCGGCGCATTGCCATCCATTTGTCATTCAAATGGCAAAAAATCTTGAACGGATCATCATTGATAGTTCGAAAATAAAATGATGCAAAAAATGTTAGGTCGCGAGGTCTACTGTTCACAGAAATAGTGTTTAAAACAATAAGTTAGATATACGCAAACGTGTTACGGTCAGGGGATACCACAATCTTAATAGCAATCTTATTTCAATATTAATCTGACCTTTGTCTTGCTCTTTTAACTGTAGAAAGAGCAAGATAAAAGTCAAATTAATATTGATACTGCTTGGACGCTTGTGGTACGGCCTCAGAGCGGCACGTGGTACGTGAGCCACCTACGTTTGTATGTATTGTATATCCACATAAAATACTCATTTCACCAACTCTCTATTTCGACTCGTAACACAAACAAATTGAATGTTTACCTACCCGCTCTCGGAAATAACTAAAATAGCTCAGGAGCCTTTGATTCAAATTATTACGAGAGTTGTTTTGTTATTCGTAATTGTTTAGGCAATGCCGCAAGTACAGTCCGGGGTAATTTATTATTTTGACGTTTCAGGATGTCTATCATCAAACAGGTCATTCATTTATAATTAACTAGTTGCACTCAATGAGATTGTATCTAAAGAGAGGTTATCCTCATCAAATAAAAATCAAATTATGGCATTTTGAGTGATAAGACACATTGATAAGACCTTTTAGTGTAGCTTGGACTTATAATCTTGGTGTTGCTCTTTCTAAGCACATAGGATGGCATTGTTACTGTTCACAAGTCATCACACAAAGCGTCTAACTGCGCTGCTCGACGTGTCGCAACTGAAGATGAGTCGGTCGATTACCTTACTTGAAGCTTGTCATGCAGAGCTGGGGAAACCCCATCTACGTTATAGTTTTTTTTAGTTCATCATTGGTTGCACTCCACGCCTTAACCCGGGTAGTTATGGAAAAGGGTGGTGATGATGATAAAAGTATTCTATGTCCAATTCCAGGCTTACAGCTATTTTTGTATCAAATTTTATAACGATAAGTTCAGCCGTTTGAACACGAAAAGGTAAAATACAGAAACAGGGACAAAAATATAGAGAAAGTTACTTTTTCTTTTATAATATCAGTTGCGATGGTTGTGGGTCACTTTTATACTTATTATATACAATAGTTATTCTTTGAACGTAAAAAATAACAGATTTATCTGTTATTTTTACAGAAATAAGCATCCTAACCTCAAAATTTCCATGAGTGTATTTATTTACATTCCTAATATATCAAAAAAGAAATTGTTCTCAATATTTTGTAATATAGTGTTCACGAGACCAAGTTGTGTAAATTAATCAAAGTATGTTCGTTACTATTAAATCTAGGAAAATGTTTCTCGTGCGAGCAAGACATTTGCGACACCCGCCTCTGCGCTTTAAGGTAAATTTACCTACAATCTGTATAACAGAAATGATTGACACGTACTCAAACTTTTGATGCAAACTTAATCCTAAACTTCGAATGAAGTATTGATATCAGAAAGTTAGGCCATTCATCAGCAACACAATTAAACTGCTGGAAATATTCTAATTGGAAGTTTGCGAAGGTTTTACCTACTTTAGATTTAGAGACAATTGGATTAAGATCAGATAGCTGAGGCAGGGCGTTCGATTGCTTTTGCTTAGTGGCCTGTGGCGTCAGATCGTATTTCAATTTGACCTCTCATGGACCTGTATTCATGGAGCTTGTAAAAAGTAATTTATTCAAATGCAATATTGTTTATGGGACCTCCTCTGAATTAGTTTTCATTGACCTATATTCATTCAGCTGGTTAAAACCATATTTTTGACTGATTTTTTATGGCACCTTCTATGAAACACTTTTTTTCTAATGTAGAAATTTACAAAACCGGCAAAATATGAGTTTGACTCGGACATGGAGACTTCCGTACTCCCATATAAGGTAAACATTGACACTAGGGCTAGTTTTGGATCAGTTACCTTTCATATACATGTTTGTAACTTCACATATTTAGGAAGAATTCCAAAGCAATTGATAAAATAAAATGCTAGATGTTCTAAAAAAACCTAAACTAACAAGTATTTATTAAAAGAAAATCAAAATACTCGACTGCAGAAAAGCAGTTTTTGCAATCTAATTTACGATTTCGTTACGCTTGATACGCTGTTGAGTGTACGTTTTCTGTAAGAAAGCATGCGTAAAATCGCTGTAAAAGATTATAAATGCGCATTCTTTAGAATCATTCTAGTAAAATCACTTGTTTATTATTAAAAAGTAAAAAAAAACGCATTATTTACTTTTGCGAGAGATGTATTATTATTATTACAAAAAACATAGCCTATGACACTCAGGGAGTGAAGACAATCTAAAGAAACCTCGCACATCAAAGATACTTGTATTCAAATAATACCATAAACGAAGTTTTCAGCAGCTTATACGGGAGACCGTCTGACTTGCAATCCGCAGGTCCTGGGTTCGAATCCCGCAGCACGCACGCGTCTATCTTTTCGAAGTTATGTGCGTATTGTTGATTGGCGCCAACTTCAAACCCCAGCCCCAACAGTTACAGTTAACGGGACGGTTAAGCAAACAGGGCTGTTATTTATTTTGATACCTACTAACATAATATCAGTGAGGTCGTAATCGATAAGCACTTACCTACAGATTTCAATGTGAAATTCAAAGACTTACAAGACTCCTAATGCGATACAAAATATTGTTCCAAAAACTTAACACCAAAATCAGGTGTTTGCTAATGACAGGTCACAAACGTCATTTAATCTTAAACGTCATCTCATCGCAATCACTTCTCAATTCTCAATTCTTACGGTGCCAAGATGGTGAACTGTGTTAAACAATCTTGTAAAAATTACAAACTTCTTTAAAAAACTATGGAAAACATTATCACCTTCCATCTCTAAGTAGCAAAAATATATTTCTAACAGTATAAAAAGCGAAATGAAACAAATTTTTACGTATTTGTAGCGTATGTTCGTGTTTCACATATGACCACGGATGCTCCAGTGTTTGAAAAATCGGGTCTTAAATTATGTGAAATATACGCGATGAAATTGTTGAAATTTATTTCATTTCAATAAATAACATTCGCGAATTTTAGTATAAAAAGCATATATGCATTTCATTTTATAAATTGATTTTATTATTTATACAAATTACTGCAAAGAATTAGAGATGGGTCGATGTACCTAATATAAGTTATCGATAACAATTATTATTTTTATGGACTTCAAAAACGAGATTATCAGTTAGCTTATATATTTCTTATATGTTACCCGCATGATTTCGTCATTTAAATTGATTTAAAATTCCTTCCAAATCTCAAAATCGGTCAGTAGTTTAGTTTTTAAAACAAAATTGCGAATTTTGAAGTCGGTTATTCTAGTTTTGTAAACTATAATAATTATGATATGTGAATCATCATCATCATCTCAGTCATAAGAAGTCCACTGCTGGACATAGGCCTCCCCCATGGATTTCTATAAAAGCCGATTGGAAGCGGCTTGCATCCAGCATCTTCCTGCCACTTGTATAAGTTCATCTGTCCATTTCGTGGCTGGTCTTCCTACGCTACGCTTGCCGGGGCGTGGTGTCCACTCGAGAACTTTTCAGCCCCATTGGCCATCAGTTCTACGTTCACTGCCACTTCAACTTGCTAATCAGCTGTGCTGTGTCGGTGACCTTTGTACGTGAAACATGGTATTTGATTTTACGATAAATGTTTTTTTTTTTATTCTCATACTAACACAGCACCATGCTAACTATTCTGTTTAGATTTTCTAGTTGATGCTGTACAAGCAGAACATTGGGCAGATATAGTAAGGCGAAGTCAAAATGATCCTTGGTGGAAACCGAATTCTCGCTTAACAATTTGTTCAGTGAATTTCCACAATAAATGTAAATACATAACAAAAACAGGGCGTTGAAAACAAACGTTGAAGACAAAAACTTTGAATTATAAAATCATGACATTAATAACATTTATTCAAATTTAAATTTATAGTCCCATAGAGAAGTTGGAATTACAGAATGTTCAAAATAATTTTCATTGAAAGTATTAAATATGGTCTACTATTATGGTTAATAATGAATTTTTAGGTCTTAGTTGAGAAGTGTAGGGGGTTGGGGGGGGGGGACACAACTTTTTAACTTAAGCGAGCTATATCTCGCACATATCACATCATCTGAGACACGATAGGGTGGGGGTTAAAAAAATGATCCAGTCTTTATTGTATATATGAAAAACCCAATCTCTATTTTAAATTTTTTTGAAAATTTTACTACGGCATTTTGTAGCGGCTCACAAAACACAATTATGTATAAAAATTTGTTTTTATAGGGTTAATAGTCTCCGAGTAAAATGACTGTGACTTACGGACAGACAGACAGACGGACATGACGGAATTATAAGGGTTCCCCGTAGTTACTACGGAATCCTAATAAAACGATGTTTCTTGAAACATTCCAAAAAAAATCAAAAGAAAAAATTGGTACCTATAATTACTTATCGATATCGATACTTTAATACCTCTTGGTCTATCTCTGGCTTAATGTCATTAGGTTTTTTTTATTTATTTCAGTATTGCCAGTATATGTTTTCTCAATTTCCCTGTATCATTTGTATTTACCTATACTATATTGTTTGTAAATAGGCGTGAAAATTTATTTATTCAGTAGAATCTTTATAATCTTATTAATCAAATTAATTTGGTCCATTACTAGTGCTACGAATTAACCATTGACATACTTATCTAAGTATTGTGATAAATCCATTAGATTTCGAGAGGCAGTAATGTGTTAATGAATACGGAGGACAAAAATAGTGCTACGTTAACCTCAATGTAGGAACTCTGCTATGATAAAATAAACATTTGCTGTTTTATCCTATTTTCAAAAATGAAGTTCCGAATGAAATAGCTGGGCGTGGACCGTTGCACTCCAACAAAAAAAACGTAATATATGTTTACCTGACTGTCAACTGATGCGAAAGCAAAAAGAACCTTCATAATCTTAACCTACATTATGTACACATTTATCACGCACACACGCACACACACACACACACACACACACACACACACACACACACACACACGTATGTTTCGCCGTAGCATAAAAATATAGTCTTTCCAGTCACAAGTACTTTGACTCTTATTCTTCTCAACAGATCGTGCAACTCAAAGTCCGTATTAAGGCCGGCTTAAAGTTTACTAAAATAAAATATGACTTATCAGAGTCAAATTGAAATGAAATGAAGTTTATTGGAAAAAATAACTGCGAATGACTTCTACTGAGCTACTGAGTTATTTTTTTATGAATGAGGTATTAGTCGATTCATTACCGTTGTGACATCAGTTAAATGACGTCACAATTTGTAAATTGCATGTATAAACTTATTTAATAAATACTATCATCATGAACTGTATTTTTTATTTACAAAATAAAAATACATTAGATTCTTTTATAAAGTGATGAAAGTGGCGCCGCTGCCTGTTTCGCTCGCACGCGGCACCTTATACCTAAATTTCGGTCGAAATAACAAATATAATAATTTTATAGTTTAAAAAACTGAAACAACAGACTTCAAAGTTACTATTATTTCAGTTATATGATTGTATGAATCTCCCATGGACCATTCTGACTTTAATCATGATTACCCGATCAAATCGGGAGATATCCTTTTCAAAGGCAACTTTGTAGATAATTTTGGCAAATGGATGTGTATCTACGGTTAAAAATAAATTTATAAAAAAATTAAGTGTCAGATTGAAAAAATAAAATTGGCCCGAATTTAAAAGGCGGTTTGTATGGAGATTATCCTTCTGGGTCCTATGTAATAGGGCGAATTCTGTGGTGAAATTGATCTTAGGAAATTTAACTCGTTCAAAACTGATTGGAGATCTCTCTATCTCATCTACCAAGTTTGTCTTACAGATATAATATTGGGATTAAATAGGAAACGAGATTCGCGTAATTTAAGTTAAGAATTACTTAATTAGGAAGAGGTAAAAGTCCTTTCTGTTAGGTATGCTTTATAAGCACGCTGTTAAGTAATACTTAGTTGTCTACATGCTCATTAAAAGTACATTAAAATAAACAAATCCCGCAAAGTATGAGTTTCACTCGCACACCGAGGCTTTTGTATGTGCGTGACACAACACAAGAAAATAAGCACTGATACCAGAGCTAATTACATACATACTAATAATCATGCATATTTTCCCTTAAGGCTCGATGACACTGGGCTAGTTTACGAGCTGCTAGTCGGCGAGCGAGTAGCGAGTGTCGATGACACAATCAAAAGCAGATTGTAAAAAAGCTCAATGTCACGGAGCGAGTTTACAAGCTGCTCGCGAACTCGCTGGCTTGTAGCTTGTAAACTAGCCCATTGTCATCGAGGCTTTATAGCGTAGGTAGAGCGTCAAAGGATATGATGACGTTTGACGCCAAATTTGACTGTTGTTAGAAGGTTAGATGGAAGGGATAGGGTATTAGAGGGATAGAGTGCATAATTATTCACCGAATACTCCTCCATTTGTGAATTGATTTTGATGATTCTTTTTTGTTTGGTAAGTCATACTTCAGAAGAGGTCTCATATAAATGTTATCAAAATCGATTCATTACATTGATTTTTATAACAAAATAACTGAAAAAACATCATCCAAGTAAATGGACTGCGTATTTCGAAGTCGTTTTTTTTTTGGTTTTTAAACAATAATTATATAATTATATCTGTAAAAGCTTGATATTATACATCAGAATGTATATGGTACTAAAATTATGTCTATCTGTACATTTAATATCTTTGTTTATACAAAAAAGTTACAATTTTTACATGTAATTTTTTTTAAATAAAAAGAGGAAAAAAAACCTAAGCGTCAGCTCAAATGTTACATCTGATCGTGGTGACCTTACAAAATGGTACATATTTAATCGACTTAAAAAGGCGGAGGTTCTCAATTTAATGTTTGTTACCTCATAACTCATTCATTTATGAAATAATTTAAAAAAAATTGTAAGGTAATCTTTTCAGATAATCTCATAGTTTTTTTTCAATTATACAAAATTGCGTTTCTTGAAGGTTGTTTCAATTTTTAAGGTTCCGTACCCAAAGGGTAAAACAGGACCCTATTACTAAGACTCCGCTGTCTGTCTGTCCGTCCATCTGTCTTCAGGCTGTATCTCATGAACCGTAACAGTTAGACAGTTGAAATTTTCAAAGATGATGTATTTCTGGTGCCGCTATAACAAAAAATACAAAAAAAAAACAGAATAAAAAAATATTTAAGGGAAACAAACAACCCTTAGAACAAACGTGATTTTTTTGCTCGTTTTTGCTCGATATTGACAAAGCCAACAAGTAGACGCTTGAAATATTCAAATAATATTGAGTTATATTATTCACTTTAAAAGTAAATTAATTAAATTAAATTAAAATTTATATTGAATAGGGGGGGGGGGGGGGAGCCCCCATTAAATATTAATAAATAAATAATATACAACAAACGTGATTTTTTTTTGCCGTTTTTATAGATAATGTTACGGAACCCTTCGTGCGCGAGTCCGATTCGCACACAGTGGCCGTTTATATTTAAACTATAATACGAGTCTGTTTAATTAAATATAGAAATATCGTGGCCAAACGCGGGAACTAACGTCTGGAAGTATTTACTACTATAATATTATGTGGTCTTGACTGAACAAAGGAAATAAGAACAGTAGCGCCCTCAGTGCCACATTAGTTTTCTAGCTGAATAAACTTTAATTATTGGTATCTCTTATTCGAGTCTGATTCTCCCAGTTTAAGGCGTTAATAGAAGCAATAAAATAAAATGTGTTATATTATAATACTAATAATTATCTAAAGTGTAGTTTTCCAGTTTGTTGCGGAGAACAATTTGTTCTCCACTTAATCTTGAAGTTGCAGCTGTCTACGTTCCACTGCCGACTATTTAAAAGTTTGCGAATAAATCTTGGGAAAAGGAAGGTAGGGGTAGGAGAAGGGAGAGGCGAGCTCGTTTCCGTACACACGTGAATCTTAGGTACCAGAGATAATTCACGAATGTTTATTTTTAGGGTTCCGTACTAAAGGCACGGGAGTCAATTCGTGAGGCTACGGTATCTATCTGTCTGTCTGTCTGTCCTACACATGTTAACGGTTGTATCATTTTAATGGTAATAGATACAAGTCTCAAAATTGGTAAGATTGTGCGGTTTACTTTGATGTAAAACAATAAATACTAAAAACTGGCCAAGAGCGAGACAAGCATGCGTAACTAATTTTCAAATAAATGGAAAATTATTGTGCGTGATAATACCTACTTGTTGAAAAAGAAAAAAAAAAGAAAAAAGAAATGATAAATGAGTAGTGAACGTTTGGTGGGCAGTAACAGTTGGAGTCACGTGACATAAACTTAAAGTAGAGTAAATGGTATTGTTAAAATCTCTTTGGATAAAGAAAATAGGTCTGTAACACTTACTTATTTGAGCTTGATAGTGTATGTGAACACCTAACATTTCAGGCTATTCCTACTGAAGAAAATATGTGACAGTGTTCATGTTCATATGTCATGCATAGGAGTACGGAAGCTTTGGTGTATGAGCGAAACTCGTACTTTGCCGAATTTATTTTTAATAACTGCTTGTGTAACCTAATGTACCTGCTGTATTGTGGGATGTTTCTGCCAAATATTAGCTTGATGCGATAGTCTCAATTACTTACTTTTTTTTTGTTGATATGTAACATTACCTGTAATTAATAAAAAACTATGATTATGACTATGACTCACCGTTCGAATATCGCTCTCTGCTCCGTTGGCGAGGTATTGCGTTTGCTTTAGGTTAGGTGCGAGCAGTTGCCTGAAACAAAACAAAATAACATTCATTATTTTAACATATATGGTATCCAAAAGACCGCCGAAAGCGGTTGAAACTATAGTCGGATATTTCGGCTCAAAACAGACGTGAGTGACCCGTAGTTTTATTTAAAAATATATGGCATCCGCCTATGATAAATATTGGGAGTTGTTTTATTTTCGAAAACAGGCTTGCGTATCTTTCACTTTTATAATCCCTTCACTTAGTGATTTTATACGTTTAAAAATGTTGTGATGGGTGAAAGAGATAGAGCACAGCCTTCGAGTACACCCTTTACATCAATATCTGGCTTGTTAACCATAAATAAGTGGCCAAGATAGGGGTTGAAAGAAAATCATCCCTCTTTTATATGTATGGTAAATATAAAAGGGTCCCTTGTTTACTATGGTCTATGGAACCCTAAAAAGAATCTTAAGAATTATCATCAGCTATCACAAAAATCCATGCGGGAGGCAGCAGGGAACTTCTAGTGGCTGAGACGATGATGATGATGATGATCACAAAAAATCTCATTGTATCACTTCCCAAGATCATGCAAAAACGCAAAGCGTTTTTAAATCACGCGTCTGCGTTACCAGAATTACAATTTCCGAGAATCGTATTCTTCGCGTTTCCGTGATTGCTTTAATTTGCTTGCAAACACTTTCTGTTATAATTTGTTAGACGGAAGCGAAAGTTGAACGCTTCGCGCCGCAGTTTTGGGACGTTTATTACCCAGTTCACTCGAATATGGATCGCACTTTATTTTTCTCCCTTTTCCTTGTTTCGTTTTGTATTTTTCCCGCTGTTTCGGTGTCATTTTGTTCATATATGTGTGAATAATTGAAGTTAACGTGAGATTGAATAATTTAGTTAGATTGCTGAGTCGGGATCGCAGGTTGTCTGGTAATCTTTTATGAAGTCAATTATAAGTCTGGATTAAGATGGAGTTTATGTCTATGTCACAGCTAAGCGATTTTAATAGCTTTGTGTCAAATAAACGCGCCTTTAGAACCAGTGTAGGTCGGTCAGAATGTTACCGAGAAAAAGATCACAGTATACTTTCCTTTATTTCACTGTTTTTGGTTCGATGATGGCCTGGCTGTACCATATTCGATCTTGTGTTCTTTACTCAAGCGTTGCTACTTTAATAACGAACAACTTTTTACCAGTTACAGAAGTCGGTTAAAATTGTAGTGATTAAGCACAACAGTCAATAATATAAATGAACATAGCACTAATTAAGAACATTAATTGTCTTAAAATCTTCCTTTCTAATATTTTTTTTTATCAGCCCTGTTTGTACAAACTGTCCCACTGCTGGGAACGGGCCATTTTCTCATTGTGAGAAGGGTTAGGCCATAGTCTGCCACGCTGGCCAAGTGCGGGTTGGCAGACTTCACACATCTTCAAGATCATTGAGAACTGTCAGACATGTAGCTTTCATCACGATGTTAAGCAACGGACGGACCGGTCAGTCTTCGGATGGGTGACCGTGAGTGGCATTTCTTTCTGAGCGCTACCGTGGGTCGGATGACACGTAAAATTGTAGGTCCCGGTTGTTCAGCAATCGTCAAGCCAAGTCAGAGGCCTTTCGGCGGCTTAATAACTCTGACAATAGGGCTGGCCACTCAGTCTATACGAACTTACTTACTTATCACGATGTTTTCCTTCACCGTTTGAAGTTGGCGACAATCAACAATACGCACGTAACTTCGAAAAGACAGAGGTGCGTGCCGCGGGATTCGAACCCGGGACCTGCGGATCGCAAGTCAGACGGTCTCCCGACTAGGCTGCCGGAAACTTCTAATCTAGAAACTGTCTAATAATATTACTTGAGAATTTCCATACTAACAGTTAAACTAAAATGTGTGTCTATCACGCTTAAGTAAAAGTATATCAAGCAAATAATTTAACAAAGAAACAAAAAGAAAAAATATACCTAAACACTGGCAGCAATTTTCCTCTAGATATTGTGTTTCGTCAATACGGTGTAACGACTAAAATAATATTACAATGACCCATATATTATACAGGCTTTTCATATAGCAGGGTACAATGGCCCTCCGATACACAGGATATGAAACAATGCCGTCCAATAATCACATTTGACGCGCGTTCACTCCGGGCTCATCAATAGCCTCTAACGTCCTCTAGTGACATGTGAGGGAATAAATTTACCACTTTAAAACCAAAATCGACCTTATTGTAAATGTTTTGAGTCCATAATCAAGCGGAGAAAGCCTGCGAGGAAAATTATAAGAAATTTTAGACGTCTAAACCATCAATAGGTTTCATGTTGGCACTTTGAAATAACGCGTTTATTTAAAGTTGATGGTGAATTTTCTTTGTGAATATTAAAAAACTTATATTTTGATTTATATTTATATATGTCATTAATAATTAAACAATAGATACCTTTATAATTTGATGTCACGTGTTTGATTTATTTCCTTTCTATGATAACACATCTCAATATTAAAAACAAAAAAACTGCAGAAAAGCGGTGTCTACAGTCTGATTTACGATTTTGTTAGGCTTGATAAGTGGTTGAATTCACGTTTTTATGAGAAAGTATGCGTAAAATCACTTATTTATTACGAAAAATTATTGGAGGTTACAAAAAAGCGCATTTTGTTAGTTTTGCGAGAGTATTATAATTATTACAAGAAAAATAGCATATGACACACAGAGAGTAACGAGACTTCGCACATCAAAATCGGTCAAGCCGTTTAGGCTGTAAGAGGTAATATAGAAACATACATACATAGGTACATATCCACATATGTACATAACCCTCCTTCATACGTAATCGGGTAAGAAATATTGACCAAAAACAGCCCAAAATTGTTATGCGGTGGACTTGTGTCGAAGGGAAAAGTATGATTCCTAATTGAACTTCTGCTTTCTTTGAAGATAACTATACTGGACTGTACTGTCACTTGCAATCTTGTCACCAAGCACCTGTCGGTGTGTTTATAATTAGACAAGGCTAGAGTGAATGGATAATCTTCTAGATCGACGAGCTCCATCCTCAGCCGATCATAGATATAGATCTATGATTGACCAACAACTCGCCTGATGTGGCTGAGGATGGAGCTCGTCGATCTAGAATATTATAAATACCTACTTAGATTTTTTTAGTATCGACATGTTATACATCCAACTATAGTCACTTGAAGTCACTTCATGTTATACATCCAACTATAGTCACTTGAAGTCACTTCATGTTATACATCCAACTATAGTCACTTGAAGTCACTTCATGTTATACATCCAACTATAGTCACTTGAAGACACTTCATGTTATACATCCAACTATAGTCACTTGAAGTCACTTCATGTTATACATCCAACTATAGTCACTTGAAGTCACTTCATGTTATACATCCAACTATAGTCACTTGAAGACACTTCAAGTGACTATAGTTGGATGTATAACATGTCGATACAAAAAAAATCTAAGTAGGTATTTACTCCACACTTTGTTTCAAGAAAACTCGCATTCCCACAATATCCGAGCAAATATTTATTATCTGATCCAAATAAATTATTATGTTCCCAGCTGACACATTTTATTTATAGATTCAGGCGCCATTTCCCCCGCACAGTTGGTGAGGAAATGACGTCATAACTTTAAAAAAATCGCCCCAAAATGTTACTGTTTGCGTTTCGCATAAATTGGGAAAGATTTGTTAAGTCGAAAGGGAAACTGTGGAATGTAACTTTTCCTAACTTTACTTCTGAGCGTTTGGTGCACATTATAAGTATACCGTTTTGAAGCGCCTTTAATTTTCCTTTCACAATGCGAGGTAACAGATCTCTATTTATCAACTTTATCCAACATTTAATTACGACACTATAATATAAAGCTAAAGAATAAATAAATAAAATAAATAAATATTTCACACAACACCATCTAGCCCAAACTAAGCAAAGCTTGTACTATGGAAACTAGATGGTTGATAGAATACATAACTACTTTTTTTTATAAACACATACTTATGAGTATGATACATGATATCACATCACATCTGATCACATTTATGTGTATGATACATACACATAAATGTGATGGGCATGGATGTTTGTTCTGGGTGGGGATGGAACCCACGACCTACAGCTCAGGAGGCAGTCGTACTATCACTGAGCCACGAGACCTCGAATCGCTAGAGGACTGTGACAAATCGTGCACGGAGAAGGGGAAGAGCCTCTATGTTGAAGTCATTTTACGTTATATTCATAAATTTACGTAAAACCCACGGCTGTGTCTAATACCTACAACTTTTTTTCATGTTACAAGCTACTACTACTAGGTAATTTTTTCATGTTATCACGTACGGCTCGCCGTAAAATATTACTGTGATTTTTATAATGACACTTTTTGTACATAGACATAGACACAAATTTACTGTAACAAGAAACATACAATATAGAGAATAAAAATCATACACAAAATAGATAACTAAATAGATTTTAGAGTCTTTGACAGCCAAGTCACAAAAACTCCAAAAAGTGTCATTAACTTATTTCAAAACATTTTGACACCTTTGAGTGTTCTTAAAAATCTGTGTTGCTATTTAAAGATTTGTTGTGAGTGACAATGTGACGTGAGTTACATCTACTGGACGGTAAATGGAATTCTTTGTTAAGTGTAGGTACCTAGGTTCAATAGGAAAAGATTTATTGAACCCGTGTAAAACCGCAGGATGCAGCTAGTTAATAATAAACGGCCCTACTGACGTCAAGATAATAACGAAGTAACAAATTTCTTTATGAAAAACTTCGTAAAGTCAAGGAACGCTATTTATTTCTAGCAAGTCAATCATAAATACATGACCACACACATAAATATTCGTTATGCGAGAAAAATATGGTGTCGAAATATTGTTTACCGCAGTTCCGCGACGCCGTAAACAAAATGTTTATATTTTATCGCCATGCGTGATTTTACTGCGGGATACTCGTACAGTCAGCTGCATTACTAACTAAACTAACAATAGAAACATGACATCTCTAAAATCAAAAAGATAATAATAATAATATGAACCTGTCAGGTTGCAGAAATTTATCAACAAAACTTATTCTTTATCTATATCAGGATTTGTTCAGCGTGACTGACTTACAGACAAAATTTATCAGAGACGTGGTTCAGATTATAGGATCGCAGAATTTCACCGACACGTTTTTCTTTGAAAAAGTGATAAGTGTTGAGGATTAATCTGTAAACATCTGCACATTTTCTAATCTTCGAAGACGAAGCATTTGACAATTGGTGACAAATTCTATACTTGACATACGGAAAAGATAGCGTGGATAGCGACAATCGTTTTTTGAAAAAAGTTTATACCATATAACCATGAAGAATTTAGTGAGATTGAAAAGCCTTCTTACAATACTCATCCAATGCGAATTGAAGTCGGTTGCAGTTTTTGAAGGTTGAAGTTTGAAGATTTTTATTAACTAAACACAAGTATCCATAAGAGATCATAAAAGAAAATAAATATAATTCAAAACAGATTTCATTTTAAAATTTGGCAATTCATCATCAACCATAAAATAATATGACAATCTCAATAATTTAATGGCAATATTTTTGCGTTTCCATTTTTACGATTCTTAGAATTTAGAATAAAAAATAAAATGTGTAAGTACCTAAGCCAGCTTTTGTATCTGCTGTAAACAGCCGAATAACAGTACTATTTTTGAGTAGTCAGGTAAAAACAATAGCCTTGCTCCTGCTGTTGACTGTACTTACCTACTGAGAATTTGAATTCATAACTTGTGAGGAAAAAATTGTGGATTTTTTTGTTATTTTCGGCAAAGGTGGGCCTTCCCTTTGATGTCTATGAATCGACGGTTTGCGGCGTCGTAAACGTAACGACGTAACGGCGGGTATTATTTTATTGGGATGTTGAAAATGCCGGGTTTTTTGTTGAAAACGTTGGTATTTTGTCCGGTGCTCGTGTTTTATCGAAAGAGAAAACTTGCACTTTTGAACAAAGTCGTCGAATGTAATTTATTTAATTTTTGATATTTTTTTCTTGTTTGGATAAGCAGTCTAAAAATATTGGCACGTAATATAAAAATGTAAAGCTAGTGAAAATTTTTTTTAGAGTCAAGTGTGCCCCAGTATGCGTAGGTACATATTAATACGTATATAACACAAACTGAGCCTTTATATTATATAGAAGGTTCTCTTTATACTTTATAGAAGGTTCTCAATTCAATTGTAAGTTTTTTTTGTATGTTTGTTCAGCAATTACTCTGCCCATTGTGAATTGTTTTTGGTCTTTTTTTTTTGTTTGGTAGATAATATCTCAAAGGGGGGTCTTATATTTTTTTTTTATCAAAATCGGTTTAGTACTTTGGTTCTTACAACATAGTAACTTAAAAAATATCATTCAAGTAGCCGAATTGCGTATTTCGAAATTGTTTTTTTCTTCAGTTTTTTAAACTATAGGTATAACCTACCGGTAATATTATTATATCACGATAATAATGATTACAATATAGGTTTTATTTTTGTCACTACTTGTTTATATCACAATTAAAAGTAATTTAAAAATTACATCGACTTTAAAATGAGAGGAATAACAACTGTTTAAATAATACCGAAAAAAATATTCAAAACTGGGCGTCTACCTAAGTAAGTATATACGTACTAACAATTTGTTGAGATCGGTATCTCTCTAGGACTTAGAATGGTGACGGTTTAGAGCCTGTCACGGACCTCAACCTATTGGATATAGGAAATTCTAGTGCGTATAAATTTGTGTGTGGAATAATTGAAATTTTATTTATTATACACCAACAGGTCTTCTCAAGATTAAAAAGTGCTGGCTTTGAATGTTTTTTGAGGTCGGTGCGGAATAAGATGCTATAATTATAGCAGTCAAACCTAAATTTGTTGTAGTACTGCCACCAAAATGCTTGTATAAATATAAATCATAAAGAGTTATATAGCTTTGGTGGGTAGTTTTAAAACTTATATTGTTAGCCGCACGTGTAGCTAATACCAGCTCTCTGGATGTTTGCTAATAACCTCACGAGACCGTGGAATTTATGTTCGGGAGCTGAGCGAAGTTTTTGGGAGTTTCCACGAGATTGCAAACTATATGGATAATGTACATTATACTGATGGCTGGGAAAGTGCTCGTTTGACATTTTATGAAAATACTACGAAAAATGTCTCGTTCTTTTGTTTGTCAAACGGCCTCATGGTCCTTAATGACTGCCTACCTTGAATGGAAAATATATGTGATTATAAATATTAGTATAAGTTTTTACATACATAATGTTAAAACCTGTACTAATCAACTCTACCACTACTGTACTACACAACAGCCATTGTTAGACGACTGCGGTGTTCCAATACGAGCTCCAATACCGCCTAGTTCCATTACAGTACTCCACAGGCATCTTATAATTATTCAAAAGCCACAGAACGCTTGGGAGGGCACAAAAATCCCTCCTTGGAAGTCTGCAGCCATACATCTCATCAGAAAGGGGCGCCCGCACTCTCATTTACAAGGAAACATACGGGCTGCTAGTTGGAACAACTTGTGGTTAAGTCCTTTAAACCAACCGTCTTACTTATAAACGTCTGATAAGCCCATATTAGCTAGAACATTATTTGTCAACTTCTGTCTGACGGGAACTATCACGCGCGAAAACACACTAATGAATGTCAAAAACAATACAGAGTTGGTAAAGAACAATATAAAATATCAATTAAAATGTATAATGCAAACATGTCAATAAACCGACAAACAGATTGTAACGTATTTGTCAGAATTAAATGTCACAAAGGTAAAAAAAAATACAATGTCAAAAATTAAAATGTCAACACACTTTTGTGTGACTCAAGAAAACCTGGTTGAAAAGTAAGTATGCTTGGTGTTGCCGATTTTAGGTACAAAACAAAAATTATGAAATATAAGTCTTATAGTTAGGAACATGCTATAAATAATACATTTTAATTTTTTGTTTGTTTAAAAACAAATCTATTTATGTTAGGAGTTTTTCTTCGAAAACCTGTATTTTAACCCGATCCAAGAGAGTCGTCGGTTAGTAATCAACTTTTGTGATGATGCACGAGGTATTCATGATCAAATATACAATTAAAAGTCTTATAAAGTACTGTTATTTATGTACTCTTGTTTACTTATTGTACAAGTTAATGAGCAATAGTAGACCAACTCACAAAATATATACTCGGATAAATAAATAGGAAAATATAATTAATTATTAGACAACTATGGATTCCTATACTGCGCATGGCCCGACACACTCTTGGAAGTCTGTATTGATTGACTCTAAACGATTCAAACTTTATCGCTATCTACACAAAACATTCAGAGACTGCGTTAAAACAACACAAATCCATCTCCCAAATCCGTGACAATAAACAAGCAAGTTCCGCAATAACTCTGATCTCAGCTCTCCAAACTGCCGGCTCGTGTGTGACATAAGTTACAACGCGTCTAAGCCTGGCCTCATTAAAACCCGTGTATTTGAGCTGGCAATGGCTTGATTATCATATTAAGTACGACTGCGGGTACATTAACATGTATCCCGGGGTCTCACCTGCGGGCTCTCAGACCCCTGCGGGATCTTAAGTGTGGATGTGTTGGACACGCGCGCTGAACGTGACTCAGCTATGCTTATTGGTCGAGGTCTTTGCACGTGATTGTGGAGTTGTATAATTTTAGGCGGAGAAAAATATAAGGTGTACGGTGTAAGGAAGTTGTTCTTTCCTCTATTGACTTTGTGGGTGATTCTTAGCCCCTTATCCAAAAAGAGGGGTGATCATGTGGGGTATCGTATTAATTATTTTTACGACGTGTTATTTTCGGATTATGACGAAAAATTTAAAAATATATATCATCATCATCATCATCTCAGCCATAAGAAGTCCACTGCTGGGCATAGGCCTCCCCCATGGATTTTCAAAAAGACCGATTAGAAGCGGGTCATCCAGCGTCTTCCCGCCACTTGTATGTGGTCATCTGTTCATCTCGTGGCTGGTCTTCCTACGCTGCGCTTGCCGGTGCGTGGTCTCCACTCTATACTCAAAATATATACATGTATTATAATGGATTGTATTGGCTATACTTTGACCTATCGTTTGATGCTTTAAAACCATTCAACATGATTGTTTTTAGGCTCTCTATAAAATAGACTTTTAAAAATGTATAATCTGTCCAAAAGCCAATTTTTCGTAATTTTATTCCTAATATTTTGCATATTCATTGTAAAAAGCAACATTTAATAGTAGATTGTAATTTGATTGTTGATACAAGGGGCTAAAATGACCTATTGTAACGAGGTAGATTTTTACTCCCGAGTAGTTCCGAGCTTTAGCGAGGGAGTAAATAGAAACCTAGTTAAAATGGATTTTTAGCGCCGTGTGTTACACTCTACTTTTCACCACGAGTGCGAGAAAATAAAATAATCCAATGCAATAATTCAAAGTTTATTTTATTAAAAATATAATGTAAATTTTTTGCAATTCTGGATATTTAACGAGATGTTTGCAAAGAGAATGTAAATAAATATACCAAAGAGATTATTCTACTTTTGAATAAAGTCTGTTTCGTGTATGTACCTAGGCACCTTGGTAACAGATAAAAAAATATAAATTACTTTATCCCCTAGAGCTTAAAATGCTATTTTATCCCCGCTTTAGTACGCTACAATGACGAACTTTTTGAGTAAGAGGAGTGAAAAATATAAAAACAGCTTGTACTAAAAAAAGTGGAAAAATTACGTTCTTTTAGGCAAAATAATAATAACTCCTCAATATCGGAAGCATAATTTTGTAAGTAATTGAATATCAAAATATGTAAAATGTATGTATGTATGTAACCACTTTTTGTTGTCATTTTGAATTCAACTTCGAATCATATATTTAATTCTAGGATTAATGATTGATATGCTTATTTATTGAGCATTAATTATTGTTGAAATCTACACTGTTTCAAGGTTTGAGTAAATATCTCTCAGTTCTAAGTTCAAAATGAAGCAATTTTTGATCAAAACCCAGTTTACTAAACAAACTAAATTTTACCCGATTTTTCAATTGTTAAAATATCACTTTAAAATCATCACAAAGCTGTCTCGTAGCTTTTTTTTAGTAAAAAGAAAAATTTATCCATTCAGATTAAACTCTTGGTGAAACCTTGGGCTAAGCTGATCTTCACAGAATTTTCTGCTTTTGACAGTTTTTTCTTTCATAATCCAGTTACAAGCCACGCCGCGGGCAGAAGGTATAAGAATAACAATAACTCCAAACAGTTCCTTTTGTAGAAATACTCGCTCGGAGCGTTTACTCAGATAACAATGTGCTCTCGAGGAAAAGCCTGAATCTTCGTTTTTCCTTAATCCGTGATATTTTCACGTAGTACTCATCCTACTGGTTGCTCGGTGGTTTCGTTTCTTTAAGAACTGTGCATTTTTCTCGGCGAATAACTTTAGAAAACTCAAAAATCCCCGACAAAAAAGCGGCTGAACCGATTTTGATGAAACATAGCTAAGAACACTCCCGAATAATTCACCATTCAAAAAAAAAACGTTTCATCCGTTCGGGAGCTACGATGCCACAGACAGACACACATAGACACGTCAAACTTATAACACCCCGTCGTTTCTGCGTCGGGGGTTAAAAACAAGTGGTTTTACTAGAATTATTCTAAAGAATGCGCATTTATAATCTTTTACAGCGATTTTACCCATACTTTCTCACAGAAAACGTACACTCAACAGCGTATCAAGTAACGAAAGTAAGTTAGACTGCAGAACTGCTTTTCTACAGTCGGGTATTTTGTTTTTCTTTTATTAAACATACTTGTTATCGGTATAACAAGGAAAACTGCTATGTAAACTGCTATGTAAACTGCTATGTAAACCCCACTAAGACTATTACATTGTTTACTAACAAATAAACAAGTTTTTCCATTTGTATTTTAGTGCGATCTTCCTTTTGCTTAAGATTTGAAGGTGCAGGAAGACAAATGTTGTCCGTAAATGGAGGCAGGCGGGCGGGCAGGCGGATAGGCGGGTTGGCGGACAGGCGCTCAGGCGGGTTGGCGGACAGGCGGCAGGCGCTAATGCTTCTTCTCTCATAATCTTGGATTTATAACCTCACTCGTATCGTCGAGCTTCGTTTCGTTGTGTTCGTGAGAAATAAACGACGCTTGGGGCAAGTTGCACTCCAAGACAAATGTTACTAAAATGATATGCCATTTATTGCATGAGAAGCTTTTATTTCTGAGAATATACAAGTTATGCATCATTTTTAGGGTTCCGTACCTCAATAGAAAAAAACGGAACCCTTATAGGATCACTTTGTTGTCCGTCTGTCCGTCCGTCTGTCCGGGTGTCAAGACCTTTATCTCGGGAATGCGTGGAGGTATCGAGTTGAAATTAAAACCATGTACGCAGATCCATATTATCTTGCTGCACTTGTCCGGTTTTTAGACATTAATGCGATCTGTGTGTGTTCAAATGATGAGTGAATAGGTTTTTTGTACCAGAGCGGCCGAGCTTCGCTCGATTTATTTGTGATTGAAAATACGGGCAAACCTTAGTTCACTAATTGTAAGGAAATCTTGAATTTGGAATTTAACTGGTCAGTGTAAGCTGATAATACACGTTAGACGTATAAAAGTTACCGACATAGCACAGCGGATTAGCAAGTTGAAGTGGCAGTGGGCAGGGCACATCATAGCACGTAGAATTGATGGCCGATGGGACCGAAAAGTTCTCGAGTGGAGACCACGCACCGGCAAGCGCAGCGTAGGAAGACCAGCCACGAGATGGACAGATGACACGTGGCGAGAAAACGCTGGATGCAAGCCGCTTCCAATCGATCTTTTTTGAAATCCATGGGGAAGGCCTATGTCCAGCGGTGGACTTCATATGGCTGAGATGATAATGATGAATACACGTTAGTGCAAAAATCAATATTAAAAATAACACACACATCCTCTCACACATGTTTACCCACATTCTAAATCCCAAACACACAAGGAAAGAAAAAGCAATTACTTCGGCGTAGAATAAAGATTACTTTTATAAACCTACGTTTTTATATCCCACTCGAAGTTCTCATGACAAATGCCTCTCCCGGTCGAGGGTGGAGCTCAAGATGCTCCTATACAAATTACTCCAAATCCGTATCTTGTACGTAAAACTGCCTACTTAAGCACCCTTTAAAAATCCTTCACCCTTTCTAGAAGTCATAAAATGGGCATAAAAAGTTTATTTGAGTGAATGGTTTCTTTCAAAGTTCGGAATTTTGTCAACTAATTCATGAATAATGGAAGCAAGGTTACTGTAGGTAGGTAATATGATATAACGAGATTATAAAGGAGTAATTGTATCGATTGAGAATTAATAGATACCTACGCGAAGAAGACAGATGAAATAAGTAGAGACTACGCTTTAAAGATATAAAGAATAGACAATATTATAATGATTCGCGGCAGGTTTACAACATGAAGTAACAAGTTATTTTCACGCTCTCATTCTACTTTTTCGTCAACATTCATCAACGATATAGTCTTATTATTGTCAAGACTGGAACCCACATACGCCAGCCATATGCCAGCCAATCAAATATTACTAATAGCTACAATAATTGTAGTTTAAAAAACTGAAAAAAAACCGACTTCAAAACACGCAAGTCAATTTATTATTATGTACGCGGCTGGCTGTTTACTTTTCTATAGACATTAATATTGATTTACCTATTTTATTTTATTGAGCCAGTTATCCAGGCACGCACTGGAAGTCTATCGCACAACCGACTGACCTATCGCTACCATCAAAATATTACCCTTTTTCTTAGATAGTTGGGTAAAAATACGCGTTGAAGTATTGAAGTAACGCTAACACGTATTTTCTCTATACACATTGGATGAGAAGTAAGAAGGTTTTACTTTTCAAGCTTACTAAATACTTCATGATTGTAAACTTTTTAAAGAAGTCATTCTCCATCCGCTCGGGTTTTTTTTTTTTTTTTTCTTCTGTCATGATAGAGATTTGTCATTGAATGTCAAATATTTCGCCTTTGAAGATTAGAGAATGTGCAGATGTCCAAACCCCGTGAGGGACAAAAAGAAGAAGAAGAAGAATGTGCAGATGTCTATACGATAATAATCAACATTTGACACTTTTGCAAATAAATACGTGTCTGTGGAACTCTGCGATTCTATAATCTGACGCACTTCACTACTTCACTCAGAAATACAATGAAAATGTTTACATTTTTAGAAATTATTCAAAAAGTAATAAATCAATGTCTATAAAATAATTATGGGACCAACTTGGAAGCTTTTTCTATAGGTACGTCAATTCAAGAAACACAAACATTGTTTCACGAATGACGGAGTAATCGGTGAACAAACATACTAAAAAATAAACATACAGACCGAATTTATAACCTTCTTCTTTTTGAAAGTCGGTTAAAAAGTCCAAACAACACCCAATGACAGACGTTCCTGTTATATCAAAGAGTTGTCTAAATAACGGATATATATTACAGTAGGTAGATAGGACAGTTCGGCTGACGTCAAAGTGGCTGTTGTCATAGAGATGTCCTTTCGGATCCGCTGAGACGTGAATGTAGCCCGGGGTGAGGTCGCATCACCAGGGGACTAGTGGCCCGGATGGAGTATTGATATTGCTTCTTATAGAGTTGCTGAGCCGTACGCACTTGCCAGTTGTTAGGGGCTTATTGCGGAACATTGCTTAAGTGTAGTGCACTACAAATCTCTAGTGGTTATACTCTTTTGCAGTTTTTTTCAAGAGGATTTATCACATCTTGGCATTTTTCTTTTCTTTTTAATTCAAGATTGGCTTGAGTACCACTCACCTGACTATAGTTTTCAGGAAACAGGGAAGGCGGCAGGGAGTTTCATTCCTATACAATACGCATCAAGAATCTAGAAGTAACTGATTTAAAAGAAATTCAAGTACACCGATCTATTGTTGAAGACCCGTTCGGGAAGCATATCCAAATCATATTTTACTTATTAGCAAAGATTATCATACACATACACATTTATTGTATACAACTGAAAGTCACTGTTTTTAGGGTTCCGTACCTCAAAAGAAAAATTATAGGATCTTATAGGATCACTTTGTTGTCCGTCTGTCTGTCTGTCCGAGTGTCAAGGCCTTTATCTCGAGAACGATCTCGTGAAAGGTATCGTGTTAAAATTAAAACCATATACGCAGATCCATAGTCTCTTGATGTAGAAAGAAAAATAAAATTTCTCAGTTTTCGTAAAAAAAAGTTACAGCCGAATATGTCGTAAAAACGCACATTTCGACACTCACAAGGGAATCAAAACCTATGGGGTACTTCCCGTTGACCTAGTACTATGAAATTTGGCAAGAAGCATTGTGTTAGAGTACACATATTTCGGAAAAAGTCCGAAAACTGGTCATTTTTAATTAAATCACAAAAAAAATGTGTCTTTATACAAGGAATGAGGGTCCAAATTTTAAAGTTCTTTATCCGTATCATGTGGGGTATCATATGAAAGAGCTTCATTAGCATAAGTTAAAACAGGTTTATAAATATATTTTTACGATGTATATTTTTCGGTTTATGAAGGAAAAAATTTAAAAAAAAAAATGATTTCCCCCTTTTATCTACTAGTTTGTACGGAACCCTCGGTGAGCAAGTCTGACTCGCACTTGTCCGGTTTTATTTCATTTACCCCTGAATATTATTCGATTTCGACAAGCTGTTATTACTATAATAGTAATTATTGCGCAAATAAATGTAACAATGAGTTAGCTGTATAAAATGAAACGATGGTCAGATATTAAATAAAACGTTTAAACGGTCGGCTTACCGTTTTATGATGCGGCTCGTGTCCAGCTCATTAGTGGTGCACATGCGATGGCCGACTCGGTGGTGCAGAGTATAAGAGGTAGCGGGAGCGGTGACAAGCCGTTACGTGATAATGAAACGGAATAGTTTGGTGCTCCTCCTATTCTATTATAAGAACATCTGGGTTGTGGAATATTCGAAGTGGGTGTTTGTTCCCAGTGAGTAAATTTTATTGTTCACGGGTAAAAACTAGGTATTTTTAAATATAATTTAAATAGGTTTCTACAGGCTTTCTTATTTTCTAATAACCAAGGGAATCACGCTCGAAAGAAATACTAATATAAGATAATAATTCTTTTAGTAATCATAATTTTTTTAATTTAAGCAACAATTCACACACGTCCGGCAAGACTAGCTACAGCTATATGCGACAGAAAATCTCATACGAATGGCAGAACAGTGTTTTTTATGTTATATAGATCTACTATTGACCACCAACTCGTTTGACCTTTAAAAGTATTTGATGTTACGAGTACGTGAAGCAAATTTTGTCTATTTATTTACCCTCAGTACAAAATTAAATTAAACATTAAAGTTACAAAATTAAGTAAATGGTGCTCTTAAGTAAGTGGCCAACATTTCAAATCACTATATTCTTATAGTATCTTTTACTTAGGTATGTAATTTCAAATCGCTACCGCTGTATGTTTGAGCCAGCAGCAGAAAATAGATGCGGTATGATTGTGGGATGCGGCGTCATCACGAGCGGCTGACGACGTGACGTCATCAGTCGGCGGCGACGCGCGTGACGTCATTAAATAGGCTTCATTGAACAATTTGAACGATTGAACATGAATAGTGGAATGCGTTTCCCAGAACTTTGAGGAAATCTAACTTAAATTTATGTTACCTAAGCACACCTAACTTTGGACATGTTTATTGCGACAGGTTTTGTAACAGAACTTAACAATAGTACTTAGTAGGTATATCGCCTGCCTTATCTTTTTTTTATAAGCCTTTTAAAAATACCGATTTTGTAAATATTATCGTTTGTTTGAATTGTCAACCTTTCAATTCAAATTAGCAAACTTTCATGATTTTATATTATACACGTTTTCAAGTTTGCATCTAACTTAAAAAGGTAACAGTATGTATTTTTTGTAATTTTACAAAAAAAATATGGAAATATTCTGTTAGAATGGTCAACCCTACGAACATAGTAATGTTTGCACGCAAACCGACCGAAAGCTAAAATGTGAGTTTTCCAAAAAATAAACTGTGAACAATCCGCGTTTGAATTTTTGAATTTCGCATGCACATTCCGCGTGAGCGTTGAGTTCGTTAAGGTTTTAATCTATTCTTTTTAATTGTATTTCGTGTCTTTGTGCCAGTGACATACGTTACTATAGTTAGTGTTTTTCTGATGGTCTTGGTAGTGTTTTAAGCCGTTATGTTACATAACGAAAAATTAAAACACAGTCGGGTCTTAGATGATGCACGCAGCAGCGGTGCAACTTGTGTCTTAAAAAAACATTATACGACTTTAAATAAGAATTAAAATAAAACATTTGAGCTGTGAAATTATTTTATTGAAGCCGCTACCAAAGCAGACACGTATAACTTAAAGAAATGTCGATTGAGAACCCTTTAGTAAAAATCTGGTCACGGCAAAGGCATAATTTTATGTATGTATATAAACACTTACTCTTAAATAACTTATGTCAAGTATACATTTCACAGTAGAGAAACTGTACATTAATCATTCCAGCTGCAGTTGACATTATCTCCAAAACACCGCGAAATAGGACGCTACAGAGTACAGCTACAGCTACAGCTGGCTGTGTTTCTGCTAAACTCTGCTTACACGGTTATTATCCCAAAATGCAACCATGTTAGTAAGAACAAGACTATATGCTCGTAATATTAGTGTTTATGCTAGTTTGTGTTTAAAGTGGAATTATTATGGAACTAGCTACGATACGCTGTTTTAGTTTGCAAAATTGTTTCTTTGTACTTGAAGTTATATTAGAACGATCATGTCTTTAGTACTACTGATTGTTTTCACCAGTCAGAAATATGATGGTAATACTCTTTTACTCCAACCTAGGAAATCCAGCCACAAAATGGACAGATGACCTCATATAAGTGGCAGGAAGATGTTGGATGAAAGCCACTTCCATCAGGTATTTTTGGAATTCTATCGCTTATGCCCAGCAGTGGACTTCCTGTGGAAAAGATGATGATAATTACTTAATGTCGGTAAGACCAGTGCCTTGCCATATAAGTAAATTGGATTGTACCTACTTTAGAAGCCTGGCGTATCAAAAGTGTATATATATTGTACATAATTGAAATAAAATTAATTGAACTGACTCTTTTGTAGTCTGCCTTACAAAATAGCAAACTTCTAGTTATTTGACCTCCAAGCCACCTACTATGTGCAATCAACTGTTCCGGTTTGAAAAACATATCAAATTTTTCGTTTATATGTAGTAGAAAAAACATTGTCTCACGATCTATTTGAAAACCTAAGCAACAAATAAAATCTCAATTTCTATCCTTATTCCGTCCAAGCTTGCGTTTGCAACAACTTCGCTTGCATTGCTTCGCTGCGAGGCGACAGTTTTGACGAATAATATAACACTTTGCATTCCGAGCGGCCATTATTAAAGTCAAAATTGCAGTAGTTATGAGGACGTCGTCGGCAAATCCGCGCGAGATGTATTGCACGGTTCGTTGGGCAGCGATGCAAGTTATTCCGGGTTTTCGGTCCTTGCGTTTGTGGATGAATTTTTTGATTTTGCTGCCAGGACTTCAGAATAATAATTATGCTTAAGGTTTGTTTGTTAGCAAACTATAACTTTATTATACTAGTAGTTCTACGAATAGTAGACCTCGCGACAGAGTTTATTTGCTGCTCACCTTGTAATAATTGTCTACTTTATCTATGTACCAAATATCATTAAAATCGGTTGGTAAGTAACGCCGCTATAAACTTCCCCCCTTTTTATGGGAACCACCCCTCTTATCAAAAATCGCCAACGACAAAAAAAAAACCAAGAACCTATACACCAAGTTTCATCAAAATTGGTTCAAAATTACGCCCTGTACGCGAGTACGAAGATACAAACAATTCACAAACAAACTGATAGACGAAAGAAAATTTGGCCAGTTGATGCCTCTGCATCAACGCTTCGCTGCAGCATCCGTCTTTTTTTAGTTTCAGTTCAATTGATTCGACGCCTGTTGGTACTTTGCAAAATATTTAATACTAGCAACATCCTACAGTTTTACCCGCGATTGAGAAATCATTGCTTATACATTACAAATATAACTATATGCCTTTCAAATTTTACATCTCTACGACTAGCAGTTTGCACTGTGCGTTGATTGTATATGTTATATAATGGCTGACTTATAAAAACTTTAAATTTGATATAAGTACTTAAATTAAAAAATAAATAGGTTTTAAAATTAGAAAACCTGTAAACTATATACCTCTACACCACCAAAAACAACAAGCTGAGCACATGTACTGGCAACATCATTTAGTACCGTTAATAATCTCCCGCCGCCACCACCGTCCCGCGACAGCCGAGGACCGATAACCGAATCGAAATGAATAACGGTTAACTCGCTAATATTTGATTTAGCTCCTGTACATAGATGTCGCGATACCGGTTATTGCGACGCCCGATGTTAATTTACTGCTCTGTATGATTTATTTGGGTCTTTTAGCTTGGTTAGGTGGTATTTGGTTTTAAAAATGTTGATTTAATGTTGTGATCCGAGTTTAATTTTAAAGTTTTATACATACAATGTCCCCCTTGGATATGCAAAACGACGTATGTCATGCAGTGACTTGTGTCCAGCAGTGGATTTCCTGTGGTCCATGTAAATTTTTGGACTTTTTGTGGCTGAAATGATGTTGATGATGATGATTGACATTATGATTGTGAGAAATATTACGAAAAGTCCATCGAAAAATAATATTCGAATTAACATGACCATCATTACGATTCAGTTCCATATATATCTATTGTTTAGCTGATTATGTCTGCGTATATATGTTGCATTAGACAAATAGATAATCTAAACGACTTGATCAGAGTTTAATTTCTTAAAATAATTCTAGTTCTGATTCCCTTGAATCTGTATAATGTCATACAATTGTGAATTTTCATAACAGGCGGCGGTGGATCGCGGGGGCCTACTATCAAATCTCGAATGTGGCTTCGTACATTAATTAGCCGGTTGTTTGGCTTCTCGAACACGCCCACCGCGCTGCCGCCACGACCTCGTGATTAACGATCGAGATGGTAACCCATCGCTTGCCGGTGGGAAGACAAATGGAATTTAATGGAATTCAATGCAAATGGCAGCTGAGTACTTTGGGTGGTAGATGTGCCGCTTTACTATTTTTTACCGAAACTAAAAAAAGATGTTATCAATTTGGTTGTAATTTTTTGAAATGTTTGTTTGTTTTATAATTCCGTCATTTATAAACTGATTTGAAAAAAAAAAACAATTGGAAGATTATAATAGTTTTAGATTGGTCCCATACAAATTTCATCAAAGTCGGTCTAGTAGTTTGGTTTTCAAAACAAAATAATTGAAAAATATATCATCTATGTTCACGAAGTGGCATATAGGTATTTTAAAGTAGTTTGTTTTCGTTTTTAAGTTATAATAATCATATCGTAAATCGCTATTGAGTGTACGTTTTTTGTGAGAAAGTATGCATAAAATTGGAGTAAAAGATTATAAATATGCGCATTACAGTAATGCGCATTCTTTAGTATAAATTCTAGTAAAATTACTTGTTCATTACGAAAAAGTTTGTTGAAAGTTACTAAATAAACGTTTTATTTTTATTTTGCAATAGTTAAATTATTATTATTACAAAAAATATAGCAAATGACATTCAGAAAGTGAAAGCAAATCTAACGACACCTCGTACATAAAAATCGGTCAAACTATTTAGGTTGTAGGCTGTTATATAGAAACATACATACATACACTCGAAAAACATAACCCTCCTTCGTACGCAGTCGCTTAAAATGAAAGTATGCACTTATATATTTACTTTATTTATTTATTTATATAATCAGAGATTTTAAAAAAATTGCATTTTATGTTGTTCACTAGGTGGCGCTTCGATCGTCAAGTCAAACAACTTGTGTTGACTGCGTTCGTAACCGTATATTACAATACTTTGTCAAATGTATTTTTTATTTTATATTCGATCATTAGGGTGCCAAATGGGCTTAGACAGCCCCGGCTAGTCACTGCGACCTTTCCAGATCTATTGTGACAACCCCTATTACTTACAGCACCTCTCCAAGTCCAATGCTGAGCATGTAGTCAGTGATGGCCTTGGGGAGGAGGTTTTTATCTCATCGGGTGAGATTATGTGACCTCCAAGGTGCCGGCTTCTGCTATGGTGCAGAGGCTCACACTCGCACAGGACATGTATGGGCGTTTCGTCCTTTATGCAACAGAACCTGCAAGTGGTGTGTTCACCTAGGCCCATAGTGTTTAGGTGTTTGTTAAGCTTGCAGTGTCCACTAAGGGCTAACCAGGACTCTTAGTCTGGTCCTGCTTAGCCGTAGCGCTTCCCTGGAAAATTTCGCAGTGAAGCAGTGAAAATTTCGCAATTTCACACAAATTGCTTATAACAATTTAGAGTGTTTCAGGCCAGGGTTACCTTTCCAAAGCTTCATTGCCTGGTCGTGTCCCCAGGCCTTTAAGGCACTATATGCGCCGCTTATGGGTATTCCACAGAAGGGTTCGCGTCCGATCGGTGGATTTTCCGCACCAGCTCTTGCCAATTCGTCAGCAGTCTCGTTGCCGCTGATTCCGCAGTGCCCAGGAACCCATGCTAATGTTACCGAGTTGGTAGAGCCTAGGTTGTTTAGTAACTGGGCACTCTAAAGTGAGTTTTGAGTCAATTGTATCCGACACCAAGGCTTTTAATGAGGCCTGGCTGTCGGAGAGGATAACTATCCTTTTGTCTTTGTATGACCTGAGCAGGTTTTCATGTACGTATCTTATGATAGCGTACATTTCGGCCTGGAAGACGGTGGCGTATTGTCCTAGGTGAACCGTAAGGTTGGCCTTAGGATCACCGCCGAATATCCCTGCGCCTGCTCTGCCATCTTTCCTGGAACCATCTGTATACCAGATTATGTCACCGGACTTTAACTTTTTAGGCGTGTCGTCCTTCCAAGTCGTCCTGTCAGGTAGGTGTACCTTAAATAGTGCTTTGAAGTTTATTATGCCCGTCATGGTATCTAAGGGCATAGCCATGATGGGGTTTTCGATGAGGTCTTCGTCAAATGTATAAATCGAACGCATTATATGATAATAAAATGATAAAAACTACAAGATAATTTTTACAGATAGAAGTTTGTAGTAACATATTTTTTTATCATTATATTACTAGAAAATTAAATACATACAAAATTATACTATAACTTTTAGAACGCACTTTGCATAGATTTTACACTGGTACTATAGATAGATGGCAATTTTCAATTTTTTAAAAGCCTTCATTGAATTCGCTATTCTGAACGATTTTATGGATGGCTAAACGATCTAAAACGAGACCACTTTCTCTCGTAAAAATACAATTCAAAATCATTCACTTCACCTGTCAAATTAGCGTTTATGCGAATTCGAAATCCATTTTTGACGACAGCTTCCCAGATACCGGTAGTGCAGCCCGCCGTTGAATAATGGAGGATGGATCCATACATTCATAATTCAAATTCCCCATCGCAGCCGCGGGCAAAGGGATTTTACAATCGATGGAAAAACGATGGAAAGATTTTTTTGTTTTACGAATTAGCTAGGTGACGCTCTTTTACATTTTCATTACTTCATCAACTCGGTGACTGATGATTTGTTTTATTTAAAAGTAGGAGGTTAACAATTCGGCTGTTTTTTTAACCGACTTTAAAAAGAAAGAGGTTATTAATTCGGTCAGTATGTTTTTTATGTTTGTTCACCGATCACTCAGCCAATTGTGCATTGATTTTTATAATACTTTTTTTTATTTAGTAGGATAGATAGATAGATAGATAGATAGATACTTCAGAGGTGGTTCCATGTAAATTTTATCAAAATCAATGCAGTACTTTGGTTTTAATAACAAAATAACTGGTAAAATATCATTCAAGTGCCTGTAGAAAAGTGAACAGGAAGTCGCGTATGTGTTGTATTGCGTATTTTGAAGTCGTTTTATTTTCAGTTTTTTTAAATATAAATATATTATTTGTGTTTGTTACCGTTTAACTATTTTACCGTTTATTTACACTTATTTTCATTATTTACTAAGTTCACCTACATTATGTACGTATCCATATGAAAATCAAATCCACAGAAAAATAGGTAAGGCCGCCTAATACTTTTATATATACTTTAAAGACATATTACAACCGAACAACATTACCCTCTTTCTTGTACAATTGGGTAAGAATTCAAACATATTAGTTGGTAACGTGTTAAATCCAACCAATACACGTACAGGGTTAACCTCCCATCACATCAGCTTTCGACCTGCAACCGTGGGCCAACTCGATAATAAATAAGACACAATTTTCGCGTGACAAAACGCAATGGGGCGCGAAATCAGCGGGGCCCTATCGAATCACCTCAGGTACAAATTGTAACTATGTTTGACGAGTGAACGGGGCCCCCTCTGGCGCACTGATGGCGAAAATTAATTTTGGACAATTTTTTGATGTTTATTACGTGGTACGAGAAGATTCCGGAGGGTAATATGTTATAAACGGCCATTCGATTGTGTGTCTGGGTTGTTTCAAATTTAGACATAGTCCCTGAGTAGACATCTTATTATCTTTTTACAGCGCAAAATTTTTACTCGACTCCTATTTTACAACCAATCTTGACGAAATTTTGTAAGTATACGAGTTTTACAATTTGACAGATTTTTTTATATGCACTTTTATAGGACGGGGATTTTTATTACGGCGTCATTTTCGGACTGTTATTAGATAAATTATAGATTTCGGATTGTTGTTAATATTTATCAGAAACATTTGCTACTCAATTCTAAGAATTTTAAATGTTAGCAAAATCGCCAAGACAAATTGTCAAGACAAAAACATAAAAAAATGTGCTGACGAGGCCTACCGTTCTTGGAACTATTGGTTATCTTGAGGACTTGATCAACTTTTAATATGCAAAAGAAAATTAAATTAAACTTGATAAAGTACAATTTTTTTTTTATAAATAAATAAATATTAGTGGAAAATTTACACAACACCATCTAGCCTAAACTAAATAAAGCTTGTACTATAGAAACTCAAATACATATATATATTTTTTTTGTAAAAACATACTTACATACAGACAGAACAAACATACATGCTCATCACACAAATGTTTGCCCTGGGAGGGGATCGAACCCACTCTCAGGAGGCAGTCGTACTACCACTGAGCTATGAGGCCTTCCAAAGCAGACAAACAAACAGATAAACATTTAAATAATTAAATTACTCACAAAAAACTGAATGTTTTGCAGTTGCTAATATATGTAAGAATAAAAGCTGAAGCAACCTACTTCAAATGCGCAAATTCGTTTATTTGGATGTCATTTTTCCAGTTATTTGTTATAAAAACCAAAGTATTGAGACAATTTTGATACAATTTATATGGGACCACCTTTGTTTGAAGTTTTACCGTTTACCTTTCAAACAAAAGAAAACATCAACATCAAGTACTAATACCTAATTGATGAAGTAATCTCGTAACAAACATACAGTAGAATTGAGAACATCTTTTTTTTGGAAGTCGTTTAAAAAGCGTTAAAATATGAGCGCAGATAAAAATAATCGTCCAAGTGCGAGTCGGACTCGCGCACGAAGGGTTCCGTACTATCATCTATAATACTACAAAGTTTAGTTCTGTTTATAAAATAACGAGAAATCAACGAAATTCCAAGTAGTAAATTGCAAACTTATAGGTAGGTTTTCGATACACATCCGGGCAGCATGTCGATGGCTCGCTCCGTGATGTTACCTCCCCCGCTACCCGCCCGTAGCCCGTCGGCCGTTGCTTCCGCAACCGCCTCGCGCTCGCGCCACCACCACACCGCGGCGCGGCGCTCGCACCGCGTTTAGATGCACGGATTATTTTCATTTTGTGAGTTTTTATGTATTAAATTAGGTATTAATTTTTATAGTTAATATATTTCTAAATATTTACTTACAAATAATCAAGTTTCTACCTGTTAATTCAGATCGAGTAAAAATTGCTTAAAAATTACGTTTGTTATATGGGAGCCCCCCTTTAATATTTACTTTATTGTTATTTAATTATTTATTTTGAAAGGTAATATACAAGTAAATATTCTGTGAAAATTTGAAGTGTCTACCTGTTACCGTTTTTAATATTGAGCAAAAAAATACGAAAAAAACACGTTTATTGTATGGGGACCCTTAATTTTTTTTTTTTTAATTTTTAGAATTTGTTGTTATAGCGGCAACGGAAATACATCATTTGTGAAAATTTCAGCTTTCTAGCTATCACGGTTTATGAGATACAGCCTGGAGACAGACAGACAGACAGACCGACAGACAGCGAAGTCTTAGTAATAGGGTCCCGTTTTTACCCTTTGGGTACGGAACCCTAAAAATAGTTTTCTTTTCAAAAAGTTTCCAATTGTTTCTAAATTAGTTGCAATTGTGAATGAATGAAATTATTAAATTGTTTGCATTAAGTTCGCATGTAAAATCACCGCCAATAGTCACGTAATAAGTTTTATTATGAAACTATTAAACACGTTATAAACACCGAATAAAGCTCCATTCACCATTAACTCATAAACACAAAATAACCTTTGTTCATACGAACCCATAATTTTCAGGGCGGCATTATCTTCATTACAATTATATTACCATTATATTACCGTTATATTACCTCTGCGACAATAACGAACTCGAAGTGTTAAGTTTAACCCATCGAAAACTATTTTACGATTATAATTCCTTTTAACAGGTCACGAATTTGACGGTAATATAACTTGGCGTAACTTGGCGCAACTTGGAGCCCGCGTAAATAGTGTCAGAATACCCTTCAAAGTAAAATAATTAGGCAAGTTGTGTTTGGCGTGTCGCGTTGCCACGGCAGGCCTCACGGTAACAAGTTAATTTATGTTGAGACTGTGCAAACGTTTGAGATACGCTGTTTGTCAACCACCCTGTATATGTTAATAGCATGCTAGAAATAGAAACGGCAATATTGACTTTTAGGATTCAGTACTTCAAAGAAAGATACTAACTTAAGTCCGATCTTGTGTAGAGTACTGCTGTTTTTTGATGGAACTGCCAGATATCATCTGGAAGACTTAGGGTTATGAGGTACATCGGTGATGATAAACTATATTTTTTATGTTAGATCTATGATTGACCAACGACTCGCCTGATGTTAAGCGACGGTGTGGCCGAGGATGGAGTTTATCGATCTATAAGATATCTATTCACTCTATCTTTAAAGATTCCAAGATAAGTAGCTCTCAAGAAACAGAGATGGCGGCAAAGAATTACATTTCAGTGCAGTAAGCATCAAGAACTTAAGACAGATTTCGCTGTGTACGGATTTTTGACATTTCAATGAGTTATAGGTGGTAGCATGTTGACTTTCTGCTAGTCCTGTAGTGAAATGGGAAGGTGGAATTAGGCCGTAAACTGCGGTACTCCATATACTATCGGACCAGTGCCTAATAAAAGTGTAGCAGCTGTCCCGGTGAGAACTAGTTGCCAAGAAACTATTTAGCCTCGAACATCACGATCGTAAAATAGCATCTCTGTCTATATTCTATATTATAGACTAGGCTTTATTATATACTAATTGAAATGAATATAGAATCTATAGGATTAATTGCGGCGAGAATGCTCAAGAGCTCCACGACCTTATTCCACCCTCCCCATTCCAATGGAAGACTAGTAGAAAGACGGCACGCCTACCAACCATGTCATTGAAATAGCGAAAATCCATAGTCAACGATTTAGGTCCAAGTTCTTGATGCGTACTGCATAGACTGCAACTATTCGTCTTCAGATTTCTGCACAAAGGCATAAGTACTTACTCTGCCACCTGGTACAGTTCTACTCAGAAAATCAAAAGCATTAGTGCGGCTGACGGTGAAAATATGTTACCTACTACACGTTATAAAGTACATGAAACTACAGTATTGCTATTAACCTAGATATCTATTTACAGAGTCCTTTGTGTATATAAATAAGATGACGAAGTCTCAACTCAACAATTGTGAAAACCACAAGAATACAGCTATCTCTGGAAGTGGCTCAGCATTAGAAGCGACTATTTCGAGGCAGGCTGCCACAGGTGCGTGGGCGACTAAACCAATGACCCACGAAATCAGGCCTAACCTCAGGATTAAATTCTGTGACGGTCGATGGCCTGTGGTGTAAGGTATAAACAATGCTCACTCTGATTTCAGTCTGTTTCTCTCCCCTCGTTTTGTTTTCATAATTTGACAAATAGGAATAACATGACCACTTGGTTCCACTGTCGCTAAAGTTGAAGATTAGCGTAGGGGCCTTACCGAAAAACGTTACTTTACTTTAAGCAATACTTAACATATTTTGTCAACTTTTCGCTGCCAGATATAACACATACGGAAAGAAGACAGATAATTTAAGATGTTGGATAAAGATAAGTAACGTTTTTCGGTAAGGCCCTAGATATTATATCTTGTTCTCGTTTGCCCCTGAAAACAGTAAAGGACTGGTAGTAAATAAATTAGCTCAGTCTGTCCAAATATTAATGATAGGATTATCACATGTTGTGAACATTTCATTCTTGTATGCTGCCATCGAAGGCACAATAGGGAATAAGATATCGTGAATTGTAAAAAATATTACTTGAGTGTAGACAGGGGTATTTATTGCAACTTTATTTCTACGTAGCTAGTTAGAAATAAAATTGAAGGTAGATCGTACTATACCGCCCTTAAATGCTTTACCTGATTTTCATTACCTTAAGCCTCGATGACATTGGGCTAGTTTACGAGCTGCTAGTCGGCGAGTTTAAAAGCTAGCGAGTGAGAGAGTGCGAGTGTCGATGACACAATCAAAAGCAGATTTTAAAAAAGCTCAATGACACGGAGCGCACGGAGCGAGTTTACAAGCTGGCTTGTAGCTTGTAAACTAGCCCAGTGTCATCGAGGCTTTAATAATTTAATCGAGTGGTGAGTAACTTGGTTAATATAACTGTTTACTGTGGCTATCAAACTTCAATAATTTTGGTGTTGCAAATTCATAGTGAGTCACTCACCATTCGACTAATTTACTAACACAATGCAAGCAAAGCATAATCTTGAATATAGTCTTGAATCTAAATAAAACACAACACATGTTTTAAAAAGGAACAACAATACAATCTTGCTACAATCAAGCTACAATCTTGGAATTTTTAAGGCTAGAGTGAATAGATATCTTCTAGATCGACGAGCTCCATCCTCGGCCACACCGTCGCTTAACATGAGGTGAGTTGATGGTCAATCGTAGATCTATCTTGTATAAAAAACGGACAAGTGCGAGTCAGACTCGCCCATCGAGGGTTCCGTACAAACTAAATAAAAGGGGAAAATGATATTTTTTTTAAATATTTTCCTTCATAAACCGAAAAATATACATCGTAAAAATATTTTTAAACCTGTGTTAGCTTATGCTAATGAAGTTCTTTCGTAATATGATAACCCACATTATACGGTTAATTCACTTTAAAATAGGGCTCTCATTCCTTGCATAGACACTATTTTTTTGTGATTAAATTAAAAATGTCCAGTTTTCAGATTTTTTCATCTAGGTGTTACTCTATCTAACACAATGCTTCTTGCCAAATTTCAGAGTTCTAGGTCAACGGGAAGTACCCCATAGGTTTTGATTCCTCTGTGAGTGTCGAAATGTGCGTTTTTACGACATATTCGGCTGCAACTTTTTTTACGAAAACTGAGAAATTTTATTTTTCTTTTTGCAGCAAGAGACTATGGATTTGCGTATATGGTTTTAATTTCAACTCGATACCTTCACGCGTTCCCGAGATTAAGGTCTTGACACCCGGACAGACGGACAGACAGATAGACGGACAACAAAGTGATCCTATAAGGGTTCCGTTTTTTTCCTTTTGAGGTACGGAACCCTAAAAAACGTAAAAAAAAAACCTCAATAGCTACAGAGGCATGTGAGCAGGTGATATACTACGAGAAAGTAAGTTTAATCAGAGTCGTAGGTATCGCTAACGCTTGTTACTTGCACCGATCAGGAACTTAACTGCGGTAGCAATGGTATTACAGAGTTGGCGCTGGTGTTTAGTCGTTCTCATACATAAAATAGTTGACATTTTGGAGGACCACGCCGGATTACCTTTCTACTTCTGTTTGTTCACTACTATGATTTGAGAATTAGAGATCTGTGTGGAAATTTTAACTATTATTTATTTAGTACGCGACTGGTTGGGAATGGACTAGGTCGTACCTAATATTATGTATACGACTTATCCAAATGGACGAATTGTCCAGAAGTTCAATGTAATGTCAAAGTAATACTTAAAAAATATTTTCACATCATTAAAAATAAATACATTAAATTAAAAGAAAAATCAACTCTGTTTTAATTTCAGGGTTATTTTAAAGTTTACCTTTCAAGGATTCAGATCAGTATGTTTTAAGTGTATAGTTGAAGCCATGGAGAAGAATATTGGCTACATTTAATCCACATGATTTGACCACAGCTCACTTACGGCCTTAGCGAAAAACGTTACTTAACTTTAACCATCGTCTTAAATTCTCTATCTTCTTTCCGTAAGTGACATTACCAGTGAGCGAGAAGTTGACAAAATATGTTAAGCATAGCTTAAAGTTAAGTAACGTTTTTCGGTAAGGCCCTTAATGTTTAAGATTGTAATTAAAGAACAACAAATGTCTAATCCCCCTACAAGTAAAAAAGGGATGATTTTTTTCTCGTCTATCCCATCGTGGGGGTATCGTTAAAAAAAATTGGGAGTGTGTGAAAACCATTTTTCAATTTAGTTAAAAGTTAAAAGTTTGCGAAATATTAAGCGTAATAGGTATAAATATTAAGCGTGAAGTGATAATTTTTGTTAAAGTCACGTGTCGGGAGGGAGGGACACTTTACTCTAACAAATTCTATTCGAGGTAGGGAAGGAGGCCATGAGCCTCCCTGTCACTGTGACTCTTGCGGATCTATTGTAAGTAAAACTCTAACAAATACACTATCAGCTAAACGGTTGACTTTGGAGATATGGAAAAATTCATGCTAGTAGAATGCTATGATGAAATTAAAAGAAAAACTATCACAGCTAAGAAGATTTTACAAATTATCGAGTTATGGTCAATCAACTTAAAATAATTACTTTGACACGTCAAAAATAAATTATAACAATTACATTACAATTGTTTTATTTAACATTAATTATAACAATGAAATAGTCGATATCGTTGACAAACATCTTAATTGGAAACTGCATATCGATACATTGTGTAAGAAACTTGATCGATATGTATTTGCTCTGAAAAACATTAGGCATACTGTGTCTATGGAGGCTGCATTAGTAGCAAATCATGGCCATGTGTCATCTCTGCTTGGTTATGGCTTGATAATGTGGGGAAACTCTGTCGACACAAGTAGAGTATTCAAGATACAAAAGCGTTGTGTGAGGGTTATAAACAAAGCTTGGTTTTTGGACAGCTGCAGACCACTCTTCAAAGCATGCAATATACTCCCTTTACCGTGTATGTACATTAGAGCCATTTGTATTTTCACCAAAGAACATCTATATTATTTTAGGAAACGCAATGAAGTTATCCCACGTTAGAAAAGAGCTAAGTTCAATTATATTATATCAACCTACTGCCCGAAAAGATATCTACAAAAGAAACGCTTATAACATCTGTATACAAATATATAACACTGTACCTAATGATATTACAATTTTAAATGGAAATAGATTTCAAAAATGTTTGACGGAATGACTTCTTAGCCATTGTTTTTATAGTGTTAAGGAATATTTTGATTATACAAATACCTACAGATAACAGACTTAATTCTCATAGTACAATATAATTAAATAAAATATTTGCACGTCTGCTTGCAGACTGAATACAATGTCTTAAAATAATAATAAGAACTCTGTATAATTATGTATTCTAGTAAATAAATGACTTGATTTGATTTGATTTGATTTAATAAATATTTCATTTAAATTAACATAACTCATATGTTCGTAGTATCAAACAAGATACCCTATTTTAAGGTCACATACATTATGATATGTAACTACGGAATCCTACATTGCTCGTGGCACTACACGCTCTTAGCCATTTATTTGATAAACCCAAGTATATTTCGTTGGTATCTCATCAATGAAGGTAGTTGGTCAATTGAAACAACAATCACTAAACATTGAATTACTGTGAAAAAAATTAGGAACGGACGTATGTTCATCATAGCAGAAACCATTCTCGTAACAATTAGTGTTGATGTCAGAATGCACCTAGGTATGTTATAACAGAAACCATTCTCGTAACAATTAGTGTTGATGTCAGAATGCACCTAGGTATGTTATAACAGAATGCACCTAGGTATGTTATAACAGAAACCATTCTCGTAACAATTAGTGTTGATGTCAGAATGCACCTAGGTATGTTATAACAGAATGCACCTAGGTATGTTATAACAGAAACCATTCTCGTAACAATTAGTGTTGATGTCAGAATGCACCTAGGTATGTTATAACAGAATGCACCTAGGTATGTTATAACAGAAACCATTCTCGTAACAATTAGTGTTGATGTCAGAATGCACCTAGGTATGTTATAACAGAAACCATTCTCGTAACAATTAGTGTTGATGTCAGAATGCACCTAGGTACTTATGTTATAACAGAATTTTACGAAATGTTATTTCGTTTCTGCTGTATTTAAGTACTTTGTGGCAGACGCTTAAAATAAAATGATTTATGAGCCAGTGTTTCATTATTGGATGAGGGTAATGGCAAAATAATCTTTTTCGGTTATAATTTACAGCGCCCATTGTTTACTATTTAATTAAAATGAATGGCAGCCCCAAAATATTAAAAGGCGTAATTATAGAATTGTTTTATGTCATTAATGTGTTTGAAAAGTGAAGCTAATTGTATTCATAATTATATTGTATGTTTATGGAATTGTAAATGTAATATTTAGATGTACGTAAGTAATAATTAATAATATTTATGTATATCTATTTCTATGTTTATAGCGTACACCTGCATATCTATGACAGACGTGGAAAGCAAATGAGCGGCATGCCTATGGAAGTTATGGAAGGGTGTTATGGGTTCAAAGATGATTCGAGTTGGTGATTTACCAGCATATATTATAATAACAGTACAATAACAGAATTTGGACATTTCTATTATTACTTTTGAGACAAACTAGGTCTGCGTGTGACTACAATCTCACCTGATGGGAAGCGACGATGAAGTTGAAGATGTAGTACGCCTGTCTTATTTTTTTGAGCTTATTCAATTTCTGTGATTACTTTCTGTATTTTACAAAAATACAATCCGCTTCATTTCATTAGTAAGTATTTTGGTTTTATTTTAAAAACATCACTTGCTTATAAAGCTTTCAGAAAATAAAATACCGTTTTCATCAATCGTACAGGCTCGACAATATCCCAAGAAAATAATTCCCCCGAATATGGGGGAAAAGCAGCTCACTTCCCCGACCGGTGATAACATTTCGTGTCGTGTTTTATTTATTATTTCCTCGTAACCGAGTAGGGGCAAATCCACTTGAGTTTCGGCTGTTATATATATTTTTTGGGGCAACACCCAGGAAGGGAATAACTCTTGCTCGGGCACAGATGAATTACGTCGTATACTGAACCGACGGTTTTAAGCCACGGAGTAACGAGGGGTAACGGGGCACCTCCTGTAACCGGGTGAGGGGTAAAGGGGCTAAGTATATGAGAAAAACTTGAATATGTAATTTATTATGCTCCCGTGCTTTTTACTTTGGGCGAATGCGTTGCGACTTTAATTTAGGTGATTTTTTTATGAATTTTACTTTTTGTGATTTCGTGGAAAATATTCGTATTCCACGAGTTTTATTAAGGAATGCAGTTATAAAAAGATATGAAATGTAGAGGCGAAAATGTCTACACCTTGTCATAATAGAATAATAATAAATACTAGAATAATATAAATATACCTAAATAATAATAAGAGCGCTACTGTCGTAAATTATTTAAATAAAATTTTCATTTTGGAATAGTAATTACGTAAAATATCAACAATTATTAGTATTCTCGCTATTGCTTAAATATAAATTTTGTTTCAGTACAACAGCCAGAAATTATCTCCAGAATTAATTATTCATCTGAAAACGATCGGTCACACGTCAGGTGAGTTGGCGTTCAAGAACAAGTCTTATCTACAAAGAAGAAAATATTTAGCTAAATCTGTGCTAAAAACTTAAGAAGGCAGCACGATAATTAAGAGATCCCTACTTCTGTTAAACTTCAAAGTGTAGGTCACGTCTCAAAACCTAATTGCAAAAAAAAATTACAAAAACGATTAATCCGATAAAACCTTAGTTTATTCAGTCTCCAAAAAGAAGCTCATTTTCTCAACGCTCATTATTTTAATAGAATCACTAAAGAGCAAAGACGCTAAAGCAAGTTCCACAAAATAATCTTCACACGTTAAATCCCGGGAACATTATTCCCGGGAATAAAAGCGTGTTTTCTCTGAATAAATTCTTGCATTCTAAGCAAAATATAATCTACGGCTTGTTAAAGATAAGGGGTGGCATTAATTTGAATCCATCTCATTAGGAGCGGCGGCCCACTTGATCCGCATACATTACGGATGCTGACAGCCAGAAATACTTTATTGTGCTTCACTTTTTGCTTGCGATTTTGGCTGAGTCATCCCGGGTAAGTTAGGATGGATGAGAAGGAACCTCTGGGAACTAGCAGCGTCACTCTGCCAGTGTTGGAACAGAGTGTATTCCACAAAATTAAGGTTTCTCTGTGGTTCGGTTCGGTTTCTTCTTTTTACCTGACAGCGTAAGTTGGGTTGTTTTTGGAGTATATGAATGTATGTATGTAAGGGTGTATGTTGGTCTGTATGTATGTTTCTATAATATGATAGCCTACAGCCTAAACGGCTTGACCGATTGTGATGTGCGACGTGTCGTCAGATTCGTCTTCACTCTTTAAGTGGTTATATATTTACTAATAAATAATTGACGGAAATAATAATTGATATTTTCATAACATAAGGTAATTATAGTTTAGAAAACTGAAACAATCGATATCAAAATGCCTAATTTTATTTAAAAAACCAAAGTGATAAACCGATTTTGATGAAATTTCACCAACTGGGACCACCTTTAAAGTATAACCTATCAAACAAAAAAAAAAAAAAAAAACTATTAATAATTGACGAAATAATCTCGCAACAAATTACAAAATAATCATATAGTCGGGAGTTTTGGCGGGAACGTCTTAATAACGTGTTGTTGCTTTGTTTTATTTTCCTAAACTTGTGTTATTTTGAACATTAATGCTATAAAAATGGTGGTATTTTATTCATTAAGTGTTCGATAAAGTGCGTGAGTGTGAGCAAGTGAAATATAGCAGTAAAACGTGTGATTTAACGTTGTCGGCAAATCTCCATAGAAGCTTCTAGTAGTGTCGCCACCACTTCACTGAAGCAGGACTCGACTTATACATTGACTGTATACGTGACTTTTCAAGAAACTTGAAAAAATCCTAGTACTTGACACTGGCAAATGCTTTAATGCGGGTCCAATACAAAAAAGATGAAGAATCATATAGTCGTATTAAGAACCTCGTCGGTTCAAAAAGACAACTGTCATCTAGTTGAAGTACTTGACGTGACGTGACTCTCCAAAGTGTTCGAATCATCAAGTCTTAAAATACGTTAAAAGTACCTAAGTAGTTGAATTTCAATGAGCTAAATCACGAAAGGTTCTCGAGTGGAGACCACGTACCGGCAAGCGCAGCGTAGGAAGACCAGCCACGAGATGGACAGATGATCTCATACAAGTGGCGGGAAGACGCTGGATGCAAGCCGCTTCCAATCGGTCTTTTTGGAAATCCATGGAGGAGGCCTATGTCCAGCAGTGGACTTCTTATGGCTGAGATGATGATGATGATGAAATCACGAAAACCTAAGTATATTTATAACATCACAAATACTTATACAAAAAAGTAATTTATAAAAACTAAATCGACTCAAAACTGAAAAGAAAGAAATAACAAATACATAATACCGATTAAATTAAATCAAAACTGGTCGTCTACCTAAGTAGGTAGGTATACAAATATTTTTAAAGGTGGCAGGCCCTAAATTATCGCCAACTAAGTCCTAGAAAAACATCGACCTCAAAAATATAGTTGGGTACGAGATACGTAATTTAACGCCCAGTTTTGATTTAATCTGTCTGTATTATGTAACAGTTATTTCTTTATTTTCAGTTTTGAAGTCGATAATATTTTAGGGTTCCGTACTCAATAGGAAAAAATGGAACCCTTATAGTTGTTTCACTCACTTTGTTGTCCGTCTGTCCGTCTGTCTGTCCGTCTGTCCGGGTGTCATGACCTTTATCTCGGGAACGCGTGAAGGTATCGAGTTGAAATTATAACCATATACGCAGAAGCATAGTGTCTTGCTGCAGAAAGAAAAATAAAATATCTCAGTTTTCGTAAAAAAAAGTTACAGGTGAATATGTCGTAAAAAACGCACATTTAGACGGTCACAGAGGAATCCAAACCTATGGGGTACTTTCCGTTGACCTAGAACTCTGAAATTTGGCAAGAAGCATTGTGTTAGAGTACACATATAGGAAAAAAACGAAAACTGGACATTTTTAATTTAATCACAAAAAATAGTGTCTCTATGCAAGGAATGAGGGCCCAAATTTTTAAGTGAATTAACCGTATCATGTGGGGTATCATATGAAAGAGCCTCATTAGCATAAGCTAAAACAGGTTTTTAACACATTCCTCGCCCCCTGCAGACCCTTCACTTCAGCTGGGAACCAAAACTTTTTAGGCGAATTTTGATTAAGTAGGTACAGAGTGGCCGCGCAAAGCAACGTTGACTGCCTCAAACGCCGTCGGTTTACTGACTACTACAAAATAAACGGGACGCTTACTCGGATCCGAGTGGGAGGCGCTACTACTATAGCCCCGCCCCACTCGGATCCGAGTGGTGAGCAAGGAATGTGTTAAATATTTTTAAGATGTATATTTTTCAGTTTATGATGGAAAAAAAAAAAAACTAAATACCTTTCTGAATATTAACATCTATTCGATCCAACATTATGAAAATGAATATCTATTTGATTATTAAGTCCTGATCTTAACAAGCTTGCTTGCTCCGAAGCAAGCGCTCACTCGAACCTTAGAATTGGTTCCTCCTTTCCTTCATCCGTACAAAGGCATTCGTGTCTGATTGAGCTCAATCGAAGCAAGCATTTGCGACCGATTTGAGCTCCACATCGTACACCCGTGCGACAAGATTAGTGTTAGACTGTTCTGGTAGAAAACTAATGGGGGGGGGATCGCTGCTGTCCTTATTTCATTATTTGAGACGTTCGCCTTTTTAACCGACTTCCAAAAAAAGGAGGTTATCAATTCGACCTGTATGTTTGTAATATTGTCAGAATTGCAATTTTCTTATATGTTAGTCTATACCGGCTTCTAAACATGTGTGCCAAATTTCATAAGTGTATGTATGTTTGTAGGTTTGTATGTTTGTCCACGCATTACGCAGAAACTAGAAGTCGTATTTCAAAAATTCTTTTTTTATTGATTAAAGTATCTTTCAACTTAGGAGTCAGAGTAAGTTTTTATCAAAACCGGTTTAGTAGTTTTCAAGATATGGGCTTTTGAACACTCACTTCGTTCATCGCAACTGCAGAGCAGTGTCTACACCTTATATTTCAATTGTTTGCAGACAGTGACATGACCGGTGATGAGCTTTGACGACCGTTTTTAACCGATTTAAAAAAAGGAGGTTATCAATTTGACCTGTGTTGTGAATGCAATTTTAATTTCAAATAAAACGAGTAAATCCTATTATGAAAATTAATAGTTAGAGCTCAAAAATAGTTGGTTACCGTACCTACAGACGCCCAGTATTGATTTTCTTCGTGTTATTTCTCTTTTTTCAGTTTGAACTCGGTTTAATTTTTTAAATTTCTTTTATTTGCCACAGTAAATAAAAGTAAACAGACTATATTATTCAGCTTTATGCTGTAAGAACAGAAAAATGTTTTTTTTTAATTTATGCTACAATTATAAGGTAATAAAGCCGGGCAAATACCGTGACTAAGGTCTATATTTTTTTATTTAGCTATTTTTGGAATCATTCTCCAGGGATTTTTTGAGATTTTAAGCTATTGCATAGCTTCTATCGCGGGCCTTGAGCGTGGAGACCGAATCCAGAAATTCCGTAACGAAAATAACCTAACGCAGTAACGCCGATACAACCAATGCAGGTGGCATTGGCTGTAGAGGCGATTTGCAGAACTAAAAAGACAAGCGTGATATTTCAAAAAGTCATTAAAAGTTCTGCTATTTATCGATAGATGGCAAAACTAAAAACTAAAAAGTATCACCGCTGTGCCGGTCGGAGTGGGGGGTGTTAGGAATACTGCATAAATAAAACAAATAAATAATTATAATTACATAAGTTGATAAAAAATGATATGCAATAGCTTTACCGCGGCAGTCTCCGAGTGCCACACGTCTTTTTTTTATTTATTTATTTATGCATATACACACGTGTACATACTGGACATTGAGGTTAGAGTTGTAACTTTTTGGGATCAGGTAGAAATAGAAACCTCACCCTAACAATTTTCCATTATTTTGTAAGCTTACTCACGCATGGGCAGTCATATTTAATCGACTTCAAAAAAGGAGATTATCTATTTGATATGAATGTATGTAATATTGTTAGAATTGCACAATTTTCAAATATGTTGGTCTATCTGGCCTTCTAAGCATGAGTGCCAAATTTCATTTAAAAAAAAATCGAAAGTCGTGTTATTATTATAACCCTTTATTTAAATTTATACACGGGTCTAGTTATTATTATTATCTCATTTATTTATTTACAATCTTAATTTTATTTTTTTTACAACACATATATAAACTTATAAAAAAAGAAACATAAATATTGTAAAAAACTTAAAACTTGGGTGCCGCCGGCAGCGGGCGGGGCTCAAACTGCCAGTGGTGTGGGCTACAGAGAGAGGAACCTTATTATTATTATTATTACAAAACATATAGCCTGTGACATTCACGGAGTGAAGATAAATCTAATGATACTTTGCACATTAAAATTTGGCAAGCCATTCAGGCTGTAGAAGGTAGGTTATATAGAAACATACATAAACCCATATACATACACTCGAAAAACATTACACTGCTAAGAAGCAGTGTAATGTTAAAAGCAGTGTATGTGACTGCGTAAGAACGCAGTCGGGTAAAAATTAATTTATTATTTTCCTTTATATAAACATGGAAAACTTTCAATCGGCCACACCGTCGCTTAGCATCAGGCGAGTTGGTGGCCAATCGTATATCTATTTTGCATTAAAAAAAAAAGGTTGTCTGTAAAGTCGGTTTACGGACGATAGTTTAACGTGACAACGTCATAACAAAACATTGATGAAATGATGATGATGATAATGTAACGGGACAATGAGCGTAACGTAACTGGACAATGAGTCATACTTTTTCGTGCGTGCAGCCGGAGTACATCGATTTATTAGACGTTTCCACGTCAAAAAAATAAAATTCAATACTTTTCTTTTTGCAATATTAGAATATATAATAGACTTTTTGACGTGACAGCGTTTAATAAATCAACGAACACCGGCTGCACGCACGCAAAAGTATGACTCATTGTCCAGTTACGTTACGCTCATTGTCCCGTTACATTATCATCATCATCATTTCATCAATGTTTTGTTATGACGTTTTCACGTTAAGCTATCGTCCGTAAACCGACTTCACAGACAACCATTTTTTTCTTAACGTGCTAAAGCACGCGATTATTTTTTCTCTTCGTCATTATTTATTTGTTTCCATTAGGTCAACTAGTGATCAAACCTTACAACTCAAAAAAGCAACATTTTTTTTGCGGAATCGCCAATTTCGATGATTTGGCTCAGTCATATTTTTTATCTAATATTTAACTTTGAACATCAAAATAAATCCGTATTTTTGACCCAAGAAAATATAGACGAAGAAGCCATTATAACTATGCGCGGAAAAGTTTATTTCACAAAAGTACTCCCAATTGAGATCGACGGCCACGTTTCACATTAAAATACTGACTTCATAATAAATTATGAGCTGGATCGGCAAAGCCACGTCAACAAAACTTGCTTTTGATCAGTTAATGAGCACAAGCCAAAGTTGTTTTATAAGCTCTCAAAACCAACATCGAGCGAGAACTGGCTTTAAATCCGAGAGGTTATTTCAGATTCTATTAAACCGGTCCATTCTGCTCCAGTTTACCTTTTAAACAAAACAAAGTGGAGGAAATTCGGCGAGAAACAAGCGAGTCCCGGCGGCCATGTTGTGACGTCATTCCATCGCGCGCCGGGATTGGCGCGATTGAAAAACAATACAGCTCAATAAAGCGTACGCGAGAGTTCTAGGTAAATAGCGATCTTGCAATGAGAAATAGTATGTCGTAGGCCAAGCAAACTGTAAAGTAAGGAGAGTAAAACAACTGTTATTAACATCTTTTAAAATCCATATTTGGAGTCCTACAACGTTTAATATTACCTGTAGTAGTCCAACAACATTATATAATACTGACTTCAATAAAATTAGCGGGCACGTAAACAAAATGCTGAATCGAAAAAAACTTTGTGAAAATTTTGTGAGATCTCTCCTGAGATACAGGGGTATATCTAAGGTATTTTGAAGGGTTCAGGGACACAAGGTCCAGTGGGCCAAAAAGTTAAGTGACCTAAAAAGTCCAGTGAGTCAAAATGACAAGTCTGAAATGCAGTTATAAGTCTATATTGCGTCTTAAAGTTGGAGACCTATTAGGACTTGTCATTTTGGCCCACTGGACCTTTTGCGTCACTGGACTGTTTGGCCTACTGGATCTTGTGACCCTGAACGTTCTGAAGTTCCATTAAATATTCTAAAATAATCAAAGCTCTTAAAGTACGCTTTCGAATGCTTCCTGAGTGGGTCTTTGCCGATAGATATAATCTGGGTGTCTATAAATCGCGAGTGAATTGGTTTCTTCTAGGTAAGCACGCTCCATCGAAGACCGCAACGTCACTTTAACATCAGGCGAGTTGACGGTCAAGCGCAAAACTATTTCTCAAAAAAAGTATAAATAATGAATAACCATGCAACGTAACCATTTCTAGATGTAATCGTAGGTATCTCATAGTACTACATACGAGTAAGTAATATTTCATAGTACATTCAACGATTAAACCTTATTGAGTTTTTTTTTGTATGTTGCCACAAACAAAGAAAAACAAGGAATGCTAATTGAAATATATTTAGTTATTTTTTTTTTTAAATTTTAATTAATTAATTCGAGCTAACCAGTATTGTCTTCTACAAACATTGTAAATAGGGCCACGAATTCTGTGTTTAGAAATATCATAATCATCATTATCATAATCATAATCATAATTTATTGATAACAATTGTTACAAGTCATTAATTACATTCATATAAAATAATAATTGTTTATCACAATTGTACTATAAGTAACACTCTAAAATAACAATTGTATTACAAATGAATGAGAATTCCGTATGTCAAGTTCCGAATTCCGTAATTATGTATATCTTAACTAGAAAACGAAGTTAGACGGTTACTTACATTATTATCAAATGATATCAACTGGTAGTGAGTTTATTAAACATTTGGATTGTCTTTGGACCTTTATCGGTCTGGGGTCAACAATTTGCTTTTTGTGTAGCAGTGTACCTATAGTTTGTATATTGTTGTGTTGTTGTTAATAAAGGCACTTGCCCATTTATTAAAAAAATATTTTTATTTATCACAGCGATATTCGCACGGAAACGGAAATATTACGTCGAGGAATGCAATATATATGTATATACATGACAATGTAATAGTGCTGATATGAAAATGACGGACATGGGAATACTGTAAGTACTTGTTATTTAATAAGTGCTTGTTTAATATATTATTCAGCCAGTAAGTTCCAACTTGAGTTTTTTTATACTAAGCAAATTTATGTTTGATCACCAACTCGCCCAATGGTAGGCGACGGTGTGGCCGAGGATGGAGCAAGTAGGTCTAGAAGATATCTATTCACTCTAACCTTAAAAATTTCAAGATTGTAGTTCTCATGAAACAGATAAGGTGGCAGAGAGTTTCACTCCTGTGCAGTACGCATCATATATCAGCAAATGTGGACCTAAAGAATGATGCTCGAATTATTGTCATTTTAATGGGAAATGGATGGTAATAAGTTGATAAGGAAAGAACTAAATCATAAGGATACGAGTATAACTACTAGATGTAGTGTTTATACAAAAAAGAAGTGTGTTGTTGTTTAGTGTTGAAGTGTTTATAAGATTGTGGAATACGCTTCCTGAGTGGGTCTTTCTCGATAGATATAATCTGGGTGTCCTTAAATTGCGAGTGAATTGGTTTCTTCTAGGTAAGCGCGCTCCATCGTAGACCGCAACGTCGCTTAACATCAGGCGAGTTAGCGGTCAAGCGTAAACCTATTTCTACATAAAATAAATAAATAATAATATCTCTGAGTGACAGGCGTTAGTACATTGTTATATAACAAGGCAAACTAGCCTAATCAAGCACTTTCACTTTTCGAGAGATTACCAATGGTAATCTCCCGGTTCCATCTTCAGACACACTTTTCTCATGTATAATGGAAGATGCCCAAGGACTGCGCGTCGCTAAGGAGGGTAATGTGTTTATTGTATTCATATACATATAAATGTTGTTATTAAAGTGATGATGTGAGATTGACTGCTATAAAAGCTAGAGTGTGCAACAAATGCGTGATAATATTTAGTGTGTATATGCCAACTGACACTAAAGAAAAAGAAAAAGACAATTTAATTGAATTTACGCAGTGTCTAGGTAAAATAAGTTCAATAGTGGAAGAAGCTTCTGATGCTGATGCTGTTTATATGTTAGGGGATTTTAATGCACACCCTAATGCGCGATTTGGGGAAAAATTATTAGAGTTCTGTCAGGACCAAGAATGGACATGTTCTGACATGAACATACTGGGCCCTGATTCAAATACTTTCACATATATCAGTGATGTTCATGGATGTGCGAGATGGTTAGACCACTGTGTAGTAACTAGTGCTTCTCTGTCAGCTATTAAACGAGTATGGGTGAAGACTGACCCAGTGTGGTCTGATCATTTTCCATTATTCATTGAATGCGATGTGGGAGAACTAAGTTGCAAGGAGCATAATTCTGTAAAAAAAGCTCCCGAAGTAAATAAAATAATATGGGGAGAGCGAACAGCTGATCAAATTGAGTGCTACCATCAGTTATGCCACGATAAGTTAAAAGAAATTGTTTTTACAGCTGAACTTTCCCAATGTTGTGATGGGGTGTGCTCTAATTTAAAACATAAAGAGATATTGGAGAACATGTACACGAATATAGTTACCATTCTGTCGGATGCCGCATCGAACTCATTTGAACAAGTGGGAATACGGAAGAGGAGAGGTTGTGTGGCTGGGTGGAACAAATATGTGGCGCCGTACCATAAGGAGGCCAGACATAAGTTTTTGGCTTGGGTTGAGTCAGGTAAACCAAAGTGTGGTCGAGTATATGTAGAAATGTGTGACAGCAAAAAATCGTTTAAAAAACAACTGAAGTGGTGCCAAAATAGGCAAGAACAAATTAAAATGGATATACTTGCATCACACCATACAGCCAAAAACTTTAAACATTTCTGGAAAAATACAAACAAAATGAATGTTAAGCCTGGCCTCCCTGTGAGTGTGAATGAAGAGAGTGACCATAAAGCCATCGCTAATCTTTTTAAGGATCACTTTATGATAGCATCAGGGATTAAGACTGCCAATAATCGATTGTTGGATGAAGAGACTGTCAGTTCAGAGCGTACTGTAAGCTTTAAAGCAAAACAAATTAAAAAAATTATTTGCTCAATGCAGAGAGGCAAATCTCCTGGACATGACAGTCTCAGCATCGAGCATCTCAAATATGCAGGCGTTCATATGCCGCGTGTGCTCTCCATGTTTTACAACTTGTGTCTTTGTCATGGGTATTTACCGGATGATTTGACTAGGACAATAGTAGTGCCCATTATCAAATGTAAAACTGGAGATGCATCTGATAAACACAACTACCGACCTATATCTTTGGCAACGATACTGGCAAAGGTTCTTGACAGCTTGCTTAATGACATATTGTTGCAACACATTCAACTGCATGATGCTCAGTTTGGCTTTAGAGCTGGACTTTCAACGGAGAGTGCAATTTTATGTCTTAAGCAGGCTGTCAGGTACTATACGGGAAGGAAGACGCCGGTCTACGCTGGTTTCCTGGACCTCTCAAAGGCTTTTGATACGGTGTTGTATGGAAAGCTTTGGGAGAAGCTCCGGGATGCGGGTGTGCCAGCCGAAGTCATTTCCATCCTAAGATGTTGGTATGGCTGTCAACGGAATCAGGTACGATGGGCAGGGGCTTTGTCTGATGTGTATGGCATGGAGTGTGGTGTCCGGCAGGGTGGTATAACTTCAGCTCTGCTATTCAACCTCTATGTAAATGACCTCATCGGTGAGCTCAGCAGCACCCATATAGGGTGCATCATTGATGGAGTATGCGTCAATAACATTAGCTACGCAGACGACATGGTGCTGCTGGGTCCGTCGGTGGGTTCAGTTCGGAAGATGATTGCAATTTGTGAGGCGTATGCGGCGGAACATGGACTGAAATACAACTCCAAAAAGAGTGAGGTGCTCATATTTAAAAGTGGGAATGTTAAGCCAGCACATGTTCCGCCAATTAGGCTGAACGGTGTGGCTTTGCAGGTGGTGAATAGTTTTCGTTATCTGGGGCACATAGTTACCGATGATCTGAAAGATGACGCAGACATCGAAAGAGAGCGTAGAGCTCTGGCAGTCCGGGGAAATATGATCGCACGCAGGTTCGCTCGCTGCTCGAGAGAAGTGAAAATCACGCTTTTTAAGGCTTACTGCCAGTCGTTCTACTCGAGCAGCCTTTGGATAAACCACACTCGCCGGGCTGCCAGTACTTTGCGTGTCCAATATAATGACATTTTTAGGGTGCTGATGCGACTGCCACGTTTTTGTAGTGCATCTGAGATGTTCGCTGAAACGCGCACGGACGACTTTCATGCGATGATTCGCAAGAAAGTCGCTTCACTGCAGCAGCGGGCGCGTGACAGTCGCAACAGCATCCTGGAAATGATCATTTCTCGCAAGGATTGTCCTATCCAGCACAAGTGGATGACGATTTTAATGGGCGCAAAATTATGATTATTATTACTATGACTTTGACTATTCTGACATATTTTATTGCTATTTTGTTTTTTTTTTTTTTTTTTTGTTCATTTTTTGTTGACATTGATTTTTATTATTTTGTGACATTTTAATTATGATTTATTTGAATATTTGTGTATGCTTTTTGTGTTTTGATATTTGGTAATTAATTTTGATATGGATATTATTTCTGAAATAAAAGTACTATTATTATTATTATTCACATTTATTTATTTCGATTCTTAATTTTAAATTTTTTACAATACAAATATAAACATATAAAAATAACATAAATATTGTAAAAAACTTAAAACTAGTGTGCCGCCGGCAGCGGGGCAAGGCTCAAGCTGTCGACGGTAAGGGCTACAAACTGAGGAATCTCCTGACAATGCGCGCCGTGTCTAGGATGACTGCCTTTTGTATCCGACCCTTGATCCAACTATCAAGCGAGAGCTTCTTGAGATGTTGGTCGAGGCTCTTCGCAATTAAACCGTTTACCGATACGACTATCGGAACAATGATCGTCGAATCAACATCCCACATGGCGGTTATCTCGTGAGCCAAGTCAAGGTACTTGCTGAGCTTGTCCTTCTCAGCCTTCACGAGATTCTCATCATGTGGGATGGTGACATCGACGAGCACTGCCCGGCGCTGGGAACGATCTACGATCACAATATCAGGCTTATTGGCAACAATAGTCCTATCTGTGATAATAGAACGGTCCCAATAGAGCAAAGCACGGCCATTCTCAAGAACCGGCGCTGGTGCGTACTGGTAGTACGGCACCTCGGACTCAACAAGGCCGTATTGAAGAGCAAGTTGCTGGTGGATGATCCTGGCTACTTGATTGTGCCTGTGCAAATACTCGCCGTTAGCAAGATGCGAACAACCGGAAATAATATGTCGGAGAGACTCTCCTGGACGGTGGCATGCCCGACAAATGTCGACCGTTCCGTCTTTCATGATATATTTCCGATAGTTGTTCGTCTTGATAACTTCATCTGCAATCGCACAAGCAAACCCTTCAGTTTCACCAAAGAGGTCACCGAAGCGTAACCAGTTCACCGACGCAAGAAGGTCTACATCGGGTCCTGTTAAGGCCCGGTAGAACCTCCCGTGTAGCTCCTTGCCCTTCCATACGTCCCTACGATCTTCCATGCTGAGCACCGTTGGTTTGCGCCAGTTCTCTTTTGCCAAGGAGAGAGGCGTCAGGCCCTTGTCAACTGCCATTACATCGCAATGCATCCCACATTCGTTGTTGCGGAAATAATCCCTGAGACTGCACACCTCACGGTTGTGAAGGTTCTTGGCATTTAAAAAGCCACGACCCCCCCACTTCCGCGGAACGTACAGTCTCATAACAGACGAACGTGGGTGTAACATGCGATGTAATGTCAGTTGCTGACGGACCCTTCTATCCAGGGCGTCCAGCTCAGTTTGAGTCCACCTTAGTATGCCAAAGGAGTATGACAATAGAGGCATCACCCAACCGTTGAAGGCGCGCGACTTATTGCCGCCAGACAAAAGACTGTTAAGAACTTTTGACAGGCGGCAAAAGAAACGCTCCTTCACCGATTTTTTAATATCCTCTACCGCAATACCCAACGACTCTGACATACCAAGGTATTTGTAGGTCTCGGCCTCTGAAAGGGACCTGAGAGTTATTGTCCCAGAAAGTTGCAAATTTGGAGAATTTACAACTTTCCCTCGCTCTACCTGAACGACCGCACACTTGTCTACACCAAACTCCATCTTAATGGCATTGCTAAAAACCTCTGTTGTTTTTAACAACGTCATTAAGTCTTGTCGTTTCGGTGCAAAAAGTTTGAGGTCATCCATGTACAACAGATGAGAAATAACTTCACCCCCCCTACGAAGCCGATAGCCTAGACCTGAATCCTTCAGCAGAATACTGAGAGGGTTCAGTGCCAGGCAAAACCACAATGAACTCAAACTGTCACCCTGGAAAATGCCACGGTCAATCCTTATCAAGTCCTGCGGTGTAAAGGAGCCATCTCTACTGCCTGGTTGACGAAGGACTGTGGTCCATTGCCTCATACATGTGGCTAAGAAGGATCTCAAAGTTGCATCAATTTTACACAACTCTAAGATCCTCTCAAGCCATGAGTGAGGCACCGAATCATAGGCCTTCTTATAGTCAATCCAAGCAGCAGAGAGGGCCCCTTTATTCCGCTTGACTTGCTGGCTAATGGCCGTATCAATGAGGAGTAGCTCTTTAGTACCACGGGACCCAACCTTACATCCATTCTGAGTAGAGGCCAAAACGTTGTTCGCAACTAAGTGCGTATAAATTTTGTTTCTCAGAATGGATGTAAGGAGCTTATAGATGGTTGGTAGGCATGTTATGGGTCTGTAGTTTTTGGGTTCCGTGGTACTACCGGACTTATAGAGTAGAAAGGTGATCCCGGTGGTCATGAAGGTAGGAAGAGAACCGAGCTCGAGTGCTTCCTGGAATTGTGTAGCCAAGCGATCGTGTGAGCATCGAATCCATTTTATCCAAAAGTTATGTAATCCGTCCAACCCAGGACTTTTCCAGTTCTGTGTCGTACGGATCGCATAACTGACGTCTACGGGGTCTATTGAAATAGACCCCATGGGCTCGATATCATCACACTCACGCTTGACTGTCCTAATCCACTCGTCTTCCGTATGCTCGACGGGCATCGACCAGATACCACGCCAGAAACTAGTTATGGCGCTAGAATCCGGTAGCTGTCCGTCGCTCATATGTTGTTCGGTTCCCTCCCAGCCGCGGTACACCTTTCTTTGGTCACTTTGAAAGAGACGATTCTGCCAGTATCTATCCACACGCTCTCTGTAGCGTCGTATTCGGTTCGCCCATGCATAGACTTTCTGTTTCAGATAGTCAATGCGTTCCGTGACATTGGCTAAGTAGTGCTGGGGTCTGATACCAGTCCCGGCAAATGCCTGAGACACGAAACGCATCACTCGGGGGCGAGTATTCCCCCGGCTGAAGCAGATCAGCTTCGCAATAAGAGTCCTGAATGTGTTAATACGCCGCTCGATCCTCACTTGCCACGCGGGTACATCTCCGGTGCGTCGCGGTGCACGGCTAATGTCTTATTATTATTATTATTATTATAAAACAAAACGGAGTTTATTAAATAATGTTAAAATAAAATCATCGTCATCTCACACAAGATCTCACACTCATCCACAAGAAGACCACTGCTGAACATAAGCCTCCTCAACAGACTTCTAAGCCAATAAGACTGGTTGGATGCTGTCTGTTTCCAAAGTTTTTCTACTATGTGTATGAGGTCTTTTGGTCTACTTCTGGCTTCCTACGCTGTATCAGCATCAGCAATGATGCTCTCCACTTGAGAACTTGTCGACTCGCTGCTGCTATGTCGGTGACTTTCGATCGATTACGGATCTCTTTACAGTCAAAGCTCCTTATTCGCGCTTCCTTCATTCGCGTTTTCACTATTCGCGGATAAAATATTGCGACCCAATTCCAATATTCGCGGCTAAAGATTTCTTATCATATCAATATCGAGCAAAACGAGCAAAGAAATCACGTTTGTTGTATGGGAGCCCCTTAAATATTTATTTTATTCAATTTTTAGTATTTGTTGTTATAGCGGCAACAGAAATACACCACCTGTAAAAATTTCAACTGTCCAACAATCACGGTTCATGAGATACAGCCTGGTGACAGACGGACGGACGGACGGACAGACAGCGGAGTCTCAGTAATAGGGTCCCGTTTTTACCCTTTGGGTACGGAGCCCTAAAAACGAGACAGACAGACCAAAACGTCAAGTTGAAGAAAGACAACAAAATCGGCTATAAATTTGGCCAAAGAAGGTAATATTACGATTGGCAAAATCATTCGTTCGGGATTTCGCTTGCGTTTTTTATAAGCTTTTTGAAATATGAGAGCGAAGAGGTTGTTTGATAAGTGTTCCTTTCATGTTTGTGATTTATTATTATTTCCGAGGATTTTGGATTATTATGGCGGACGTCTGACAGTGACGGAGTTGGTTGGCTGCTTTTATGAATGCATTAGCGCATATTACAAAACAAAGCTGGGATCAATGTAATAGGGCGAATTCTATGGCTGGGATCATATTTTCTCTGGCTGCCCAAAAAATGGATGTAATTATAAAACTGTGATTAGTGTGTGTGTATAACTCGGTTAATTTGTTAAATTAATACCTATTATACATTTATTAGTTCATCATGTATAATTTATTACTTCATCATATTTTCATATTGTCATATTCGCTGCATTTGTCCGTTTTATTTCATTGTCAATAAATACATTTTGAATTTGAATCATTGCAGAGTTTTATGAATAAATGATCGGACTGATGATGACAGCTTGTAATGAAATTAATTATTTGTAAAAAATAATACAAGCTTTCACAAGACGAATCAATCGAGCTCAATTCCAATGGGTTTATCTTATGTAGTTCAGAAGTTCCTAAGGCCACCTTTCGAATCCATCATCAGACCCTGGAAAGCATGTAGCACCAAAGTCAAGGGTGACGCCAGCCCATGGCCCAGGGGGGGGGGCAAGTTAATATTATGGAGGATGAGAAAAATATGAATTGTAGGTACAGGTACAATTGCACGGCCTTAGAACTATGGTTGCTTTGCAGTTGGCTACATTTTTTAAATCGCTAGGGGGGGCAGTTGCCCCTTCTGCCCCCCCCCCCCCCTTGTTTAATTGTTTGGAATCATAATTATAGGACTAAGGTTGTATTGTATGTAGGACTTTTTCAAATTTCACGGCACGTTTAGCGAAATTGACTGGTAACTAGACTTACCAGTGGTGTACCAAATGGAAATATCATAATACTTTATTTTTTTAAGAAAATTCGAATGCATTGCGCGTAAAAAATACACTTTAAGCCTTAATAATCGAACCGTGTAAAGTACAAACACCGATACAAAATACGCTTCCATGCTGACTGAGAGAAAGGGGAAAACATATAATGTGCCGACTGGTTATCTTCCCGGGGATACAGTTAAGGGATAAGTCAGTTACAGGGATTTGAGAGAAATTGTTACTTTACATAAGTAACAATAGGGTGACCCCCTGTCACCACAGGCCAACATTGCATCTTACCCTCCATTACCTCCTAACCCTCTAACCACGGTCAAATGCGATATCATACGGCCTCATGGTCTTTGATGCTCTGCCTACCCCGTAAGGGACATAACCCCCTCCTTTTTGCTTCACCGTAGTCGGGTAAAAATAGGCGTGATTGTATGTAAAATAATAATAATAAAATAATAAATATATCTTTATTGTACACCAAACATTACAATTGAAGGACACACGTTTTAACGTTGTAACAGTCTATATAACATTTTAATTTTGTATACGTAGTTATTTATTGAAAAATAACTGTATTTTTACACAAAATAGATTTTGCGGTAGCAACGAAAGTAACTGACGAAAGTAAATATAAATGTAAATATAAATACAACTTCCTACGCTTACATAAACATTTCCGTCTACTTGTGCAATATATTTATAACGGTGATTATTTATGGCAGTCTACTCAAAACCTACACTTGCCATAAATTAAATACCTGGGCCTCAAGGCTGCTAAGTGAACATCACTCGCTCGCCGCTCGCTGATACGATTCAAATAAAATTTTGACAAATTGTTAGTCTATTTATATAGTAATAGACTAGCAATTCGTCAAAATTGTCTTTGCCTTGGTCTTGAGGCCTAGGTCTGTTATTTTTAAAAGATATCTAAAAAGTATCTATATCAAACAAATATAAGTGTAATACTTACGTGTTAAGCTCGAGGTCCAGTCTGAACTTGTGGTTGAAAGCTTTGATGAGAAGTGATGTCCGGTGAAAGTGTTTACCCGTCTGAAACAAGACAACAATCATATTACTAATTGACTGTAGATATTAATTTAAAATCACGGCCGACGCGAGCGTTCCAAGTCAACAACCGAACGACAATATGAATCAGTAACATTCCGACGGTTCCGGCCGATGCGACTGATGTATGTAAGTATAATAAAGTTATACGGGGTTAATAATGTACCCTGTGCTAAGCTGAAACATATTTTTTTATGTAGAAATAGGAATCCATTCCATTGTATTTATCATTTTAAACAAGTTTTATACAATTTAAATTCAAAATTCATATTATTTATTGGCCTTATCAAAATCTATATACTAGGCAAGTCGGTTTACAAAGTTTTTATTTTTTATTTTTTTATTTAATTTTTATCTCTACAGACACCAGGGTCCGTGACCTTTGTCATAATTACAAACTATTGTTTACTAATTATCGTTACGGGAAAATAATTTTATTTTAATTTAAGTACTTATTACTATGTTGCATGCATACCACGAGCAAACCAGCGACCCGCAAGCAGTACCCGATCACGAGTATGACGCATGTGCCAGCCATCGCCCTCCTCAACCATATGTTAGGGAAGAGAGCGACCCGCCACACGACGCCGCCGCAAGAAGGAGCCTTCGATGGTGAGCATATAAAGTAAATTCTTTAAAAGGTTATCTTAAATTAAACAGTCAATTCAATTAAACAAAACATCTAATTGTTCTAAGATTTGCCTTTTTAACTACTAGCAATAAAATGATTAATACAATAATAATCATTGAAGTTAAACAATTCATTCGTGATTCAATTTTGCTTAATTCTAAACACATGGCGTTCGAACACATTCGAACACTTGCCAGTGTCCGTGGTCATTTTACATTAGCACAACTTTGAATGCACAAAGAATAACTTCAATGCCATAGAAAAATTTGGTTATCTAGCCCTAATAAATTAGCAATTTTGTGTACAGGGATCGTTTTTTGGCTTAGTACAGGCCCTAATAACTTAAAATAAACGTATGGGTAGCGTTCCAAAAGTCACGTCTAATGTGACAGTTGTAAGCACTAAGCGCGTTTACACGATTTATTATATTGTATATCCAGCCACATGCGACCGACGCAAGCTATGGTCGCAACGACTGCGACTCACGGAATGCTGCTTTAACTGAAATTTCGAGTTGTTTGTTCCCACTGCCCAAAAATGTAGACATGGATAAGGAAACAAAATAGATGCAAGTTCCGTTCAAATGACTATGAGACAGCAATATTTTTTTTACGTAAGGTAGATAGATCTACGATTGACCACCAACTAACCTAATGTTAAGCGACGGTGTGGCCGAGGATGGAGCTCGTCGAACTAGAAAATATCTTTTCATTTTAGCCTTGAACATTCCAAGATGTAATTCTCAGGAAACAGAGATGGCGGTAAAGAATTCCATTCCTGTGCAGTACGCGGACGCGGACCGTCCTATAATCACTTTTATATGTTTTCGTAGAAAACTATTTGGATGTATGTGTTCATATAAACGCGACAATTACAGCGTGAATTATCAGATAATACCCATATTTCACGCTTGTTTCTTCACATTACGCTGGGGAGTGAATGAGAAGAAAATGTCACTCAATTTCGCTTTCTCTGATATAATTTATGTATATGGGACCACCTCTGAAGTATATTACCTACCAAATAAAAAAGAATAATCAAAATCAATTCATAATTGGCTAAGTAATCTGGTTACATACATCCAAAATAAAATAACATAGGTACAGGCGAATTCAGAACCTCATCCTTTTTGGAAGTCGGTTAAAACAACATAAAAAGTCACACTCCCTGTGTGTTAATCTTTCAATCAAATCAAATAGTCTATCATTAATTCATTACGTGATAAATTCAATCCCGGTTATTTCGGTTAAGCAGGTCAGTCCATATTTTTATCGCTTTATTTTTTTCACTTTTCAAGCCAGTCCTTTCTAATATCCTGTCAAACTTTTTCAGACCAATTATAACCGTAATGTTTGACGTTCCATATCTCTTCATATCTGGACCCTTATCACGGGATTCCCATTAGCAGATGGTAGGTCATTGTTTACATTGTTGGTTATACAGTATGGAATAGCCATGGAATTTATGGGCAGCCGAATGTACGCTGGAATATAGCTTGTATTATTTATAAAACGATACGGGCTATATTCCCGCGTATAATCCGGCCTATTCGGTAAACGGTTTAATTAAAAAGTTTGTGTGCTTTGCGTTTTATTGTTATTAATTTATTTAATTGGTGCTGAGATTAAAGTTATTGGCGGGAACTTAATTGCAAAACATTTTTGTTGTCATGAAAGATTTAGCAATAAAATTAAATTTTATTGTTATATACCTGTACTAAATTAAAATTTTCTTTACATTCTTTAAATGGTGTACACACAATATAGTAATAAGTTAGGTAAGTTAAAAAGAAAAATCTTGTCTTCCCGTAACAATGTATTTAGCAATATTTAGCTAAATTAACAAAGGTCACGGACCCCGGTGTCTGTGGAGCTTAAAATAAATTTAAAAAAAAAGTCTTTGAGCTTAGCCGCATATTGACTGATTGACAGACGGACAAACGGATAAATAGTTTGAAATTCTGGGTAGCAATGAGCCAAGCGAGCGCCTTGTCGTCTCACTTCATTCGAATAAAAAAATATTTCCTCACAAAGGTAAACAAAAGTAGGTCAGCTTAATATAGTAAAATAAAATCCCTACCCCGAGCCATTGAGTCGGACACATTACTTGTGACTATGAAACCATTCGCCGGGAAAAAACGAGCGAACGTAATTATGTTCGGCGGATTTCTGATTGAATTCTGCCAGTCCAATTGATATATTTGAGTTAGATTGGTTTTGTAATGCCGAAATGTGGGATGGCTGGTAGGAATGTTATTTTAAAGATAATTCTGGGAAAGTATTTGTATTTTAGGTATAGATAAATAGATAGATAAACTCTTTGTTGTAGGTACACAAAAAGATAACAGAACATCTTTTAAAAGTAGTTTGACAACAGGCGGCCTTATCACTAAAAGCGATCAGGTATTTGTTTAAAAGGATTCGATGTACGAATAAAAACATTTTATTGCGAGTGAATAATTTTTTTTTTATTTTTCTAAGCCAGAATAGACGTAGGCGTGGACCATTGATCAATATCGGCGTTAGTTACCTATCTGTTTTATTATTTAAGAAAAAACTTTCATTACTCGAAGATAAACGAAAATCGGAAATATGATTTTTTTCCATAAAAAACATTTCAACTTTCCTTTTATGACTTTGCAATCATTTCGCTTAAAATATTTCGCTTAAATCGCTTATTTACTTAAATAAAACTCAAATCAAAAATAATTACTTTAAACAATAACTTTCTCTACAATCGCACGATAATTTCCTTCATACAGTAGACTGTGGTTTGCGAAATACAGCGGAGGCCCCCATTGCTAAATTGGATACTATGCAATGAATTGTACCAAATAAAACATCAAAGCGTTTCCTCGACCGAATGAAAGCTTTTGAAACACTGTGCGATTATGTTCTTTCAGTTTCACCGTTACATTATTATAAAGCTTGGTATAGACATTCTGTAATGTAACATGAATATGTAATTATGCGTAGAAAAGACAATTCGTAGAAAATGTAAGATGTTTGAATACCTTGTTTGACATGACAAATTCATGAAAAGCAATATAGAGGCAACCTTTCAATTCTGTCTATCTTCTATGGTTAAGGAAATTACATATGTGAGAAAAGTGAGAATAACGTGTAGACATAAAAGAGAGAAAACAAATATCAAATCGTACAAATAGGTTTTCACTAAATTACTAAGTGTTAAGTTTCCGGCAGCCTAGTGGTGAGACCGTCTGACTTGCGATCCGCAAGCCCTGGGTTCGAATCCCACGGCACGCACCTCTGTCTTTCGAAGTTGTGTGCGTATTGTTGATTTCGACTAACTTCAAACAATGAAGGAAAACACCGTGAGGAAACCTACATGTCTGAGAGTTCTCAATGATCTTAAAGATGTGTGAAGTCTGCCAACCCGCACTTGGCCAGCGTGGTATACTATGACCTAACCCTTCTCACAATGAGAAAGTGGCCCGTTCCCAGCAGTGGGACAGTTTGTACAAACAGGGCTGATAAAAAAAAAAGTTTTCACTAGACATCCAAAAAGAAGGAGGTTATCAATTCGGTATGTACGTATTTTTTTGTATGTTTGTTCACCAATTACTCGAGGTAGTGCCATATATTTATTTCAATTTTATCAAAATCAATGCAGTACCTTGGTGTTTATAAGAAAATAACTGGTACAATATCATCCAAGTGCCAATAGAAAAGTGAACATCAAGTCGCGTAGGTATGTATTGTATTGCGTATTTTGAAGTCGGTTTTTTCAGTTTTTTAAACTGTAATTATAAGTGTATTATATTATTATTGCTTCAAGTGTTTCATGTTCTATTCCTAAGGTTTTGTTTGGAATTAGACTTGGCTATTAATAATACCGCGCACCGGGTTAGATAATGCATAGATAAAAGAGTGACTTTGTTGTTTTCTACTTTGCTGTTACAATTTTCATTATTACGTTGTTACTACATGTTAAGAATCCGTTATATTTTGAATCTATTGTTATAAAACAAACAAGCGTTTGAACACTATCACATTTTTTACCTAAATGCTTGTTTGTTTTATACCAATAGATTCAAAATGTGACAGATTCTTAATATTTAGTAACGATGTAATAATGAATAATAATGAATAATGAATTGTGAGATAATTGTAATTGGTCTTTTTCCGTTTTTATCTCAATAAACGAATTTATCATTATCTCGTGAAAAAAAAAAAAAGAAAATTAAGTCGTCGTTGTACGTATATAACGCACAAATATATAACGCCTGGAAACAATGACATTTATCTGGAAGTCATGTATTCTATATTTGTTACTTAACAAAATCTGACGGCGCATTACATACTAGTCTGTATATAGCCTAACATTTCTAACAGAGTTTTATAGAGAGCATACTTTTTACATGGTTTTTATTTTTCGTGTCCTACATTTAATTTAATTTTGCGTGTGGAATGACATAAAACTGGCGGTAACTGGTTTGTGCAGCGGATTGAATGGAATATTTCAAAAATTCTCGCGTTAAAGAATAACAGTGGTGGCAATATTCACTGAAAATAAAACAAGGTAAAATATGAAGTAGATGCAAAATTATAGCCTATGATACTCAGGAAGTGAAGACAAATCTAACGACACCTCGCACATCAATGTCGGTCAAGCCGATTAGGCTGTAGATGTTCATATAAACCTATATAAACATACTTACAAACATACATACACTCGAAAAACCTGACCCCCGTTCTTACGCAGTCGGGTAAAATGAGAGAGGTGCTTGAGTTGGGATTTGAACCCAGGACCTGCGGATCGCAAGCTATACAATTAATCAATTGTATAATTAATTACAATTAATCCTATTTCCTTATAAGGCCGCTGAAAACTTATAATGCAATTCAATTAGCAATGACAAAACATAAAAGTAATTTTTGCATTAAAAAAAAACAATGTCCTGTAATTGTCAACTATCGAGAACATTGATTAACCCAGTGATTGTATAAATTAGCCACCCTCGTCCGAAACCGCCTTAAATCGGAATTGACAGCCCTCGGGTGGTAATGGGGGGGGGGGGGGGGGGTAAGTGTTACCATGATTGGGGTAAATGTTACCCATGATAAGGGGTAAATGTGACCCATGATCGTGGGCAAACATTACTTTAAAAGGCTTTAATACACTGGACGATTGTTAGGTAATGATTATGTTGTTTTGGGTTAGATTTCATTGTCGATATGATTAATTGTGATAACGGTATTGAATAATAATATTGATGGTCTAAGTTCTTTGTTTAAATTTTTGTAATCACAGAAAATCGTTTTTTTTTTAATTGACCGATCGAGCAAAGCGTCTCTGCATCAACTGGCCAAATTTTCTTTCATCTGTCAGTTTGTTTGTGATTTGTTTGTATGTTCATACTCGCGTACAGGGCGTAATTTTGAACCAATTTTGATGAAACTTGGTGTATAGGTTCTATGGATTATTAAAAAAAAAATGTCGTCGGCGATTTTTGATAAGAGGGGTAGTTCCCATAAAAAGAGGGGTAGTTTATTGCGGCGTTAATTACCAACCGATTTTAATGATATTTGGTAGGTAGGTAGAGTACATAATTATTACAACTTGTGGTAAAAATGAACAGAATTGGTTAAGTGGTTGTCGAGATATTACAAACAACATCAGATTCCAGTAACAGTGAGGGCGCGTGGATGTGCTTGTTGCATTTTAACGCTGAATAATTTTCTTGATTTTACGTTTTCTCCATTTATAAAATTATTATTTGTTTTTATAAGAATATACATTGTTTCTTTAATTAAGGGCATCTAAACATATCCTATTTTTTGTATTAAAATTAAATTGATCTTTCAAGGTGCTTAAACTTATGGATAAAATGTTCTTTGTCCGTGAAATTACGTCTGTAAAATCAATTAAAATTGCGAAATCGGCCAAAATTTTACATACGGCCTCCTAAGCCAACTTTATGTAGGTATTATGTACAGATGATCCAAGGTGAGCTGCAAATAAGCTCTCTCGCGAGGTCTACTGTTCGTAGAACTACTAGTTTAGAATAGGCCTAACCGTTGATTACTAACTGGCTTGGAAAGAGATGTGGCTGGAGGTGAAACTTATATTTTATTTTTGACCTGAGCAGTTTTGGATTAGGAAGGTGGAAGTCAACCATTTAGTTCAACCGGATGTTAAACGATGTTGCGGTTTACATGGAGCGTGTTACTATTGAAAATTTGAAGATTTTTAACATTTTCAAGAGTAGATTATTCATTTCTTTTGTGAACACATCCTACTAGTTATATTCTTCTCTGTCATCATCATCATCATCTCAGCCATAAGAAGTCCACTGCTGGACATAGGCCTCCCCTATGGATTTCCAAAAAGACCGATTGGAAGCGACTTGCATCCAGCGTCTTCCTCCCGCGTCAGCGTATTCTTCTCTGTGCTATCATATTATTCAACACGTGTTTCTGCGTAACTATCTAGACAGTGTTTTGCTGCTCCAGCACGCTTCACTGAGCTTCGATTCGGGCGACATATTGTTAAATTTTAGTGATGACTTGCAATAATCCAGTACATTCGAATCTTGCCTGCCTCATGGTTTGGAAGCCATTGCAAAATCAGACTATTTCAGATATCCACTAGCCAGCATTGACTCCTAACTACTCAAAAAATAATGTGGGGTTATGAAACAGTAATTCTGTAAAATAAAAACAGGACAAGTGCGAGTCAGACTCGCTCACCGAGGGGACCGTACAAACCGTCCGTAGATAAAAGGGGGAAATCATTTTTTTTTTTTCCTTCTAATATCGAAAAATATACATCGTAAAAATATTTCAAAAACTGTTTTACCTTATGTTAATTAAGTTCTTTCATAAAATACCCACATGATACGGTTAATTCACTTTAAAATTTGGACCCTCATAAGGACACTATTTTTTCGTGATTAAATTAAAAATGTCTGGTTTTCGGATTTTTTCCTATATGTGTACTCTAACACAATGCTTCTTGCCAAATTTCATAGTTCTAGGTCAACGGGAAGTACCCCATAGGTTTTGATTCCCTTTTGAGTGTCGAAATGTGCGTTTTATACGACATATTCGGCTGTAACTTATTTTTACGAAAACTGAGAAATTTTATTTTTCTTTCTGCAGCAAGATACTATGGATTTGCGTATATAGTTTTAATTTCAACTCGATACCTTCACGCGTTCCCGAGACAAGGGTCTTGACACCCGGACAGACAGACAGACAGACGGACAACAAAGTGATCCTATAAGGGTTCAGTTTTTTCCTTTTGAGGTACGGAACCCTAAAATATAAGCGAATGTATTTTGCTGAAATTAAATTTTGAATTAAGATGAAACACTCTTCACACTAATATTATCACGGCGAAAGTTTGTGAGCGTGTTTGTATGTTTGTTACTTCTTCACGCTCAAACCGCTAAACCGATTTTGGTGAAATTTGGTACGGAGGTAGCTGACACCCTGGTAACACATAGGCTACTTTTTTTTTTTTTTAATGTAGTCTTCCCATGGAATGAGCAAGGCTGTAAAACAGCGTGTAACACTGTGGGGCGCAGATAGCTATTCATATAATTTAAACCAACCCTTTCGCAACCGATGACGTCACATGCGGCTCGAGCGCACGTCACAGTGCGAGGCGCGTCATCGACCGAGAGTGACGTCTGCGCTGCTCCTTTGAAAAATACTGCCGAATGCGATTGAAACTATAACCGGATTTTTCGACTCAAAATAGACGTTAGTTACCCGTAGTTTTTATTTAGAATGTGTTAAAATCACATTAGTTTCCTTATTAAAGTTATTCATATATTACAAGAAAACTTAATATATCATACTACATTTTATATCGCCATAAAACTAACTAGCGTATCTAAAACTCAAGCTACAACCACTTTAACATCGTTTATCTTCTCATTTCCTTATAACCAGATAAAACTTAGTAATAAATCGTGCTCCGGAAGAAAGCCATCAAAGTTCAGGCTGAGCGAGTAATTCATTCCAGCGGCTGTTAAACATTACAACTACCGCGGAACCCGCCAGCAAACTCCCGAGTTATCGCAAGCAAAATAGTAACAAGACGTCGAAGTGAAGTCAACTTTAATAAATTGTCGACTAAGTTTCTTTTGAGTTATTGTTGATGGCAGGAGATTTTGTACGCGGAGTAGGGATATACAGATGACTTGCAAAGTTGCGAAGGGATGAACCGTGAACTTGGCATTGGAAATGGACTGAAGGAGCTGGACCGTATTTATATAAATTAATTTGAATTTGAAGCAGATGATAAATTGTTACGCAACGAGCTATGGAGAGGGCTATGCTCGGGGTCTCTCTGCGAGAGCGTACCAAAATACAAAAGTTACCGACATAGCACAGCGGATTGACAAGTTGAAGTGGCAGTGGGCAGGGCACATAGCTCGTAGAACTGACGGCCGATGGGGCCGAAAAGTTCTCGAATCGAGACTACGAACCGGCAAGCGCAGCGTAGGAAGACCAGCCACAATACATACAAGGTGGACAGAAGATATCATACAAGTGGCAGGAAGACGCTGGATGCAATCCGCTTCCAACCGGTCTTTGTAGAAATCTATGGGGGAGGCCAATGTCCAGCAGTGGACTTCTTGTGGCTGAGATGATGATAAATTGTTGGTATGCGTTTTCTGAGAGGATCTTTCGCGATAGATATTATTTGAGTCATACAAGTGGCGGGAAGACGCTGCATGTAAGCCGCGCGCAATCGGGTTTTTTTAAGTCCTTGGGGAAGGTCAGCATTGGACTTCTTATGGCAGAGATGATGATTTTTAATTATTAATTAGCCTACAGATACTTTTTTCACTCATCTTTCAAAAATGGAGGATATTATTCTTTTGTATAGTTAAGTTTCTGTTATAATTGTTATTTTGTACAAGTAGTTTTGTGGTAGGACGCCGTTTGATGTCGGGAGTCGGGACGCGGGCAAGTTGTGGCGTTGTCGTGCCTCTGACGCATGACGGCTGTGGATTACATTTGAGATATTCGAATTTCACTTCAGCAATTGATTTTTCATATGTGCTCGGAAATTGTTATTTGGTTTACACAAGCGTCGTACCAGAAGTTCGTTTTTTACCTGACTGCGTAAGAAGGAGAGTTATGTTTTTCAAGTTTGTGTATATTTGTATGTGGGTATGTATATTTGTTTCTATCTGACAGCCTACAGCTGAAACGGCTTGACCGATTTTGATGTGCGAGGTGTTGTTAGGTGTCGGTCTTCTCTTCCTGAATGTCAGAGGCTATATATTTTTTGTAATAATAATAATAACATATCTCACAAAAATAAAAATAAAGTGGATTTTGGTAACCTTCAACGAACTTTTTCGTAATAAACAAGTAATTTTACAAGAATTATTCAAAAAAATGTCCATTTATAACCTTTATCAACAATTTTACGCATACTTACTCACAAAAAACGCAAACTCAACAGCGTATCAAGCGTAACGAAATCGTATGTTAGACTGCAAAAACTGCTTTTCTGCAGTCGGGTATTTTGTTTTGCATTTAATATAAATAATTATTCATTGTAGGTACTTATCCTTAAGACATCTTAGCATTAATTAAAATATGCACAAATTCAAATGAAAAACTTATTGTTTTACAAAATGATATAAACAAAAAGCAAATAGAGCTATACAGCATGAGGCGGCCATATAGGACTGATGGCCGATGGTGCCGAAAAGTTCTCGAGTGGAGACCGACAAGCCTAGAGTTGGGAAGCCGGCTACGAGCTCATACAAGTGGCAGAAAGACTCTAGATGCAAGCCGCTTCCAATCGATATTTTTTGGAAATCCATGGGGGAGTTTAATTCATTCATTTAATTAGGTCAGGGACCTATGTCCAGCTGTGGACTTGTTATGGATAATAATAATAATAATCATCCTGGACACGGCACGTATTGTCAGGAGGTTCCTCTCTCTGTAGCCCCTACCACCGGCAGCTTGAGCCCCGCCCCGCTGCCGGCGGCACCCTAGGTTTAAGTTTTTTATAATATTTATATTTTTGTATTTCTATTTTTAAAAACTTAGATTTAAGATTTAAATTGAATAAAGTGTATAATAATAATAATTTATTTGAGCAAAAATAAAATAATTTACATGATGCAAACTTCATGGATGAGTTGATGATGATGTTAGTACTAGGATGATAGAAGGAATTAAACAACTTTTAATTTTATTTGGATTTATCGCGTATACCAAGTTGTTTATTTTCAATGAGTAAGTAACAATCGAGAAAACCTAGAAAAAGTCTAAGGAGTTTCGTGCCAACAATAAGCGCCAGTTTCTGAACTATGATCTTGATAGAGATACATCTTTTTGGATTCGATACCTTATCATAGGCGTCTCGACATACACTTGGCTAATTTATTAGCTGAACCCTACATTTTCACACTGTATCCTATGGTTGTAAAATACTATGCCACAAATTGCGTCAGTTTTTGTTTTGATTGCAGCGTGAAATAAAAACAAGTAAACCATCAAAAAACACATAACAAGTACCTAGTTACAATACAAGTAATAATAAGAAAGGAAGAAATGTATTTAGTTGTCAACGGTAACTGAAAAAAACTCTATTACGCAGACAATTGAGTACTATGTCGGCACGACACTCGGAATCCATAAAAAGTAAAAAACATATCAGGCTCCGTATTTGCCAACGCTCGGCAAAGTGATACAACCGAGAAAGGATTCCTTCGTATCTGGCCCATTATTTACGAACGCCTACTTTAAATGTCCCTTTAACAGCCGTGCCGCAAGCTGGGCTCTACATTCACATACAAATAGACCTACAGCGGGCCCAAAGGGTCGGGAAAAAATGGCGGAAAGGCAGAATAAAATCAGGATTTCGGGGTGACCTTTCAGAACGCATTTGGGAAAGTCGACTCGGGTTGGATTGGTTGGTTATTGTCTGGATTGCTTGTGACATTTTTCTATGCATATGGAAGAACCTTGTAAGTAAACAATGGGTTTGTTGCCCTGATAAAGTTGTTTTGAATTCTGACACGTTGTAGATGTATGTACTTGTGAATTTTGAAAGGAATTAAGCACATTTACGTTTTAAGTTGTACTTAGTACAGACAGAACGAGAACTACTTCCACTTTTACGATGTTAGTGAATATTCACATCTAAATTACTATACCAATATAACGTGAACCGCACAGATAACGTAACCTTTATTTATTTTTTAATCTTTTTAATAAGTTCACTTGACTGACAGGAAATTAATAATAAATAAAAAACAGCATAATTATAATAGCCCTACGTCACGGGTACGATATCCGGGCAAATATTTGATTTGTTATTTTAAAATGTTTAACAGCAATTGGATACTAGTCCTTTAGACCATTTCTTATTTTTTCTTCCAATCCTACGAGTACTTGGGAGTCTCTTATCAATTCAGCCAAGAAACTATCAACCCTCGGTAATGTTAATCAAAAATGAATGTTTAAATTGTTCGACGCGATCAACCTCAGTGGCCAAATTGGTAAAAAGCTAAGTACCAAGTACTAAGTAATTGCGATGGCGCTGGTTCAGTCCCGTCATATTTTGTCATTTTTGAACTATCTATAAACGTACGTGTCAATATCACATTTAGAGTATTTCAATAATATTGAGCATTTGAGATATCAATTTAAATATTCGCTCGCTAGTAATCTGCACATTAGTTTTTGTTTTGATTGTAGGTATACATTCTAGGGTGTCTTGATATGGGCAATCCTTATTCCTTATGACCATCGGCCGCGTTACCTAAACGTGACGTGGCGGTAATCCTGATTACCGCCACGTCACGTTTAGGTAACGTCCTATCTTCTTACCCGGGCTAGGGCCCGGGTAAGAAGATAGGAGAGTGAAGCATTTATTTCGTATTATAATGAACGTTGAGAACACAAACACATCGCTCATTCGATAGCGATGCGTCACGCGTCACGCTAGCTTAATTTAAACCACCGTCACGACAACTTCAATCTAAAACTACAATCTCATGAATAAGAAATCAATTTAGCAGAAAAAGGTACCGAATTAAGTGTGGCCGCACCGGAAACGGTATCTTTTTTAATTAGCAGGAGAGGTCTGGCCTATGTATCAAGTCTGCGCGCTCCCATTGTCTGCAGTCACGGAAATAAAAATACTCAGCGGTTTTATTCAGCCCTCTTACCAAGATGTATGGAGTTGTTTTTTGTTGAGTGAACTTTTTCAGGCATCCGCTTTTGGAGAATGTGGGGGTTTTAGTCCGCAGTTTGAATTTTCGGATAGACTTGACTGAGTAATGGAACAAGAGCCTATAATACCTATATGATAAACAAAATACCCGACAGCAAAAAAGCAGTTTTGCAGTTTATTTTATGATTTCGTTAGGCTTGATACTCTGTTGAGTGTACGTTTTTTTATAAGAAAGTATGCGTAAAATTGCTGTAAAAGATTAAAAAAGATTTAAAGATTTAAAAAAAAAAAATAGTAAAATCTCTTGTTTATTACGAAAAAGTGGAGATGAAGAAAAACGCTATTTTTTATTTTTACGAGAGATGTATTATTATTATAACAAAAAATAAAACCTGTGACACTCGGGAAGTGAAGACGAATCTAACGACACCTCGCTTATCAAAATCGGTCAAGCCCTTTAGGTTGTAGGCGATCTTATAGAACCATACATATGTACATACAAACATACATACACTCGAAAAACATAACCCTCTTTCTTACGCAGTCAGGTAAAAAAATCAACCCCATTTGTTTCCAAAATAACAGAGCCATTATTTAAGCCAGCACCGTACATTAGCCGCGCAATATATTTTGCCAAGTGTTGTGCTGACTGTACCTCGCCACTCGCCAGACATTGCTGTGCGAGTGCCGACTGTACCCCGTCGCTGTTTGTCTTTCTGAAACGTATACGGTGTTCTGTTGATTCACCAGTTCAGGCTTTGTTGACCAAGTTTAAAGATTTCGCAGTTCATATTTTAGGTATCAGGTAAAGCTGAAATAAACCTTGAACTTAAAAGGTATTCTGTGTTTAAGGTTATAAGGTTTGAATTCGGTTAATATAGGAAGATTTATCACTAAGCCATTGCACAACTGACTCAACTATCGTGGATTAATAATATTGCCAGTTCTATTTTTTTATTTCTGTGCTTTTTTTCAAATGAGTGCTTAAAAGCTATATATGTATATAACGTACGTATGTACCTATCCATAATAATACTATATAATATTTTTATAACTGTGTATAGCTATTTATTTATTATTATTAAATCTAAGTTTTTATTATGTGATATTTCTGTACAATATTAATAATTAAGTATAACATAATTAACACAACGGGCTTACTGCTTCTGAAAATGATATGACAGAGATGACGCTTCGGCCTCGTACGTAACTATATTTTCGAACTAATCATAATTATTCTTGGTACAATACTGGTGTCAATAGACAATAGACAATGTTTTTATCGTGTCGATTGGAGAAGTATTTTTTCGTAAGTATTCGTATGAAGCCATTATCTATAAAAGTTGTTTAATATTACTATTTAATTATTTATATTAATTTGGTCATTAATATCGAAATGAAAAGCCAGAACAGCATTTTTAGGGTTCCGTACCCAACGGGTAAAAACGGGACCCTATTACTAAGACTTCGCTGTCTGTCCCTCCGTCCGCCCGTCCGGCCGTCCGTCCGTCCGTCTGTCACCAGGCTGTATCTCATGAACCGTGATAGTTAAACAGTTGAAATTTTCACAGATGATTTTTTCTATTGCCGCTATAACTACAAATACTAAAAAACGGGGGGCTCCCATACAACAAACGTGTTTTTTTCTCGTTTTTGCTCGATATTGATAACGGCAACAGGTAGACGCCTGAAATATTCACAGAATATTCACTTTAAAAATAAATAATTGAATTAAAATAAAATAAATATTTAAGGGGGGCTCCCATACAACAAACGTGATTTTTTTGCCGTTTTTATAGATAATGGTACGGAACCATTCGTGTGCGAGTCCGACTCGCACTTGGCCGGTTTTATTTTTTAAATTATCTCTGTGTATGTGTCTGTGTTTCTGTCGGTACAATGAAATAAAAATAATGTCTATCTACTCGTATCTACAGTGTCTTCGATTTATGTACGCCATTTTAATGAGCGGATTTCAATTAAATTTGCCAAGAATATTATACGGCTTGGTTACAACTCTTTGGAAGTTAGAAGGATGTTAGACCAGCTAACTATCTGCTGTAAGGCGCTTAGGGGGTCCGTCGATTCAATACGTCTGCACGACTTGCTATGCGTACTGTTCGTACCGGACGAGCCCGGGGTTCCAGCAAACAGACGTGGTCGCACATGACCTGTTCCACGTAGATCGCGGTCGCACAGTAGCACGTTCTATGTCGCCTCTGAATCGTGCCCGTCGCCACTTAAACGCACTCCTTGCTGCCAACCCTGATTGTGACATTTTTTATGATAACTGGAAGACTATTTTAAGTACCTCCTTGACTTACTGTGAAAATTTAATGGATCAATGGGACAGGTGTAAAAAGCCTGACGATACATTGGATTTTGACGGTAACCTCTGAGTTTATTGACTTGGTACTCTGAGTACTTACCCGAACGGTATATTTTACTTTGTTTGATATATCTTTTTTTTGTATTGACATGCTAGGCGTATTGCCCATTTGACATTTTTATAATGACATTTTAAATGATATTGTATTTATATAATGAATATTACCTAATGTTAAAACATGAATTGTTTAAGAATAATTTTTGAATATTGTGTGATAATTGTAATTGTTTTTTTTTTCATTTTTATCTCAATAAACGAATACGAATTATTTATTCTATGGAAAAGGATTTGTCATAATTTTCGTACTAAAGATTCGATGTACTATAAATAAAATAATTATTAAATATTTCGCTGGCATGACTGGCGACGTTTATTGCCCGTGCTACTACCAATCTTACTACTAATAGTAACACCGGTAAAATTGAGTTACCCTTATTACTACTGTAGTTGAAATTTGTTAGAACAGCAATAAAAAATTGCCCGTGTTACTTACACTAAAACTACACTACCTTAAAATTAAAACAACAAAAACAAAACAAAATATAAGTACTTAGAGCGAGGCCTCGGTGAATACTTAATTTATTTAGTAATCTACCTAATTTACTATAAATAAACATTGATGGACATTCCACCCAACACCACCTTTATATATTTTTAGTTTTAACAAACTTCCTAGTACTCAATACTTATTTTATATAAAATTATTGTAGAGTTTATTTCAAAATCAAATGAACTTACAAATTACCAAGAGTAGTTTGATAAATATTTTTTCTAGGAACGAAGTCGCAGGTAAAACTAGTATTTATTACTTAATTTCATTATTACAATCGATTTAGACAAGGTTTCCTCGCTGAGTATACCAAATGCTAACTAGTTTCCAAGGGACTTCAAAACGTTAACTAAGTTATAATTTCTCTGCCTAAAGTTTTGCCTTGTTTTCGCAACTGACATTTTAGGAAAAAGTTAACTGAGTTATTTAAAAAAATATTAATATTTATTACTAGATGACCCGGCATCCTTCATATCACCTATCAATGAGTGGACCCGATATTTTCTCAACGTTTAAACTTTCCCTGGACTACGACAAACATTTCAAAACCAAAATCAGCTAAATCAGCCCAGCCGTTCTCGAGTTTTAGCGAGACAAACGAACAGCAATTGATTTTTATATATATAGAGATTATGATTATATTTTGTAACAGTAAGCTTATCACTAGTAATTCTGGATGTAGAGAATAAAATTTATATATTACATTTTAGGCATGACATTCTAAAGTTCCACCACGATTCGATGGATACTTTATAAGTTATTGGGTATCAATGAAAAAACGTATCAATTGAAGGTCGAAGACGTAGGAAGAGATATATAACAAGACTCTTTTAATATATTAAGGTTGTCTAAAAGAGATCGCTATTAGCGATAAGGCCGCCTTTTGTACCTTTCTAACGCCTTGATTATATACCTAATGTTATTTTTATTATGGTGTCAATAAAGTGTTTTTGTATTGTATTGTAAGACTCAAGTAGAGATTACCTGGAACACTTGGTCAGAAGATAATACAGGCCAGGTGAGTTGGCGGTCAAGCGCAAGCCTATTTTCGAATAAAAAAAATAAAAAAAACTATAGACCAAAGCAGTCTCAGAATAGTGGCTACGAGACGGAATACAGACACCTGGCAGACCTCCTGGCAAACCTAGTCGCTGGTCTGATGATGTTTAATCGATAAGATGATGTAAAGACAGCGTACACACTATGATATGATATTCTTTATTCATAATTAAATTACACGTCAGTTAATCAAAATTAAAATTAGTATTACAAGAGCACAAATGTCATAAAATAATTAATATTAATTATGTCGACACTCCTTCATAATGTCACATGGTATTAATGTAATGTCAATAGAAAAATATCAAATTGTATAAATATAATAGTAAATATTCGAAAATAAATTAAAAATGTCAAGTAAATATAATTTTAAATGTCATAATACTAAAGATGCAAAATGCAAATCCAATATAGTTCTGTCCTAATAGAAATAATACAAACAAATTATTAAATAGAGAGATAGTTATTCTACGTTCGGAATGAGCTCCTCGACGGTATATGGCGCCATGTTAGTCAAAAATGCTTTTAATTTATTTTTATAAACTACTACAGACTTAGCATCACGAATGTGCTTGGGTAGCGCATTATACACCTGTGCGTCAAATATCCGTGTGCATTTTTTAGATTTCCTAAGACTATACCTCAGTGTAGCCAGTATCAATCCTTGTCTGCGGGAGTGCGTCCCATCGACATCATCGTACCTACCTATCGATTGCAAGTTTTTGTACGTATAAACGCCTACATAATATATTATGTACAGAGCTAGGAAAGTCATACATTTTAGGCCTTGACTGACTATGACTGAGAGTGGTACAGTTGCTGTTTTTGTACACATTCAAACATCAACATTACAACTATTCTTACAATTTATGACAAAAAAAACACCTCACTCCCTCGACAGTTTAGTTGTTTGGGTTATTTCCACGCACGTCACGTTATAATTTGTCGCTGTCTCGCGCGGCGCAATAATTCAGTATTGCAACTAAATTGCAATACTCGTACCCTGCGAGGCGATATATCATCGTGGAAACACGACGCTGACGCGTAGAAAACACGACGCTGACGAAGAGAAAACAATAAATGTCTAATACTCCGGCTGTAGAATCTTGTATTACCCGTAAAACATGACCTCACTTACCCTTTTTTAACCGACTTCTGAAAGTAGGAGATTCTTAATTCGATTCTATAAATATCGGCAATATAAATGAAATTTAAATAATATACTAGGTTCGTTCCTGGTGCAAAGGTTGGCTATTGCCATACAGCGTGGCAATGCTGCTTGCGTTGTGGGCACCTTTCCACCAAGGTCGATGCAGGATGGGTTTCAATTGACGAAATTTTAATTGATTACTTTTTTACATGCTTTTAAAATTGTTAGTTACATTAATCTTAATATGATTATTATTACACATTACTATTTAAACATGTAAAATAGATAATAAAACGAGGATCGGCTATTCTCTCAGGGTTATTATATTAAATGATCCATGATTCTATATAATTTATTTATACTTTATTATATTGTATTTATACTTGTCTTTGACAAGGCAAATATGTTTGGGGGCTTTACATGAGCGAAGGCACTACTGTTACCCTTATCCCGAATGAGGTAGCTTACCAAAAGGCGGACATTCAGTTTGTTTCTTTCTTTTTCTATAGTAAGGACTTGTTAACACGTTCAAATTGAAAATTGATGATTTTGGAATATAACTATGCCCATAATTATGCTATGTACGAGTATATAGCGCATTTTTTTTTCAAGCGGGAATATTTGAACTTTTATTTACCGGATCAATATTTCAAAGGTGCCGATTTACTAAATAAGAGGTACTTGTAACTACTTTAACAGTTGCCAAATTGCTTAAATCGTTAAGACGTTTCAGTACCTACCTATTTTATGCTAGCTAAGCAGTACAGCATGAAAATAAGCTGTGTTATTCTTAACAGGACTTTAATCCAATGCATAAATTAAATATTCTCTCAATAAAATGAGCAAACTTCAATTTTAAATTGAAGAGAAGTATTTTTTGCTTAGCTCATCTAACCAATTTCAATGATTATGCGAAATTTATAAATTTTCGCTTTTTAGCAGTGATACTAATGGCATAAGTTTAAAACCTAAAATATGACAGGCCATATAATAAAGTTTTTAATAGTGTAAAAACTTTGAAAACTAGCAGACGCAGTTCAATATCTTCAGCATACATGTATAGGTTAGAACAGCATTGTGTGGGTACCATTTTACCCGGCCACGACTATAACCCTGCAATGTTTACGCGTTTTAGCCAAAACGCCGTCTATGGGCATCTTGGGCCAGATTTAGCCACCGCCATAACGTCCCTCCTGGGGACCGGTACGTTTTTTATTTTTCCACCATACTTTGCGGAAACAATTTTGATTGTTTGGGGTTGAATTTTTTGTTTAACTTTCGCCGGGCGAAAAGCGAGGTTTATTAATTTACATCTCGCGGGCGCAGTTGATAATGTTACGTACTTTATTAATTAAAAACTCCTTTTTTGCCTCTTTGATGACAGCGATGAAAACTTGAACAGATTTTTTACGCTCGCCCGAGCGTGTCGTGGATTGAAAATGTTCGTTAGCGGAGACTTTACGGCCGAAAATGTTTTAGAAAGCGTGTTCATAAGTGTTTTTTGACAGTGTTTAGGTGGAGAGTAGGTTATTTGGTTCGAGGGTTAGGAAGCTTGGTAATAACAGACTTAATTAAAAAGGCAAAAGTATTGCCATTTAAAGTGGCAGGCAATGCATGAGCATGCAGCATTGAGATCTATTAAGAGAGATGTTCAGTTGTTGTTGTTTGCATACAACCGTATAAATAAATAAATAAATAAATATTTGTGGACATTTCACACAACACCATCTAGCCCAAACTAAGCAAAGCTTGTACTATGGAACTAGATGGCTGATAGAATACCTATATACTTTTTTTTTTGTAAATATATACAGACACAGAACAAACATCCATGCTCATCACACAAATGTTTGCCCTGGGTGGGGATTGAACCCACGACCTTTCAGTTCAGCAGGTAGACGTAAACACACTACCAACTGAGCCACAAGGCGTAGAATTAGTAACATATGTAACATAGTAACATAACAATAGTATTCTACCCTTAAATAATATCGGATTTTGATATTAATTTTTTATATGGTTGGAATCATTAATGCCTATGCACGGTGTGTACGGTTTGATTTTTTCAAAATTTAAACTTTTGAATTTTTTAACTTCGGAATTATAATGAAATTTCAAAAAAAAAAAAAACAAATCGTAGAGCAGACAGACATCTATGATATAAAAAATGAATCTTCGAAACAATTTTCACCTATTTGTATGGGAGATCGTGCGACAAGCGACAACACTTCTCTTAAGAAACATAGTTAAACACTGCTTCAAATATAAAGATAATTTTCCTCCTGTTATCATTTTTCAGGTGATGTCCACATAGAACAACAGCGATATTTAAACGTGCATCAAATATAATATATATAGAAATAGCTGTGTCTCGCGGTTTCACCCGCGCAGTGATGAAAAACTATGGTGATGGTGAACGGTGATGACGATGACAAAATCATGGAAATGCGATTCCAATAAGACTTCTTTTTTTAAAAGAAGCATTGAAATCTGTGAGGTTTAAGGGTGGAAATCAGTTTTATCCTTTTGCTTTGACAAGTTTTTTGAGAAGAATGTATGAATGTTTGTTGTGTGCCTTCAATTTTATTTTAATTTATTTGACTCTCATTTGTGGTATAATTATTATAAGTTTGACATATATTTATTGTACTTACTATTGTGACATGCTGATTTAATTATTAACAATTTATTTAATTAGTGTAATTGGTGTTTTACCGTAACTAATGAAATAAATAAATAAGTGTGTGATACAACCTCTCTCTTAATACACATAACAAGTATAAGTTTAGAAAACTCAAAAATCCCCGATAAAAAACGGCTGTACCGATTTTGATGAAACATAGCTAAGCTCGATGAAATCCTCTTTCAAACAAAAAAAAAAAAAAAAAAAAAACGGTCTATTCGTTTGAGAGCTATGATGCCACAGACAGACACACAGATATACAGATACACACATCAAGCTTATCATATGAAACAAAATATTATTGATAATAAAATTATTTTATTAAATCTAAATGAAAGAACGAGTATATCGAATGCTAATATTTATTTAATAGCCCAGTCTTAATGAATTCAACCATCGGTTGTCTCTTTAACCGGCGGTTGCCAGACCGCAGTATAACCAATGTTTAATTTTAAATTCATTAACCAGTGGTCATTGCGGTCGCAGCAATGGCTCTACACCAGAATTATTATGTGAATATAGTATTTAATAATGAGATGCCGATTTATTGTTGTTTGTTAGTTGCGTCTATTAATGTGAAACAGGACCATTGATTAAACCAGAAATTGTCCTTGTTTCTAACTGACTTCCAAAGAGGAGGAGGTTCTCAATGCGATTTTGTGTTTTTTTTTGTATGTTTGTTCACAGATTACTCCGCTAATTAAGAATTGAATTTTGATGAATCTTGTTTTGTTTGTTACGTTAAGTTAGATTAGAGGTAGTCCCTTAGAAATTTTATCAAAATCGGTTTAGTAGTTTGGTTTTTATAATAAAATAACCGGAAAATGTCATCTAAGTAAACAAATTGCGTATTTAGAAATATATTTTTTTTTTAACTATAATTATTACTAAAATACTTCTTAATTCAATAAAATACATATTGTTTTTTTATATTTCATTATTAAAAAGTAAATAAAACGTAAAAAATTATAAATGTGAACGGATATTGCAAGCCCTACCCGCGGCAGCTCACATATAGATACTAGGGCATGCAAACCAGATATCCGATTAATCGAAAAAAACCGACGGATAACCGACAGATTTTAAAGCTCAGCTTTTTCTAGTAATAAAACCGATATTTTCGGTTTTCATTTTATTTTCGTTATTTCATAAGTATAATAACAATATTATTTGTAATAAAAATAACTAAATATGTATAAAACAAAAGTATTTCAAGAATCCATAACAAAAGGAAAGATACACAAATATACGTAAAAATATGAGTTACACATTATCTTGTATGGGTAGCGTGACGCAAGTCTGCGAGTTTCCCATTCGATGAGCACGCTGATATCACACGCTCTTCGATCGTATTACGGTGCTATCACAGCGTGTCTGCTACGTGCTGCTGAGTTGACCATACCGCTAGCATAGCTAGCAACTTGCACAACTTCGCTTAACATCAGGCGAGTTGGTGGTCAATCGTCAAAAAAAAAAAAACTTGTGTTGTGCATTTTATTTTCATAAACATAATAATTGCAAGCTTAACGCTGCTGCTATAATTGAGCTGGTACTTTGAAGATTGTACAGAGTTAGGAATCTCATCATAGTTGGTTTCCGTATCCGAGCGAATGTCCTATCACTTTTTTTTTATATTGAATTTAGAATTGATCTACTACTTTAGCGACTGTTATGGTTTAATTTAAATCCTATATGCGTATTGCTTCAAATATATATGCATATATATATATATATATATATATATATATATGTACAACATATCGTTATCCTCATCTCAGTCACAAAATATCTACAGGTATAGACCCAATAGATTCTGGAATTCTGGAAATCTAACCATGGTGCTCAATTGGTAACCAGCGTCTTTGTGAAATCTGTGAGAGTCTATATCGCTGGTCGTCGGACACTAGGACCCATCCGCAATTAGTTCTGCATGCTACCTGCCCTGACCACTACCACTTCAGCTTGCTAACCCACTAGTCCTTATTGCTAACTTTCATTTCATACGAGTACAAATATTTATTAAGATAGGTATATCATAGATTTAAGTAGGTACTTTACTCTTTAGACCTCCGTCCCAGTAACGATCTGCATGTAATGCTGTATTTTCAATTGTCTTTCGAAGTAACGACGAAACGTATAGTATAATTACGCAGACGCTGCAGAATGTAGTGGGAGCATGATGGCAAGAAAAAGCGTCATGCCATTTTCTGTCATGGCACACGATTTGGTTTTATTAGACACGCCAATAAATGTTTAGTGTGAAAATATTATTTTATAATATTTCGAAGTAGAGGCGGGCATCGAAGCGAGCGGTCCAGAGCTGGTCCACTGAATCGTGCGAGACGCACCTGTGCCACGGTTTCACAGATACAATCTCTTCATTTATTTATTTGACTGGCCTTGTGGCTCAGTTCGTAGTGTGGTTACGTCTACCTGCTGAACTGAAAGATCGTGGGTTCAATCCCCACCCAGGGCAAACATTTGTGTGATGAGCATGGATGTTTGTTCTGTGTCTGGGTGTTTCTATGTATCATATGTATATATTTACAACAAAAAAAAGTATATAATATGTATTCTATCAGCCATATCAAGTTCCATAGTACAAGCTTTGCTCAGTTTGGGCTAGATGGTGTTGTGTGAAATGTCCACAAATATTTATTTATTTATTTATTTATTTTATACTAGTCAATGAATGCGCTTATTTGCTAGGACATTGCGATAAACCGTTTAATAGTATGTAGTTCGACTATCGTTCACCTTGCTCGCGCATTTACTAACATTTGTGAAGATATAAAATTACGCAATAAATTTATTTTAAAAAATGACCCACAAAACACTAGAAGCAACATCACACATTTTCGACAAAAAATTCATTTTGATCCATGTTAATTTTAACACATAAAAATCATTTTTACGTTTATACCTAATTTGTAAAAATCAGTTTATTTGACCTTGTAGCCAAGTCAGGTATCTATTATAATTGGTCATCTTTGCGATAATCTTTATTCTTTGTATTATCACACCATTATCATCATCGTCTTCATCATCTCAGCCACAAGAAGTTCACTGCTGGACATAAGCCTTCCATCATGGATTTCCAGAAAGACCGGTTGGAAGCGTAGGTATACGCACGCACGCACCATTATGTTTACCAATACCTAATACATCGTGTTAATTATATTAACCTAGAAATCATTTTACTAATTCAAGGCGCGTTAGTGGTAGTTACTAGTTATTGACGTGACAATATAAAAAAAAAAAACTTAGATTGTCGCAAAATTTTGTTCACTGAAATAGTTACCCTAGCCTAGCACCAAGGAAAAAAAATTGATATAAATTTAAATTTCCCGAATGAAAGTATAAATACATAATATGTAAATCTATAGTGGACTTTATGTCTTCATTGGTACTGGTTCTTTTTTTTGAATGAATACCTAACATGTCAACTCACGTTTGGCCTACGGATCGTCGCTGTTTCAGTTCTGCGCTAGCACGCACACAATCGATGTGATTCTAAGCTCCGTTATTTGCGCCTCGAAATATAATTTCGAACTACGAGTATAGTAAGCATCCCTTTAATAATAATAGTGTTTAATGAATGACCGTGATAGTTTAATAAAGTGTTTTATAGATAGATAGATAGATAGATGAACTCTTTATAGTGATAGTGATAGTGTTTATACTGATTATCTTTATTACTAAAAAGGAATGCAGTGTTGTGAAAATTTTCACATATTGTGAACGTGTATTAAAATGGTGTCTTTGAGTGTTTCCACGTCATCAATATAGCAGTGGAGCCGCTCTTCTTGCAACTGTGCAATAATCTTTGCATCGACATCGCTGCTCATACAGGACGCCGGCGCCGGATTGGTACGTTCGATATGTACTTTTGCCCCATTCCTAAAACTGTTCCGGAACCCGGATTTTTAATCATAATACTTACCCACCGCTCCGTCGATATTTGCCGGCTGGAAAATACTACAAAAATATTCCAGCCAGAACCAGTGCACTCGCCATTACATTACCCGTTGGTGTTTTTATTTTAGGATGTTTTACTAGATCTCGTGTTTATATATTTAATTATGTGTGTTTTTATTATTTTATTAGTTTTTAAATAGACTTGTTAAATCTTCACCACGATTAATTTGTTCAGATTTGTTAAATGTTACCACGATTAATCGATTCACGAAATCTCAGAGAATCTCGCAAACACTTGGATATTCGAGTCAAACTATATGTGTGCTGTGGGATGACAATTTTTTTTTATCAGCCCTGTTTGTATAAACTGTCCCACTGCTGGGAACGGGCCATCTCGCGAGAAAGGTTAGGTCACAGTGGGATGGCTATAAAGCAACAAAATAAATAATTTGAAAATATTCAATAGACAATCCTTCCCAAATCGGTTCAAAATGTGTCCAAATCTCCACCCTAAACTAGGGAAAGTTAAATAAAAACTTGTCGAGCACTGTTTGAAATGGAAAAGAGTCGAGAGGGCGTCCCAAACATACGGCCGAGTGCACACGGCAACATTTTGAAGCATGTCATAAGGCCGTGTTTACATTGTGTCCACACGGCGAGCTTGCACAGGACAGGACACTGTAAACATATTGCTCATAATCGGCGAACGGCAAGTGAAGAGTTAAAAATAATGTAGGTACCTACTACCTATATCTTTAATAAATGTTACGACAGAATTTATGAAAACTGTTAAATCTGTTATATTATTTTATAGGTTTTAGTTTAAATTAATATAGTTTTAGTTTTAGTTAAAGAATGATGTAGACGCCTGTTAAAGGTATACATATCAGAACCTATATTAGAGATTACCTACTAAGTCAATGTAATATGTATACTGTTGGTGTTTCTAAAATAAATAAATAAATAAATCTAAATTAAGTAAAATTATAAAAGCGAAAGCAACTCTATTTTTAACCGACTTTAAAAAAAGGAGGCTTTTCAAATTCAGTCAGATCTCATCTGATTTCTTTTTGTCAGTGAAAGTGGCAGGACAATGCGAGACATGGCAACCAATTTTACATGAAATGTTTTTGGTGGGATTTACATTGACTGTATGTCTACACTAATATTCTGTAAAATAATTATAGTTTAAAAAACTGAAAAAAAACCGACTTCAAAATAACTAATACAATACTTACGCGACTTGCTTATCACTGTCTACAAGGAACTTGGATGATATTTTACCATTTACTTTGTTATAAAAGCAAAGCACTGCATCAATTTTGATTACATTTATATAGGATCTATATCTCTGAAATCTCACCTATCAAATGCAAAAAAAAACAATGCACAAACGGCTGAGTAATCGGTGAACATACAAAAAAACACACCGACCGAATTGATAACCTCCTTCTTTTTGCAAGTCGGTTAGCGAAATTAAACGTAGATAGGACATTCAACATAAAATAATAACAAAGCTTGATATAATTTATTTGCGATGTTTTTCCCGTTCGCCTGTTTGCGTTCTTGTTTACGTAGCTTATTGAGTTTGTTCTGATTTTCATTTGTTTAGTATTTATGTAACATTGTTTGTTTAAATGTGAGCCAGTCTCACCCGCGGCTGTGTTGCCATGCTTAGAGTCAGTTTTGTTAAGTGATTCTCGAATGTCTTTGCTAAATTTTGCTTAGAAAGCGTAAGAACTAAGACAATAGACAATATATTTTACTGTATCAAAAACATTTTATGTCATATTTACATATAGTTAATATATAAGTGCCTGGGCGACCGAGCTCCACTCGATTTTTTTATGACTAAAATACGAGCAAACCCGGTTTCACTAAAAATGAAACCTAGCAAGATCGATTGATCGTCCCCTAATCTACCTACAAACCAAATTTCATTAAAATCGTTGGAGCCGTTTCCGAGATTCAGATTATATATATATTATATATATAACAAGAAAGGTATTAGATTTTTTTTTTTTTTTTTTTAATTTATTTATTCTTCAATTACATCAGATCAGATTTTCTATATCTGATCTGATATTCTACATCTGATCTGATTAGGTAGATAGATTTAAGCTCTCAGGAAACGCAGATGGAACATCAAAACGTGGATTGATATTATTTACACATATTCTGATACCTTCATATTAAAATGATATTATCTATTTTCACAAAGCAAACATAACCCCGAAACAAAGGATTCAAATAAAACTCCCCATATTTCAAACAGTGTTTTATTTGAATCGGCAAACAAATACCTATAACGAGGGAAACAACCTTACATTATACGAATAAATTGTCACACGAGATTAAACCTTATTACAACTGAGATACAGTCGACGATAGTCTTGCCAATTGATTGCAGTTACAGATTAAATGATAGTTAGTGCGGTAGAGTTGTCAATGTGATTTAGTATTGAGGGTAGATGAAAAATAGTTAGTAGCGGGCAACAAATCATTGGCGCGCCTACCTTGGCCTATCGGCTGACTGTGATTTAGTGCTGGACTTTGGCCGATGTTTAGTGTTGAAGCTGTCGATAATTTGCTTATTTACATTAAAGAAGTATAAGTAGAAACATCGAGGAAACATTTTAGTAGGAATGTGGAAAAATAATTCCACATTGAAAAAAAAAACAAATTTTATAAGCTAGCGCTCGTCCGACAACTTTTTTGTGGACGAAGAAACTGATGCTCACGATTTAAAGACTCCCAGATAGTAGCTTACTATAATTTGTACAGTTGTGGCATTTTTCTGATTCTTATAATTTCTAATTTTAATCATTTAAATACACTGTTTTCTCCAAGAAATGAAAACTGTGCCTTGAGGCTTACGCCGAGAAGTGGTGAAAAATTATGATGATAATTATGATGATATGAAGCCTATGTCCATTTTCAGGTTCTTAGCTATCTCTGAACTAAATTTTGAGTCACAAAAATCTTACCTCACCTATGATCACTTGATTAAACTCAAAAAAGCATCTTTTTTACCGTAACTCAAAACTTACTTCGAAACAATTTTCGAATATGGTGAGCTAATGAAAGTTAAAATATTTTATTTTTATTTTTCCTTAACTCACCATAATCACATGTAAAGTACACTCAGCGGCAGCGCAGCGTGTACGTTGTTTTTACCCAACTGCGTAAGTAGGAGCGTTATTACTTACACTGTCTCTGAATTCACGTACAAGCTTCGGGAATTTCCACTTTTTTAACGATCAGCTTTTCTATGATTTTCGCGATTCTACACATTGGAATTAAACAATTTTTAACGGATTTCTCGCGTATATTTTACATAATTTTATGACCTGACATTTCGAATACTTAGCAGCGTCCGTGGCCACAAACTATAGAAATCCGTTATAAATACTTAATTTCAATGACTATTGATTAAATAATTTTATAGTTTAAGAAACTGAAACAACCCACTTCAAAGTACGCTACTTCGTTACTTGTAATATTAGAAAGGATTAGGATACATAAAGTTCATATCATCATGCTCAGTCGGGTAATATAATTAAACAAAACGCTTAATTGTCGAAGTAACTCTATTTTCACCCTATTCACGTTGGATGAGGAGTAAGAAGGTTTTACTTTTACAAAATCCTTCACGGTTGTAAACTTTTTAAAGAAACCTCTCTACACCCGCTCGTTTAATTTTTTGTCAAGAATTAGATATGTCATTGAATGTAAAATCCTCCGTCTTCGAATTGTAGAAAATATGCAGATGTTTATACGATAATCCTTAACATTTGATACTTTTGCAAAGAAAAATGTGTAGGTGGAACTCTGAGATTCTATAATCTGACGCACTTCACTCAGGAATACAAAAAAAAACATACAGATCAAATTGATAACCTCCTTCTTTTTGGAAGTCGGTTAATAAATATTTCATAATTAAGAAACTCTCATACTACCTTTCAGAATTGGCATTTAATTGAAAACAATAACAGTATGACCACCATAAGCACAGCAGAACAATCTGGCCTATTGTCCTCATTTATGATTCAGTTTCAGCCCCCGCGGTCAATCGACTGGCCCAGATGAATAAACAATGGTAATAAGACGACTGGTAATGGAAATTCTGCGTAACAGAGAATCTCTTGAGAGGCGTACCGTCAGCAGATAAGATGGCGTTTGATTAGATCATGTTATGATTCAATTTTCTTAAACATAGTTGGTTGTTTTTTGAGTAACTTTCTCATTCTCTTGCTGATGTAATCGATGTATTTAATGATAGTGAGAATATGAATCAGGATGTAAATGCATATTAAGATCTCAAAAGGTTTTTGTGATGGTTTTTTTTTATTCGAAGATAAGCTTGCGCTTGACCGTCAACTCACCAGGTGTTAAGCGACAGTTACGGTTGATGGTTGATCTACAGTAGGACCAATTTAATAGATCACATTTGACACTAACAATATTTTTCAGTTTCATTTCAATTAGTGACAATCTCGTAAACCTTAGAAAATTAATATTTTTAGTACCCATATTCACAATCGGTCGATATTGGATTCATCTCGAAAATTGTATTTTTCTCTCAGTCAGTTCTCATATAAACGAAAGAGATCGAATTTACATTCGACAGGTTGTGAATAGACCTCAGGAAATGTGTAAAATTTAGACGTAATACATGAGGGCTATTCACGGCCTATCGGATGTACATTTGATTGATTTTGATCTCTGCCATTTATATAAGGACTGACTGAGAGAAAAGTATACTTTTCAAGACGAATCCAATATCGAACGATGGTGAATATGGACACCGAAAAGTATCAATTTGGTCCCACTAAAATGTCAGATACAAGAGGCAGTCATTCTACTATGGCGCACATTGTAAGGAAATTTTCTAGTCTAGGCTGTAGGTTACAGCTGAGTAATGAGATGAAATTTCTGTATAAAAAAATTACTAGTCGTGAGACGTCTGTCTAAAATGAAATATCTAAGGTATTTTTTGTATAAAATATTCACTAACATATTGTTTAATAATTATAAGCTGAACTGGCCTTGTGGCTCAGTTGGTAGTGTGTTTAGGTCACGTCTACCTGCTGAACTGAAAGGTCGTGGGTTCGATCCCCACCCAGGGCAAACATTTGTGTGATGAGCATGGATGTTTATTCTGTGTCTGGGTGTTTCTATGTATTATATGTATATATTTACAACAAAAAAAAGGTATATATGTATTCTATCAGCCATCTAGTTCCATAGTACAAGCTTTGCTTAGTTTGGGCTAGATGGTGTTGTGTGAAATGTCCACAAATATTTATTTATTTATAATTCTTAAGAAAACAAAATATGTATATGAACAATTTATCCGCAATAATAGAATGCTCTAGAGTAGACAAAGCAGTTTGTCTGCGCGCAGTACTCGCGGGTCGATCCATCATCTGCCCGCGTTGACGCGAGCAGGTCAATCGATGCGCCATCGCTCATTCCTATCATTAATGGTGTGTTTGGTTGGTGAATGTGCCTTGTTAGCGTGCTCTTTGCTCTGCTGTCTCTGGTTAGTTTGCGTTTTGTGGTTAATAAATTTTCGTTGAATTTTTGGCGGAAACATGGCAAAAACATATTCTGCTTTGTTTTGTTATATTAAACTTTTGATGCGTAAAATCGTGCACAACTTTTTAAGCTATTGCATAGCTTCTATCGCGGGCTTTGAGCGTGGAGACCGAATCCAAAAATTCCGTAACAAAAAATAACCTAACGCAGTAACGCCAATACAACCAATGCCACCTAGAGGCGATTTGCAGAACTAAAGAGACTAGCGTGATATTTCAAAAAGTCATTAAAACTAAAAACTAAAAAGTATCACCGCTGTGCCGGTCGGAGTAGGGGGTGTTAGGAATACTGCATAAATAAAATAAATAAATAATTATAATTACATAAGATGATAAAAAATGCTAGGTATGCAATAGCTTTACCGCGGCAGTCTCCGAGTGCCACACGTCTTTTTATTAATGCAATGAAAAGTGCCCCTGATGACTAAAAAAATAAGTAAAACTTGATGCGCACAAAAATTCTCACTTGCCAACTGATGAACAGTTGGCAAGTGAGAATTTTTGTGTTTATTTTTCGGCTCTCTAGTCGTTGTATGTTACAAATTAAGTAAAAATGTTAATGTTAGCTCGCAAGGACGAGAGTTTGTCGGACTACTTAGTTATATTGTCATCGCTATAGTTACGTACGCAAGCGGAATTTTTTGTTTTTTTTATTTTATTTTTTGGTTAAATTTCATAAGCATAATACCTACTTACATTTTGTTTAAAATACAAATTCGTCATATTTTGTTTTGTTGTTGTTGTTTTAGTTTTACGGTAATAACACGGACAATTTTTTATTGCTGTTCTAACAACTTTCAACTAAAGTAGTAAGAAGGGTAAGTCAATTACCGGTGTTACTACTAGTAGTAAGATTGGTAGTAGCACGGGCAACAAACCGGTATTACATATGAGTACACATAGATTAAGAATTTATAGCTACGCTCAATAGATGGAATGTATGGTGTCTCACGCCATGTCCACTATATATTGCCAAAAATATAAGGACTTTTCCTAGATTTCTGACAGCGGTTACAAAAAATTTCGACATATTTACCCGACTGCGTAAGAAGGAGGGTTATATTTTTTTAAGTGTATATATGTATGTTTGTGTCTATACGATCGCCTACAGCCTAAATGGCTTGTCCGATTTTGATGTGTGAGGTGTCATTAGATTCGTCTTCACTTCCAGAGTGTCATAAGCTATACCTATTTTTGTAATAATAATAATCTCCCGCAAAAAATAATTAATTCGTAATAAACAAGTGGTTTTACTGGAGTTATTCTAAAGAATGCGCATTTATAAGTATTCATTAACAGCGATTTTACGCATACTTTCTCACAAAAAAACGTACACTCAACAGCATATCAAGCGTAACGAAGTCGTAAGTTAGACTGCAAACATGGTTTTCTGCAGTCGTGTATATTGTTTTTCATTTAATATCGTACTTGTTGTACGTGCGTTTTAGTACATCATTAGTTAGGTTGCGTAAAACACTGCATAAAATGTGCAATGCATATGTTTATTTTCCTATTACTTTGTGGTGTTAATAAAGTGTTATTGATTGATTGATTAAAAAATATTACGTATTTTAGCAGTTAATTCATTAATTTATCTTTACGTGACGCCAACTTGACGCATTGTCCTGACCGAGAAGACGGAATGAAGACGAAGCTTATAAATAGCTCCTTCTATTGTGATAAGACTTCCTTGTGAGTACAGTCCTTCTTATTCTTATCTTCATCTTGGTCTTCATTTGCAAAGTTTCAAATTGTTGTGACATTTAGATGTTTATTAAGCCCGACTTTCAAGAAGGAATGCCATTTAAAACCTATGAGCATAAAATACCTATGGTAAATCAGTCTTAAATCCCAGCAGTTCCATCGTAGTGTTCATTATAACAAGGTAATTTCCTCGAGGTTGCAGAATCCTTTAGCGTCGATAAGGAGCTTGCAGCTCGGCAGATCAGCGGACGACGCGACAAAGGACGCTAATTGGAGCCAGCTCGTCTCGACTACTCTGCGACCTGAATAAGCTTTTTTACAAGGAAAATTTATCGTGTGGAAACATTATTAGTGAGGTTTGTTTCTTCGTTTGTTTTAGAACTTCTGGGAAAACGTGTGTTGGTAGTGTTTTGGTGGCATTAGTGTTTGTTGGCACAGAAATTTGGACTACAGTAGCAATATAGTACAAACACTGTACTTTAACATTTTTAAAACGGTTAAAAGAATTTACCTTGTTGTTAAAGTTCAGGCACAGTTTTTTTTACTATTGAATTTTTCCTGTAGAAAGAAGCAAAACTACTTCCCTTTTATGACCTACATAATAGAGAGGAGAGTACCTATTGGTCACGAAAAGAAAAACGACAGAGTTTGCATTTTTTTGTCTCAATTTGTGTTTTTGTGTAATTTTTTTGACGAATAGTTGCAAGGAAATATATGGATAGTTAAGACTAATAATGACTGTCCATTACTTGGACGTAAAGTCTAAAACAAAATTCACGAATATAGTGTCCTGGGTTGACCGATACTCATATGACAACAATGACGAACTTAAAGATTTTGATATAAATACCACGTGGCCGCACTAAAGCTCATTTAGATTGAGAATTCTAGAGACGTCTACATTGCCGCTTCGAGTTTTTTTGAAAATCGAAATTATTTTAATCGTGGAAAGGGTCAGAATAGGTCAGGGGTATATTATACCTCATTGTGTTCGGACATTTTTGAAGACTAACGCTACATCCCGTTGATACTTTATCAAACTTATAGACAGTTAATTTTGTGTTAAAAGTTAACGTCAAATATTTTATTATGTCCCTAACGCTGACACGCCGACTCGATCTCTGTTTTCGTGGTATATATATAATAGTATTTCTATGTTTATTCTTGATAGTTATAGTTTTGACATTTCTTTATTTATATAATTTTGATTATATTGACGTTATGAATTTTATAGCAGACGCTCTTAGCTACGTACCACGACTGTGCTATGAATGTATCAGATACGGCCCACTAGAATGTGTCGACAATCCATTGTAACGACGACAAGAATTCTGTCGGTGCCGGAACGGTCTAGTGGGGGTTGTCTCATACTAAATTATACGAACAATATTTTTTTTTCATGTATCATTGAATACTTCCCCACCCCCAAGGTCATTGAAACGATGACAAAATCTCTACGGGTCTTACCAAGATAGGAGAAATGGAAGTACAGTCTTGGGAAAAACTTTTACCGGGAAGTGGGGCATACAGGTTTTTTTTTTATACAGGATTTAATGTATTTTAACGATTACAACTGTGACTTTTGCTAAAGCCTGAATGTTTTTTTTTATTTTTATACATTGTAAATCTAAGATTGACCACCAACTCGCCTGATGTTAAGCGACGGTGTGGCCGAGGATGGAGCTCGTCGATCTAGAACATATCTATTCACTCTAGCCTTGAAAATTCCAAGATTGTAGGTCTCAGGAAACAGAGATGGCGGCAAAGAATTCCATTCTTTTGCAGTACGCAACAGGAATGTGGATCGATGTCGCTGAGTACGGATTTTTGACATTTTAACGAGAAATGGGTGGCAATTCGCCGACTTTCTCCACTTCGTCGACTTTTTTTTTCTTTCCGAAATTAAAAAAAACTTTCGTATTCCAAGGTTTTCACGGGTTTATGTTAACATCACCGTAAAAACACATTATTTAACATTCAAAAGGGGAAAAATCCGAGTTCCTATTCAAGTTGGAACTGTCATTTCCAAGAGTACCTAAAGACGTTGAGAATATTTAAAAGCAGACAAAGGCTCGGGTTACTATAACCATTGTGTCCGGAATGAACCTGCGACCCCACCCGACCGGATTGGATCCGAGCAGATCTACTTTCAGTTTGAAATTATCTTCAGGATCGAAATGCAAATGTTGTGGTTGCAGAAAAATATATTGAAATTCCTATGCAGGTGTTTTGATTGATAAAAATTTAATAAATAATTTAGTTAATGATTTTTTTCCTTGATTGGATTTATTGCCACAGTACTTTTTTTTAATAGATCTATGATTGATAGCTACTCGCCTGGTGATCAATGATGGTAAGGTCAAATATGGAGCTCGTTGTACTGGAAGTCTAATCTAGTCTACCTAGCTACACTCTAGTAGATCTCAGAAAATAGGAAAAACAGCGGGAAACATCCTGGTTTCATCATATCATCATGGTTCATGTGACAAGTAAATACAACGCATTTTCTTAGTAAGATAGCTTATTCGATCGCTTAGAAAATGGCTTAAATAATATTTGTAGGCAAGTATTATTAACTTAAGTCTAGTGTACCGAACAGTATAAATTGTATTCGAATATCTTAACTGTCCTGTGTCCAGCCCAAAGCCGATACAAAGGCTCAAGGCCGATACAAAGGCCCAAGGCCGATACAAAGGATACATAATGCTGGAAAACTTAGTTGACCAGCCATGGCACAGTGGGCTATGTAGATAAACCGACGATATAGAAAGAAAGTTTCTTTGTTATTGTCAAAACAAGCTCTAGGATAATATTTATAGTATAAATTATCTCGTATTTAAATGGAATCAAGGCCCAGAGTAAGCCTACTAGTCGGTTTTATATTCCAATGAAAAAGAGCTTTACCCTTTAAAACAATAACGAACTAAATTCATCTATTTAAGCGACCATGAGAGAAAATATATAGATTCGTGTACCCGTCTCAAGAAAACCCCATAAATATCCTGATACTCGGTTTTCCAGCACTATATCACACGTAATCTCTAGACACAGTAAATCCAGACTGAATCTAATATATTCCGCAGAGTAGGTAATGCACTTTACTTAGAACTACTTGGTGAGAGCTTGATGTTATAATTCAAATCTGCGCTGAAATATGACCAGAAACTTCACTTTGTTTCAATGGCGATAAGTGGTCTAGACTTATTTGGTTCAGTAAATCGATGCCCTAAACTATTTTTTACCTGGCTGCGTGAGAAGGAGGGTCATGTTTTTCGAGTATGTATGTATGTATGTGGGTATGTATGTATCTATATGATCGCCTACAGCCTAAGCGGCTTAACCGATTTTTATGTACTAGGTGTTGTTAGATTCGTCTTCATTTCTTGAGTGTATATTTTTTTATAATAATGCAAAAATGCATTTTTTCGTAACCTCCAACGAACTCTGTGGGGATTAAATATCGATATAACCATTTATGATCCAATGAGAACTAAAATATGTGATCCGATGACACCTGATACCCATTGGGAATCGTCCGGAAGTGACGCTTCGAAACCATCTTAATTAGGGGCTACGTGATCCAGCAAAGCCCCGCAGTAATTATGGTTTTTTCCTTCCTGTTGTAAAGGGTTCAGTCGTAGCCGAGTTGATCACAGCCTACTAGATTTGTTAATTAATAATTAAACTTGTGTTGAATTGGAATGAAAACACGGGGTTGTTTGTGTTGTTGTGAAATGATTTTGAACGGTTAAGGGTGAAATTTTAACGTAACTAATATTGAATAAGTTTGTTCGAATTTTAATGTATGTTATATACGTAGGTATAATAAATACATATTTATTTCACCTTTGGTGAAATGAAATGTATATGAAATGAATATTTAATTGTGCAAAACTGTATACAATTTGATGTTAAGTATAAGAAACCAGTACTTATTAACAGTTTTGCCCTCACGGTCATACAATTTTTTCAACAATATGTCAACATCAATCGAGTATCTACTACATATAATTTATTATAATAATTATAATTTGCTATGGTATTCTGTGCCAGAAAGTCAAAAACTTCCTAAATATTCATTGACAGAGCAGAATCCTTTCTGTTGTAGCCATGATTTCAGTTCCATTTTAAATTTGGCTAAAGGCAATGTGTTAATGTGTGTAGGTAGCTATTAAAGATAGTAATAGACATTGTCATGCAACTCTTTTCGTACCTTGCTGTTTAGTTTGTAAAAGTTCTTACAAGCCTAGTTGTATTTCTATTACTATACGTTTATACATGGACGTTTATGGTGGAAAGTAAAATAATTATGTGGACAGTGAATTTTCAAAATAATAATCACTTACCCGTGCTCGAGACCTCGTTCCTTGCTGGTAGTCGTAGCCCCGACCCTGAAAATAAAATTAACATGTTATTACATTTATATTAAATTAATATTCTTTTTTTTTTGACAAAATTAATTTCCACAGACTCCAGGATCCATGCCTTTTATATGTATTTTTAACAAGTAAATTTTTATTTATTATGCATTAGAAAGATAAAATAACACTTTCTAAGTGATGCGTGCGTGTACACGCCGAGCAGTCCAAGCAGCACCCGATCACGAGTTGACGCATGTGCCAGCCATCGTTCTCCTCAACCATGTTTGAGGGAAGAGGGCGACCCGCCACACACAGCCGCCGCAAGAGAAGCTTTTTAGGGAGCGTGAGTGCTCTGGGTATTTATTATTTTAATCGTATAAGTGGGCAAAAGGCCACTCGGCAGGCCCCGCAAGAGGTGGCGGGACGAACTTGATACCATCGACAAAAACTGGTTCACCAACGCACAAAATCGCCAGCAATGGAAAAATGAAGGGGAGGCCTTTGCCCAGCAGTGGGACACTTCAGGCTAAAAACAAACAAACAAGTGGGCAAAAGGTTGCGATTTAGATCTCATTGATTTCAGACGTTTTTGAGCGCTGACGTAAAATCCTTGTTGATAATTTTGATAATAATGATTTTATCATTGGTTGTAGGCCGCGCCTCAGCTGGTCGTTTTGGAAATGCATGAGGGAGGCTTATGTCTAGCAGTGGACTTTTGTGGTTAAAATGATGATGATAATAATTAAGATACATCAATTACAGTTCATTTGGAACGCTGTGCTAACATTTTCTTCATTGACGTAGTCAAGCTCTTTGATCATTTTTAACCGACTTGCAAAAAGAAGGAGGTCTTCAATTCGACTATTTTTTTTTTGGTATGTTTGTTTAGCGATTACTCCGTCAATTATGGATTGTTTTTGATGATTCTTTTTTTTTGTTTGGTTGGTAATACCTCCGAGATAGTTCCATATAATTTTTTCCAAAATCGATTCGGTACTTTGGTTTTTATAATAAAATAACTGAAAAAATGTCGTCCAAGTAAACGAATTGAGTATTTTGAAGTCGTTATTTTTAGTTTTTCAAACTATAATTATGTTCTAATTAATTTAAAGCATACATAGTTATATGTAGGTATAACGGTAAGATTTTCCTCTCAACCCATTGCAATGCCTCAACGAACTCTACACCCTAAATCCAAAGGTTAAGTTGAAAAGCAACCTTACAAAATTACTTAAGCTTCGCGAAACTTGTAAACCGCGAAATAACAAAACTGAAACTTTGGTAACCCCCTAAACTGTATCACGAACCCTGGGCGAGTAAATCTACGCGCGACCGCGCCGTGCCGCCAGCCTTCCAGCCAGTGGCGGCGAACCGCTGGACCTAGCCACTGGAACGGTGTAAACGTGACACAAACTTGTCACTGCTTCGTAATGATGGGTTAAAGTTAACATTCAGTGAAGTGCAACTAGAGTTTTGATCGGAACGTTATTGTTTGAATGAATGGCAAATCAGTCAAACGAATCATGCAATTATCGATGCCTAATGGCAAATCCGCTTACCACGTGAATTCAATGATATTGAATCTATACTTATAAGGCTTTCCTATGAGTCCAATGAGCCTATATAGGCAATCAGTGAACCCAAATTCAGTATTGCATGCCTTCTGGAGAAGCAAGTTAGTTTGTAAAAAAACCGGACAAGTGCGAATCAGACTCGCCCACCGAGTGTTCCGTACAAACTAGGAGATAAAAGGGGGAAATCATTTTTTTTATATTTTCTTATTTTTGTGAAAACTGAAGACTGCGCAGCGTCGTATTTTTATGTAAAATGAGTAAACAAATCATTCCTTGTGGTTAAAGAGGCGATTGTAAATCCATGGAAATTGAACGTGGACGCAATTTATTCCTCCCCGGAGTGAAGAAATCGGCGTAAATTATAAGCTTCTTGTCGACAAACCATCACCACGCCGCCATGTTGAAATGGAAGGCGTTTGACAACAATGACTTTCTTAAACATAAAGATTCTAATAAAATTGACAGTTTTGTCGGTGAAGACAAGTAGAAAGGATTTTTGTTAAAGGTTTACTTTATTTTGCAAGAGAACTAAATATTTTGTTTCTGTAAGAGATGTGAATAACATTCCATATAAAAAAGTAAAAGCTTTACTTAGTTTGGTACTAGATGGCGCTGTGTGAAAATATAAAAAAACAGCTAACTTCTTTGATTAATCTATTAAAACGTGATTTAGTTGGTTTTTGATTTTAAAAAAAAAGTGTCGCAGTTTCCGAATAGTTTCGACTGCGTTCAGTGATCTCTTTGAAGGACAAGCGCAGGCATTACAGAAAGTCTCCTCATTGCATAGGTAGTCCTGTAACGACGTAATATGATAGACTTTCTTACTTGATTAGTAATTATAAAGATTGGGCTCCCGATATTTTTTGCTTTATACATAAATAAATTACAGTTTAAAAATCTAAAAAAAACACGCTCCAAATTATTGTATTGTCATAAAACTAATCGTGGTCAAAGTTCATTACAAGACTTCTAGTTCATATCTTCCGGCTCCATCATCAGATCAGTTCGATAGTACCATATTATTGTATTGTCATCAGAACTACATACAGCTGCCAATTTTCATGACGCTACGATCCTTGGAAGATGTTTAAATTAGTTACTTTAGATTTCATTACATAGTTAGTTACATACAGGTCGACCTAATAAAAGCGTGTTAAAAATAACCATAAATGCAGTAGTCAACTCAAAAACATTAAGCCTGCTACTGCAGTTTTGATCTCAGGTACATGCAGTCGTTCGTATACTTATATATTATATTCAAATGAAATAAAAAAACCGGACAAGTGCGAGTCAGACTCACCCCCTCGGTGGGCGAGTCTGACTCGCACTTGTCCGATTTTTTTAGTCTTGTATAGTACTTTGTATAGTCTTGACTCGCCTCGTGGCTCAGTCGATCCCCACCCAGGGTAAACATTTGCGTGATGGGCATGGATGTTGTTCTGTGTATGGGTGTTTCTATATATCATATTCACAACAAAAAAACCGGACAAGTGCGAGTCAGACTCGCCCACCGAAAGTTCCGTACAAACTAGGAGATAAAAGGTTTTTTTTTATATTTTCCTTTATAAACCGAAAAATATAGGTACATCATATGATACCCCACATGATACGGTTAATTCACTTTAAAATTTGGGCCCTCATTCCTCGCATAAATACACTATTATGATGATGAAATAAAAAATGTCCAGTTGTCGGATTTTTTCCTATATGTGTACTTTATCAAAATGCTTCTTGCCAAATTTCATAGTTATAGGTCAACGGGAAGTACCCTATAGGTTTTGATTCCCTTGTGAGTGTCGAAATGTGAGTTTTTTACGACATATTCGGCTGTAACTTTGTTTTACGAAAACTAAGAAATATCATTTTTCTTTCTGCAGCAAGACACTGTAGATCTGCGTACTTATATGGTTTTAATTTCAACTCGATACCTTCTCGCGTTCCCGAGATAAAGGTCTTGGAATCCGGACGTCCGTCCGGATGTCTGTCTGTCCGGACGGACAACAAAGTGATCCTATAAGGGTTCCGTTTTTCCTTTTGAGGTACGGAACCCTAAAAATAGTAAAAGAAGTAAAATTGACAATGACATTTCTATAAATCTCACATTCCACCTCGCTCGTTCCTCTACCTTGTGCCAGAATAGAAAAAAACCTTCGCATTAACGCCCCAGACACTAAGCAAACAGAATTAGTCGTCAGTAAACGAACCTCAGTGATGCCTTGTTTACATAAAGCGTGTAATTACTCCGTTTCCAAACTGGGACTGTGGAGATACGACAAAAAATACATTTTTCTCTCGCTTTTGTAACCATCGCGACACTGATTCCATTTGGGATGGTGAATATTTAGAATGCTCTTTGATTTATGGATGTATTTGTAATATTCTTATGAGAGTGAACGGAAATATTTCGTTTTTTGTTTGCGGTATGTGCGGTGGTTATGTATTACATATACTTACCTAATATATTTGATATGTATAGTAAGATTATTTTTCAGAGTTTTGAACCGACTTCAAAATACGCAATTCGTTTACTTGGATAACATATTTATATTCATATTTTTCCAGCTATTTTGTTATAAAAACTAAAGTAATAAAGTGAATTTTATATGATTGAGATTTGAGATTGATTCATAATAAGCGAAGTAATCGTTGAAAAAGCATACAAAAAAACACATACAGGCAAATTGAGAACCTCCTTCTTAAAAGTCGGTTAAAAAGATAAACCAAATATCCGACTGCATAAGAGTGATTATGTTTGGGTATCGCTTGATAATGTCGAGTGTAAGTTTTCGCCAGAAATTATGCGCAAAGCCTACGTAAAATGTATACAAATGAGTATTTTAAATAATTATTATAAAATCACATTATTGATACGAAAAAATTCGTTTGAAGTTATGAAAAATTACGATTTATAATATTTGATGAAATTGGAAAAAAGTCTATGGAATCAATATGAAATATTTTCAAATAAAAAATATATATCAAAATTGGTTTATAAATGACGAAGTTATGATGCAAGACAATCGTAAAAACATGCAACCAAATTGATAACCTCCTCCTTTTTGACGTCGGTTGGAAAGGAACCGATTGACTAAAAGATACCAACAATGTATTCAATGTATCACATGACAGTGGGTCAAACTACCCCCTCCTCAAAATACATATACAAAGATCACCCCCACATTCTTACCCCCACACGGTTGAGCACACAAAATATGCGCCTTGGAACCAATTTAACTTATCCTGAAACTTGTTTGAACTTCTCAGAGGTTGCGCGATCGATTCCCAGCCTTTTAAAGGCATGGATGTAATTATACAGGCATCTTATTAAACTGTATTGAACTCTAAGTTATAATAATTAAGTTTGAAAATTGAATTTCAACTTAAAATTGTTGTAATCCAAGCGAAATCCGAGTGTGTCGTCGAGTTGAACCGACTTCAAGAGGAGTAGTTTTTATGTTTTATCCTACTGTTTAAAAGGTGGTGTATGTTTTTTAGGTGCACGAATGTTTTTTAGCGTTCCGTAGTAACTACGAGAAACACTTGTAAATTCGCGATGTCCGTCCAACTGTATGTCTATCTGTATGTATATTATAGCCATTTTACTTAGAGACTACCAGAGCACTACATAAACGAAATTTGGCAAATAGATGTTCTGTAAGCCACTACGAAATGCTGTAGTATTAGCTGTAGGGGTGCTTTTTCTAACACGCTTTTATTAGGTCGACCTGTATGTAACTAACTATGTAATGAAAGGTAGGTAATCTAAGATAACTAATTTAACCATCTTCCAAGGATCGTAGCGTCATGAAAATTGGCAGCTGTATGTAGTTCTGATGACAATACAATAATATGGTATTGTCGAACTGATCTGATGATGGAGCCGGAAGATATGAACTAGAACTTCATGATGGAACATCGTATCATAGCTGTGTTTGGATTTGTTAGAAAAGTCATGGTTTTAATTTCAACTCGATACCTTCACGCGTTCCCGAGATCTTGACACCCGGACGGACGGACGGACAGACGGACAACAAAGTGATCCTATAAGGGTTCCGTTTTTTCCTATTGAGGTACGGAACCCTAAAATAATTTATACTTTACGGAAAGTAAAGTGCTACTTTATACACCTTTACTACCTGTTATCTGCCAAAGTAACCACAATCCAAACTCCATATTCGCTGGTCGTTCTTGCCTGTGTTAGAGACATACACAGACAAACTTTCAGCTTTTATAAAATAACGAAGGTCTGGCGGTCGTGGGCTCTTAGGCTATCAGAGAAGCCCGCAATTTTTTTTTAAATAAATTTACTCACAGAAATTAACCGCGGCAACACTTACACCACCTCTTACGACCTTCTTGTCACTCAATTCGAACCTATAGGTATATTGTCGTCTCTATAGTTGATATTTTATCTATACATTTCCTTTCCACATCTGACCTTCTAATGTAAAGGTCCACCGTTGACTTGACACACTATGCCGAATATTCCCCAATAAGTCCTTATTGTTTCCCCAACATATTATTATTCTATCGCATGGAATATTATATTAATATCCATTGATGTCAACATCCATCCGAAATTGAGGTCAGGTATTGACGTCTTCATTCATACAAAATATATCAATTACTAGTCTAATAAATATGGTTGTGTTTATTTATGATTAAAAGATTAAGGATTTGATGATTGTTTCTTAGATTTTCGCTATTCTTACTTTGTGAAAATATAGACACATACATTGTAGTTACTTTGTTGCGTTCTTAAGTAACATCATCATCATCCTCCGGCCTCATCATCATTTTTGGAAATCCATGGGGGACCATGGATGTCCAAAAAGACCGAGTGGAAGCGGCTTGCATCCAGCGTCTTCCCACCACTTGTATGAGGTCATCTGTCCAGAACGTGGCTGGTCTTCCTACGCTACGTTTGCCGGTGCGTGGTCTTCACTCGAGAACTTTTTAAAATACCTCTATTCGCACGCTCATTTTTTTTTTCAAAAATGACATTTGTCACTGAATATCAAATGCTTCGTCGTCGCAGATTAGAAAATGTGCGAAAATGTTTATACGAAAAACCTCAACATTTGACACTTTTGCAAAGAAAAACGTGTCAGTGGAACTCTGCGATTCTATAATCTGACGCACTTACTCAGGAATACAATGAATATATTTTTACTTTTAGAGATTATTCAAAAAGTAATAAAGCAATGTTTCTAAAATAATTATGGGACCAACTTTCTTTCAAGCTTTCTCTATACATCAATTTAAAAAACATAAAAATTGGTTCACGTATGACGGAGTAATTCGTGTACATACATTAAAAAAAATATACGGTACGAATTGATAACCTCCTCCTTTTTCAAAGTCGGTTAAAAATAGATGTCTTAGACTTCTCAATCTAAATTAAGCTTTAGCGCGGCGACATAGTCTTTTTATCAAAAATTTTAAGTTCGTCATTGTTGGTAAGTATATGAGTATCTGTCAACCCAGGACACTATATTAGTGAAATTTGTTTTAGTTTCAATAGCTTCAATATTGGTGGAATTGTTAACCTCCGTCTTTTTTAAGTAGCAAAAATACTAATCAATATGAATAATAGGAGACGCTCGAGTACATTTTGATTGTTTTCGGATTCCAAGAAAACAGCAATGTCTATATAAACAATGGTTTCCATTTGACAAGGAAGCCGTTGTTCTAAAAACACATACAAGGCAGTTTGACCCCAATCAGTGTTGATTCTACATCGAAAATACATAATGCATTACAGAGTCCAAGGATTATTATGTTAAGACTCGTATATCCCATATGTAATGACCCCCCCTCTCCCCGCCCCCCGCCCCCGCCCGTGCTCTGTGGGGACAGGGGGGTAGGGAGGTGAGACGGTGGAATAGTGATTTAGATTACTGATCGAGCTGGAGGAAATTGATGGAATAATTGTTTACATTACCTTCGCACCGCCCATAACCATAATGGTAAGAACAGTAATTCCATCTTTCTTTCCATCTTATTCTTCTACATACATATTATGTACTTGGAAGAAAAGGAAAATATTTAATTTCTTTCTATTTCATTTGGACAGGTCAGATTCCGTCTTTGACACTAATTACTGATTTTGCGTAATACATTTTTTGTGAATTATTTTTTTTGTGACAATTTAACGAATAAGAATTCATAAGTGTAAATATTGCCTTCCAAAATTAAACAGTTCACTATATTTTATTATTATCATCATTTCAGCCAGAAGTCCACTGCCATGAATTAAGAAAATGACCGGTTGGAAGCGGCATTAAAAAAAAACTTGCTAAGTTGATATATGTACTACTAATTCGAACATGATACATCTGAGAACAAATCACTAACTTTTTTTTTATAGTGTCGCACCTAAGTTTTTATAAAAGCCTTAGTCTCAAAATAAAATGACTGTTATAATTTATGTCTACATGAACAACGAATTTAGGAGAATTCTATAAAAGACATGTTATATCTTTATTTGTAAGTCCTAAGTTCACAAGATGTCAAGCATGCATGTCTTATCTTATTCTACTGCCAGATCTTGCCATTACTGACATACAAACATTACAATGAAAGCCACATCGAATCCTTCCTTCTTCGCATGCATTTATAATATTAAAATGAAAAAAGTTAAAAAAGCAATTTAGGTTTTAAAAAAGGTTCGACTCTTTTATTACAATGTGCAAATGTAATGTGTTATCTTATTTTGTAGTTCAAATCGAACAACGATCCATCTTCATCGGACCAATAACTTTGAAGCATCGCCTTAACACGAAAAAGAGACAACGTTAAACATCCCACTAAACAGAAAGAGACAGAGTCAGTCATAAAGCGGTGGATGCATCCTCTAAATCACATTTAAAGCCAGCTATCCACAGGGTTGCGGTATTAAAGCTAACATAATGCTACGTAAGCCGTATCGCGGCCGGCGGCTATCGTAATAACTGGAATTATATTGGAAAGGCGAGTTTTATTCATTGGAGGAGAAAATTTAATATATTTTTAATATGTGCTGAGTTAGTAGCTGTTCCGTCGTGACAGCGGTCTGTGATTGGTTGGTTGAATTCGATAATGTGATACGTAGTAGCAGGACGAAATTTATACTTGGTGTTACGATTTTACAAATAAATTGTGTTTAAATTTTATTTACATTCAATGTATCAAACGTACGCCTTTGAATACCGTTTGAGACGTAAGATTCATGCCGTTGATACATACGAGTACATCGTGATGTTTAGTATTACACAAAATTTTCAACTGCATTTTCTACAATTATGTCTCCATGAAATACTGCCTAGAATGACTAATTTTTGTTATGTATAACAATGCATAAGGTTTAAAAAATGTATGTATCAATCAATCAATAATTGAAATATAGGCTGTATTGCATGTGTTACTATGCGATGTTATAAAAGTATATTTTTAACTTTACTAATATTAATTAATCAATTAAAAAGGTAACCAAAATCGAGAGCCAATCAGAATTGTCTGTCAAGAAAACTTGTAGAAACAAATCACAACTTAAATTTATTAACTACTATTAAAGTATTAGGTACTAAACCACTTACGCAACTACAATGCAAGCTACGAATGGCAACGACCACAGGGACACAAATACCAACCAGGCTAACGCTATTGATGGCACGTTAAAGTATTAAGTGAAAAGGTCCTTAAGGATTCGCTCAAACCTTGCAGCTATCTCGCGCATCACACTTTTAAACATATAAAATCATTGAGTACGAAATTTGTCTTCCACTTTTCTAATAATATTTTTCTAAATTTCTGTATTAGAAAAGTGGAAGACGAATTTGGTTTTTTAGATGTGAGAAATATTTAAGAAAAAGTTTTTTCGATATCTTTCAAATTAGCTGAGGTGTAGGAAAATATTTCACTACTCAATCGTGTCGAATCGTGTTTATGTTTTTCACTACTCTGTCACCAGTATAAATGATATGTTTGTCTTTCACTTTTCTAATATAATCCTTACTTTATAATGAATATGTATGCTTAAACATTGTGATGCGCGAGAGACATAGCTACGAGCTTCAATCTCCACCTTAACATACACGAGAAAGAGTTAAAAAAGAAATAAACAATAATTGTATTAACCAATTCGTATCGAAATAACAAAATACTTCAAGCACCGCAAAAGTGTGAGAACGTCGAGGAGCAAATCTCGTCGGCTTTGGAACATTAGATACCGCCATACCCACTTAGCCCCATCACACGGCCTCTCAAGTTTTACAACTCGGAGTAAGCAGATTAAAGCCCTGTTAAAATTATTGGGAACAAAGTCTGTCGCGCCCAGCGATCTCACCAAGTCGAACCAGGGAAGTTCTGTCGCCAGCCTCAACTAATTACATGTTGGACACGCAACGGGATACTTTTACTACAGACTATACTACAGACTCTATTCTTTATAGTATGCTTGCGTAAAGTTGCACGCGTCCGTGCAGCAATGCGGAAAACTTAACCACTTTAGCTATTTATCTATAATATACATACTATATTATACAGTATGTAGTATTATTAGTATGTAAGATTTCAGCTTATTAGTCATATGTACAGTTTTTAGGAATCTGTATCTCGGGAACGCGTGAAGGTATCGTGTTGAAATTAAAACTATATACGCAGATCCATAGTCTCTTACTGCAGAAAGAAAAAAAAAACAAATTTCTTAGTTTTCGTAAAAAAAAAAGTAACAGCCGAATATGTCGTAAAAAACGCACATTTCGACACTCACAAGGGAATCAAAAGCTATGGGGTACTTCCCATTGACCTAGAATTATGAAATTTAGCAAGAAGCATTGTGTTTTTTTTCAATTTTTTTTCTGTTTTTTTCCTCTAAGTGTACTCTCACTTAGAGAAAAAATCAGAAAAAAAATTGTGTGTTATGCAAGGAATTAGGGTACAAATTTTAAAGTTCTTTAACATTATCATGTGGAGTATCATATGAAAGAGCTTTGTTAGCTTAAGCTAAAACAGGTTTTTAAATATTTTTACGATGTATATTTTCGGTTTATGAAGGAAAATATAAACAAAAAAAAAATATGATTTCCCCCTTATAATTACTAGGTTGTACGGAACCCTCAGTGGGCGAGTCTGACTCGCTCTTGTCCAGTTTTTTTGTATTATATTTACTTTCTCATCTTTTGCACGCCCCGTCTAATTTCTTTTCTAAATTTCACTCCATTCCATTATTGCCTGGAAGAGATCACTATCACTAGTGATATCTTCCAGGCAACCATGGATAGTAGGCACTAGTGTTAATTTATTTCTTATTGTACTTTTATGTTAATTTTAAGATATGTCAATAAAAAGTTTATCTATATATCTATCTCCTAAGAGGTATACGATCATTGTTCACGTCCTGCGCTTCACAAGTCCAAGCGAGCTTACTCTCGCCCTCGCGAAATTTTGGGGCGATTCCAGAGGATGATGTTATTGTTGTTTGAACCTTGGAAGTTTTGAGACTCTTGTAAATAAATCGAATTTATACTCGGCGCGGAGGTGGTGTGATTTCTACTTTAATTACGTTAAGTTGCTCGGAAAGATTTTGTAATTGCGTCTGAAGATGTGGAGTTGGGCTTGAAGGTCGCTCCGGGTCATGAAGTTTCGACGAAATTTTATTTCACTTGCTATATCTACGCCAGATCAAGATAATTCTCGAGTTTTTCGCCAGATGTCAGGCAATTGTTTAATTTAACAAGAAAGGCCTGGAGTCTGGTTCTCAGGTATCTGTGCTTAGAATTTTTACTTAGTGAATAGCTTAATCAAATATTAGTGCTTGGTCGACACCAATCACATTTTTGTTGTTGCTTTTTTAAATTGGTTAAAGTAATAGGATTGCGCTTGACTGCTAACTCACCTCATGTTGAGCGATGATATAAGACCATTTTGCATATATGTCAAAAACAGATGCGCGTAACCAAGGGATACAAGTGCCTACAAATGTCTGCTTAAACAATAAATGAAAATTTTCTGATTTACAAAATTAAATAAGTGTACAAATGAAACAGTAGGTATCTCATTTATTATCTGTAAAAATTGTCAAGAAAGATGTAACAAAATGTGTAGAAACACTGAGCGAATTTTCTATTCCTGACTAAGAATGCAGGTAGCTTTAGTTACAGTTTTGGTTTACACGAGTTTATTTTTAACCGACTTCCAAAAAGGAGGAGTTTCTCAAATCGACTCTATGTTTTCTTTTGTGTTTGTTACGCGATTACTCTGCTAATTATGAATCGTTTTTAATGATTATTTTTAGTTTGATAGGTTCTCAGAGGTGGCCCCATATATAAACTTTATAAAAATCGGTTCAGTATTTTTTTTATAACAAAATAACTGAAATAATGTCATCCAAGTAAACGAATTGCGTATTTTGAAGTCAGTTTTCTAAGTTTTTTTTTAACTAGGTATAATTAGATTGTCAAATGCTTGTAATACTGGAGTATTCGTATGCGTCTTAGGTGGAAGACTGAGTTCACCACCATGTGGGATGAAAAAAGAGCTTAGAAAAGAGAGAGAGTGTGTGTGTGTGAGAAAGGAGAGAATGTATACCTTCTGCGTGTTGACCTCCCTGGTGGAGATGCCCATCTTTTCGTGGTGGCGCAGCTGCACCGGGTATATGATCTGGTAGTAGTGTGCGCCGATGTTGCGGACCAGCTCCTGGTTCTGTCTGTACTCGCGTAGTAACCGCTCCACTTCACCTGCAGAACAAACACATACATTAATGTCATACTCTCTACTAACATACTAATTTTGCATTCTTCTTAGCATACTTTTTAATTGATACCCATATCATGTGGGGCATTAAATGAAAAAACACTTTTTTAAACTATAGCGTTCATTCATTCATCATCATCATCATCTCAGCCATAAGAAGTCCACTGTTGGACATAGGCCTCCCCCATGGATTTCCAAAAAGACCGATTGGAAGCGGCTTGCATCCAGCGTCTTCCCGCCACTTGTATGAGGTCGTCTGTCCATCTCGTGGCTGGTCTTCCTACGCTGCGCTTGCCGGTACGTGGTCTCCACTCGAGAACCTTTCGGCCCCATCGGCCATCAGTTCTACGTGCTATGTGCCCTGCCCACTGCCACTTCAACTTGCTAATCCGCTGTGCTATATCGGTGACTTTTGTACGTCTACGTATCTCTTCATTTCTGATTCGATCTCGTAGAGAGACTCCGAGCATAGCCCTCTCCATAGCTCGTTGCGTGACCTTGAGCTTCCTTATAAGGCCCATAGTTAGGGACCACGTTTCAGTGCCGTATGTCATCACTGGTAACACACACTGGTTGTAAACTTTCGACTTGAGGGACTGGGGAATATTGGACGAGAAGACGCTTTTAAGTTTCCCGAACGCTGCCCAGCCGAGTTGGATACGACGATTGACCTCACTCGTAAAGTTGGACCTGCCTAATCGGACCGTCTGTCCTAGGTAGACGTATTCGTCAACAACTTCAAGAGTGAAGTTTCCCACAAATATTGGGGTGGGCACTACATGGGCGTTCGACATAACCTTCGTTTTGTCCATGTTCATTTTGAGGCCCACCCGTTGGGAAACTCTATTGAGGTCTTCGAGCATCGTACTGAGCTCTTCCATCGACTTTGCCATGACTACTATATCGTCGGCAAACCGAAGGTGAGTGACGTACTCGCCGTTAATATTAATGCCGAGCCCTTTCCATTCCAGAAGCTTATAGGCATCTTCCAAACCGGCGGTAAACAGTTTCGGAGAGACAACGTCTCCCTGCCTCACGCCTCTCTTCAATGGAATTGCCTCTGAGTTCTGGTCTTGTACTCGGACTGACATGGTGGCGTTGTTGTACAAACACTTCAGCACTTCGACATACCGATAGTCAATACGGCATCGCTGGAGAGCCTCAAGCACCGCCCAGGTCTCGATCGAATCAAAGGCTTTCTCATAGTCCACAAACGCTAAGCAAAGGGGCAAGTTATACTCTTCGGTCTTCTGTATCACTTGCCGCAGCGTATGGATGTGGTCAATGGTACTATAGCCTTTTCGGAAACCGGCTTGTTCGGGAGGCTGGAAGTCATCAAACCTGCGTTCAAGACGATTCGTGATGACCCTTGAAAACAGCTTATAGACATGGCTCAGAAGCGAGATGGGTCTGTAGTTCTTCAGCAAAGTGTTGTCTCCTTTTTTGAAGAACAGCGCCACCACGCTTCTGTTCCATGCTTCTGGCGTTGTACCTTCAAGCACGACGGAGTTGAAGAGCCTCTGAAGGACTTTCAGTACCGGTGTTCCACCCGCTTTCAGTAGCTCTGATGTAATTCCGTCGTCGCCCGGTGCCTTGTTGTTCTTGAGCTGTTTCAAGGCCATCCTAATCTCGTACAGGCTGATGTCCGGGATATCTTCGGTATAATGTCGAGTCAGTTTGGCTCTTGGATCTTTGCCCAAACTGCTAACAGGTTTTGCGACCGATGTGTATAACTGTCCATAGAACCTCTCGATTTCCCTCAAGACTTCTGCTTTAGTCGACGCTATACTGCCATCTTCCATCTTCAGCTTCGTCAACTGGCTCTGCCCAATAGACATGTCTTTTGCGAACACTTTGGAGCCTTTATTCCGCTCTATCGTCTCTTTAATACGATTAGTATTAAAGGTACGGATGTCGTGTCGCATAGACTTTGATATGAGTCTATTGAGCCGCCTATATGACTCGGCGTCACCGGAAGACTGCAGTTGCAATGAGCGTCGTTCAGCCATGAGGTCGAGGGTATGGCTCGAGAGCTTTTGCGGTCTGTTTGTACGGTGGGGCTTATAAAACTTCGCGCCCACCGTACGGACAGTTTCCACAAACCTGTTATTGATCTCATCCACCGATGCGCAGCTCTCCAGGCACTCGAAGCGATTTGATAGTTCGAGCTGAAAGCTCTCGGGGTTTTGGATATGGGCGCGAGTGGGTCGGAGTGTAGACTTCATCATACGGGACCTCTCAAGTTTAACATTAATATTCAAAGTGCCTCGTACCATTCGGTGATCACTTCCGGTTTTAACCATGTTGATCACAGAGACATCATTGAATATTTGTTTCTTGGTGGTCAGGATGAAGTCTATCTCATTTCTCGTAGAACCATCGGGACTCAACCAGGTCCATTTCCTATGAGGTGGCTTCTGGAAGAAAGAGTTCATCATGAAGAGTCCCTCTTTCTCCAGAAAGTCGGCCAACCTCTGTCCTCTTGGGTTCCGTTGTCCATATCCAAATTGCCCCACTCTCAACTCACTTTCGCATTTCCTGCCCAGCTTCGCATTGAAGTCCCCCATAACAACATTAAAATAGGTCTCAGAAGTGTGTATGGCCCTACTAATGTCCTCATACATCACCTCTACCTCATCATCCGAGTGTGCCGAGGTCGGTGCGTATACCTGGATGACCTTCAACGAATATCTCTTGGATACTCTGAGTATCAGGTACGCAACCCTGCTCGATACACTGTCGATGGCAAGAATGTTGTTAACAAGGGACTTGTGGACGAGAAACCCGACACCACCTTGGGACTGTTGGTCGCCCTCCCGGTAGTATAGTAGGTTACCGGATTTCAGGGTTATCGTGTCCTCACCCTCTCGTCGGACTTCTGATAACCCCAGGATATCCCAATGTAACCTACTCATTTCTTCTTCCAGCTCAGCTAGCTTCTCGTCTGTCCTCATCGTGCGAATATTGTGTGTTACCAGGGCCAGTCGTCGTTTATGCAGGGGGTGGTAGCCGGATCTCTTCCGGAGATTCTTAGCACCCCTTGCTCCGCCGTGACCGGGACCGCTACCGTAGCCCGGAATAGCGGAGCTGCCGGGGACTGGGGGCCTGGTTTTTTCGTTGCTTATCATAGGGGGGTTTTGCCATTACTCGCCACGCTTGGCATGCGGGTTGGCGAGCGCAGTGGGTAGCGTTTTCCGCAGAGGATGCTGCTGCCCATCTCTGGTAATATTTCCCTTAGCCGGTTCTTACGGCACCCACGGGAAGAGAGGGGGAGGTACTATTCTAAGCCGGCACCCCACGGCACAATTTCATTCATTAAAGCACTATTATTATTAACGGGATATTTACCGTGGTTCGCGTTAATATCGGGAGCTCAAAATTAATGCGAACCACGTTAAATATCCCGTTAATAATAATAGTGCATAAAATGTTTTTTTTTAAATTAAATTTTTAGCTCCACAGATACCGGGGTCCGTGGCCTTCGTCAAAATTACAAACTATTGTTATCTACATATTGTTACGGGAAGATTTTTAGCATAAAATGATTAGTCTTGTGTACTTGTCCCTTACGGGGTAGGTAGGTAGAGCGTCAAAGTTCATGAGACCGTTTGACGCCACATTTGACCGTAGTTTAATGTTTAGACAGGAAGGAGAGGGTGTTATGGGGTTAGAAGGTATTAGAGGGTAAGGTGCAATCATATATATCAGAAAAAACTTATCAGTAAGCAAGATAAAAATAAATTTAAATGGTAACTCAATAGTATCCACTCGTATAATATAAGTAGATTGCCTCCCCCAGTGGTCTGGTGATCTAATATCCCATAAACCGCTGGTCACTGTTCCTCGCTGCATTTCCCCTTCTTTTATCGTCCACTTTATAGAGCATCTGATCGATGCCCGTAAAACCGAGATTTCAAAGAAACTGCTGAAATTTTAAGACGTCGCCTATGAAAAGTTTCGCATTTACCTTTACTTTGATTTTATTGAACGGGGTAGATTTATCGTCGTTTTTACTGGAACATTTGCATGATTGTAAATTTTACGGGCTCGAGATAAAGTCAAAACAAGTTTTACGTCTACAATAAAAAAAAAACAGACTCCACTTTAGTTCACAACATGACATATAAGCAATTGTTGACTAATAAAAAGAAACGTCAGTCCGACAATCAGCTTTCCGTATCCACTGCCAATGGAGTTCATGCCTTATTTTTTATTATGCAGATTAATAGTTATTGATAATCTGGTAAATACTGGAAAATACTTTGTAAAACATATATAATTGGATGAGAAATGACAACAATACAGTGATTCCAGTGTAACTTAGGCAAAAACGGTCGCGAACGAAATGAAAAACGACGGCAATCATTACATCCTGAAGTAGTCATCACTCGTCCGCTCCATTAATTAAATGTAAATATTTGTGGACGTTATATTGTTGAATTATATCCTTATACAGGCATACTTTGAACGTAGTGTGAAAAAAATATGGTTGTTTGTAAAGTCGGTTTACGGACGATAGTTTAACGTGACAACGTCATAACAAAACATTGATGAAATGCAAACGTTACAATGAGCGTAACTGGACAATGAATCATACTTTTTCGTGCGTGCAGCCGGCGTTCATCGATTTATTAGACGTTGTCACGTCAAAAAAAAGGAGTAAAATAGTCTAAAAGTCCTAGTGCATGCGCCTTACACCCAGAATTTGAATATTTTTTTGTGTGCAAGGGCCTCATTGCTCTATGTCAATGTCTATTAGTCAATTCACGTGTCTCAGATAACTAGTTGCCGACTAGCGCTGCGTATTTTATATTAGAAAGCTGGTATAGGACTGGTAATAATAAATATCTGTTGTAGGAATGGTAACCGCTTGCAACTGGGGTTGACGCGTTCTAGAAACTGCGTGATTGCAAATGTACAGTGTTACTTATGAACGCATGTTATAATCTTATTCACTCATTAAGGACTTGGCAATGAGGAGTTTTCAGAAAAAAAATAGTACATAAATTGAAGGATAGATGGCGTCTATCAATTAGAAATACATTAAAAATAATTTCTTTCTTCTTCTTCTTTTTTGTATTGGACCCCGCGATTAGCGATTTGCCAGTGTCAAGTATTAGTTATAGGTTAGCCTGCCTAATATTGTATTTATCTCTAGCTCTATATATATATAAATCAATTGCTGTTCGTTTGTCTCGCTAAAACTCGAGAACAGCTGGACCGATTTAGCTGATTTTGGTTTTGAAATGTTTGTCGTAGTCCAGGGAAGGTTTAAACGTTGAAAAAATATCGGGTCCACTCATTGATAGGTGATACGAAGTCACTGATAATTATAGTGTGACATTTCCCTGAAAATGGGTATTCTTTATAGAGCGATTACACTTGAAATTTGACAGAATTTTTTCTGCGACCACGATGCGACTACGTTATTTGAAACAATTTTTTTTTCTTCTGAAAGCGCCTCATTTCTGTCAGACGGGAACTGTCACGCGCGAAAACGGAACAAAACATTGTTTAACTAAAATGCACTTATTTAGGGTTTATGGGTAAAACTGGTAATGTGAGATGCCCTGAAACAGATGGAGTATTTGTTGTACCATAACTAAATAAATGTTTCGTAGACATAGACATGTATTTTATTGTGACAAAAAACATACAACAGAAAAAAAACATAAATAGTACAACACATAGAAATAAAAATAAAAGAGGTTTTTGTCACAGCCCGGCCCCAGCTCAGCATGATACTAGTTGTAAACAACCAGAGCTGGACTTACGCTGGGACCGCTAAGTGGCGTCACGCACAAGCTTACACTTAATATATGACTTAAATATAATACATACAACCTTATTTAAAATATACACAGAAAAACGATTTGTTTTATGTAAAATTATAGCTGCTATTAGAAGGTTCTTTCGCAATGAAGTTACAGTCACAATACAGCATGGACAATTACAATAAAACAAGTATTCATTGCGCCAGTTACTTATGACCGTGCTCCTAATAAATATGCATTTCCCGGCGCAGCGTTTAAGATCCCGTAAGTCACGTAGCCACAATGGCACTTATGACCTAAACGAGTTCCAATCTAGCCGGCCATTGTCGACGTAAAGACCATCGTAAAACCCGGATTTACGTCATTTTACGTCTCAAGTCGTAGCCGTGGGTTTATGACCCCTGCCCTTAAGTTGCAATTGCAGTTTAGGAACTGGATTTTTTACCGCGTTGATTAAGATCCGTTTTACAGCTGTAAGTGTTACTTTGTCTTTTGTTTCAGCATTTGTTTCTTTGTGTCATTTGGATCATGTTTGCTACTTTTTTAACCGACTTCCAAAAAGAAGGAGGTTATCAATTCGGTCTGTATGTTTTTTTTTGTATGTTTGTTCACCGATTACTCAGCCAATTGTGCATTGATTTTGATAATTCTTTTTGTATTTGGTAGGTCATACTTCAGAGGTGGCCCCATATAAATGTTGTCAAAATCGATGTAGTAATTTGGTTTTTATAACAAAATAACTGGTAAAATATCTTCCAAGTGCCTGTAGAAAAGGGAGCAGCGAGTCGCATAGTAGGTACCTATGTATTGTATTGCGTATTTTGATGTTGGTATTTTCAGTTTTTTAAACGATAATTATTGATTATTTTGTAGCTTTGATCGATTTTGAAAAAGATCCGATGTTAAAAAACATATTCACTTAAGTTGTGAGATTGATTCGTCGATGGACTCGTGACTCGGTTTTTAGTTCAATTGCATTGTAAGCTGTAGGTTTGTGGTTCAATTCCCATCCAGACAAAGATATGTGTAATAAAAGTGCATGTTAGTTTTTTCAGTGTCTGGGTATTTTGGCGCTAGATGGCGCTATGTGAACATGTCAAGCAATATTTGCTATGTGGTGTTGTCAAGATTTAGCGTAATATTTGAATTTTCGTGCAGCCATTGTATTTTAATAAGCTTGTAGTACCAATATATATATGTATTAAATATGTTTCTATCAAAGAGCAGTTTATTATATATTGTTTGTTAAAAGTATATTAAACTTCCATGACGTTGTCTAGCGAATAGTTCACTCTGATTTTGGTAAAGCTTTTATCCCAGAATGAAAACAGTTCGAAACTGTTCCACTTAGTAAGCTGTTGATTATACGTTCTCACGAGAAAGTATAAATCCTACCGTTTTATAGTTTGATTCCCAAGCGTAGACAAAGTTAAATAAAAAAATCTTACCCTCCAATACCTCCTAACCCTCTAACTACAGTCATAAGTGGCGTCAAACGGTTTCTACCTATCTGATGCTCTGCCTACCCCGTAAAGGAAAATGGACGTGACTGTATGTATGTATATACTTGAATATTTGAAGTAGGCAGGAGCGAGCGAAACAAGGCGCGTTATACGGAAACTTATCCAATAATGTATTCGAATGTTTCCAACTAATTTGCCGACAGCGCGAGATGTTATTAATACGTGTGATTGGCATCGTGACGCGGCGGCTTTGCAGCTCTTCATATAACTACGTATACATTTGTTAACCGACTTCAAATAGGAAGAGGTTCTCAATTCGACTGTTTTAACCGACTTCCAAAAATTCGTCTTCAATTCGTCGTAATTTTTTTATGTATGCTCCCCGATTACTCAAACTCACCTGGACCGATTTGAAAAATTATTTTTTGTTTTCGGGCATACTTTCTAAGTCCCATAGAAATTGTATCAAAATCGGTTTAGTATTTTGTTTTTTTAATCGAAATAACTGATGTCATCCAAGTATTTTGCGTATATACTTGCGTATTTTGATGTCGGTTTTTTTAGTTTTAAACGCTAACTTGTTTGTGTACCTGTCACGGCATAACTCCGTATATTATTAATCGATTTAATTTTTTTTTTGTTTGAATGGACTTTCGGATTGGTCTCGTAGAAGTTTTATCAAAATCGGTTAAAAGCCAAACTACTGATAGTTTGGTTTTAAAAAACAAATGGCGCATTTTGAAGTCGTTTTATTTTTTGTGTACCTCATAAGCAAAAGGCTAAATGGTCTTTTGCGTTCTTGGCCATTTGCGTCGATACCTCCCGTACACGTAAAGTAGGGTTTTTTTTTCTCATCTACCCCATTGTGTGGGATATTGTTGAATAGGTAATGAAAAAACATTTGGGTGCACGAAAATCATTTGCGAAATATTAAGCTTTGAAGTGATAATTTTTGTTAGTGAAGCCGCCTCGACTGGCTAAACGATTGACTTTGGAGATATTATAAAATTCACCCGAGTACAATATATGATGAAATTAAAGAAAAACTATCACGGCTAAGTAGGTTTTTCAAGTTAACGAGTATTAATCGATGAAATAAAAAAATGCACTCAAATAAAAGTCAAAAATGAATATTTTACTTAAACATAAACAGTATGTTCGTAGTATCAAACAAGATACCCTGTTTTAAGTTCACATAAATTACGAAACTACGGAACCCTTTATTGCACGTGCTACGACATGCACTTGGCCATTTATTTCCACATAATTGTGTGGGGAGCGGTGCTCCCAGCGTCGTTTGCGTCGTTGCACAGGTATAATGACAAACATGGAAATATGGGTCTTGTTTATGAAATCGCGAGGTAGTCTTGTGGTAGGGCGGAATAACGTTATTTGCCTACATTTCGCAGATAGCGCTCTAAGTATCTAACAAACAGAGCACGCGCTCAATTTTTGAATCGCTCGAAAGGAATTCCCAACTAAACTTACCTGACTTCCGAACAATATCAACAAAATGTTGATAGATTTTTTGTTGATAGAAATAAAATTCGAATAGTTGAAAGCACTCCTTGCATAAGCGAGTGATGTAAATGATTGTTAGCGAACGAACTCTTGAATATAGTTCGAAAGATAGGTACTAATATATCTTTCGAGCGACTCAAAAATTGAGTTCCTGGTTTCTGTTGAAACGCTCATATAATTAGTTTAATATTATTGATAGCGACAGCTCCCCGCGACAGCTCGCCGAACGCACGAAGCGACGTCACGCCAGACGCGTCCCGCGACGTCATGCCAGACGCGTCCCGCGACGTCACGCCAGACGCGTCCCTCGACGTCACGCCAGACGCGTCCCGCGACGTCTCGCGTGTTCCTATGTGTCCGATGGAACAAGTGGGCGGCACTCCCACAACAATACTAAAACTAATACAAACACGACTCCACAACCAAAAACCGAGCGCAATTGTGTTATAACCCGTTGTCCTAGGATGTTGGTGGTTTTATTTCTAGCCATATTCCTGAAGTTATCCTGAAATGTTCCTGAATCGAATCGAATGAAGTGAGTGAAGTGTGTTAGTGAAGTTAGTGATCTAGATCGACGAGCTCCAACCTCGGCTACACCATCGCTTAACATCAGGCGAGTTAGTGATTAATCGTAGATCTATCTATTGTACTTAATATTAAAAAAAAAAACATTCCCAAATTCAAACGTGTAACTTTCTTATTTTATTTCCAGTTAAATCTCATGTTCATAACTTCATACACTCGTACACCTAGAGAAGCCATCTTAACAATTCTGCTAAATTTGACGCTTTGAGCACAAAAGGTTAAAGGTTTGTTTATAGATTATCTTCCTCCTACATTTTCACGAAACGGTTTTGGTTGGTAAAACATAATTTGATCGAAATAGATATGTCGTATTATTTCTATTAGCTTTGACATTTTTGTCGTATATTTATTTGAGAATATAATAGATGTTCGTTAAGAACATAGTGAGTTCGTGGAAATATAATAAAAGTAAGGTCTATTTTTTCTGAGAAATTGGATACTAGCCGCGCCACGTGAGTCCACCCACTTATTTAACATAAACTAATCACCGACAAAGTGTTCTTACAGTTTCCTATTCACGTGTTTAAAAACAAATATTCTTTATTAACCCCCAATCCAAAAAGAGGGTTGTTATAAGTTTGATGCGTGTATCTATTTATCTGCGTATAATATGTAAATAAATAAATAAATAAATATTTGTTGACATTTCACACGACACCATCTAGCCCAAACTAAACAAAGCTTGTACTATGTAACTAGATGGCTGATATTCAATTCAATTCAATTCTTTATTTTCTCCATAGACATCATTAGCAATGTTCTTGGATGCGTCAGTTAATACATTGCATGTTCTATTTCTAATAATAATAATTAAATTAATCATATAATAACAATTCACTAAGTAATAATCATAAAATGTCACTAATAAATTAATATTTGTAGGTATATAGCAGCTGTATAGGGGCATTGTCATGACTTATATCTAGTATATATTATAAATAATAATAACTGAATACGCAGTCTGTTGTCAATTTGAATTAATAATAGAATATATATATATATATATATACTTTTTTTTGTTGTAAATATATACATATGATACATAGAAACACCCAGACACAGAACAAACATCAATCAGCTCATCACACAAACGTTTGCCCTGGGTGGGGATTGAACCCACGACCTTTCAGTTCAGCAGGTAGACGTAAACACACTACCAACTGAGCCACAAGGCCAGTCAGGGTATAATATGTGTGTCTGTCTGTGGTTTGGTAGCTCTCGAAAGGAAGGACCGATTTGTTCTAGTTTATTTATTTATTTATGTAGGCGAGTGGCTGACCCCCTGTCACTGCACTGCTAGCCAATATTACATGTTACCCTCTTAGACCCTCTAACCATGTAATACCCTCTCCCTTCCATCTAACCCTCTAGCCACGGCCAAATGTGGCGTCAAACAGTTTCATGGTCATTGACGTTCTGCCTACCTTGTAAGGGAAAACAGGCGTGATTGTATGAATGTATGTACTCGTATCTAATATAGAGACCTGTCGACATGAAATCGGGATTATTTTAGAGGGATCGGGATTTTTTTAAATCAGTCCTGTTTGTATAAGCTGTCTCACTGTTGGCTAATGGCCATCTAGTCATTGTGAGATGGGCAAGTCCATAGTCTACGAAGCCGGCCAAGTGCGGGTTGTCAAACTGCACACTTCGTTAATAACTCTCAGACTTATATGTATACACATACATTTCCTAAGATGTTTGCAATTTCGCAATTGACAAGGTCTCACGGTCACGGTCTCGGCCAGCTGCTGGAACTAACTTACTTTTCTGTTTACTGCGCAAAAAGGAGGGTTATGTTTTTCGGGTGTATATTTCTGTTTGTATGTGTTTAAAATATGTTTATGTACTTAAGTTTTATATTACGTCCTACAGCCTAAAGTGCTGAACTGATTTAGATATGCAAGGCATCATTTAGATTTATCATTACTTCCCGAGTGTCATTATGCTACATTTTTTAAATCAATCCGTCGTTAGATTCTATCATCATCATCATCATCATCGATTTTTATCGATCCATTGGTGGATATAGGCCTCTACTTTATCATACCATTGTTTACGGTCTTGCGCTGATCTCATCCAGCCCTTGCCCTCTTATTTAAATATACCGTCTCTCCATCTGGCTGGTGATCTGCCTACCGGGCTAATTGCAATATCTTATTTCAATACCTTTTGTTAATTCTGTGGTATGTGTGTAGTTATGTAGAAGTGTAGGTTTTACTATAAGTAGGTAGGTAGGTATTTCGGCACCAGTGTCGTAGCAGTATGCTCCAGAAAGCCCCGCACAATGACTGCGCCGCTCCGAATTGCGCCGCCTTCACTCACGCTCTGATTGTGGGGAGCCAAAGCTCTGATGAGTCGCTGTGCTTTGTATGTTTCTATTAAAATATAAAACATTCGTTTCCGACGCCATTTTGGAAGTAATTCACGTAATTTAAACTTAGCTTCTGTTTTATTTCAGTTTTATTGTAAGATTTTGATTTCGTTGTTCGATATTTTTTTAGATATACAAGAACCTTTTTTTATGGTAATACGCGAGCTAGTTTGTGCGACAAATCCTCTCCTTTTTCTGATCTAAGATGTATTTACAGATAAACCTGATGTTAGCTAGTAATTCAGTATATTATATTCCTGTTCGCACCTCCTGCGGTGAATCCTTAGAACAGTGATGTTCTCACGACACCCTCACTTTGAAAACACGTATTTGTAGTTAACACGCAGATTGATTACATCCTAGCTAAATTGTATGTAATGTGTACCTAAAATTATTATTTATTTGATGTTTTTTTTTTAAGTTTGACGATAATGTGATTCATTTAATGTAATTGATTTTCAGCCGTATTAATTGAATTAAATAAATAAAATCTAAATAAAATGTTTTCTTCGAAAAAAATCGTTTGCAAAACTAGAAAACTACATAGCATCTACATTTATCAATTAATTAAGTTCATTTTCATAATAATTTAATTCAGTCTAATTTAATTCTCTTCGATAATTTCTTTTAATTTTAATTTAATTTATATGGATGCAAAACATCCGGAATAAAATTATTTCATTTCATTTCATGTCATAGCAAATATTAGACAAAACTTTCAATTTTATCCAAGTAAATTTTTATATACATATAAATTATTTAAATTTTTGCATAAATTATTTTTATGTATGAAAAAATTTAAATAAACTTGGATCAAATTGAAATTTTTGTCGAATACTATTTGTGATGTAGTTTTCTAGTTTACAAACGACGATTTTTTTATAAGTACATTTAGTCATTTTAAATCTTCAACAATGTGGGTATGCGTAAGCGAAACGGACGATGGTCGTACGATGGAGTTTAGCTAGATATAGCTTTATGAAAAAAATAAAGCATTAAGTTCATCTCCAGTGAAAATTTTACCAATAGTAGATAGGTCAAACAAGAACTGAGGCGACGAAACATGCTCAGTTTGTGATTGATATTTGTTTCTACATGAACCAACCCAGTAATTTTGATAACGTGTAGGTAACACGTCAACACGATGATATCTTGCTATAATTTTGATAACGTGTAGGTAACACGTCAACACGATGATATCTTGCTATAATTTTGATAACGTGTAGGTAACACGTCAACACGATGGTATCTTGCTATAATTTTGATAACGTGTAGGTAACACGTCAACACGATGATATCTTGCTATAATTTTGATAACGTGTAGGTAACACGTCAACACGATGATATCTTGCTACAATTTCCACTTATCTCACATTGATATCACTCAAATAGATGTGATGAGTGTGCGTGCGCGATAATTGTGATAGTTGCGATAATTGCGATAATTGCGATAGTTGCACGGGTTATTACGATCTGATAAACTCATAAATAACCGAAGTGTAAGTATAAGTCGTAACTTCGTATGATAAGGCTACGATTTAGTAGCTCGACACCGACTAATTTCAAAACCTACCAAAACTATATAAGTATGTCAGTTAAGTCTTTTTTAGGGTTCCTTGTTTACAAGGGAACCCTAAAAATTATAGTTTCGTCATGTCCCTCTGTTTGTCTGTCTATCTGTCACAGATTTGCTCAAAGATTATTAGTGCTAGAAAGCTGTAATTTAGTATGGATACGTATAAATTATGTCAAAAAAGTTGTAAAGTAAAATCTTTTCCTTGGTATAAATCATTACAGTAAAACTGTTTTAAAAACCAAACATTCTTAAATTTACAGCTTATCTCAAATGCTTCAACCACGCTTATCCTACTTATATCCTCAAAAGAAGAAAAAAAAACCTTATCATAAATATAATCCTTTTGCAATAATGCATCTCTTAAGTAAGCAAAAAGTATCAATTTTATACAATATTGACCCCTTAAAATAGTTATCAAATAAAAACTTGAATATTTGACTCAAATAGTAAGTTAATGGTCACAGTTAGAAACATGCATTTTTTCATGAAATAGATAGCTATAGAGTTTCTAAGAAAGTTCAAATCTAAAAAATTAGAGGCCTATATATTTTTAACCTCTTTTTAACCGACTTCCATAAAAGTTCTCAATCAGATTGTATGTTTTTTTTATATGTTTGTTACGTGTTTACTCCGCCAATTATAACTTGATTTTGATATTCCTTTTTTTTACTTAGTAGGTAATAGTTGAGAGGTTCCATATAAATTTTATCAATAGTAAATCTATTAATATATATATTAAATGTACTTAAATAAAACTAAACTAAAATAACCTAAACAAGTTAAATAATAAAGACATACAACTTAAATTTATAAAACAGCTAAAAATGAACTAAGGACTCAGTCAAATAACCCGCCACTGAGTGTTCCTGGTGCAAAGGTACCCATAATAGTTGCGGCGTTACCGCGCTGAATGGCGATTGCCAGTCTTTGCACCAGAAACATGCCGGAGCGGGAGTCACCTAAATTATAATTATTATATTAAATCAATTCATTACTTACGTACTTTCGATTTTATTAAACGTTTTTTTATTTGCATGACCTGTTTATTTATTTGTTTGGGTCAAGTTTAGTAATTGAAATTTTACCCCCTTGCAGTTGACAAATCGATCTGAAATTTGGTATACACCTTTAGTCCTAATGACAATACAATTTAATATATTCTGTGTTATTGTAAATCCAAGATGGCTGCCGCCACAAAATGGCGGATTTCATATTTTAACACAACCCCCACAATATGGGTATCAAATGAAAGGGCTTTTCTATTAAAATACCAGTAATTACCTACATCATTATCTTTTCAATAAAACCGTTTAACTTAAAAAGTTTTTTTTAGTAAGTACTTTGTATAACAAAATAACTGAATAATGTCATCAGATTAAACAAAATTTCGTAAATTGAAGTCGGTTGCTTCAGTTTTTAAAACTATAATTATTTTTTAAATTCGATAAGAATGAAATATATGCAGAGGTAATAACTAAATAATTCAAGTCTTATCTATTTGAAATCCATCTCGAAACTGAGGACTTCTACAAACAACTAAGACCCTGAATATTAAATATAGATCAAAGGGCAAATTGGACAAGTTCCGCGAAGTCTAGTCCTTCCCTTACAAAGGTATTCTTGATATTTGAATAACTTGAAATCTGGGCCACCTAAATAGAAACGTCTATTCACGGGGAAATTGCTTTAATATTCATTATAACGATAATCTAAAAATGCTTACCTATTTTTATTGAATATCAGATAATACTTTTATATGGAAATTATGACGTTGATAGATCAATTCACTGAAAAAATATAAGCAGAATATCTATTTCATATAGTTAATTCGCACTTGTGATTAAAGTGAATAAAAAATCATTAAAAGTACTAGTTTGTTTCAAATAAAGAAGCTTCTGTTTCGACACGAGGTAATAAACTGACCCCAAGACTAGCCAAATAGCATAAACGGTAACCTATCAATGGTGAAATTCTTTTGCTAGAATCTCACTTACTCGAATCTGTTTCATAGAACTGTCTGCTTCTAGCTGGTTTACTTGACACGAGTTTCTGATTCCATAAGTTTGTTAGCTATACATTTCTTTTACCCGAACAATTATTATGTTAGGTTTCTGTTTTATTATATCAAAACACCATATTATTTATAAAGATTTAATTATCAGATATATAAATTCTTAGGTATGATTCGTAAGTTTTTAGATAGATCTACGATTGAGCTTCAACTCGCCTGATGTTAAGCGACGGTGTGGTGGTGTTTTTATTTATTGTACACAGAAACTTGTGTATGACAGAGATTAGAGTATCAGACAAGTTGTCAAATTTAAATGAGCATTCGGGATTATGATAGTGTCTTTTGAAAAATATATACCTATTCCGTTTTTGGGAAAACGATATTCGATATTTCGTATAAATTATCATATCATAGATAATTTAAATGTTACACTATTTTGTAAAATAAATAACAAACAAATACGTTTATGCATATATATGCCTGTTTTAAAAAACCTACAAAAAAATTAAAGCAATATTTTTAAACAATTCAGTACGTGACAACATAAGCCACAGGTACATATGTAGCTCAAATCTTTACACTAAACATATGAACGTCGAGTCACGTTAAAATCTAAGCAAACTCCCGGCGGCGTCACCTAATCCCTAAAACTATTTGAAAAGGTGCGGCAAAACTTGCGCCGATGTCATGAGTGAAACTGGGCTCCACCTCTATTAGTCGACCATACGAATAATTATAAATAGATTTGGAGCCACTGGGAACTTTAGTTACAGTAACGTTATGTGACTAATTAAACTAAACTTTTATTTACCCATTTATTTCACTTTATTGTATGCATTTACAGGTTTTTGTTTACAACGATTCTGAGAAATAATGAAATAATAGACGGTACAAATTATAAAATAACACACCAAATTTGAAGAATATTATTGGGTTCCTAATAGTATTGCGCCTTTTTCAGTATAATAGAAATTAATCGATTGCTACTACTAAACATGTGATACCACGTCACACTGTGACGCTCTTTCTTTTAATTAAAACCATAAATGGCTACTTTGACTTGACTTTATTGCCTTTGTAACTTCTTCTAACACATTTTCAAATAATATTTATTCTAACCTAGGATATCTAAAACGTTCTAAAGTTAGTAATATATAAATTGTAACGCCTTTTCCAATAAATTTATCACGAAACTTTCTAAATAGTTATTAATTTCTCTAGTAATTAAATTGTGAAGTATCCCTCGATCTATAAGTATTCTCCGCCCACCCTGTCACCTCCATTGTACTCGATCACAAAAGATTTAGCCATCTATGAGGGCAAACTTAAATTGAATTGGATAAAGACTTAATTGTTACAGTGTTGCGATTAATACTTGTTGATATTACTCGGCCGATATTTTGAATATTTAGCTGCGCATAAATATAAAAGCAGTATAATTTCAAATTCTGAGTGATATTCTATATCAACATCATCTCAGCCTTATCGTCTCTAGAAGTTCCTACAGTAAAAGTGGTCATGTCATTTTATAATATTATATTATTACAAGTTTAAATAAAACCTCTGAAAAATTTACTTCCTCTGACAGACACCCGAGTAAAATACTCCCATTAGCGGAGCTGATTCAAACTTGAAGCATTTTAACAACAAAAAGAATCACTCAAATCGGATATTCTCATAAAGAACTATCGCAAACAGTAAAAAAAAACATTCTTTACTTTTTGAAGAGGGTTAAAATTGTAACAGTACACATTTGTACAATTTTACACTTAACAAAAACGAATACATTCAAACTTATAAAAAATAGAGAGCAGACTGTTTCTATATCTAAAACTGAAACATTTCTTAATATTATTCCAACAAAATCTTCACAAGATGTAAAATTAGTTCAAACTTTTTCACCTCATTACAGTATTTTGCCTTCTATTCCGAAATTTTGCTTTAAAATATAATGGGTAAAGCGAAGGTATCTAAAAACTTGATTCACTAGATTCAGTTGTTAGGGTTAAAGCGGAGCAAAACCGGGGGAAAAGCTTAAGTTTGCCCAACATTAAGGGTCCGAACTCGATGATTAGTTTGGGAGCTTTTGGGGTTGATGCGAAAGGGTTGTGTTTACGGAATTTGTTTGACTCAAAACTGTAAACTTTTACTATTACGCGAGCAATTAGCGGGCGTTTAACGGCGCGCTAACGCCCGTTACTACTACTTGATTTTTATGTGGTACTTAATGACCCGAACCTTTCACACACATAAGCACAGCGTTTTGGGCAAGCTCATGAACATTACTCCGAGTGTTAGTAGGGTGTATGTGAAGTTAACCTCAAATAAATGATTTGAAGCTGAGGTAAGTCGTAGTTTCTTAGGTTTTACATTATTTTTACCATTTTAGAATTCCTTGCAGTTTTTATAGAGTATCACATTATTTTTATGTTTCCGTACCATTCTTATAGTTTCATATTATTTTTACAAATTTAGGCTTCCATACCGTTCTTACACAGTTGAATTGTTACGACGGTTTAATAAAAAAAGTACTTAAGTAAATAATCCAACAAATTTGTATTTGTCTATGATTTTTTGTTTAGCTCTTTATGAAAAAACGATAATAGGTACAAGTCTCAAAGTTAACAAGATTATAGGATTGAATTTAAAATATAACATCAAATACTAAAAATCACTCAAATGTGAAATCAAACTTGCGTCAATAACTTTTAAATTAATGGGAAATTATATATCTAGATAAGATAGGAATGTACCCTTATCCACAATTCATCGGTTTTGGATTCCATTGGGAAACTACATTTCCTTCTCTGTCATTTACAATCAGAAAAACAGAGAGATAGATGCAGTTTCCAAATCAAATTCGGATCCGATGGATTGTAAATAGAGGAACTGAACTGATCTTAAAATTAAGTAAAGTTTACGCGATGAATCCGTTAAAATGTTCTGTTGGCGGTCGAATGCTAACCACCGAAGAAGATATTATTATCATTTCGTGTATTTTTTCTTTCTAAGATATAAAAACTGTATCTTTTTGCTTGGGACTTCCCCAATTCATTATAATCGATTCCCCTGTCATATAATATATAAATAACAAGTTTTGCGCGCTAAGTATTACAATAACTTGAAATAACGACGTCTCAGCGCACATTCTGTCTATTCACCCGCGAACAATCGTCCAAAACAAAATGGTTTTTAAGCCCGCGTTCCTCTGACGTGCTATTAATTTAAAGCGCCTACCGGCAATATATCATAAGGGTTGTTTACACTCAACGTTTGCTGAGTGGCTTGTTTATAGAAAAGGGTACTTGTTCACACGTACATCGGTTACCATCTGGATGCTCATATTACTTCGAATGTTTGGACTAGTTAACAGGTATACATTAAAAGAAAAACAAAAAAATCAGACTGCAGAAAAGCAGTTTTTGCGGTCTAAATTACGGTTTAGTTACGCATGATACGCTGTTGAGTGTACGTTTTTTTGTGAGAAAGTATGCGTATAATCACTGTAAAAGATTATAAATGCGCATACTCAAGTAAAATCACTTGTCTATTATGAAATAGTTCGTTAGAGATAACGAAAAAAACGCATTTTTTTATTTTTGCAAGAGATATATTGTTATTATTACAAAAAAATATAGCCTATGACACTCTGGAAGCGAAGACGAATCTAATGACACCTCGCTAAAGCTCCCACAGAGCTGCTAAGAGTTACAAAAATTAAGAGATATGTAAACAATATAACTTAAGTTCATCTCTTTCAGTACTAATAAAGCGCAAGCACTAAAAGCTGCACAAGTAAGCTGCTGCTTAAACATTCATCACCCAACACCACTATAGAGAATGCATTTTAAGTAAGAGCTGCAGTTTAATTAAGTTAAACAGATGGTTTAAGCATACCTTCACTTGGAAAGCGTTTAATAAAGCAACCGATTTAAGTAGACACGATTCGAAAGTAATTTATTTTATCCCTTTATTATGATTGGAAATTTACGATTTTATAATAAATAAATAAGTGCATGAATTAATTAAATAAATAAATAAAATTTCATAATTCTAAGTTACATTTATATACTTATAGAGGTGACTACGCTGATATTTGAATAATCAACGCTAAAGCCGGAGTACTTGAAATATCTTATTTTTTTTAGAAACGAGAGCTCAGTTTACAGTAGGCAAGAGTTGCGTTCTAAAATTTACAATGGGTTTTATTTGGATTGGTTTTGATCGTTTAATTACGTATGTATAATATGAAGAGAGACATACATTATGAAGCTTGTATAAAAATACATAATATCCGATATTACGAGCGTAGTAATTGTCGTGGCAACTTTTTTCAGCAAAATACGCTTTGCTTATACAACAGAAGAAACATATTTTCTACCTCTAAATATTATTCAATTACGATAATTGTTTTTTTTTTATGGTTGGAAACATTGATGGCTGTAGGGTTTGCTTTTTTCAAATTTTTTACGTTTATTTTATAACGAAACTTAATTATTACGTAATTTAAAAAAAACCGTAGAGATATAGAAAATTATGACTGTACTATGACAATAAAGAATTATTTATATCGGATATTGTTCAGAGTTAGAAAACAGTTTTTGTCCTATTCGTATGGAAGAGCGCGTGACAAAATTTCTCTAAGGTTTTGTAGAAAATACGAAGCTTCCCTTTATACATTTCGTCAAAATCCATCTGTCTGTCTGTCTGTATGTATGTATATCAAAAACTTTCAATAAAAATATTCAATTTTTTTATATATTTATAATATTTTAAATATGATTGAACCACTTTTCAGCGTATATTGATGCTAATAAATACAATATTTAAGTAGATTTAGTACACAAGTTAAGGTATATGTAATATTTATAATATTCACAATCAAAACAGAAATTCACGACCCTTCACGCTTCATGTTGTGCTGACCAAAAAAAACATGGAAATACACGTGTTGTCACATTATGTCACTTTCCTTCACTTGTGCGCGTAATCGAGTACTTATAAAATAATTCAGCATTAATATTCGAATTAACACAAGCTTAGGAAAATAAACAGAAAGAGGACCTGTTTTTCCACCTTACCGCCACGTATAATGCAGCAGACGAATAAGATAAAAACCCTCATCCGGGAACGCAAACAAACTCCAATCGAGAAATAAATTCAAATTCTTTCAAGATCCACAAAGCTCTGCTTTATTCACTTTCAAAACCGAGCGCAGACTTTTAATTTGAATCGGAAGAGTCGACCGTAACCACAAAAGAATTAGTATTCTTCCTCCCTTCTTTGGCAATAAACACAAATTAAAGGAGTGTTTACACAGGGCCAGAACTACCTTTTACGAGGTTAATAATCAGATATAGCATTGTTTGGCTTCAGAGCTATAAACTGGGGGCAGTAAACTAGAGATTGGACGCTTGGCTCTGCGTTTCTTTGAACGGGACGGTAATGAGGGGTTTAAATTCGTCACAGTATAGAGGTTCCAATTTTTTTTTAAAGGAATGATCAATAGCTGCCAAATGGATGTCTTGTATGTATGCATGTTTTACTTCAAAGTGAACGAAGGGACTACGGAAAATAATATTGTCATCTTCACAAATCCATTCTTTACCATTATAAAATAAAACCGGCCAACTGCGAGTCAGACACGCGCACGAAAGATTCCGTACGATTATCTATAAAAACGACAAAAACATCACGTTCGTTGTATAGGAAACACCCTTAAACATGAATTTTATTTTAATTTAATTTATTTTTTAACGTGAATAATATAACTCAATATTCAGTGAATATTTCAAGCGTCTACCTGTTGCCGTTATCTATACTATCGAGCTTACACGAGCAAAAAAATCACGTTTGTTGTATGGGAGCCCCCTTAAATATTTATTTTATTCTGTTTTTATTGTTATTATAGCGGTTCATGAGATACAGCCTGGTGACAGACGGACGGACGGACGGACGGACAGACAGCGAGACTCAGTAATAGGGTCCCGTTTTTACCCTTTGAGTACGGAACCCTAAAAATACTTGCAGAAAATCTAACCAGTTTAATAGCGATCATCATCATCATTACAGGCATAAGAAGTCCACTGCTGGACATAGGCCTCCCCCATAAATTTCCAAAAAAAACGATTGGAATCGGCTTGCATCTAGCGTTTTCCCGTCATTTGTATGAGGTCATCTGTCCATCTCGTGACGGGTCTTCCTACGCTGCGCTTGCCGGTGCGGTCGCGGTGCCGGTTAATTGCGATGTCGTTTTGAAATTCAAAGTTTTGTGATTGGGATTGCGAGTGATTCCTCTTTGAATTGCTATTTAGTGTGAGACCAATGATGATTGATCTTGTGATTTTAATTTCTTGATTAATTACAATACAATAAGAAAATTTGATCAAAAACGAAATGAATGAAAGCAAATTAAAATTTGCGTATATTGTGTGATTAAATATGTAGCAATATCGGTCACTCTAGCAAGATTAGTGATAGTTAAACAAACCCCCCGGAGTACATTTTAGTTCATATTATCTTAGTGCTCTTATCACATTTAATAACAAAAGAAAAACAAAATACCTGACCGCAGTAAAGCAGTTCATATATTCTAACTTACCGATTTCTTTATGCTTGATACGCTAGTTGAGTATTTTATATGAAAATGTGAGAAAAATTACAGTAAAAGTAATAATTCTAGTAAAATCACTTGTTTATTATGAAAAAATAATATTTCTTTGGAGGTTACGGGGACCGCATTAAAACGCAAATAAAAGCGGATTTGCAGTGTAAGTGAAACTTTTATGTGATTGTAATTGTAAGTTTTCCAAGTATACGCAGTTTCACTGTATATTTTTTATTTATTTATGTATTCGGCTTGAATTTAAATGAACCATGTTATGGTCACATGCAGCTTATTATTCAAATTAGTTGAAAGCTACATTCGATATACCCTTGCATAAATATTAAACAAGAGGTGCTTTGTTCATTATCCATACGTTTTTATTTCCTTTCCGTACTCTTTAGTATGTTTGCAGACAAAGGGTTGGTTGTTAGTAACAGCGATCAATAACAAAGCCGATTTAAATACATTTTATAAATATGGTAGCATGGTAGTAAGACTGCTTCCTGAGCGATCTCCACCCAGGGCAAACATTTTTGTGATGAGCATGGATGTTTGTTCTGTGTCTGGGTGTTTCTATGTATCATAAGTATGTATTTACGAAAAAAAAGTATATATGTATTCTATCAACCATCTAGTTTCCATAGGACAAGCTTTGCTTAGTTTGGGATAGATGGCGTTGTGTGAAATGTCCTCCGATATTTATTTTATTATTTATTATTATTTAACATTGAGAAAACTCATTTGAATTATTATAAAAGTCATGCAAGTCAAGTCAATAGTTAAGAAACTATTCATTTGTATTGAGCTATTCGATAATAGTTGTATTGTTGATACAAGAGATGATATATTCTGTAGGGAGGTGTATAGTGTAACCACTGTGAGAGCGACAAATACAGTTAATACGGTCAACACTTTTGATACATCAAATTTACTATGATAGTAGCATCTAGTTCCTTTCGCATTGCTGTCTAATTACATGTTTGCAGGTTAAGAGTTCGTAGTTCGAACATCGTCCGACTCGTTCTCGCTGAGAGCCATATTTCGCGTCTCATTAAGAAATTTGGATAGTTCAAGAGCGTATTCAGAGAAACATTACACTGGTGTACAGTGGTTTTGTTGCTCTAGATATAAGATTGATTTTGGATATATTTATGCTCACAATTCATGAAACTATCAATGATTTTGTAAGATTTGCTCTCATTTTTTTTTGAATCATTATTTTCATTTTATATTACAAAAATCTAAAAACAAGTAACACAAAAATATAAAGCATTGTTCAATTTCGAAGATTTTTGATTAAAATATTAAATGGCTATGTTTTAACGTTTCGTTATTTTCAAATTTTGTTTTATTTTAGAAGTGAAAAAATTAAACGCAATTTTTTAAGAAAAGCAAAGATACGATAACGTTAAAAAATATTTAAAAAAAGCATAAAGATTAACGGTTCCAATTATATAAAAAGTCTAACTTACATGATATCTAGGTTTAGTTTTTTCCTGTTGTATGAAAAAACAAGTTATGTACTGGCAAAAATTTACGCGTTAGTTACTATTCTCTTAAATCGCTCCATTTCTTGTCACAAGGTTTCCGCTTCCGTTACACGCTCTATGAAGCACGTCCACCGCTCGAAGCTACGGCAGATGACGCGTGCATTATGCATGCCCCTGCATTTAGCGATAGGGCGTGTGCAGACCGGCTGAATCCCTAAACGTGCCATGAAATTTAGATTCTTGGATAACTTCCGGAATATTGAAACTTAATTAGTGAGCTGCATAGTTTGTGAACTTTACTTAAATTTAAGGATAGAGTTAATGCCACAGCAATGTTTTTAACAGTTATGAATAGTTTAACACGAGCCGAGGCACATATTATATAGTTTCCACGATATGTGTTTTGTTAAGATAAGGGATGTTTTTGTAAAGTAAGCGCGCTCCATCATCATATAGACGTCGCTTAATAAATAAAATACTAAATAAAAAAGACATAAATTATTTTAGTACAAAAATTGTAAAACTACTTAAATATAGTTTCAGTGTTTTTATAAATGTCTCTGAAATATTCCCTATGTAAAAAAAAGTCATTACAATAGGACTTTGTTAAAGAAATGTGGATATAACTTTTATTTCTATAAATTACCTAAATAACTAAAGATATTATTATAAATAAAAAACATATTACAGATAAAAAACAGAACTCAGGTTACAGTCCCAAGGCAACGTTCCCAAAAAACCTGCATATTACCCAAAGAATTTTCTATATTTTTTTAAAATAGAGCTTGTTTAAGTAGTAAAAAAAAATACGATGTACTTATTACATTTATTTATTTACATTAAAAAAAAACTACTAAAAAAATCACTATCGACGATTTCAAAACCTTATTATTTTAAAATCTGTTTAAAATGTCATACCCAAAAACCAACAACGCCATACTTCTTGGTCAATGTATTAAAATCATGAATCGTTCCAGGACGATAAGTTAACGACAATGCCAAACGATCACTAATCGATCGACACACGACATTTCTTCCGCGCCATGAGAACCTATTAACCTAACCCTTATTTCCAAAGACAATTTTCCCGGGCCATTACCGCGACTTATTGAGCATTTTCTGCTTGCGATGGTTCTGCTGGTGACAAGTTAAAAAACCACTCTCCACAAGTAGGAAACTTAACAATATGACTAGAACTTATACAACACAAAAATTAAAAGACAGTAAGGGCCTTCCCTTACTGACTGATTGATGATGAAGTAAATTAATGTCACTGTACTACATAATTATCGTCGCCAGATACACGCGATGTATACGCAGCTAAGCTAAGCTTTAAATAAATATTAGAAACACAAAAATGATGCTGTAAGAGATACTGTTCGTGGTTTAACAGTAATTAACACACTTAGCCCATAAAAACTCCTGCACTTACGATGGATCTACTTTAAGCCATTAATACGTTCCAGGTTAAACTTCTTGGTTCTATTGTCAAGCTAACACCAAGGTATTATATTATTTTTGTTTTGTCATCGAAATTGAAACTTTACGTGTAGGGAGGTACCTACCCAAATTTTTTTTGATATAACAAATATGCTTGCCAAATTGCAGCTTTCTAGTAGTAATAGTATTTGAGCAAAGTCGCGGACAGACAGCCATTTAAACAGACTGAACCCAAAAAATCGCGCAAGTAAAAAAAAAAGATTTTTTAACTATAATAAAAACAAAAATATTTATAAGATTTATTGAATCAGGCGTTATTTTGCGGAAATTCATATTCAATTATGATTAATGATTTTTAATATTCTTTATCTTTTAGGAAATTAACTACTTTTACATATATTTTTAATAGGTATTATTTATTTGAAGTACCCTTACTGCTCCATTCGATTTTTTCGACGGTGTACCGTATACTAGTGAGTTAGAAGCACAACTTGTCCTATTTAAAGTTAAGATGGTGGCGTGGTGGTGGTGACCCAACCAGCTTAGCTTTATCAGAGTTTAGAGGAATTTAGTTTGGATTTTGCTTTGAGGCACGCCTGTGCAATCGGAATAAGGTGGACCGGAAATTTGTGATTTGGCAGAGTATTTTTAATGTCTGGCTTATTATATATATTTTATTATAGTTTGATTATTAAAAATAAATAATTTAAATTTAAATATTTTTGTAGTGTTCACTGACAAAACAAAACGTCTGTGATAAAAATATCAGTATATTTGCAGCCTATTACTTTAAATTAATTATCCCCTGTACTTACAAGCATACATTACTCTCAACTTTTTAGAAACGGATTTTTTTCTGTTTTTAACGAAAAGAGACTTTAAAGTTCCTACCAAAGCCTTATAGAAAAAAAAAACTTCAACAACTTCAAATTTTAATGAGAAATGGGTGGTAGTGGAACGAGTTTTATTTGTTTGATAGTAAATAGACGATGGTGGTATAAAATTGTAAAGCTCTTGCTTAATACTAGTCGAAATGAGTACGATAGAACATGTATAATATGCAGACATCATACTTTCTGCCTGAGACTTTTGGCTACATTATATAGTCACTGATTAACCTCATACCTGACCCGTCGACCGATATGAAAGCTTCCATTGTCATGTAGGTTACTGATGACAAAAAGATCATGGACATACATACGGTATCTTAAAACGATCCTCTACAAAAGGCACTGTCATCGCCTTAAGATCCGTTATTCAACTTTTATGGGCCTCGCATCAGTACCCTTAGAGTGGATTAGAGTGGCGTCCCATCCGGCGGAAAAAATAAAATATTTTCTTGTTATTCTCAACATAATTTACTTACATACCGACTCATCATAAATTGTAATGAGACCCTGTCATGTCACGCGGTAAATACATAACAATTTATTCAGCAAGCTTTCATTGACTCATCATGTCGATGCTTGATTTAGATTTAGACGTTATTACTCGGGTGGTAAGGTTGTTTGTTGTTCGAGCGGTGCCGTATTAGCATCTCAATAGCTTAGGGGAGCGCTCGCGAAATCAATAAATCCGAACACCCTGCGCGATTTGGTTGCTACGCCTCTACGAGAGGTGCTACGCTGCTACGGATGCTACATGCTACGTGGAGGTGCTATAATTCTATCCATTTTAGTATTAGGTACCTCGGGATTTAACATAAATTATCGCTTGTAAATTGAAATCTTAATGTGCTTAACATTCTGTACCTTAGTATTAAACCTAAAATATGCCTGTTTAAAGTTATTTTTATTTAAATTTCAAATACCTACAGACTTCAACAGTGAAAAGTTGTAATTTTACGTTATCACATAAATCAGTCGCTCTATATAAAAAATCTTTCGTTATGTATAACATGCACAGAACATCTGATTTTTTGCATTTTAAGAATTAGAAGTTAAAATATTGATAAATGCATTGACCCTATAAAAGAGTTTGTCGTTCGTTGTCACACCACATAAGTAGAAATCACATACTTGTCTTTAATATTTATAAACATTTTCATATATTGTGGTAGGAGTCTCGGATAGAATTCGTCTAAGAAAGTGCCTTAGTCAACCATAAAAATAATTGATATTTAATCATTTTTAGGGTTCCGTACCTCAATAGGATAAAACGGAACCCTTATAGGATCACTTTGTTGTCCGTCTGTCCGTCCGTTGGCTGTCAAGACCTTTATCTCGGGAACGCGTGAAGGTATCGAGTTTAAATTAAAACCATATACGTAGATCCATAGTATCTTGCTGCAGAATGAAAAATTAAGTTTCTAAGTTTCGTAAAAAAAGTTACAGCCTAATGTATCGTAAAAACGCACATTTCGACACTCACAAGGGAATCAAAACCTATGGGGTACTTCCCGTTGACCTAGAACAATGAAATATAGCAAGAAGCCTTGTGTTAGTTAGTAGTACACATATAGGAAAAAATCCGAAAACTGGACATTTTTAATTTAATCACAAAAAAATTGTGTCTTTATGCAAGGAATGAAGGTCCAAATTTTAAAATGAATTAACCGTATCTTGTGGGATATCACATGAAAGAGCTTCAGTAGCATAAGCTAAAACAGGTTTTTAAATATTTTTACGGAAAATATAAAACAATATATGATTTCCCCCTTTTATCTATTAGTTTGTACTGAACCCTCGGTGGGCGAATCTGACTCGCACTTGTCCGGTTTTTTTGTTTACTGAATTAAAGGTTAATGATTGCAGCAAAATTATTGGATATAACTATTTCACTATTAATGTCTAAAACTAACAAGCACAATGCTCCAGTAGATTATAAACTAAAAGTCCAAAATTCTGGGTGGAATTGTACTGTTATGAGTAATAATTTGCAAAATAACTTGTTCGTCTCGTCACGTCAACATAAAATATAAGCATAAGTAATAAGTAAATTTAAAAGCTGTGAAATGCTACCTCCAGCAACCAAGCTCCCGTGAAGCTGCCCTCATGCGATACAAAGGGCGAGGTTTGAGGGCAAAGAGCGGCACCCTTGACCATTCACTTTGTTGCAGCGCCATGAAAGCGCCTGAAACCTGAAGGGCTTTTATTCTTGTAAAATAAAGGTTACGCGTCAAATGCCACCTATTGAGACACGGTTAATTATAGCGTTTTTAGGGTTCCGTACCTCAAAATGATAACCTTGTCATTATCAACGGAAGTAATTATTTTGATAACAGTGATTAATTGCATCTACCTACAGTGTCATAATAATGATAATAATGCAAATAAACACACACATATAATTTGACAACCACCAGCTTACGTCCAGAGGTCAATGCTCAGATTGTACTCAACGCTTCTTCAGTCACTTTATAATATCACAATATCACGACATCAGTGTAGTTATGTTTTGCTACTATGACAATGAAAAAATCCAGCATCCAAAAACAAAAACTCTCAATGAAACAAATCCAGTATATCCATCATCCAAGAACAAAAAGCGCGTAAACGGGACCCGCTAACAATGCCGTCGACAGTTTCAACTTACACAAAAAAATCTGAAGTTACACAAAAAAACCGCAACTTACACAAAACATTTGAAGTTACACAAAACAGCAGAAGTCAAACTCTGCCGACCTCGATAAAGTCACATAAAAATTTAATACAAAGTTTGCAAACATGCAAATTACGGAGACGGTTTCGGAACCAAACAGGCTTCATGTTTTTGACACGTGGAAGAAGAATGAAACAAATTTCACAAGAAAATGAGCGCCACGTGATGTTTCAATTTTATTTATTCTTGACCATTTAACGTTCATTCTGTGAATGGGTTTACAGTGTTTTCTATGTATGTCCAAAAAAAGTTATATAAGTTTTCTATCAGCTATGTAGTTACCATAACACAAGATTCACTTAGTTTAGGGCTTAATGCATTGTGTATAAAGCAATATTTTAACTATTTATTTTATTTTTATTTTAACAGCTACAATTATCATACATCAATCGCACATGATTATAGATTCTACATAATACAAAATCTACCTAATATTATATGCATAAATTTGGCGCAAATCCTATGTATAATTATTACTATTTCAAACAACAGATCAATGCTTATGTGATTGTGTTGTCGTGCGATGGCCAAGTCATTCTAATTATTAAAGAAATAAAGATGTTTAGTAAATTCGTTACGGTTACTACAAAAGTTGTTAGTTAACTAATTAGGTCACAATTTTTTTACAAAATAGTTGGATAAATGCTCCCATAGATAGTACTAAATTAATTAATCGACTTGGTTTTACATTAGATCTCACAACTTTTTGTGGTAGAAGAGCTGCGTTGCGAGACTTGGCTTTTTGTACATGATATGTTTTTGATGGGATATAATTTTCTAGATTTTTTACAGATTTGTCGTACTGTAGGTACGTACTTATTATTTAGTCTATTTTTATTTTAAAGGATGTGTGCGTGTGATAACATGTGCGTGAGATAGCGAACTTTATTGGCATGCCTATACGGACTTTTCTTCAGATTAATGTAAAACAAAAAATCGGTATTACCAAAATGTTATGTAAATAAATACGAAACTGTTAAAACGTGTTAATAACAATAAAATAATTAAGAGTAGATCCGATTTCCGACATTAATGTTCTAAGCAGCTGGTTAATTTTAAAAGCTCTGTGGCACATAGACCCTTGTATTTCACAACTTAACTTCAACTTACTGTGTATTTATACATTAACTTATAGAAAAATATAATTTAAATAATTCGAATATATAGACAAATCCAAGACAAATATTATATACAAATGCAATACTCCATACACCTTTTAAATAAACATTTGTTAAGGCAATTAGATTACAAATGTTAATACAGAAATATACATAACTAGAGAAATGTTACCCTCGTTCTTGTAATCGGGTAAAAATGAGAATGTTCACAGTAGCAAAGCCCCAGATTTGATTCCGTTGCTAATCCATTCGCAAACGATGCCCGTGAAAGTTAACATCGTCCTCGGTAGTCGATCTAGACTGCGACGTTAACGCGTTACCTAACGGCGCTACGGGCGGACGTGACGTCATGCGTTGCGGAAACGACGCCGTTCTTTGCGCGCCGTCGTTGATACTGTGATGATAAGGGAAGACTAGAATAAACTAATCTCATTAAACGTGCTAAAGAGACGTACAGACACTTTTTGCCTAAATATTAGTTTACCACATGCTAAAGAAGGAGAGGACGAGTTTCAGGTTATAAGTATAAATGTTCCTTATTAAATCCAGTGCTAAAACACTGATTGACGCGCGAGGTTTTGATTTATTTGATATATATTTAGCTAGCTATATCTAGATACTTCAATAGCAATAACATTACACGCCTACACAACCTGTACGTATTCGTTAGCCATTTGATATATATTTAAAGTCGAATTTGCATAAATAAATAAATAAATATAAATATTTGTGGACATTTAACACAAGACCATCTAGCCCAAACTAAGCAAAGCTTGTATTATGGAACTGATAGAATACATATATACAGATGGCTGATAGAATACATATATACTTTTTTTTTTGTAAATATATACATATGATACATAGAAAGACCCCTACACAGAACAAACATCCATGCTCATCACAAAAATGTTTGCCCTGGGTGGGGATCGAACCCACGACCTTTCAGTTCAGCAGGTAGACGTAAACGCACTACCAACTGAGCCACAAGGCCAGTCACCACAAACCACAAACCATAAACTACTTTATTTGCATTGTATGCCTAAAAATAATATCAGCGAACAGAGAAACATTAACCGTAATTTTATTTGTACCCGGTACTGGTGATAATGCGCGCTCGAAGCTTCTTACTTATTTAACTATTTACTACTACTATTACTATTTATTTTCTTATTTAACTTTTTTTTATCATGCATTTCGCGAAGAATACGAAACAAGTGACACATGTATGTTAAATAGAAACATTTTTGGGAGCCTTGTTCGGAACTATTTCTATTTAGGGAAGCGTTTACCGAGTGTCGCTCCCAGTCGCCGGCTTTGATCCCTTACAAATATTAGTGCTTTGAAACTGGCAGTTGGGGATTCATTTTCGAGAGGGCAACGATACATTATTGAAGTTTTATCACGTAAGACGTGGAAATAATATGTATCCTGTAAAAAAAAATAACAAAGCAATCTTGATGGCTTCAATAACTAAACAATTGAATTTCCATATAATGTAGTACCTAGTAGTGAAAGACAGATGTGACATAATATTTTCTTTTGAATATAAATTGACATATTATGAATTACCTTTATTTGTACCAATTCAATATCATTTATTTTATTTTATATTTGTAAGCCTGTATGAGTAATAGCGTAGGTTTGAATTATTATTTTAAGACTATTTATAAAACAAAGTATAATATGACATGTGTGTACTGCGATGTTCAAAAAAATAAATGATATTTGAATCTTGACTAATTTTATATTTAAAAAAACAATAAATATAAAGATAAGTAAAAGAAATGCGTTTTCAATTACGATTTCAATCAAATATAAAAAAGAATAATTTAAATCGGTAAATATTTATGAATACAATTCAGTGTACCTTTTATATGGAAAATCGACTGGTAATAATAATCATTTTTCGTAATAAAATTGAGCCAGAAAATGATTTCAGATTCTTATTTGCAACACAATATAAAATTCTCGGCTCCACTTTCATATTTCCAACCCAGTTAACAGCGTATTCTGGCATTCCAACTCGCATACAGTTCGATTATGACAATCGCGTCGCATCGCCGACTGCCCGAGGACGGCGTCTTGTTCTACAATTTACATGTCAATGCATTCGCGATGTAAATTCGATCATTCACACGCGCGACCACGCGCACCGTACGTGCTTCGGCGTCTAATCGATGCTCAATCGATTCGATACAGAGCGTTCCAGAATAAGGATGCTCATATGTACAGGCTACGGGGAAACGGTTTGTTTGATTAGAAGATATTAAGGTTTCTATTTATTAAGGTTTATTTTATAGTTCGTTCGTTTTTCAAAAACAAACTTTAAAAAATATACATGCAATGTGTGAGTTTGATAGATAGATAAACTCTTTGGTTCTCTTTAGTTTGGTGATCTCATGGTGACTTCTTTCGCCCAGTTTACTAGATAGAACTTTTAACTTTTACCAGTGTTAGTTACTTGGTAACGTCTATCAGTCCCGTCGGATGTGAAAAATGTTCGAACTGTCTACAAATTTGTAAATACTTAAGCGTGGAAAACACTTAAAACCTATCGAGTATTCATAACTATATTCGATATTTTTCCGAAGTGTTTTGCCACACTTTCTACGCCTACATACAACCTACAAATTTTACAAAGTTAATGAACGGATTTGATCTTTTTTTAAGTGTCTAAAATTTTGTAGATTTACATCTATTTTTATAATTCAAGATGTTTTATAGCTATTTCTGCTATGGTCAAAGCTTGCTAAAGCAATATTTTAGGCGTTCAGAAACCCCAATATAAACAATAATTATACATTATAGATAGTTTTTCAAAGCACACGAAGTCTCCGGTAATAGTTATTCGTGACATACGCCCAAAGTTTTTACCCTAAACTAGACGAGATTAAAGTTGACATACGAGCACGTGTGACCCCGTGCTCAGTGACGTATCGCCGTGAAACGTCACCGGGTGGCACAGGGCGCTACGCCTGCGTGAGCCGCACGCCCCTTGGCTTCCACACTCGGCTGCCCTTCGTGGATTCTCTATCTTCACTCGTCTATCTAGTTACACTACTCTGTACGCATATACATTTTCAAAATCTATAGTCTGTTCAAATATGCGGTAAAACACAGGAACTACAGTCTGAAAGTATATATTACTATGATATTCACTGAACTAAATACTGAAATACCGACAGCAGCGCCAATGCTACATTAATTATATAGGTGAACTGACTGTATCATAATTTATTTATACACTAAAATGTCGATAATTATTTTTTTTATAACTAAATAAATTTTGTAGGACAGTCTCACACAACACCATGAAGCCCCAAACTAAGCAAAGCCTGTACTATGGGAACCAGATCGCTGATAGAATACATAAATACTTTTGTTGTAAATACCTACATATGATACATAAAACCATCTAGGCACAGAACAAACATCCATGCTAAGCAGAAATGTTTGCCCGGAATGCAGAAACAATCATAAACTGAGCTATCAAGCCTGTCAATATTACTGTCAAATTTACAGTCGACATGTCGACTCTAAGGCTCATATTTTTTTATTTTTTTTTTAAATAATAATAAAAAATATACTTGGAAACTAATCAATGAATGATTGATTGAATTGAATTTGAATTATAAAATATTTTCTTTTCATATCGCGTTTTAGTCTACGATGCTTTCACACTCTTTCACACACGGCTCTTTACTAATTTTTGCCGTCGAAGCCATGGAATACATACAATGACACGGATAATTAGCATCCAGATCTTGAACAGTTATTTATATAAACACATACACTTAAAATAATATTTTAGGTATGGAAAAACATGAAACCCAACTTTTATGCTTCCTCTTTTACAGTGACAGCTGTCAAACTGTGGAATGAGTTGCCACTAGAAATTATGCGTGCTCCATCATTAGATGTTTTCAGAACCCGTGTAAAAGCTCATTATGTTAATAACACGGACTAAATTTATTATGTATATATTAGTGTTTATGTATATTGTCAGAGATATATAAGTATGTTTATGAATAAGTATATCTATTATGATTAATTATTATATCTATTTTTCTTGTAACATAAATAGGTACCTACTGTATATTGTTTTATTGTATACTATAGTTTTAAGTTACTTTTAAAGGCCACTATCTGTAACATCTTACCTATCCGTGCATGGTTGCCTGGAAGAGATCGCTCTAAGCGATAAGGCCGCCAATTAAAAACCCTAGCTATATTTATATTTTCTCTGTATTTTTTTTCTGTATTTGTGGTCTTTTAATAAAGAGTTATCTATCTATCCAAATAGACATTTTTTTTGTGCACGAGTTTACGTCGCGTAGTCTGATGCCGTTAGGTCGAATCCGTCTTTTTATCTCAATTTGTCTGCCTTTAGATTTCAAATTAAAGCCAGCGAGTAGCAAATAGAAGAAAACGCCATTTGATTCTAAATACGTTATTACATTTACAAAGTACATAAGTAAATTTACACAAAATCCAAATACAAGTTCCCGGAAACCGGTTCAAAGTAGTCAGAACCGGATAAAATAGTCAAACGCTTTGATGTGGTGACACAAATTTTCAGTACGTAACCTAATATTCGTTAGTATGCTATACATATACATAGTATGAACACAATTAGTGTTAACAAACTTGGAGTCGGTACAGTTAACGATAATTATATTACTAAATTATATATAATCAACTGAAATTCGTTAGAGTTGATAAAACAATAAGCTACCCCCTATCGGTTTATGAAAATTAGACTCAAAAACTTAGGTAAGCAAGATATTATAAAGCCTCACCTCTTTTTTAGTAGCTTTTATTTAACTTGCCCTGTTAATGGGACAAATCTTGCGAGTTGAATTAGAACCACTTCCTGTCGTTAGATTAGGTTGAAATTTGGTTTATTTACGTAACTTCGGTGACAATGCAATACTATGGTACCATGAAGCTGTTTTCAAGATGGCGTCGGAAGGTGGCCATAGGAACTCCTAAGCTAAACGAGATAAAACCGTCGAGTTTGGACTCGTTTGAATAGTCTTGACAAGCACTCTTTTTTAGTCTAGTAAATAAAATATTAATTAAAAACAAGTTTTTATTTAAATGCTCTAAAAGGAAGAAAATAAATTTTGAATGCAATCAAACCCACCATTTTTTTTTATTGTGGCAAGCGCCTTTATTAACTACAACACAACAATATACAGACTCAACTAACTAAACTACTACACAAAAAGCACATCGATCACCCCAGACCGATAAAGGTCTAAAGATAATCCAAATGCTCAAACCCACTACCAGTTGGCAGCGTACCCAGCATGCTGATCGCATTGCCACGTTGAATGGCAATGCGGTCAACACAAACATATTTTTTTTTTCTTCAAAAGAACAAACTACCTTTAATTCTAAGCAAATGATAAGAACGCGTCTAAGTCTTTTGTTGGAATTAAATATTACTTAGTAGATAGGCACGATGTTGTTTGAAATCTCGCGACAAGCTTTTATTTATATCAATATAAATTTTATACATATTTAATAAAATGGTGGGTTTCATAACATTCAAAATTTATTTTCTTCCTTTTAGAGCATTTAAATAAAAGCTTGTTTTTTTTTTTTTTTTTTTATTAATATTTTATGTATCGATATAATTTTATCTTTTTACGATCAATATTTCATAAATGCGATCAACATGCTTTATTTTCAATTTTAACTTCCTATCTTATATGGTAGATATTAGGAATAAAGGATATAACTTATACGGGTAGGACAGACGTTCCTTTAAGTTGATAAACAAATGTGCGACAGGCCTCATGGCTCAGTAGTAGTATGTCTGCCTTCTGAGCTTTAGGTCGTGGGTTGGATCCCCACCCAGGGCAACATTTCTGCGGAGCATGAATATTTGTTCTGTGTCTGGGTGTTTATATGTATCACATGTATGTATTTACAAAAAAAAGTATATATGTATTCTATCAGCCATCTAGTTCCCATAGTGCTTAGTTTGGGGCTAGTTGGTATTGTGTGAAAATGTCCTCCAATATATCTATAAAAAATTGTTATCTGTAAAGTCATTTTATGGACGATAATTTTACGTGATAACGATGCGTCACAAGCCGAACGCTTAGGCCGATCGTGCCTCTCTATCGCTTGTTCCGCGCTCTCGCTTGCACGCTCAGCTCAGGCGGAACATGACAATGAGTCATGCTTTTTCGTGCGTGCAGCCGGCATTCATCGATATATAAGACGTTATCACGTCAAAACATAAAGAGGAGTCAACAGCAGTAAATTACATACACCTACTAGTCCCGTTTAAAACGTAAAATTAAATTTAAATTGAATTGATATGCAAAGTGAACAGCCTAATCTTGAATTGAATCATTTTTATACGACGTCCGTAACCGAAACAAAAGTGAAACGCCACAGATTATGCGTTAGATATACAAACCTGCGCCGGCCCATTTACAATGCTTATCTATTATACACTGCCCTAATCCCAACTCCTTACCTGTTGTAATAAAAAGGCGGTTAAAAAATTCATTATTACCCCGCCACAGCGATGCTTCTGCCTGGTAACGTCCCGGTTATTGCCCGGTAGCCAGTTTCGTCCCGCTTATGGCTCCGGCCCGGTTCGGCGTCCCGGTTATGACTCGCTTCCCGGCTTTGCTCGTGATAAACGAGCGACGCCCGGGACGTCCGGTAGATGCACGCTTTTTACAATTCGTTGCCGGACTAATTTCAGGGATCATAATTATGACGGACTCGCAAATGCAAATCTCTGAAAGGTTGCTTTGGTGAATGTTTTTGCAAAATTGTATGTTACAAGTAACTAATATAAATACGAATGTATTTTTAAGAATACACTTTAAAATAATATGTTTCAATAATCTGTATAATTTTGATTCATCTAGATATAGATAACCAATCCAAAATTATGACAGACTTACCAATTAAAATATTGGGATGATGGTTCTGATTAATACTTCTGCAATATTATCGGCTTACAGATAATATTGCATCTTATTAGAAATAAAAGGTAAATAAAATAAATAAAAATTATCGTTTATTAATCCTAGAATAAACATAAAAGCTATGTCATAATTATGGCAAATTAACAAATGAAAATACGGGAAAGGTTTTGTTTTATTTGATGTTTTTGTACTTATCATTATTTTGCTTACAAAATATTATTAGATGAAAACAGAAAATCCGTACCTACAAACATCTATTCAAGATCATAAACAATAAAAATAAAAAAGATCACGTTTAATTTCGGTGCATAAGAGCGTCCCACACGCGGTTGTTGCCATATCATGGCATAATGGGTTCAGGCTCATGGGATGACAACGAAGATGTAGTCTAATAAAAATAAATCTGTTTGTATGGAGCAGATCGCAGTATTTGCAACTGGGGGGATTCTTAGAAATTATGATAGGAAAATAACTAAAAATCATAGATCACCAATAATCCCCGATTTATAGACTAGCTGCGTTCCGCGGTTTCACTCGCGTAGTTATGAAAAACGGTGATGATTATGATGATAAGTAGCTTATGTCCGTCTCCAGGTCCACAGCTATCTCTATACTAATATTCATAACGATCGATTCAGCCGTTTGAGCGGTAAAGGTAACAACATTCGATTTTATTATATAATTATGAAATTGTGTCAAATCTATTTCAAAACACCAGTACATTCATTTAAATAACAATATACTTAGTTGTCTTTTATGTTGCCACATATATTATTTTTACTAGACTAATGATGCAATCAGTCGTTTCGTGCAGCGTGCTTTGTATGCGTCACCGAAGACAATTAGAAAATACAACTTAGAGATGACCATTAAAGATCGGAACGCGTTAGTGATGGAGTCCGTGATCCGAGATGAGGTGACAAAATGTAAATTAAACAAAAAAAAATTAGACGATGTGAATGCAGTCACTGATAGAGTCCAATCAACCGGGGGACATACCAATTATCTGGGAACCCCGTCTAAAACCGGGCTCTATAAATGATTGCATTTACAGATAAAATGGCAATTCAGCATTTAGAAATAAAATTGTTTGTACACCTTGAGCATTCATGCTCACCATTGATGGCTCCTACCAGCAGCGTCGTGTGGCGGGTCGCCCTCTTCGCTAACATATGGTTGAGGAGGGCTCGGGCTGGCACATGCGTCATACTCGTGATCGGGTGCTGCTTGCGGGTCGCTCGTCTGCTCGTGGTATACAGACAATATAGTAATAACTTAAAAATAAAAATCTTGTAATTTAACAATACTTTGTAAACTTGAAAAAGTTGACGGATCACAGTATCTGTGGAGCTAAAAAAAATTGGTTCTTCTAGAAATAACCATAAAGGTACCTACGTTTCTATATTTATTTGACCAAAAATTATCATTATTACTTAACAGACATTTTTTTATTCTCATTTTAGGAACACAATTACCTGAATTCCGAGGAAAAGAAACCAATAATGGTCCTAAAATCACATAATAACGTATTTCGGGGCCAGAGAGATTCCAATTTAAGATAATCCTATAATCCATCACGTTACCTCTACCTTTGGGGAAATAAAATAAAATATATGATAGGAGCTTACCAACTGGGCTCTCTTCATTCCAAAATGAGTCGTCCAGAGTGTAATCGGCTTCTGAAACAAACGACATAACTTATGATTTATTTATGTCAGCCTGAATTCAGAAGGTCTAGAAGTTATTATTTGGAAGGAATCACGCAACGTTGGAGAGATATTAATGTTACTTCTAAATTAGAAAGATAATTATGCTGGCGAATAAAATACAATTTATTACCGGAGCTTTAATTAGGACCCAGAAACTAAACGGGTTTTTTCTGACATAGATTTTTCATGTTTTGACTCTTAAAATCTTGAAACAAGGTTTGGAAGTCTGTTTGCAATATTGTTTCCGAAATCCTAAAATTAGGGACATTTTAATGAAGAACTAAAGTTATCTTTTGGACAAACGATTGTTTTCACTTCGATAGGATATGGTCAAAGTGATCTAACATTCCTCGTAAAGATACTCTTAAGACTTGATTGTCAGTTATTTCCATCGTATATTTTAACCTCTACCAAATCAATCCAACCTGCAATAAATTAATCAAAGGCCCCACAAAAACGGTTCAAAAAGGTAACAATAATGACCGGTAGTGACATTCCCACAATACATTACACAATAGGCCTGTTCCATGGAACGATTTTTTTTTTTATTTCATTCCCATTCAGTGCATGGCGAGTGAGTGAGGGGGGGGGGCGGTGCTAGCGCCATTGTCATTGTAATTAACTCGTTACCCGGCGCTGGATTCGAAACAAAAGCCTCTGAAAAATTTATGTGTGAAAGTGTATAAATTAAAACGTAATTATATTTGATGGGCGAAGGGAGGCAGGTAATTTCGCCAAGGCAGTTACAGCACCTTGTTTTAATTAGAGAATTTAATGTATTCTAAGCTTCTTAAAAAGTTACTTTTTAAGGTAGCTATTTGTTGGAGCTGTTGTAATTTTATTATTATTTATTTTATTGTATAATTATTAATGAAAATCAGTGTTCAATCAGGTAAAACTTTTTAGTACCATTAATATATCTACATTTTAATCTATTAAATTCTATCATTTTTCTTATTCATTTATTTATCATAATTACAAAGGTTAACATAATATACTCATATTTAACACCTGAAACCCACAAATGGTTTGTGGAGGTGCTCATTCACTGAACTAAACATAATTAAATATCTACTTACTTATATATATATTAAATCATACCCTTTTTCTCAGTAAAAACAATTAGCAAAAGGCTGAGAATATAATATCATGAGACATATCTTTCGGACCTTTTATTTGTATTAGTTGTAAAAAAAAATATGTTTTTTTTTAAAGTTTTCATATAATTTATAATATAAAAAAATTCGATTGCGGGTATATCTTACTTTTTTCAAAACGTTTGCAATTTACCGGTGATACATCTTTATTCATATTCGCCTTACAAATCTGATTATCGCTATTTCAGTGCTTGTTTGACCTGTTTACCATTAGTAAAATTTCACAGAAGAGTTTAATGCTCTATTTTTTCAAAAAGCTATATTTTTTGTAAGGCATGAAAGTCTTTTTTTATATAACTTATGTAAAAAATACACTTTTAGCCTTACAAATATACCTTTTTATTTAATGGATGAAAAATCTCTTTTCCTGTGAAATTTTACCAATGGTAGATAGGTCGAACAATCACTGCGGCAACGTTATGCCATAGGGTATCATGGTGAAATTTTCTGTATAACGATAATATTCTCAGTGGCCAGTAAATGTGTTAAAACGATTCCCATCATTTCATTCCTGCCCTCCTATCAAACATAGAACGTTATAACGTTCACATATAAAGGCCAGCCCTTAAAACAATATGATACAGAAAATGCTGCCATTAGCTTTTATAGCTCAATAAGGGAGCATACTAGAGTCAACTCGACAAAATATTGTGGTACAAATGATGAGAGTACGCCTTTTAAAATACGCTTTACGACGTCTTAGACGCGGATTTCTTATTTTTGTTTAACGTTAACTTTTATATCATGCTTCTTAATGCTCTAGTAACGGCTTTATTTGAGTTTTTCTGAACAACAAAAAGTTTTTGTGTCACCTTCAAATGTTGAAGTGTTTTTTTTTTGGGTAGACGTTTGTCGTTCCTATTTGCTATTAAGTGTGGTATATTTGAAGGATAAAGAAGAAAAACATATAACATAATATGATAGCCTCAGTCAAAATTGAAATAAACTGTTAGAAGAATCATCGAGGATGCAATTGTCATCATTACATCACGCCTTTGACCACACATTAAGAGATACTAGTTTCGATCCCGAAACATTATCTGATTTTGAAGATATTTTTTTATAATAATTAAACTAGAATGTTTGAGCTTTAATATTAGACTTCTTTTACTTATAGTGTAAAAAAAGAAATATATATACAAACATTGTGAATTGAATTTCTATGTGAATTACAATAAATATTGTTTTGTAAAAAAATTGGTAACGTTTAGGGGTAAGGACCAAAAAACACGTTTAACGATCGTTTTGAAACAGAAACAATTTTGTTTATCTGTCTTGTTAAGAACGAGACGGTTAAACCTGTATAATTGATACAAAATAACTCACTCGAATCTATCTTCATTACCTTAGAGCTGCTCTTGGGTATTGTATACAGGCTACAAACTAATTGTTATGTCCAGGTGTCTACAAAATTCTATTAATCGATGGAGTATATAAGTCCCGAGTCCAGCGAGTAGGTTGAACCAGAAGTGAGCTCCCACTACTGCTGGACACCAGAAGCAATTTAGAGTGCCACCCGATATCACTAGTAATGTAATTGGCGCCCAACGTGGGACAAGCAATTTAGAGTTATTTTAAATATTAATCATTTCAACTCAACTATTACAACAACAACTACTCGTATATATTTTTATTTTTCATTATTTGGCTATTTTTAAACATTTTCAACATACATAACAAAAGTGGCGCCCAAACAGGGACTACATAATACATTTTGAATAACCTTTAACTAAGCACTACAATTAATTTTATGACATGATTCTGGAGATCCAGATTAATTATATTATTAATTTTACATAATGATCTTCTGCATAATAATGACGCCATTTCCCAGGACAACATCGCAGGGTGAATTTTGTTCAAAATGTTTTTTTCTCCCTTCCCCAAGTGTTTCTAATTAAAATGAATTGCGTTCGTTGAACTTAATTGTAGCATAGAGCAAACGTCTCAGTTAAATTGCTGAATAAATGGCGACGCCGTGGGCCGTTATTAGTTAGTTTGTCTCGCAGTTTGTTATATTTCATGGTGATATGAGTGAACTTTCTTGTGATGAAAATTAAATTGTGCGAAGAAATTAAAATTATTTTTTTGTTTTTCATTACTTATTACATCTGCATCGTTAGTTTATTTGATTTTACTGAGTCTGATTGCTAGTGGAGATGTGGTGGAGGACACGGAGCTCTTCAAACAAATACTTCACTATAGCCTTGCTTAAGATTTCACAAAAATTATACCGCAATTGTGACAATTTTTTTTTTGTGTATATGATTTTCTATTTTCTGTGTGTTTTTGTTACAATAAATTTATGTCTATATCTATGCAATTTTACTTGCTATCAAGAAATCCCTTCGTAGTGAAAAATTAGTCATAAAATAAAAATAATAATAAATAATAGTCTGAAAATTAGTCAGTCACCCGGGACACTTATGTAGCGTTTGTAGAGTAGGTGACTAGATGTTCTCAAACGATCATCGATGTTAAGCAACGGCCGGACCGGTTAATCTCCGGATAGGTGACCATGAGTGGCATTTCTTTATAAGCGCTGTCGTAGATCGAACACGTTAAATTGTAGGTCTTACTTAAAAACAGCAATCGTCAAGCCAGGTCAGAGGCTTTCTGGCTGCTTAGAAACTCTGACACTAGGGCTGGCCACTATACCACTATACGAAATTACTTACTCACCCAGGACAAAGCCTTTTATTGGTTTTTAATTTAATTTTTTTCTCATAAGCCAAAATGCACGATTAAATGCATTTTTTATGCTCGATTTCAACTCATAAAATAAAGCTCCTACTAATTACATCATGATACCTCTACGTGCATTATTCGTAGCCTTTCAACCTGAATACAAATGAGATTTGCCGTAGTAATTATTCACTAATCTAATCTAATACGGACATAATTTGGTGGTGGACGCAGCTTAATCGTGACGTCAGGTACACACGCGGTTTCCAAAATGGCGACGCAATGTAGAACGCTAATCTTGCAGTTAATTTTAACATGCAAGCATGCTTATTAATGTAGAAATTTGCATTTCTAATGAATATACAAATTTAGGTATTTTAAAAACTAAGAATTATGACTGGTAAGTTTAAAAAACATTATTCATAATTGACAACTAGGGTTTAATTTAAATTATGAGTTACATTATTATAACAAAATAGCTCTTAAATCACGCGTTTTTTTTACGTGAGATAGATCTACGACTGACCACCAACTCTCCTAATACTAATACTTATAAATAATTGTTGCGTTATTTCAATAAATTTATATACAATTAAGTATATTTTTACTATTTATAGAGCTCATAGTCATGGCTAGGTGTTCTCGAACGATCACCAATGTTAAGCAACGGACGGACCGGTCAGTCTTCGGATGGGTGACCGTGAATAGCATTTCTTTCTGAGCGCTACCGTGGGTCGGATGACACGTTAAATTGTTATTCCGGTTGTTTGTTCTTAAAAACAGCAATCGTCAAGCCAGGTGAGAGTAGTATCTTGCTGCAGAAAGAAAAATAAAATTTCTCAGTTTTCGTAAAAACAAGTTACAGCCGAATATGCCTTAAAAAACGCACATTTCGACACTCACAGAGGAATCAAAATCTACGGGGTACTTCCCATTGACCTAGAATTCTGAAATTTGGCAAGAAGCATTGTGTTAGAGTACAAATATAGGAAAAAATCCGAAAACCAGACATTTTTAATTAAATCACAAAAAAATAGTGTCGTTATGCAAGGAATGAGGGTCGAAATTTTAAAGTGAATTAACCGTATCATGTGGGGTATCATATAAAAGAACTTAATTAGCATTAATTAAAACAGGTTTTCAAATATTTTTACGATATATATTTTTAGATATAAGAAGGAAAATAAAATAAAAAACGATTTCCCCCTTTTATTTAATAGTTTGTACGGAACCCTCGGTGGGCGAGTTTGACTCGCACTTGTCCTGTTTTTTTTTTTGTTTAAAAGGGTATACTTCCCAGATCCCATAGAAATTATATCAAAATCAGTTCAGTATTTTGGTTTTTTATAACAAAATAACTGGATAAATATGTCGTCCAAGTACACGAATTGCGTATTTTGAAGTCGTTTTTTTAGGGTTCCGTACCTCAAAAAGAAAAGACGGAACCCTCATTTATAGGATCACTGTTGTCCGTTTGTCCGTCTGTCAAGACCTGTATCTCGGGATCGCGTGAAGGTATCGAGTTGAAATTAAAACCATATACGCAGATCCATATAGTGTCATGCTGCAGAGTGAAAAGTCAAACTTTTCAGTTTTAATTAAAAAAAGTTACCGCCTAATATGTCCCAAAAACACATATTTCGACACTCGCAAAACGTATTAACTCACTTCCTGTTGACCTATAGCTGTGAAATTTGGCAAGAAGCATTGTCATATATTTTTTTAATTTAATCACAATAAATAGGGTCTTTATATAAGGAAGGAGGGTCTAAATTTTAAAGTGATTTAACCGTATCATGTGGGGGTATCATATTATGAAAGAACTTCATAGGCACATGCTAAAACAGGTTTTTAAATATTTTTACGATGAAGGAAAAAAAATAATACAATTTTCCCCTTTTATCTACTAGTTTGTACGGAACCCTCGGTGGGTGAGTCTGACTCGCACTTCTCCGGTTTTTTTAGTGTCTGAAACGATTACTTGTTAAGTTTTCATTATAATTCAACAAATGTTTCAAAACTAACTTGTAACAGAATATTAAAATTTAAGTTCATCAAACAGACAGGGATTGTAAATATAACACCGGCAATGACCGGCATGACAATCACGATAATGGCTGCCGCCCATCTCCCTGGGTTCTGCTGTAACGGCGCCATATTTCATGTATTTTCGCGAGAATGCTGACGAAATGGAGATTTCGGATGGATCGCTCGCTGCTCGACATTAATGCAAGATTTTACTTTTTGTGAATTTTAATAAATTTGAAAAGTGGTTTCATGTTGAATTTATGAACTGCAAACTTTAGATTTGACGACTTAGTTTACTCTATGTATGAATTATTACTCAGTTGTATTTAATTTATTTTTGTTACAAATTAAGAAATCCCAGTAAATGAGTACAGATTAAGGTATAAAATAATTTTAGTTCAACCGACTTCAAACTGCGTAATCTTGTTTTAACTAGTATAGAAAACTCAAAAGTCACAGAAAAAAACGGTTGAAACGATTTTGATGATAAAATCCTCTTTCAAACAAAAAAAAACTTGATCAAAATCGGTCCATCTGTTTGAGAGCTACGATGCCACAGACAGACACACAGATACTTAGATATACACGTCTAACTTATAAGACCCCTCTATTTGGGTCGGGTTTTTTTTTTTTTTTTAAACAATGTACTGAACCGATTTTAATGAAATTTCTATTAATTAAATTATATTTTTTTCTAATCGGTTTATAAATGACGGAGTTAAGCGGTAACAAACAAAAAAATACAGCCGTGACCCTCCTTCTTTTTGAAGTCGGTAAAAATTTGGCCGTCACGGGAAAATAGAATATAGGGAATTTCGACAGAAATAAAACAAGCGGTGAACGCATCAAATATACAATTGTTGAATAGGTAGTTAAAAGCAGTAGGCACACGGAGTATACAACTCACACATATAAGTAACAAAGTGACACACAAGGGAGTCAAGAGCGGTAACCACTACGTTACCGTTTTGACTTTTCTATCACGGCTTACGAGTTGGCTTTACTGCCAAGGAGTGAAAATAGTTGTTTCATATGAAAACCTATTTTTGTATTTAATCAAACAATAGTAGGTATATTATATAACTAAATAAATTCACACAATGTCAAACTCTGAGAAAATCCTTTAAGAAGGTAGAAGGCATAATAATTGCCTTCATTGATTTTCTCTGTCTCGTTGTCTTTCTAATCTACTTACAGTAAAGTTAATAACCAATTACACTGAAACACTACTACCTTGGTGTTAAGAATTTAAACCATGCTGAAAGAGATCGCTTTTCACCTGGAAGAGATCGCTTTTAGCGATAAGGCCGCCTGTTGCTGCACCAGAGTATTTAAGTACTTTGTTATTTAAGGTGTGTACAATAACTGGCCTTGTGGCTCAGTTGGTAGTGTGTTTACGTCTACCTGCTGAACTGAAAGGTCGTGGGTTCAATCCCCACCCAGGGCAAACATTTGTGTGATGAGCATGGATGTTTGTTCTGTGTCTGGGTGTTTCTATGTATCATAAGTATATATTTACAAAAAAAAAAAAGTATATATGTATTCTATCAGCCATCTAGTTCCATAGTACAAGCTTTGCTTAGTTTGGGCTAGATGGTGGTGTGTGAAATGTCCACAAATATTTATTTATTTATTTATTTATTTATAATAAAGATTTTATCTATCTATCTATCATGCTAGATTTAAAAAAATTGGTTGTCTATAAAGTCGGTTTACGGACGATAGTTTAATGTGACAAAAACATTGATGAAATGGTGATGATGATGATGTAACGGGACAATGAGCGTAACGTAACGGAACAATGAGTTATACTTTTACGTGCGTGCAGCCGGCGTTCATCGATTTATTAGACGTTGTCACGTCAAAAAAAAATACAAACATCATCACAGTGGCCAGATTAAAAAAAAACTCAAAAAGTTAAGTCAAAGCGAGAACCTTCCAGTGCAAATGGTGCACCATAAAATTCTGCTAAAGTATCACGAAAATCAAATTACCCGCCTTCCGTAGTTATGTCGGCTCCGTTTTGTTGGTACAATTGTATCAATATTGGACGACGTAACTCGATTTCCGGCAGCGTGCGCTCTCAAGTACCTACTTACTGACGTTCCTTTACGCATTCACTCATTTCTGACGAAATCTAAATTTGGAACAACAAACGTACATAATTATAAGAAATCTTAAAAATATACTTTAATAATTTATTACAATCCAAGTTTATAAAACTTAAAAACTAACTGTTTAATAATTTATTACAATTCAAGTTTATAAAACTTTAAAACCCATAACATTATAAAAGAGATTTTTCTTTTCTTTAAAAAAAAAAAATATAGATCAAAATCGGTTCGTTACCTTATAGAATCAACAAATATGATGCCACGGTCAGGTAGACAGAGTTATAACATCTCTCGATTTTTGGTAGGGGTTTAAACCTAGATGGGGACGCTTCGGCCGCGTACGTAACTAGTTTCGTACGAAACATTGGTACGAAAGGGAGAAATGAAATTGCTATTAAAATCTTGTTAGACAATTGAAAAGTTAAAGGAGTAAATGAAATAAATCTAATTTATATCACCCGAACAAAATCTAAGTTGACTACATTTTGTGAGTATCGCTTTTTAACCGACTTTAAGAAAAGAGGAGGTTCTGAATTCGTCGGCATCTTTTTCTGTGTATGTTCCCCGATTACTCGAAGACAACTGGACTGATTTGAAAAAAAACTTTTTTTTATTTGAAAGGGTAGGTATATTTTCCAAGGTGCTATGGCACCACATTTTATCAAATCAATTTTATCAAAATCTGTTCAGTATTTTGGTTATTACAACAAAATAACTAGAGAAATATGTCATCCATGTAAACGAATTGCGCAATTTGAATTTAGAAAACGGTTCTTTCAATTTTTTAAACATTTTTCTCACAAGAATGTGATCTGACAATATAATGCGTTTTCCTACAACAAACCTATTCAGTTGCATTGGCTTTAGATAACCAAGTCCCTTAAAATCCAAACGGGTTGAAAATTGTGTATTGGGGAAATATACAATTTTCAAGTGCACAAAAAGTGTGTTTTACACTAAAACCTTTAGTTTCCCTTTTAATATAACCTATAACGATGACACAGCATTATCTTGACCTACTGCAAGCGTTCAACTAATTACCACTAGTTCGAGTTCGAGCGCAAAAACTACGGGATGATGAAATGTAGAACGCTCGACCACAGATTAAATAATAGTACATGAGGTTTTGTGCCGAGACCCGTACGGGAGTCACGTGATGTGGTGCTGTGACAATATTACAATATCTATATATAGTTCCTGTCACGTAAAAAGAACGCTGATTTGTTCGTAAGCGCGAACAAACCAGCGTTCTTTTTTTCGTGACGGGAACTATACGATGAGTGAGCTGTTCAGGTTAATCATCTGAACTGTCAATAAGTAGTCGTGTTTATTTGTATCTCATTTTGATCCATGTTAATTTTCATACATAACTTATATTTAAGTTTAGAAAACTCAAAAACTCCCGACAAAAAAAAACGGCTGAACCGATTTTGATGAAAGATAGCTATGAACACTCCCGACTAATTCACATTTCAAAATAAAAATCGATTCATCCGTTCGGGAACTACGCTGCCACAGACAGACCCCGTCGTTTTTGCGTCGGAGTTATAATTATTTTTTCACTCCTCTTGCTCTAAAAGTCCATCATTGTAGCGTAGTAAAGCGGGGGAAAAAATAGAATTTTAAGCTCTAGGGGAAAAAGTATTTTTTTTTAATTTTTATCTGTTATCAAAGAGCCTACATACACGAAACAGTCTTTATTCAAAAGTAAAATAATCTCTTTGGAATATATTTACATTCTCTTTGCAAACATCTCGTTAAATATCCAGAATTGTACAAATTGTACATATCATTTTTATTAAAATAAACTTTGAATTGTTGTATTGGATTATTTTATTTTCTCGCAATCGTAGTTAAAAGTAGAGTGTAACACACGGCGCTAAAACCCATATTGTAACTCGGTTTCCATTTACTCCCTCGCTAAAGCTCGGGAGTAAAAATCTACCTCGTTACAATGGATCGTTTTAGCCCCTTGTATAACAATCTACTATTATAAGTACATTATTAACGTAAAAATGATTTTTATGTATAAAAACTAACTTGGCTCAAAATGACATGTTAGCCGAAAACTTTTGATATTGCTTTCTAGTTTTCTGTGGGACATTTTTTTTAATAAGTGCATTCAGTCGTTTTATATCTTCAAAAATGTTGATATGCGCGAGCGAGATGGACAATGGTGTACTGACTCAGACAGATAATTAGCGATTAATCCCTAGACTATTGTATCCTTTTTCAAACTGGAGAAATTCGCACGCAGTCCTCAGTAGCTCTGGGGAGCTCCAAGTCTTCACAAAGCTGTAGTACAAACAAATCTTGATGACAGTTGATTCTTAACGCTCTCGTTACAAATACTCTTCATTATGAAATTAAATGTAATTTTCACATAATTTCAAACTTCTTTATTTATCCAATAAAAGTCAAAGATTATAAATGGAGCATAGTTGATGAAAGGTAACCAATCAAGCTCATTTACTTTGGAAGTTAATTACCGCTGTGCACACAAAGCGCCTTAGTCACTAGAGGTACCGATTACAAAACAATCACTGAAAGTTTGGAAACCCTGCGAGGGCTGCCCTCGGCCCCATACTTGATTACTGTTTAATCCTTCTCTTTAAATATACTCTAAATTACTGGGTACTTGTATTAAAAGGATACCGGTTTGTTCACAAATTTTTGCAATTAATTAAAGTTGGGGGAGACAACAATTAAGTTATAATAAAGTCATTGTTAAACTTGGAATTGTGTGGATCTAAAATAGAGCTAGAGAGATTTTTACACAACTGCATAAACAGGATGATAATATGACGCATATAAAATTACCAATGAAACGTTTAGTCATTATAGAAGCTTAAGTGTGTATGACTGTATGTACGTTCGGATCAAATCTTGTAACTGAAATTTGAAGCAGTTATTCTCAACCGATTGAAACAAAATTTTGCAAACACGTTAAATGTTGATAATAAGTAAAGTTTAGCATTCTAAATCCAATATGGCGGACGGCCCAAAATGGCGGACTAGTTATTTTGTGCCTCATAAATATGATAATCGGTATCAAATGAAAGGATTCGCTGAGATAAACACAAGTAAAATGATTTCACTAAATCCAATATGGCGGCGGAATCCTTCCTTCTTTTTAAAGTGTTTAAATTTATGCTTGTATTTTTTTAATAATTGATTGATTTTAGTGATACTAATAATTGTTCACTTTGTGTTCATCCGTTACTGTATACTGTTTTGCACGGTGACAGCGGGCAGTCTACTTTAAGCACGCGATCGAAGTCCGATCGAAGCGAGCTAAGTTATTTCTATCAAATGACAAAATTTGGTTACATCTGTTCAATTGTTGGTATGTAAGTACCAACATCTGAACAGATGAAACCAAGTAGGTCTTATTTTTACGGATCTTAATGACGTTTTTTTTTTCGTCGGTGTTTTTTTAATGAGACGCTGTATCATCTTTTTCCGGCCGTCAATTTTAATAAATAATATTTGGTAGAAACTTTTGCTACTCCATTTTAAGAGTTTTTTTTTTTTAAATGATTAAAATTATTAAAAAGTTTGTCAAGATATTTGCTATTAAGAAGTTCTATCTCAATGCTTTTCCAATCCATCCTAGGTTAACCATACAAATACCACAAACCCTGAATTAAAAGATTGTACAAGAATACTACGTCAAGAATACCGCAATATGTTTGAAACATTAATTCCTATTTAAAATGAACACGCTACTACAGGCTGAGGTAGAAAACAACAAACAAAATCTCAACATCATCATAACCCCCACACTCGTACATAAAACAAAATCTAAATCCGTTTTTGTAATTACGTGACGGCTTTTACGTACGTGACACGATTCTGTGGCAAATGAGAGGAGGGGGAGACCTGGGGCTCCCTGGGGGTGCAGAGGAGTTAGGGCGCGGTGACACTGGCGTACAAACTTATAGTTCGACGATTGTCCAACGCATTGAGTACTTTCTGTATATCAGTTGCTTATAGCATGCCAGTGGAGAAATGATTATATTTTTCCAAAGATTTCTCCTATCTAAATAAACAAGTATGTTTTATCCCCTCAGTGATTTTACAGTTTAAAAATGTTGTGATGTGCGAGAGGGATAGCTGCGCGCTTTGAGCCCAACCTTAAAACTGATCAGGCTCATAGTCAATATGACAGGTCACCTTGCACGAGCACACAGGTTGGTTAGTGTCGCGCCCTTACTTAATCTTTATTTAGTTATATGTATTATTAAGAGATAGCGGAGTACAATCTAACGCGAGGCAGTGACTTTACAGTAACGTAAGTAAGTTTTACCAGTTACAAATGTAAGTCAAAAAAGTAGGTCCGGCTTGATCATGACCCTAAAATCATCAACAACTAATGTCCTGCATACTAAAATGGCTCGATAGACTGCAACAAAAAAATTAACAGAAACATCTTAACACGTACTTACATCATAAATTAAAACAAATAGCGGGAAGAGTCGCTAGTATGTCATTAAATCACTATGACAGCTATTCACAACTCCTAAGTAAACAAATTAGCCTTTTTATTATGAAAACTAAGGTTGTTACACATTACAACTATAGTCTGAGAATTCAGCTCAAAAATAAACGTGACTAACCCGTTTGTTTAAATAAAAGTTAGCCCTTTCCATGCTACGATACAAGAAACTGAGGATGTCACTGTGGCAAATATATTGCAAATCGCCAGTGTATTACCACCTTTAAAGGGGCTTTGAGCTTTCAATGATTTGTTACCTGCGCCCTGGGCTTTCAGTCGGACTTCCGAATGTGAGCATGGTGTGGTGTGGTGGTGCTGACACTTGATCTGGAGGTCGGAGGCTAGTTTGAACATATGAATAGCTTATCGAGAACTCATTTAGTGAGGTGTGTAAATTTAATTCGATAAAATGATTCTTTATAATACCTAATAAATATTTTTGAAAATGAATTCATGAAAATTGCGAAAATAAATTATATATTCTTATATGTACTACACATTTCTCGTCGAAATGCCAAAAATTCGTACCTATTCAACGATTTCTCCTATATTATTAATACCTACATTCAGTATGTTATTTTCATTAATAAATTGTTTGTTCTTAAAAAAAAACAGCAATCGTCAAGCCAGGTCAGAGGCCTTTCGGCGGCTTAATAACTCTGACACTAGGACTGGCCACTCAGTCTATACGAACTTACTTTATTAATAAAATGATATTAGTATTTTGTACCTTAATTATTTGCCTAATGAGTTTATATTTCTGAACATAACAAATTTCTCTCATACGATATCAAAGCAACATGAACTTTAATCACCTTTCATCAACATTTCATAAAAAAAAAACATCACATTACCTATCAATTTCATTTCAGAATATGGGTCCGACCTCAGAGGTGTCTGGCACCAAACCATTCCCGATTTTCTCTCATAACACTAAGGTATAATTTCGTTTGTTCTCATATTCCAGTGTAGTTATAGATGGTATATTGAAATAGGGGATCATTGAAACGGTCGTAAGCAATTTCTAAATTGGATTTTGTTAGGGCAGAGTACTCACAGTAGGCTAAATGTGATGTTTCATTAAAAGTTGGGAAGCCTTCACTGGCAGCACTTTTGCTTCGTTGCAAATTATATGAGCACTTTCAGAGGATAATTGATATATGTCTGGGAAGAAGCTTCCTTGTTAATTTTGATTATATTTTACGTCATCGTTGTTTTAATGAATATATGTAACTTGGCATCACATACCTACGTGCTGTAGAAATAGCACAAAATATAAATTTTTTTTTTTTTGAATCGGGAGTATGAATTTATTAATACTGGCCGGCCCTACTGCTTACCATCATGTTCAGGGCCCTCTTGCATACCTACATGGCTATCCTCCCGTCTCATGACATATCCATATCAGGACAGCTTCCCGATTTTCAACTTTTCGATGACTAGTGCTACTTTCAGACTTCCTTTAACACTTTTTAGAGTTCCGTACCTCAAAAGAAAAAAACGGAACCCTTGTAGGATCACTTTGTTGTCCGTCTTTCCGTCTGTCTTTCTGTCGCCTATCTGTCCGGGTGCCAAAACCTTTATCTCGGGAACGCGTAAAGGTATCGTATTGAAATTAAAACCATATACCTACGTAATTCCATAGTCAGAAGGAAAAATAAAATTTCTCAGTTTTCGTAAAAAAAAGTTACAGCCGAATACTTATGTTGTAAAACCGCAAATTTCGACACTCACAAGGGAATCAAAACCTATGGGGTACTTTCCGGGGACCTAGAACTATGAAATTTGGCAAGAAGCATTGTGTTAGAGTACACATTTAGGAAAAATCCGAAAACTGTTTTTTTTTATTTAATCACAAAAAATATGCAAGGAAAGAGGGTCCAAATATTAAGGTTCTTTAACCGTATCTTGAAAGAATTTCATTAACATAAGCTAAAACAGGTTTTTAAATATTTTTACGATGTATGTTTTTCGGTTTAAGAAGGAAAATATAAAAAAATATATATGGTTTTCCCCTTTTATCTACTAGTTTGTACGGAACCCTCGGTGGGCGAGTTTGACTCGCACTTGTCCGGTTTTATTATATATCTTAAATACAAATTTACAAAAAAAGTATATGTGTGTATTCTATCAGCCTTCCCGATCAGAAAATCTCAAACAGTACGACACGCTTAATAAACTGTAAGCTTAATTTTTTTTAAAAGCTGAACGTTTATGTAGCAAAATGTCCAACCATCAGACGGTTCGGAAAGCAAACCTCTATTTCGAAACAGCGGCCAGGACTGTTATAAGAATAACAATGGCTTAAACTAAAATAGATAATAATAGGCTGCCTACCCAGGTGTAACTACTTAGTACAGGTAGATCAGACGCTGTGTTTCAGTCGAGCTCATCTCTAAAAGGTTTTCTGTAATGAACATAATGAGTTTTTTCCCTCTAATCCGATTGAAGATAATAATGAGTCCAATTATTCTGATTACAAAGACGCCGCGGCGTAATGTCACCTCGCTGGAGCGGAGATGTTTTATTTATGGAGGTGGGAGGTCAAGGGTATGCCTGCTGAGTATTGAGATTGGCTTGTAGAATGGAATATGTATATTATTGATTGTTTTAGCTACTGCTTATTTTTTTTTTTATATTAGATAGATCTACGGTTGACCACCAACTCGACTTGTGTTAAGCGATGGTGTGGCCGAGGAGGGAGTTATTAATTCATTCTAGCCTTGAAAATTCCAAGATTGTAGCTTTTAGTAAATAGAGAAAGCGGCAAAGAATTCCATCCTGTGCAGTCCTTACGCATTGAGAACATTGCCTGAAATCATTGAGTGGGTACGGATTATAAGCATTTAGTTACATCTTTTTTTCTTCCTGAAATGTCATGTTTAAGCCATCTACGTATATTTCTATATGTACTGTAAGCTTAAACGTTTTAAACGTGTAGAACTGGGCCTCAAGGCTGCTAAGTGAACATCACTCGTTCGCCGGTCGCTGATACGATTCAAAGACAATTTTGACGAATTGCTAGTCTATTACTATACAAATATACTAACAATTTGTCAAAATTGACTTTGAATCGTATCAGCAAGCGGCAAGCGTTATTAAATGTTCACTTAGCAGCCTTGAGGCCCTGTAGATACATTTCTTTTAAAAAATAATGTGAATACTAACTTTAAAAAAAATCTAAAACCAATTTTTTACCTATAACCATTAAAAGCTTTACACAAATTCTTAATAGCGCCGGTCAAATAGAGGCCAATATAATTTTGGTGCACTCAAGTGATATTTTGCTGAACTGAATTTCTTTAACGTGCGATCTGTTTAAGATTGTGTATCAAATTTCAAACCTGACTTAGAAGATAAAAGTTTGAGTTGCGCCTAACAATCAAAAACTTCTAAATTATCAAAGAAAGATAAGTACACCCTGAGATAAAAATGGAGTGACATTACGAGTATATGGCAGACTGTTGGCAGTGACGGGACTGAAAACGAAAGCTAAAGTGGTGTTAAATAGAAGTCTACTTCCAGCAGTAGACTGTATAAACACAATGCTTACCACCAAAATCATTCATCGAAAATTTTAATTTAGTTAAAACCTTATAAACAACATCTCAAGATAAAAGGTCTATTCAAACAGAACATTGCCGACACGCGCGGTTGCGTGCAACCACGTAACAAACCTTGTAACAAGACACTGTCACGCAAGGTGTTTGTATCGCTTAATAATAACGGAGAAAACAGTACCTGAGCTCGTCTAATTTTAATGACGATTAAAATGTCAGGTGATTTGAAAATAGTAATAGGTATGTTTTTTTAATAAATGGTTCAAGATAAGTGGTGTAATCATGCCAAAAAAAATATATTAGCTCATCGACATCTTTGCTTCTTTTATTCAAACTAAAGTTTCGTACATTCATTAATGTTAGTCACTTTCGTGTACGTTTCGTCTATGTGTTATGTTGCATTATTTTAAATCATATTTTCTGCATTACGTCGGCTTCGGTTACTTTTAAGTCGATTTATTTTAAAGCGTCTTTAATTTGCTCTTGATATGTTTGACTCACATACATCACATACATCAGCTGTCGAGTTGTCTCATCACGTTTACCTTATAAATTTAAATAGAGAGTTCCTTTATTTCATAATAACAGTCATAAAAAAGTTATTGCGTATTATTCTTGGTTCCTTTGGCATATATTTGTAAATAGTTACAAAGATAAGTATAACAAGATAAAATAGTTTGAAATTTCATTACTTTAGAAGATTATTTTAACTAAAGTACATTTTAGGATTCCCTAAATTATTACATGAAATAGTATAAATTCGTATTTAGAATATACTAAATTAAATTCTTAACAAAATTACTTATATCTGGCAATAAAAGCACATAAAAAATGCGATGCAAGTTTTAAACAACCAATTCCAATCTCCGTACATCGTACCGTAACTTATGTACTGCTTTCTCAACTCCACTGTTGCTGTTATGTTTAGGGTCTTGAAATGTAATTGTGCGTAAATGATGTCGATTGTAAATAACTGTGATTAAGCACCTTGGATGTGATCACGGCAACAGGCTTACGGTTTCATTAGCCTTGATAGCCGCCTAAGGAGCCCGTTCAGCTAGTTTATGGATCGTCCGCCCACTAAAACTGCTTTATGGCAGAGGTTTTTATGGACTAAAATAGAACTTTATTTAGCTACGATGTTGGTTATACCTATTTTTTTAATTCTTGATAGAAACATAATATATATTGGCGCGCCTTGGCTGTAAAACCAACTCGTATGCCATGGCGGAAAATAGCATGACACTCACTTCATGCCGTCACTGGCAGCCCCACTATTTTATTCCTCTCTCGACTTAGTTGTGTGCGTGCGCGTGTAGATACTACACACTTCATCACTTGCATGTTGTAGAATACTACAGCTGTGGTATATTTGATGCGTTCACAGCTTGTACTCGTCTATTACACGCATTTTGTATTTCTAAAAAATATTACCTTTTGTTTCACATCTTTCGGGCGTCCCGTGAAGGTCATAACTTTTAACCCGCGACCCTAAAAGAGGGGCGTCTCAAAATCAAAATAAGTTTGACGTGTATATCTGCGTGTCTGTTTGTAGCATCGTAGCTCTCAAACGGATGGACTGATCTTGATCTAGTTTTTTTGTTTGAAAGAGAATTTCATCGTTTCATCGAGAGTATTCTTATCTATATTTAATCAAAATCAATTCAGTATTTCGTTTCAAATTCTATACGCGCACATTGATTAAAATGCATAACGACTACTTTCTGATAGACATAAACAAAACATAGCCTGAGCCGCTGTTTCAAAAGGTTCAAAGTATAGTTAGATCAGCATTAATTTGTTGAAATCTTCATTTGTTTTTTCAAATTTTATCATGACTTTAAAGTCATATACTAAAAAAATCCAGGGATGAAAAAACGGGTTTTAAACAAGAGTCCCCGGTGCCATTAAAGGCATTTCCAATCAACAAAGTTGGATAATAGGTATTTAAAGAAAGAAAACAATTTTCTTCGGTTGCACGGGGAAATGCATACTGACGTTTAATCACATACACTCTCCCCTCACGCACGAAGCAGGCGAAGGACCGGACCCGATCAGATACTTAATCCGTGAAAATAGTAATAGCTATTAGCGATTAGCGGCGCGGATAAAACCGAAGGACATAACTGGTATGACATACAAATTAAATTATTTCACCGATAAGTGGTAAATTTTGGGCAAATTACAAGTACGCGACAAATTACACAACCGACTCAAACAAATTAAGCGCGCTCAAAGTGACTGAGTGGCGTTTAAAAACCGGATAAAACCGGCTCGTAACCGGTTGCGAGCGGTAATCCGGGCGCCGCGGTCGAATTAAAAACTCGCGTGAAATGACCGGAACCACTTATTTCTGGTGACAGCTTAATGAGCAACAGTTTTGAGTTTGTGCCACTTTGGCTGTCGGAGATGGCTCTCCGTTTGGCTTTACTTTGGCTGGTTCGACATGTAATGGCAGCCGACGAGCCATTTGACAGTAAACTTCTGTATTGTAGTTTTATATAATAATTGACTGAAAAAGTGTTGTGTATTCATCAGTTAGTGGTACAAACTGTAAACAACAAGTAAATTTAGAAAATACAAAAACCTCCGACATTAAACATGGCTGGATTGATTTTGATGAAATATTCCTAAGAACACTACAGATCAATACCTCTTTCAAACAAAATAAAACTAGATCAAAATCGGGCCATCTATTTGAGAGCTATGCCAAAGACAAATACACAGATACACACGTTAAACTTATAACATTAATCTTTTTTGAATCGGGGGCAAAAATTAAAATGAAAATTTAGCACAACGAAATTTAAAAAAAATATTTAATTGAATCGACAGCCTGCGCTAGATTCAAATAACATTCTCACGCAAAAATTAATGATATTTTTATGAAACTACTTTCCTTTTCTAATAAAAACATTGAAAATATGTAATAACTGGCAGTAAAATTTAATTTAAAAAAAACAATATATGTTTAAAAATTGCTCCCCATCTTTGCAACTTTTCTTGAACCACAGAGTTTCACTTTCCTTGAGGTTGTTTGTTACTCCTGTCATGGCCGCTCGTAACAGTCAAAAAACATTGTCTGAATATCGTCGTCGCCACGAGCCAACGAGTGCAGTCGCACGATAAAACTTTACACCGCAATCTCGCGGCGTTCGATTTCGAACGGTTTTCGATATCGACGAGTTTAGGTTTCGCTTTCGAGTACGTCTAGAATACGGACGCTTTTGTGGGTTTTGGATTGAAGTTGAATTGGAAATGTCGTTTTCCTCGGTTTTGGAGTATAAATTTCAGTTGAATTTTAGACGATTCACTCTATTTTTGTAAGAGTAGTTAGAAAACAAATTACTTTCTTATCATCTTATCGTCAAGTCTTCATAATATTATGCACTATACATACATAAGTATTGAGCATATTGTATCGGTGAGTATTAAAAGTGCTGTTTTATAGTAATTAAGTCTTTGGTCTCGATCGGGAGCTTCGACATAAAATTGTTTGTAAATTTGAACACATCAAGTGTTCATAAAAAATCGGTTAAGGAGAAAACTGAAGATAGATTATTTTTTACCTAAATAAATTCAATGCTAAACATAAGCCTCTCTTATGAATTTTAATTTTTTTTTTGTCCGTTAGCCTTTTTGGATCCAACATCGACATCCAGCATTTTTCCTACCTTATGCATACATAAAAAATCTAATAACATTTTTATTATCTTTTTCGTGAATTCTTTTAATAATTTTCTATCTTTAAAAAAACCACAAAGTGCAGTGTTTATACCAAAATAGCAACTATAATTCAAAGCAGAGGTATTTAAAGAAATCACTTCCTAGTTCAACCCTGTTTTCAATGTGAGTCACTTAATTTATAGTAACTCGATAAAATATAGTCTGGAGCCGAGAGAGAGAACCGAATAACTCCTGAACTTCGTTCGGCCACGAGTCATTACGTAAAAAACTTTCCTTCTGAACTAACTTTACTGTTTTAATTATGTTGAGAGTTTCCAAGTTTCAGGAGGAAGACGTAGGTGGCGCTAGTGTGACTGAGAATCGATTTTGTTTTATAGCAATACAATAAATAGAAAGGTGGAGCTAGGGAGTTTTGGCGGGATCGTCATAGAAACATGTAGTTGCTGTGTTTTATTTTCCTAAACTTGTGTTATTTTGAACATTAATACGATAAACATGATGGTGCTTTATTCATTAAGTGTTTTATCAAGTACGTGAGTGTGGGCAAGTGAAATAAATCAGTGAAACGTGTCATTTTACGTTTTCGGGAAAACTCCATAAGAGCTTTCTAGTAAAGTCGCCATCACTTTACTGAGCCATGACACAAAGTTGAAAATGCCTGTTTACGTGACTTAGACTGTGACTAGAACACTATATAACTTGTATTATTCAAGAAACTTGACTTCATCTCGATACTTGAAACTCAACTAGCAAATCGCTAATCGCGTGGTCCAATACAAAAAAGAAGAAGGAGGTTGAGCTCACAACATGCGTGTTGTTTCATACTAGAAGAAAACATATTTTTTTAAACTTAAAAAGACCACCAAATGCGGTTGAAATTATTGTTGATTATTTCGACTCCAATAGATGTGGTTAATTTGTAATTTTACTTGGAAATCTGTGATGTGTTGTTGTGGAATGTTGGTCTTGGAATCTTGAAAATAACGACGCTAGTTTTCATATAAAAATTAATAGATTGTGCGGCTTTCAATCGGTCTTTTTGGAAATCCTTGGTAGAGGCCTATGTCCAGCAGTGGACTTCTTATGGCTGAGATGATGATGATGATGTACTTTTTTTAATTTACTTGTGAAGCAAAACTCACATTAGTAGCAGAATGTAGGTCACGTATATAATTATCACCAACTTATCGCTGGGTTTGTTTATACTACTTGCAGCTTCGAGACTGAGCAATTATTAGCCCAGAACCCTTTTTTAGTCAGCTCTAATAAGCAAAATATAATGGATGCCGTATCCTAAGACCTTGGCTATAGAAAAAAATATATGACCCAAGACACGTAAAAATTAAACGTGTTTCTCGTTCTCGAGCATTAAAAGAATCTGTAATTATTTAATATTACCACGTAAACAGAAACAGCTAAAAAACTAATCATACACAAAAATATCTATGATTTGTGAAAAACATAACCTTAGAGTCCCTCGGAGCTCCAAACAAACCGCTCCATATTTTGAAAACACACAAACGTTCATTTTCCCTTCTCTCCTTTATTTTCTCAAGCTTCCAATCCATTACTCCCAAATCATACACTAAACAGTCTTTCTCTACATATTTATGAGGCAAAAATCTCTATACACATTGACACAGGGTACGCGCAAACGCTACTGCAAAATAACCTTTATCGTATTAAAAATAAGGTCGGTTAGGCAATTTGGGTGTGGATAAAATTTTGCGCGAAAATTACGCTGGTAAACAATGAAGCAATAGTTTTGGTATGTATAGAAAAATATTGTTTTGTTTTGCTGGTCTTGGTTAGGGAAAATTGAAAAAAAATACAGATACTGAAACACTGATTTTTGGATTTTTCGTATATCAGACGTTACTTCTCCTTAATTTAAAATCATATCACCTAATACCTTAACAGCAAGGGCGTCGCCAAGGGGGGGGGGGGGGGGGGCAGAGATTAGAGATTTAAAAAATGTAGCCAACTGCAAAGCAACCTTACCTGTTTTTTTTTTTTTTTTTACGTGGAGAAATGCCTTCGCATACCGCACTGCCACGGGGAGACAGTGCGGTTATGTGGGACTTGAACCCACTAAAACTCCACGGTGTCCCTCCATGGCTGCGCACAGGGCGGGTCATGGGTACCGTTTCCGATTCATCCACGACCCGCCGCGGCCGTCCGTTTCCTCCTCGGGGGGTAACGGGTGTTAACACCCCCCCCATGTCGCGACGCGTCATGACACAGAGACGCGTCGCGATCTCCTCCTCTGGGACCACATCGGAAGGGGCGCAAGACGACCCCGTGTCTTACGCCCGTGGTCCCTGCGGTGGGTCAGATGTTTGGCCCCACCACCTACCAAAACGGTCGCAGGGGATAGGGTGAGCACCGCACCTTATCAGTGACACACCTCTTCCCCTGCGACCCCACCGCGTCCGCCATCTAACGGTGGCGGCCCCGTCGGAGTCGTGGAGGATAGGGAAAGCACCGCACCTTATCAGTGACGATCCTCTTCCGCCACGACTCCTCACCTTCAGCCGCGATGTGCGCCCATACGACATCGCGGCCCGTCTCAGTTGCAGTGTCGCCCATATAACACCGCAACCTACTGTGGCCGCTTCCCGATGGGTCCAGGGGGGGAACCCAGGAAGCAGCCCTCCCACGATGGCCACTTCCCGTTGGGCTTTGGAGGCGAAAAGCCCGGGAAGCGGCCCCCCCTCGTCGGTCGTTTAGCCGCTGCTGCCAGCTCAGCGAGCGTTGCCCGGGGTGCACCACTAGGAGGCGACCGACACCACACCCCAACCTTACCTGTACCTACAATTCATATTTTTCTCATCCTCCATAATATTAACTTGCCCCTTGCAACTTTTGTGATCAATGTTGTTTTTTATATTATTAATATTTTTTAAAGCAGTAGTGGGGAGCCCTATGTCGTACACAAGTTGTCCTAGTAGGTACTTTTGACTAATCTTCTTATTTAGCTTATAAAATAACGAAACCTTGTTTATGCCTACAAAGTGTGGTTTTCACTAAATTTCAAAAGGAGGAGGTTTTTAATTCGGCTGTTTGTTGTTTTTGTATGTTTGTTACGCGATTACTTTGCCAATTATGAATTGATTTAATTATAGATAGAGTTCTATTATACTACATAATTTAGTTATACTACATCATTTAGTTATACTACATCATTTAGTTTTAAGGTAAGTAATTCTTAGTTATTTAAATTGACCTCCTTAATTGCTTAAGAATTTTGAATAAAACATAATACTTAAAAGTATATTTTAGACATACGATCGTATCCCTAACAAGTATTTTGCTTCGTTGTCTTCTGTTCCACTTCTATTTCTTCTTTAGTTTGACTTTCAGCCCCATCTTAACAAACCCCATATACACAGTATTCTTAAATATATTGTTTGTTGTTTTTCTAACAATAGCCATCATACCATTCAATAACAGTGACCTAATTACAGGCCGTCCTCAGCGTCCTCGCGTCCTCTGTTAAGGATATGTATTCGAGGACAGCGTCTAGTCTCATTACGGCACAATAAAGCTGCGAGCATCTTCAAACAATATACTGACCGGATGACTAGCCTTCACGAGATACTGCTTAACGTGTGGCCGTAGTGAGAGCGAGAGCGGAAACGAATCTGGGATTTACGCGCGGGCTTAGATGGTCAATTGGTCATGCTCAAAGTATATGAACGGCAGCAGCGGAAGGAAGGCTCCTTTGCGTCTCTACGCTGTTGCTGTTACCTTCCGCCTGCTTAGAGTCCGCACCACCTCTAAGTCTGATAGACGCGATGCTTTGATAAAGTATCAAAAAGTCATTGACGCGGTGATTCATGCGCATTCCGGTCATACTTAGGTACTGTTACAGTGTTTTATGTTTCGGCGGGCAATAGCGGACCTGTCAAATTTAGTTACAAAATTTCGCCATCGGATTCCTATGGTGACGCAGATTTATTCACCGATAACGCGCCCATGAAATTTCGTACAAATGATACAAATAATGGAATGACGAACTACATAAAACGCTTGCGCTTACACAAATAAATTAGACTATGAAGAGAGAATCGCATTCAGTAAAAAAAAAATAACCAACTCTTAACTGCGTTTGTTAAAACACGCTATATCTTAGCTACTTTTGGCCGTGGTTGAAAGTTAGATGGGAGGGAGAGAGCGTTAGAAGACTAGAAGGTATTAGAGGGTAAGATGTATATTGGATTGCAGTGATAGGGTGTCAGCCCATCTCTTACATAAACTTCAATTTCCTTTAAATCCCTTAACAGACTTCTACAGTTTAGCCGGAAGATAAGCACATTCTATGTTTTTCTCAGTCCAACATGGAATTATAAATTAGTACTTGCAGTTTTGCGTATTCAGACGTCTAATCTGTAACTTACTTATAAATGCATCACATATCTAAACATTCCTTCTTCAGAGATTACTTCCTTAATATTAGTAGGTACCTACCAAGCAGAATAACATCGGCTATCTGCATAAGCGGCTCCGATATCCGCTCACTGTATAGCCCCACCCTTACTTCATTTTATTTACCTCTGCTTCTACGTCTTATTTATCCGCAGACTCAGTCTATAGAAACGGTTTTAGGAAGTAGTTTTTCAAATGAAATTCACTGCACGAGTATCCGAGCGAACTTTTGAGATATACCTGAACCTTTTACGAGATATTTTTAAAATAGTTTAAGAACTTTTTATATGAAGAGCCGTTTGCGGTTTTTTAAGCTATGAATACATTTATGATTACAGAGAGTGTAAAATGCAGATATTTAGCATTTAATATACTGTTACCATGGTTAGAAACAATAAATATTGTTTTAATGTGAAAAACAATTTCAAACAAGATTAAAATATTTCAATGAATCAAGGATTTCAGAACGTGTGATCAGATTTCAAGGGCCACACAAATATTATGCCATTTGATCTTGAAACGGAATGGTCACACTCGGTCAAATGCCATCGAAAGCCGCTTACTGCGGCGTCTTCAAGCGGTCGAAGCGCTGCAGCGATGAAAGCGCACTCAGAGTCCGCTGGCAGCGCGCCAGAACTCTATCATTTTGAACTTGTTCTGCCGGTTTGTTTTTCTCTATAAAACGTGGGCTGACCTCCTTTTTGGTAAAGCATTGGATGAAAACAGAAAAGTGTGTAATAATGTGTACAATTTTTAAGCAAATGCAAATGCGAAAAGTTAGTTTCGATTAGAAAACAACAAAGTCATGTGAGATAAAATGAAATCTGACAAAGAAAAAATGACATGACCGAAAATGTCAAAACATAATTTTCGATTTATGAATTCGAAAAAATACTTCTATGATCGACATCAGTATCGTGCCAAAAATAATTATGATTACTTCGAAACTAGTTACGAGCTGTCAGCTAAGTACGCGGCCTAAGCGATATCAATGAGGTTCATTCTCGACCACACTGTCTGTCGCTTAACAGCAGATAATAAAGATTTATCAATATTTTTTTTAACAATGTCTACTAAAGCGTATTCTGGAACGACTGTTTCTTAATTACAGAGATAGAGAAAATGAAAAATCTAGATGTAACCTTGGATTGAGCTACCTAGTAACAAGCTACATGATCCCCGCACAAAGAAAATAATTTCTACTCTAAATGCACCCAATTTACAGAAACACCGCGCGCGAGACGTTTCGCAGAAATTAAGATATTCCCAGCAAGTTGTTTACAGAGAGAGATAGATGCCATTCGAACGATAAAGTGTGGGAAAGACGCAACATTCACGCTTTACACCACTTATTTGGTTGTTGGTCGTGGAGGATATGCTAGTTGGATTCGATAGAAACGTCGTTGGGTCTAGTTTGTTGTTGGATGGTGAACCGGTGTTATTTACGCTATAAGCATATAAATAGTCAACCATTCAATTTTAAACACGCTAGTTGCCAGTAGGTATGTAGTATGCAGAAGATCGCATGTTTATTGGAATGGCATAATGATGTAGTCGAGATACCTAATGTAACCTGCAAGCTTACTAATAATTATCTGCTTGATGCACCAGAACAAAATTCGAAAAAATATCAATAAAAAAAATACATACAGAGAGCCAATATCACATTCCTAAGTTCAACGCGAAAAAAAATATGCTGTTTTGGACGGATGAAAAGAGTTACTCCAACTAATAGACGTTATTATCACCTTCTAGTACGACAAAATAAGAGTAAAGAAAATGTAGTCGCAGCCATCTTTGTCTTGAGTAGATTAGAGACTGCAACATGCTATATAATTATGCTAACATTGACCATTGTTAAAATCTGTGCTTCTGCTTCCAAAACATCAATTTTTGAACCGCACGAAAGTCATCACATACGAATATGATTTTCTAAATAATGATATTCAAGAATTCTGCTCACAATCTTTTACACCACACACTAACATAACGCGTGTAACTCAACCATTCGAATTTTATATGTGTCGACAAACAATTCTATCAAAATTACCCAACTACGGCGTAACAAAAGGGAAGGTTGTGTTTTTGATTAGTATGTCTGTATTTTCATTTGTTCCTCATAATTTAACATATAAGGTGTCGTTGGAAGCGTCTTGTTTTATTAAAATTCTTGCAAGCAATTCAAAAATCGATCCCCAGCGCGCTATACTAGCTTTGAAATAAAACATCAAGAGGATCTATTTACGTAGTATCGTAAGAAGGTAGAACTACTTACTACTCGACTAAATTCCTGGCGTAATGTGAACTAAAATGAGCCTTGTGTACGCGACAAGTGAGCAATAATCTCTGGATAAGTAAAAGACTCCCACATGTCCTTGTTACACAAGTTATTTAGGATTCCTGCGGGAGCATGGCTCCTCAATGGCCGAGGGTTATTTACGTAGCGCTCGATAGCGGTTATCGCATACAAATTGTTGCTGATAAATTCCCTTTTTACGTTTGCCTCCAAATTGAACATTTGGGTGTGAATTTATGGCGTGGAAGGTTGCCCGCTCGAGATAGGTGTTCTGTTTTTTCTAGGTTGTAATGAATGAATGAATATTTTATTTGAATTGCCAAATAAAAAGAGAAAATGAAATTGGTGGTTGGTGTAAATATTATATAAGGCATACGTGTATTGCCAACTAGAATTATAATAATATTCATTAAAAACTTAAAAAAATAATTTATAGATATTAAACAATAAATCAGCCGAAAAAAATACTTGGTTAACAAGTAAGTTTATAACTAACCCCAATATAAAAACCGGTTACCATAGCCAAGAACAATCTCGATGAAATTATCTTTTAAAACAAATAAAATCAGTAATCAGTCTATCTATTTGAGAGCTACGATACAACAGACACACAAATACACAGATATACAGATCAGATACGCACGACAAACTTAAAACACCGCTCTTTTTGTATCCATGGTTAAAAATAAAACAAAAGTCCCGCATTCCGCCGAGGCTGATCTCACCTGATAATGATGCACCTGATAATTGATTTAATAACTTTTTTTTAACACTCATTATCTTTTGAATATTATTTTGAGAGTTCATGACCTTGTGCAAACCATACGTATTAACGAAATTACCGTTTTAACTACGCGCACTCATCTTTACGACGTCTCGTCAAACAAAATATGAAACGACGCCCGCATAAACCACGCCCCTGAGTTCACGGACACATAAAATATCATGAGTTACGAATAAAATCACGCGACATTTTATAGAGTGCTTTCAGAATACTCAATTTGCAGAAATCTCATAATTTACTAACAATATTTGAAATTGTATTGCGTTGCTTAATTTGTTTGCATTACTTAATCCTTACAAACTTCTCAGCTAAATTTGAAATAATAGAATCATAATAAGTACGTAAATTACTGTTGCGAGTGATTTAATATCTCTTGTACGTTGCGCAGGAGGATCCATCGTGGATCACACGGTCACATCAGGTGAGTTATCAGCGAAGCCATTTTGATGCAAGTTAATTTTCACACATAAAAATGATTTTACAAATTATTAACGTAAAAATTATTTAATAGCAACAAGTAGGATACGCTTATCAAACTCGAGTCGCCTTCCGAGTAGCTCCGTGTGCAAAAGGTCTTAGGCTTTGCATTACATAATATAGTCGCATATCAAAAGAACTTTAACAAAATTAGTCGCCCTTTTATCTCCTTAAACCACTATCTACACAGAAGGTTTTTCAAATGGGTCAAAAAAGACAAAAATCTCAAAATGTCTGAAAGAATAAGCGGCACGTGAAGTGGATAAGATAATGGTACCTACGTACGGGTAAATATAGAAGCTGTAACATCATTTTTGTCCGGAGAGACGCCGGGAAGTATTAATTCGAGAGAGATCTGATCCGACAGAATAGACCTTTTTACCTTTTCAGGATATTTTAGGAAGACTTTATTGGATTCTGTGAGTAATTTTAGAAGAATTTAGTAAAAACTCTTAGTGCTTAATCATGCAAGGACATGACTCTATAATTATTATGACAAGCTTTAATCATTGTTAGGTAGTTGTCAATTACAATAAAAAAGCACCAAGTATTATATTGACTGATTTCTCACCTGACACAGCCACGCGATTCCTTGGATCTTGATACATAAACAAACCGACAATGAAGGTGATTCTATAAGAATTCCGTTTTTACCAGCATTGATGAGCTTTTTGAGAAACGGAACCTTAAAAAAATTATATGAATAGACAAAAATACCTAACAAATATTCACAAGTGCGAAAATTAGGTAGAGTTCACAATAACAACTCCACATGTTCACCATTTTCTAGTTTTACACGCTGCAATAACCCACGAATTATATGTAATTTTAAAATCTTCCTGAAACAATGGATACTCGACCTTGTGCCCGAAGAATAAAGTGTACAGTTGTGTGATTTAAGAGCGTGTCATCATTGTTACCCTGCGTTTATTAAGGGAATACGTAAATGTCTTTTTCCGAGGCCGGGATTAGTGAGCGGAGCTAACGAGGCTCATTAGCGAGTTGCGCCAGTGTGCCCGGGCCTTATAATGCGCTGTACATTTTAGGTTTTGTTTTTCGGGCTTTTGTAGTGCATTGAAAAAGTAGGTGGTGAGTTGGCTCGGCGGCGGCGCTCTTAAACGAACAGACTTGCTTGCTCCTGCATTTTAAATTTGGGCAAATATTTTAATGCGGCTTTCTGTAGTAACACTCAATGAATTAATGTTTTACTGGTTTACCAAATAAATTGATAGTGTTTTGGGTGGATTACATTTGTTTTCGGCACACTTTTTTGTCCAATTCGCTTCTACTTTTGAGGTGGTCCCATATATTTTTTATTAAAATCCGTTCATCAATTTGCTTTTAAAACAAATTGTAATACAAAGTAAGCAAAATGGCGTATTTTGAAGTCGGTTCATCATAATCATCATCCACAGCCTTTCCTATCCTCCTGCTGTCTCTCTCTTATTGGCATCTGCCTCGATCCTTTGTTGTTTGTCGGTTGTTTCAGATTTGTAAACTAAAAAATAGGACGAAATGTTCGTACCATATTTTAAGGTCGGATGTTTTTTAAACTATAATTATCAATAGGGACACTTACAGGGTAATAATTTATATATAAAAAAATAACAACGTTCCTACGTAAGTACTTTCTCAGCTGTCGTTAACCATACATCTGTGTGTTTTGAATAGACGTATGTGTGAACAGGTCCGGATCTGTCAATCTGTACATCGATCAAGTCCCGCCGTAAAATCCCACTGCCTCCAAGCTCGGGACAGTAAAGTTTATACGAGTGAATATCGAGTTATGTACTCGTACTTGGGTGTACTGCGCCGATACGGTATCGACAAGTTATCTAAAATACTTTGCTGTTATTGTTTTGACTTTTTTGGTCCACTTGGTCAACCAAATAGTAATGTATTTTTAGACTGTGCTTTGATACTTCCTGTAGATTTAGATTTGTCTTTGTAGGGCATGCCAGCGAGTGAATCCAAGCGTAAGCAGTTTTGCGCCCGAGACGTGTGATGCACCCGTCACTTCCTCACCTCCCCAATCATTCTCCTACCGCCGTGCACAACACATGTAGATAGACAGATAGACACGCAATAAGATACGTAAGTAGTCGATGAAGCAAAGTACAATGTATCGTATTTTGAACCGCGGAAATAACTAATACAAAAATGTGTCTATAGCACATAACATATCGAGATTTTAATTTTGTACAAAATTTAAATACTTAACTGGTTAATTTAACTTTGACTGTTAATTAACTTTATCTATTGATTGCAGATTAAAATTAACTGGTTAATTAAACTTTAACTGTTAATTAACTTCAACTATTAATTGCAGAAATTTAACTGATGGTTATCCCAAAATTAATTAATAATAAATAATTTTTCAATCAACTGATTGAAAAAGAGACAATTCTGGGATAACCATCTGGGGTAACGCCAACGATCAAAACAAACACTTTTTTAGATGAAATGTCACGCCAATCATTATTTATTAGTCAATAAATTGATTTATTTGTTTAGCAAGAAAGGCAGAACAACACAAGATAATAAACCCGCCAGTCTATTACCGAACTAACATACCGAGGGATATAAATAAAAACCAGTATCTTTGACAGTATTACGAGAGCGTACTCCTCCGAGACTGATATACGGTCGGCCTTTGTTTTGATCTGCAATAATATTTATGGCATGTCGGTGGTACAGATAGACTTGCCTTTAAAATGGATGGACTCTGGCTAAACTTAAACAATTGGTCTTTGGTTGACTGAATCTGAGAGGTATCCATTTCGACGTAGTGACTACTTTTAAAATTATTCATGGTTAAGATTCGTGATTAAAACTTTTTTGCACAGGAGTAACAATTTAAAAATATAAAATTAACGTTCTAAATTTAAAGATTTTATTATACATAATTAAGTAATAATTATTAAGGTTTAAAAAAAAATTACGACCAACGCAATTCAAAATACGCAATTTCGTTTACTTGAATGTTTTCTTTTTCAGTTATTTTGTTGTAAAAACCAAACTACTAAACCGATTAGGATAAAATTTATATGGCACCAAAATCAATTCATAATTTACTAATCATATTATTAAATTATTATATATATATATATATATATATATATTAATATATGAATATATTAATCGCGAAACAAACACAAAAAAACCTCCTCCTTTTTGAAGTTGGTTAAAACAGAAAACAGGCTCGTGATTCGCCGACGCTGGTAAGTAGCAATCATTACTAAAGGAGAACTGCAACACAAGTGTTGTTGCTGATGGTTTGCGAGGCCTGAAAGGAAAGCACAGCCTCTTTGTTGAAGCTGGCTAGAATATTGGAAGAAAGACACCACATCTTGATGGTCCATAGAATGAGTTCAATGGGGATATAGTCAATATTTACAGATTTACAGTAGAATAGAATAAAATATACATTTATTGTACACCCATACAGTAAAAACTTAAAATAAACAATAAACTTAAACGACAGTATAAAGGTGGCCTTATCGCAAAGATCGATTGCTTCCAGGCAACCTTAGGGTGGATAAAAGTTGTATAATTAGAATTAGGAGGTTTGTGGTTACATTACAAATTCAACAATAAACATGTTTATGACACTATAATATGTACTAATAATGATTACATTATAGTAATTCATAAATACTTTATAAATCAATAGACTAATACATAACATATATTATATATACAATATAAATACATACATCATATATACATACTTATAAATAGAATACACATAATATAATACCTAATACGAATTTAGGGATAGGGAGAGATAATGCTGATGCTAATGTAAAATCTGAGAATTAATTTTTGTGTTATAGTTATTATCTCATTATAGCGAATCACTGAAAATCAGAAACTTTCTACAAACCAAAAATACTTTGGAGACTAAAATATTTACAAAAAAAAATCTCCCAAACTTTTACTTCAATAGCTAAATATATCGTCGCAAGAAAGGCAGAATTACTGAAGCGCCAAAATAGGCATATTGAGTTATATAGATATTCGGAATCAGCGTTTTTTTCTGCGTCGATCAGTCTGGGTCCCATAGCGATACGAGCACTATTTTGGCGTTTCAGTAAATGGAAAAAAAGGGGATTTTTCATCAGCCAGAGTCCTTAAACGACACTTTTTTGGCATTTTATTCGTGCCTGTCACCTGAGTAATTTTGTTTTCCTGCAATAAATTACAAGTAAATTTTAAGTAAATTTGGCATCCGGCAATTTAAAAGCTAATATTTTATAAGCATTTTTGGACTACTCGAAACAAACATAAAGGTTGGTATAAGTAATTTTGAATTGAAGTATTTATAATAAATAAAGCTTGTAAGAATATTAGTCTTTCCATTTTTATGCAGGAAGTGGCGTATAAGTAATTTTGCCTTACTGTTATTGAGCAAGTTTTTGACTTTGAGTATCTTTACTATGAAGTAATATTTTAGCAAAAGTTATAGAAGTAAAAATAGAAAGCTGGCCAATACGTCATTTACGTCGCTAAAGTAAAAAATATGGAATACTGCAATACTGCAAAACCTATAACCCGCGCGTACGCCGCGTATCAGTCAGTCTGCTCGACAGAGCCACTGAGAGTACACGTGTGTAGGTATTTGTTGCCGCTCAAATATGTCGAGAAAACAAGGGAATGTTGGTGATAAAAATGCAATAACGGACTCCTTAATCGGTAAGTTAGCTATTTATTAGTATGAAAATTATAATAATTTACATAAGAAGCAATAATTATTAGTAAAGTCACCTTCGGTAAGTACCTAAATACCTAATAATTTATGAAATATGCCGAATTGTCATTTGACGCTGGTTCTGTTTTTGTGTATACCTAATCTATAGGTACGAGTGTGTACGTTATTGGTTTAGATTGAGCAAGGTAGAAGCATTTAGAATTCTAGATAATTTTTAACAGGTTTGTCAGGTCTAGACCAGCACGGCAGATATTCGGCACGAGCCATAAGTTCCCAATTTTTGTCTGATATTTTAGCCAGCCATCTAGCTTGAGTAAAATAGTATAAATTATTTACTTAACCGATTTTTATGAAACTTGCACTCTCTCAAATCTCTAGATACCTACATACATAAAAACTGATGCCGATTTTATTATAAAATAATTATGCATTACAATAATTTATGAATTCGCGGGGATGCAAGCCACGTTTTTGTTGTATAATTATGTTACGGATAGGTGTGAAGGTTAACTTAAGATTAACCGGCTGATGTTAAGTTTATTTTTGAAGAGTGTATAATGTTGGTTTCGGCCGAGAATGGCTTGTTACTTTGTGGTGTCGGCCGAGAAGTATTACATTTACAAAACTGACCGTGTGGTTGTTGCCGACCTCAGTTGATTCCTTTGGGCAAAATTGCGGTCAAGACTTTTTTTTTAACCTATAATATCCCACTGCTGGGCAAAGATCTCCCCTAAATTCATCCACTCTTTACGATCTAGTGAACAATCCGGCCAGTCTTCAAGGAAGGTGCCCAAGACTTTACCCATTCTTTATAATTATAAAAAACTACATGATATATTAAACGTGTTTTTAATTTATATGAGACTTACTATTCCTTTATATTTTTTCAGCTCATAATGGAAAGTAAGAAACAGAGTTTTTACAAAAGGTACGCAGCAAGACTGAAGGATGAACAGTAACCTGTACCTGGAACTTCAAAGACACCACTGATGGAAACAGTGTCAAAGCCAGCAGTAGTTAAAAGACTGATATTTAAAACACCTAAAAAAAAAACACAGAACTACAAATCAAATAACTTGAACAAGGAGCTATTGATACCAAAACCAGTTGCTATGCGCAGTGCAAATACAGAAGCTGAACCACCATGCCATGGTGGTATAGTTCTCTTATGTCATTTGTCAAATCGCAAACTGTTAAATCAAGGCATGGTGGTTCAGCTTCTGTATTTGCACTGCGCATAGCAACTGGTTTTGGTTTCAATAGCTCCTTGTTCAACTTATTTGATTTGTAGATCTGTGTTTTTTTTTAGGTGTTTTAAATATCAGTCTTTTAACTACTGCTGGCTTTGAGACTGTTTCCATCAGTGGTGTCTTTGAAGTTCCAGGTACAGGTTCCTGTTCATCCTTCAGTCTTGCTGCGTACCTTTTGTAAAAACTCTGTTTCTTACTTTCCATTATGAGCTGAAAAAATATAAAGGAATAGTAAGTCTCATATAAATTAAAAACACGTTTAATATATCATGTAGTTTTTTATAATTATAAAGAATGGGTAAAGTCTTGGGCACCTTCCTTGAAGACTGGCCGGATTGTTCACTAGATCGTAAAGAGTGGATGAATTTAGGGGAGACCTTTGCCCAGCAGTGGGATATTATAGGTTAAAAAATAAGTCTTGACCGCAATTTTGCCCAAAGGAATCAACTGAGGTTGGCAACAACCACACGGTCAGTTTTGTAAATGTAATACTTCTCGGCTGACACCACAAGGTAACAAGCCATTCTCGGCCGAAACCAACATTATACACTCTTCAAAAATAAACTTAACATCAGCCGGTTAATCTTAAGTTAACCTTCACACCTATCCGTAACATAATTATACAACAAAAACGTGGCTTGCATCCCCGCGAATTCATAAATTATTGTAATGCATAATTATTTTATAATAAAATCGGCATCAGTTTTTTATGTATGTAGGTATCTAGAGATTTGAGAGAGTGCAAGTTTCATAAAAATCGGTTAAGTAAATAATTTATACTATTTTACTCAAGCTAGATGGCTGGCTAAAATATGAGACAAAAATTGGGAACTTATGGCTCGTGCCGAATATCTGCCGTGCTGGTCTAGACCTGACAAACCTGTTAAAAATTATCTAGAATTCTAAATGCTTCTACCTTGCTCAATCTAAACCAATAACGTACATACTCGTACCTATAGATTAGGTATACACAAAAACAGAACCAGCGTCAAATGACAATTCGGCATATTTCATAAATTATTAGGTATTTAGGTACTTACCGAAGGTGACTTTACTAATAATTATTGCTTCTTATGTAAATTATTATAATTTTCATACTAATAAATAGCTAACTTACCGATTAAGGAGTCCGTTATTGCATTTTTATCACCAACATTCCCTTGTTTTCTCGATATATTTGGCTCTGTTACTCAATGTAAGTTTATTATTTTTGCCGAAGAGGTAAACGGCTTTTTGTTTAAAAGGAGTAAAATTATAAAGTTAATTACTTAATAATAAGAATAAGGGTAAGAACCAAACAATTCACAGATTAAAAAAAATACGAATTAACAGCTGTATTTTAATTTATTTCTCGAAACTATTTCCCTCTTATCTCAAATAGGAGGCCTTTGCCCAGCTATCTATCCAATTTAAGAGCTGAGCTCTTATCAGAGGAGGCAGCCCAGCTCAAGCCCATCTCAATGCCCTACTAATTTACGTAAGATTATTAAAAAAAGATAGGAATTTTCATAATCATAATCAATTAAGACTTTATTCTTACACATTAGTAATGGAGTATACGTTATCATTTATGGTTCAAGTAACTTTAATTTTGGCACTACAGTATTTAAGTAGCTCTTATTATGTATTAACTGAAGTTATAAGTAGTTTTAAAGGTGTGATTAGACAAATGTAATTATCTCTTACGTCTTTTTACTCGAAAAAACTAAAACAATAACCTACCTTTCAGGATTTTTAGTGATTCAACATAATGAGCCGATCACTTTTTAAGTTATTTTAACATGATGAAACCAGACTTGTAAAAGTCCTTTCAGTAATTTAAGATTACGAACATTAAATTATTGTTATAGTTCCAGAAAATATGTCGTTTTCCAATTTATATACGTAAGAGTTATAAGTAATTTTGATTGCTATAAATATTTGAATCAAATGGCGGTTAAAAAATTTTGCTTTACTGTAAATTGAAGTCATTTTTACTTAAGCGCCACTATATCACAAACCAGCAGTCCAATTATTATGTTTTGTACTTCTGGACATAGAAAATGACAAATTAATAAAAGTTTACCTTGACGTCATAAAAATTCGTGTGCCGGGAAAAATGTTATGAATTAAAAACGAAAAAAAATAAATTAAAACGGCTTTTTCTCGAAATGGTCATTTGGAGCTTCAGTAAATTTGCCTTTCCTGCGACGATATCGTTGTGATAGGTATTGTATTATATTTTGTATTATATATTATTATATTGTATCTGAGTTGTGTATAGAGTTTTTTATCCCCACTATTTCCTCCAATAGAAATAAAACGCAGTAAGTATACAACGATGTATGATGTCTTACACAACACTACTGTCTACTGGTAATGCCAGTTGGCAGACAGTTTTGTGCGAGGGAAGCGCTTATGACCAGTGTTTATGGCTATCTTCTAATGTTTGCTTATGATAATGTTGAGATCACAGAACTCGTGTTCGAATTCGTATTTACATGGGTGAATACGTTTTAAAAGTTTTGATTCTTCCTATTAGAGCTGCATGTTTTGGTATTTATTTAAAAAAAAACTAGATCAAAATCAGTCGTTCCGTTTGAGAGTTACGACGTACCAGACAGACACAAGATACATGCAGTAAACATATTACATTCCTCTTTTTTGGTCGGAGGTTAAAAATAAACTTCACACCAATTCCATTACGAGCACAGAGAACAAACAGACAGACGATTACGCAATAGTAACGTAGCTAGAGAAGTTTCAATCCACGTCTGCGGAGTGTCGACTGGCTCGCTGCCAGCGGGAGCCTTTTGTGCGACCACCAATCAGCTGACAAGCGAAACCGAGTTAATGCAGCGCGGGTTCCACTCCGTTTGGGAATCTTCACACGTACGCTCGCTCTGATGTAAACGTGAGATTGATCAACTTTCAAAATATTAATATGAGGCTATTGTTTGTGGTAACCGTTATTGCAGGTTACTTGTCAATATTCTGTTAATCCTGCAACTGGTCTTTTCGCCAATCAGCACATGAAATTGCATTGACATGAGTACAAGCAACTATGTTGCTGTTTTTAGTTTTTCTTAGTAGTCACGAGAAATCCTAATAAATTCGCCGTGTCTATCTGTCTGTTGTCTATATCACAGCCATTTTACTATTAGGACTAGACGAAATTTGGCAAGCAGACCGTTTCGATAAACCGCTACGAAATGTCGTAGTAAAATTTTCAAAAAAGTAATAAATAAGGGTGGCACTGACCATGTCGAGATAGACATATAATAGGGTTCCATAGCTAAAGTTATAATCTAAAAGAAAAATACTTGGTGAGTATATATTTATTATAAGGGCAGAATTATCAAATCATCAGGTTTATTGGCTGTTTTTTTTTTTTTTATTTATTTAAAATAATCAACCAGAAACCAATTTCCGTCCGTAAAAGGCCGTCCATAATACAATAACAAGTGGCTCGCGACAGCAATATCTCAGATCTGTATCTTGAAGCATCATCATCGCATCAGCGGGAGGAAGAGCGCTGGAACCAAGCCAACTCCGAGATTGATGTTGGAATGAGTATGTACTATACATGTCTACTTACGTAGATATAGCAAGATGTGGTGAGGGGCTGTACGTACCTACCTTTATTAAGATGTTGGGTTTGAAAGCGGGGAAAGATATGGAGATGTAGAGAGCTTAATGCGGATGTGGTATATTTGTGTAACCTTGAAACTTAAGATGAAATGTGAATAGAATTTTGTTATCTACTTCAAAAAAATGTATAAAGAAATATTTGACGAGATTGTTTAGTGGAGAGTATTGTATGCTTTAAACAACGTAGAGTTAGTATTTCATAATGGTACTACCATACAATCCTATCCACAATACAATCTAGTGTTCTAGGAACAGTATAACAATAAGTTCTTGTTGTATAAAAGTTTGTGTTTGCGAAGCTACCGCTCACATTCAATATTCTTGTTCAGAATTGAATATCGAGTATTTCATGTAATTCACAGTAAATTATCTGTTGTTAAAATTACTGACGCTTGGATATTATTCCACTAATAGTGGTTGTCACATTATAGCAAACCCGGATTAAATCGAGCTTTTCACTTATTGCTTTTACACTACACGACTGCACGACATGTGCCATTATTTTAATAGATATAGTCTGTGGTGTGATATATTTTTGTACTGGCAGAATGGTAACACCACTATTTCCCTAGTTTTATCCGACTTTGAAAAAGAAGGGAGTTATCAATTCGACTGAGTGTATGAATTGATTTTGATGATTCCTTTTTTTTGTTTAGTGGGTCATTTTCAGAGGTGGTCCCATATATTTTTTATCAAAATCGGTTCAGTATGAATTGCGTATTCTGAAGTCGGGGGTTTCAGTTTTTTAACTATAATTATTATAAACACTGAATATTTAAATTGCTTCTCAGATAGTCTGCTGAAAGACAAAGAATTATTAAGTCGTCCACCAATTGACTTTCCATCACGTGGACGTAAAGTTTAAAACGAAATTCACGAATATAGTACCCTGGGTTGATTGATACTCATATACCAATTATGATGAACTTAAAGATTTTGATAAAAATACTCAACGTCGCCGCGCTAAAGCCTAATTTAGATTGAGAAGTCCACAGACGTCTATTTTGTCACTTCGAATTATTTTGAAAATAGAAATATTTTAATTGTGTAAGGGATCTAATTAGACCTCATTGAGCTCGGACGTTTTTAAGGACAGACGCTACATCCCGTTGATACTTTATCAAAGATTATTTAAATTTAAATTGCTCCTCAGATAGCTAAAAAACAAGGAATTCTGAAGTCTTCCACCAAACCAAATATAGCGTAGCTTCAATTACGAAACCATAGAATTTTCATTCGGCATGTTGAATAAGCTGGTTCGTTGTCATTGTGCTCGGAATTTAATCCTGAACCCATCGTTTGCGGCGCTTTGTTGGAGGCTCTCCTTCATCATGTAGGGCTTACGATAATTCCGTGTTCGCGGAAATGGCGCGAGAGATGGAAGAATTTAGTTTTAATTACTAAGTATTTTTGGAAGTGTAGTTAGAGGAAGGAGTGTGATATCGTTTTTAACCGACGGCGCATCACCAACCGAGAGTGACGGTTGCGCTGCTCCTTTGAAAAAGACCGCTGAATGCGGTTGAAACTATAGTCGAATTTTTCGACTCAAAACACACGTGAGAACCCGTAGTTTTTATTTAAATGTGCTAAAATCACGTTAGTTTCCATAGTAAAAATGATGGCGTTCAAAGTAAGGAAGCTCAGAATCAACAAGCTATGATATGAGGAGATCCGTAGACACAGCGGATTAACAACTTGAAGTGGCGGTGAGCAGGGCACGTAGTACATAGAACTGATGGCCAATGCGACCGAAACGATCTCGAATGGTGATGCACCGGCAAGCGCAACGTAGGAAGACCAGCCACAAGGTGGACAAACGATCTCATACAAGTGGCAGGAAGAAGCTGGAAATAAGCCGCTTTTATCGTGTCTTTTTGGAAATCCACGAGGCAGGCCTATTTACATAGATTACATTATTGCATAATTTTAACAGATATTTAACGTTTATTACTGCAAAAATTTACAATAACAGCATTATTTGCGTAAACGGCACCAGAGCTGAAGTTTCTTCTTCTCATAAAAAAAAAAGTAAGGCCATGTTTTACCACGCTGATCCAGTACGACTTCACAAACTTCACATACCTATCTTAAAAACATTAAAAACTGTCAGACATATTGATACTTTATCAAAGTCAGACATACCGGTTCTCACGATATTTTCCTCTATTTTTTTTTTAAGTTAACGGCAAATAACAATGCCCTCATAACTTCAAAGGTTACAAATCAGACGGTGTTCTAATCGAACTACCGGAAACATAGAACAATAAAATAACAATAACACATCATCTCTACCTTGTAACGGTTGCACCGAGCGGGACAGAACTGTTGAGTATAATCCGCTCTGATTGAGGGATCGCACGGCTTACTGCGGATATAACGGCTATAACAAAATGTAACATAACGGAATAAAGGGAAACATTCCATTTTCGTTATTTCATTTCCGATATCGTTGTTGACGCGGCTCGCGACACGTGTACCGATAGACTATGAAATGTGGGATTGCGTGAGAGTTTTCATTAAATTAAATTTTTAATTTTTATTGTTTTAAAGGGTTTGATCATTTTTACAGGATCATCGACTTAACTGTTTGTTTGACCCTCATACATTTTTATTAATTTTTATAAGTATATGTATAGGCTGATGCGCGCGGTGACAATTATAATTGTATTTTTTGTGTATTGCTTATTTTGAAGTCGGTTTATTCAGTTTTTTTACTTTAATTATAAAACATAATCCTAAAAATTATGAAGAAATAGTTATATTCTATCTTATTCTATTCTATTTCTTTGATCTCTTAACTACTGCTGGTCAAATTTGACAATCTATAAGTAAGGCACAAGACGTTTTCTATGTACTCGATAATGAGGCCATTTTTAGAAAATAAAAAGAAACATATGTCTTATTATCTTATCACAAACATTTTAATCATACATCATACCTTAAACCTAAATATTAATTTGAAACAAAAACCAAACCTTAATATAGAACTTAATGCCTCTTAGAACTAATATCAAGTTTACCAACTACCTACTTGAGTATAAAATAACTTACGTAGGTACTTAAACTAAGAATGTAGAACAGGTTTAGGTAACATTATGATAGTAGCGGCTTAGCTTTGTAAGCTCTTCTTGCTATGCTGTTAACTGAAACTTAGCTCTTTAGCTCGATCTAAAATTAATTATAAACAAGTTTCCATTATAGTAAGTGATATGAAATTTAGCTGAAAACTTGGAAAGAATACTAGACACAACAAATTTTACAACAACACTGCATTGAAACTTACATAGTTATTTATACTATATCCGTCTTACTTATTAACGCATGTTAAAATCTTATTCACTGAATAAGGACTTGTCACTTTCTGTCAGACAGAAACTGTCACGCGCGAAAACGAAACAAAACATTGCTTTACTAAAATTGGCTTATCTAGTATTTATAAGTAAGACTGTATGTATAATATTCTGTGAACAATCACAATTTATTTGACCAATAAGAAAGTATGCAAGCTACTTCGGGGTAAGAAGAATCTCTTGTTCAGGACATACACGCCCTCGAGACTTTTTACGGTAGGTAAATATATACAGCTTACTATCTTACTAATGGTTTAATTTCGTAAATTTGTACAGATGTTTATCTAAACATATACAACTAATTTCATGGTGATATGCAACCTATTTTGAAAACCATAGTTTGTCACATCGCTTATGCCACTCTGTGACTCTCTGTCATTACTTTATATTCCTAATATTGTACGCCGTATTTTTGTCGATTAAAGCCATAATTTATTAGAAATGGTTTAGAATTCTACAGTACCTACTAATTAACAAAAAGCGAGATGGTGGCCAATCATAGATATATTTCATGTAAAACAAAAATTAACTTAAATATCAAAGCACAAAGACACTAGTCGTGAGGCATGATATATTTGTAATGTTAGTCCTTTAAATAAAAACAGAATATACCAGATGCTTCTCTGCTCTTGCATATTGTACAATATAGTACATTAAAAAAACTAAAAAAAACCGATTGCAAAATTCGTTCCCTGTACGGGATTATAAGTAATGTGATTGTAAGAAAGTGATTGTATGTATGCATGGTATGTATGCATGCATTATTCATATAAATTGTAGATAAGAAATGACGTGTATTATAAAAAATAATTGTTATTTTATACATAGACATTGATTTGTTCATGGAAAATACAACAGCAAAAATACATAATAATAATAATAGAAAACTGTGTCAGCCACAAACTGGTCCCAGCTCAGCATACTGCTGGCCGGCGCTGGACCTCAGCTGGAACCGACGAATTATACAAATTGAACCTATGTAATCGCAAATTCAAGTTTATATAAAATGCAAATTGAACTCTGTTAAAGTACACTAAAGGTAACTATTATACTGTAAGAAGCTAAAATGACCGATTCAAAATCTGGTGAAGCTATAAAATCTTTACAAAACCAATACACGGTGAATCGTCGAGTGAGGTCATAAAACTGTGGGCGTCGTTCTAACGATCCCAGTAATCCGGCCGACAATCGTCCTCGACCATAAAATTCATGATAGAGACGTTACCAACTTAGGTTCCACCGGATTTGAATGTGAATAAATCAAACATAGTTACCAACTCAAAAAATATTAATAAAAATAATCTTCAGTATGTTTTATTCAAAGAATTGACATTAGATCAACGAATTAAGATTATTAAATAATTAGTTGATATTTGTTAACGTTTTTTTTTTTTTTTTTTTTTATTAACAAATTTATTCTCCACAGACTCCAGGGTCCGTGCCTTTTATGAACTAATATATGCATTTATAACTATATGCAAGAGGAAGACAAAAAATTTAACGGTTGAAAGGCTACAAAATTACTTGCTGTTACGTAATAGTGTGGAATTTCTATATCTTTCGCAAGTATTTAGTTTTTCTTTTATTTTATATAATATTGCTTAGTCATAACTATATTTAACGAGTAGAGACAGATAAATGTAATTAAACCAATTGCATTTGTGAAAAGTGATTCAATCTGTGAATCACTCAAAATATTAAATTATACATTTAATATCACACAAGTGGCAGGAAGACACTGGATGCAGGCCGCTTCCAACTGGTCTTTTTGGAAATCCATGGGGGAGGCCTATGTCCACCAGTGGGCTTCTTGTGGCTAAGATGATGATGACACTTTTAAAGCAATCCTCAGAAAGTAGTCAGCTGGAAACAGCTAAGTATACTTTGTGTTCATACATTTTTATACTATTTCAAATATATACTATTTATCAATTTTGTGTTAATTTCTACTTAAGCCAATTTATTTATTTGTTAGTATAAAAAGCACTAGTTAACTAACCGGCCATTTTTTAAGCCGGATAATCATGCTTTCATTGCTTCGAACGTACCCCAGAATAATCGACTAGGTGGGACTTAATGCATTTAAATGTCCCGCGACACTTTCTATATAAAGCACTCTATTCTAGTCTGTTTGTTCGAATATTGACCAAGAATAGTTTCACGTCCATGCTTTTTAACCGACTTCAAAAAAGGAGGAGGTCATTAATGATTTATTTATTTAACAACACAAAATTTACATTATAAATTGGCTTATAAGGTACCTAAAAACTACAGTTAGTGTGTATTGGTACCTTCATTCGCAGCGCGCTGATACTTGTAACTGTGTTTCCTACACTATCGCTATTCTATTTACACATATATTCAGCAAGCATCGATTTAACAAAGTACCCACAAATTAAAAATGTTCCGTCCGGGTAGTCCGGGTAATTTGTAGCGTATATTTTATATGTACACGAATTACTCCGTCATCTGAGAACCTATTTTTTGTATGTGAAAATATTTAGGGTGAAAAAGATTTGTGGGCTTAGTTTTCTCATTTTTTTTATTTTGTGCTATTTTAAAATGGTTTAAAAGTAAGAACCATAGAAAAAAATATTGTTAAAATAGAGACTAAATAATATCTGCAACTGGTAGCGCAGAACCGTGACTTATGGAAGTAAATGGAAGAGACCTTTGCCCAACAGTGGGACAGTAAAGGTTCATAAAAAGTGACTAATATAATAAGTTTATTTATAGTACAATATTATTTTAAACTTTAATACTAAGAGTAAATCATATAAAGTGAGATAGTAATAGTAAGGTAAAACGAAAATCCGTACTCAGCGATATCGATCCACATTCCTGTTGCGTATTGTACAAGAATGGAATTCGTTGCCGCCATCTCTGTTTGAGACCTACAATCTTGGAATTTTCAAGGCTAGAGTGAATACATATATTCTAGATCGACGAGTTCCATCCTCGGCCACACCGTCGATTAACATCAGGCGAGTTGGTGGTAAATCGTAGATCTATAGTGTATAAAAAATTAAATAAAACATAATTAACATTCAGGCTTTAGCAAAAGTCACAGTTGTAATCGTTAAAATACACTAAATCCTCGGCAAAATTTAATGAATTTGGTTATTAACGTTTTGTCAAAAACATTAATAACAATGTTGCTTTAATTACCACACTCACCGATGCATGAAAATTAGCATTCACAAAACTCGAGCCGAAATTAATTTACGCTACAAGTGGGGAAGTCCCTCTCATTACAAATTTACTGTTAATTTACAAACATACAAAAGCTAATTCATATCAAGAGTATAATTACCCTCTTTTCATAAATTATACCTCGTAGACGTTTGTAGACGCTCGTAGCTGAGGCTGTAGCGTCGTAGCAGCGTAGCGGAGTACAGCAGCTATTTCGTTTTAGAATCCAAACGCTTTGCCCAACAGCTTGGCAACGGTAAAGCGTAGGAATTCTAAACCAAAAAGACTGCATTTTAATCGAGTCTTCATCTTCTTTCTTCAGTTAGATGGTATAATTGGAGACGTGCGCTGTTAGCGCTTTAACGGACCAGTTAAGATAGTTTAATCTGCTGAAGTTTTCCAAGATTTTTAACAAAATAACAACTGAGGAAAAATTAAGTTAAAGTGTATTGCTAGCTATTTCAAATTAATTATTTATCAATTATATTTAGTAGTCGTGTTGTAAAATTAATGAAAGAACTTTTTTTTTTATATACATTTTGCAGCATTTGCCTACAGACATAGGTGTCACAACATTTAATGCGGATTTTAAAGTTTTTATGCTATTTAAAACTTTGTCACTATACGTCCTGTACAATATAAATTAATAAAATAATAACTTTGGGTACTGTGAAGTTATGATTTTTTTATTAGATTTTTTTCCACTGAACACTAGATTACTCTAAATTAAGTGACATTGCGGTTTACGATGTAGCAAGCTTACTTGGAACAAAGTGATTACATTTAAAGATACCTAGATTATATCCATTAAATTAGAGACTTATAATTTATATATCACAATTACAGATGACTGGTTCTAACAACATGCAAACTACGCAACATGCCGTGACAGCAGTTAATACCTCGCTCGACCAAAACGTCACGCTTCCGGCGTCATTTTGGTGTCCATAACATTAAGCAGTACAATCGTGTCCATTCGTATGTTTCTAAGCGATGTTATCTCTTACCTGTAACAAAGGAAATAACATTTTAATATAACATTGTAGCGTTGTGATGATCAATTCCTATGGTAATGTTATATTTTTTTCGCAACTTCGTACATTAAGTCTGTTTTTATCGACATTATTTCATCTTTATTATGATCTAATGTTAATATCTCCGGAATGTATATCATGACAATATATAACAACACTGAAAAGAAGGAATAGTAGGTATTTGTAGATTACTAGTAAATAAAAAATGATAAAAATGCAGCAAAAGTGTCTGAAAAGTTCCAAATACTGAAATCATTTTCGGACCCCGGATTCTGTGGAGATTAATTTTGACAAATAAAAAAAAATCACTGATCGTCCGCGTACGTCCGGCCTATACGAATTTGACACGTATCTAACTTTGACGAGACCTAAAAAAACAATAACACCAGGGCTAGCCACTTGACACAAACTAATTTATTTATTATTTGATTATAAATAATGATAAAATGTTAAGTTAAGACTTAAAATTTTACCATTTTCAATAAATTATACGTGAATTCCCAAAAACAAAATGGAACGAAACATAATATACCTCCTTTAAAAAGTATTTACTAAATATATAATAAAGCTGGGCAGATATTTAGTGTATAACATTTTACAGCAAATTTTAAAAACCCTCTTAGAGATTCGGACTGGCACCAATTACAGCGGCAAATTGTATCATAATTGTAATTTGGGGTGAGAGCGGTTACAGCGCCTGATAACATCGGCCCCGTTTGTGACTGCCCTAAACGGCAACTTTTAACTTAATGGGGTTATGGACTGTGGAAACAGTAGGTAAAGTTCGGATTTTAGTTACATTTGTGAGGGAAAAACCTTATTTTTTGTCTGGCTTGTTACCGCCAGACAACTGGTAAATCTGTGAAATGAGAGCGTAAGTTTTAGATTCTTTTTTTTTATAAAAAGAAGCGACTTGCATCCAGCGACTGTCTTTGAATATTAAATTATGCATCAAGGGGATAAAGCAGTGTTATATGTCACAAAGTATATATTGAATCTGTAACGAAACGTTCTAGATTAAATCCGTAGTATAGTTGGTTAAGTGTTTTTATCGCGGAACTATACTTAACTTTACTTTCCTACCGGAATTACTATACTACCTATAAATTCAAGTGGCTATAGAGATAATTTTCGTCAACCACAATTCGAATTTTATGAATGCTAACGGTGGGTTATTACTGGCGTAGAATTTAAATTAGCATTCTAACCCAACGAGACGTCATTTTATAGGCCTGTTTGACTGTTTGGCGCGTAAATTAATGAATTAATACTTAATTGTTAGATAAGATAAAGAATAAGAATAAAAAAGAGAATTCTACATGTGAAATTAGGGCATGAAATAGCCCATCTTATACAATTCTTTCGAGCTGTTTGAAAATATGGTAAAAAATTAAGGCGTTGCATTTAAATAAAATTAATTTGTCATCTTTTTATCAGCTACACATACTAATAAGTTCTAAAGGCATAAGGTGACTTTAAAATTAATATCTTCGTGTGAAGAGCGCAAGGCGTTACTTCTGTAGGCTATGAAAAGTTTTTTTAAAGATCTGGATAGTAAGTATTGAATTAGTACCGGCTTACTATGTAGTACTAGTACCGGTAACATACTAACAGTACAACCGGTAACGTACTATACCGCTATGTTCTCAAATAAATCGAACCAAATCAATATTTATGTATTAAAACGAAAAAAAATATATGCTTAGCAAAAATTGTACCAAACGCGAAATTCATAGATATCAATATTATGAAACCTACAGTTTTTTAATATAATTTTTATATTGAAATAGATTTTTTACAATTTAAAAATAATACCACTGTTTGCGATAGACCTCGATCGATAAACACTAGAAAAAAGTTCATCATCCATTTTCAAACTTCTTCACCCTACAACTGCCAACGTAGCAAGCACAGAACAAAAACAAGTCAGTAAGCAACTGTACCCCAGTACCGGCGGCACCTCACACAGGCCCGACGTCGCGACAGGCCACTCAAAGCCTTTGTACAGCATTCCTAGAGCACCTAGATAAAGGCAGGATACGAGCCGGCCTCTTTACTCAGCGCTCTTGATTTGTACAGACGTTTCGAGCATTTCTATTTCGAATAGAATTTAATTTGACGGATTTAGATATATTAAATGAAAAAATTAAATTGTTGAATATATATCTAAGGATTATTTGTAATTTTTCTTTCATTTTGAACGTTTTCAATTTATTGAAAAGCATTAAGTATGTACCTACTACTCTATTTCAATTGACAATTAATAGAAAATTCTTAATAAAAATAGATCACAATATATCAAAACACAGAGAAAATGCAGAGAAAACACTTTTTATAGGTGGTTTTATAGCATAAGGTAGTCTTCTAGGCATACTGCCAGGAAAAATTGGCTTAACCATTTTCATACAGTTTCTAAATAAATAAAAATTTACGATGTTTTTAACATATATTTTTTTATTAAATTCAACTATATCAAGTATTTACATAGTTTTCTTTTCAAATATCAAAAATACTTAGTCAACATTTTTTTAGTATTTAACAATTAAGATATCATAACGTAGATAATACTTTAGTTTATCACCTAAAATTAAATTTATACATTTATATGACTAATACGCTTTCTACAAGTACTGAAGGCATCTGGTGCAGTTGACGTGAACATAATAATCATGGAGCGTTACAACAATGGAAGACATATTTGTCATGTATACAGATAATATACAAACGGATACAAGTAGCCTCGGATAACGTGCGAGTAGCACTGAGTGACATACAATTTTCCACAACCGCGAGAATAAAATCTCAGAATACTGCCTTAAAAATCTGTCAATTATGACAGCTTTGTCAATGTCTGTTCTTCGTCAGCAATAAAGATAAAAAAAACATACGTAACATCAAAAAACAACATTGAATCTCCGCTGAGCATCACTCCAAATAATCTGCAAATAATTACTCAACACCCCGTTTAATATTCCGCGCCGGGAACGGTCCCGTTTTAATAAAAAGAAGTGTATAATATCGCCTCCCCACGTACAAAGAAATATTCAAATTGTCCCAGAATAGATACCAATTCTTGGCGCCCCAATATCGCGATATGAATAAAGGTAAGGGAATCTAGCGATGCCGTAGTCAAACCAGAACGATATTTTTCGAGAAAGTAGGTTGCTAGTTAATGTGCTGTGTCGTGATATTACGTTATTGCAGGAAGGATATAGTTGGAATGTCTCAGATCTGTTACAGAATGTTCTATGTGCCTATTCTGAGTACGCTCCGAGGATTTAGTTATTACACTTACGTTCAGGGTATGCGATGTATTCTGCCTTTTGAGTCTGTCTACTGAACATTTCTAGTCTTTCTATAAATATACATTCGTTACTAAAATATTGATTTACTACATAGATACATTTGTGTATTATGAAATACAATGTGGACACTTGACTCTAACAAGAATTATCATTTTAAAACTTCAAATTTCGCTAACAGATCCTTAAATTGAACAATGGTTTTGGCGCATCCCTGATGTGTTTGATTTTAACGTATCCATCGATACGAGAAAAAAAATATAGTCCACTTTACGTGTACGTGAGGTACCTACTCCTATTTAATTTTAATTTTATACGAGTATAACCTCTTTGTCAACATTATTCATTTTGTACACCTACTCATTTAAATATTTCTAGTTCAAAAACTCTTTGAGCTAAGCCAGACGGATGGATGGACGTGGCGAAACTATAAACTACAAGTATAAGTTTAGAAAACTCAAAAACCCCGACAAATAAACCGGCTGAACCGATTTTGATGAAACATCATTTTCAATGAAATTTTCTTTCAAACGAAAGAAACTAGATCAAAATCGGTCCATCTGTTTAAGAGTTACAATGCCAGAGACAGACATACAGATATGTATACACACGAACACGTTTTTATTCGGGGGTTAAAAATTCATAATTATAAATGAACATAAACGCTCCTCTTTTTCAAAGTCTGTCAAAAAGCCAACTTCTCGAGATTTGTCTAATCAAAAATTGTTTCAAAATAAGTCGTTTCTCCGGTGCGCTAAATGAGCTACAATATTCGTTGTCGTGCAGCTCCCGAAGACAGAGTGTGCCACTCGAGCTCGCGATCCATTCGTCCATGCTCGGCTGCCTTCGGGATTTAATCTCCTCCAAATTGCCCTCGTCCAAAGCTCCAACCTCCAGCCGACTTCGGAGGCCTGCAGACATTGCCAGTTTTTTCCTCCCACTTCACCCTCAATTTTAGAGCTGTCGTTTTCCTTATTACCGTTTCAAAAGGATGCTCCTGTTAAATTACATTTCTTCTCGACACTTTTCATTTTTCAATTAATACTCACCTGTTTTAATTTTGATGGGGGGAGGTTAAAACGGACTCATTTTAGGTAATTAATATATTTATAAGCATTTTTCAGAATAATTTTAGGAACTTCTTATTCAACTTCTTTCGAGCAACTTCAATCGTGTTGGCGGCCAAATGCAAAACTATCGACAAATAATTAAAAAAAAATGGCCATGCCTTAGCTATAGTTACATAGTATTTTTAAATATTCAGTTCATAGTTAGGAGTATAGTTTTTATATTTGTATAGATTAACTAACAATATCACCAATACAACGTTTGTAACTGTATTTCTTCCTAATCACTGCTGGTAGAATGGTCGTGGTCATCATTTCGGTTGAGGGCTTGCTTCCAACCCGTTGCAATTTTTAAAGTAATGGAGATTTTTTCGACCACACACACGAGACTTAAGTGCAGCCTTAATTTAGTCAGTCCAAACGTAATGATGATCTACCGAATTGTCTTTACGCATCGATCCACAGCAAAGTTATCTTTTGTAGGGTTCCGTACTTCAAAAGGAAATACACGGAACCCTTATAGGATCTCTTTGTTGTCCGTCTGTCAAGGCCTTTTATCTCGGGAACGCGTGGAGGTATAGAATTGAAATTAAAACCATAAACGCAGATCTGTCCCTTACAGCTAAGAAAAATCAAACTTTTCGGTTATCGTAAAAAAAGTTACAGCCGTATATGTCGCAATAAACCGCATATTTCGACACTCACAAAGGAATCAAAACCTATAGGGTACTTTCCGTTGACCTAGACTAGAACTATGAAATTTGTCAAGAAGCATTGTCATAAAGTACACATAAAGGAAAAAAATCAGAAAACTGAATAAGGTCTTTATGCAAGGAATAAGCGTACAAATTTTAGATTGAGTGGTTTAGATCCCTAATCATGTGGGATATGTGGTGACTATATAGCTTCGCCCGGTAGTTCTTTTATCTACTTTGTACGGAACTCTCGATGGGCGAGTCTGATTTGCACTTGTCCGGTTTTATTTATATATAGAATAGCTCTACGTTTGAAGCACGTAGACGTAGAAGGTACTGATTCAATCTAGACTTATAACCAATTGTCAACCACTTGTCTATAGACGTATCACCTCGACAATACATCATAGTTGCCTGGAAGAGATTGCTTTTATCGATAAGGCCGCCTTTTGTTCCACTAGTCTATTTAAGTCCTTTGTTATTACTTTTATGCGCTGCTGAATTCTATTCATTGTTACTTTATTCGAAAAATGATACAGAAGTAAACTAGATTAGATAGTCCACCTCGGGTTATATAGAACAAATGTTGACAAACTCCCCTCGTACACTATCCATCTCAGCAAGTAATACCATTTGAAACCCTATTACCGTACATTATTTTATTTCCTCAGATAGGAAGCTGCGTTAACATTGTAGTCACGTGCGTGCCCACCTTGTGGTTCCGTATGAAGACCCAATTCTGCCTTATATGTTACTTCATAACACTCGAGAGTTTGGTCGCTGCTGTTACGTGTCCTGTTAATACAGTACCTTGTGATTTCGTGTTGCTTTTCCTTATCTACGTTTTTATTGGTCGTAAGTGATGATTAATAATGGTTCCGGCTTTGACGTTTTATTCTTATCTATATGTATGTTGGATTCATGATGAATCCAAACTAAATACATCAATCTGATCATGCTGTGTATGCCTATAAATGGCACATGTATCAAAATGTAACCGTGATCAATATGTGTTGTACCTTATAGTACGTGTGCTGTTGGCGTACATTGATAAATAAAATAAAACAAACATAAGTGTGTAGTATAGATAGATAGATAGATAGATAACACTTTAATAAAAGACCACAATACAGAAACAAAAAACAGAGAGAAAAATATTACAGCTAGGTGTTTTAATTGGCGGCCTTATCGCTTAGAGCGATCTCTTCCAGGCAACCTTGCACGGATAGGATAAATGGTAACAGATAGTGGCCTTAAAGCAAAACTTAACTAATAAATGGGTATACATAAAAACAACAGTAGCTAATTATAATATAGGTACCTAGTTACTTTAAAAGAAAAACAATAATATTATAATGGACCAAATTCTCATTCATACATTTACGCAAATATCTTTAACAATATACATACATAATATTTAGTGGGAGTTATCTAGATAGTGTGCTATATGTTATGTTATGTTGGTACTTATATATATAGTAAGAAAATTGTTAAAAATTTAAATTCGTTGTTATTCTTCTATAAATTTTTTTTCCGTTGTTTTTCTAACTTTTCCACCATTTCCCATTAATATATAACTGTTTCAATTTATTTTTGTTATTTACGTATATCCTATATATTATATTCTAAATTAATTTGAGAAGTACTGCATATATTTCGTGGTTGCATTGTATACATATCTAGGAATATAATCTAGTTCATATTTTTTATTTTATTTAAAATATTAATGTACCATATGTATTTTGTTTTGTGTGCCTAAATAAATAAATTTAGTTTTATCAAGGTATTCATTTTAGATAACAAATCTAATTTTGCCTAGCATCATCGATTTGTTGATAAAAGAGAAAAATATCAATGAATAAAAAATATTATATTGATTGATTTTCTTCTCCTCCACGTGTCGCAATTCTATTTTCAAAATTATCAACGTAGAGTTTAAAAGTGAAACTTGTTTAAATTACTTCTTGCGCTGCTGCATTTCTTCTGTCTTGAAAAGTATCTGTAATATATTTAAGAACATTCCAGCATCATGTCTTTCTGATTCCCTCCTAAGCACGTCGTCGAAAATTTTACACCGTTCTTGTACCTAGTCGTTAACTTGTCACACTACAATATTCAACTTTGTAGCTGAAAGTGTTCATAGCCTGTAGCGTATTTTCGAGTACAACGATATTTCAATTTACCGCCGCTCTGGTAATACATTTTACGATCAACGTTTTCCTAGTTCGCGGAGTTGTTAACTTCGACATTGTCAACAGCAAAATGTGAGACTTTAATTAAATTTCTGTGAGAATAACAGCTATTACACATTTTGTATGGAGGTGTGAAGAGAACGTCAGGCCCTAAAAGCGCGCTTTGACACACGCCATTGTGCTTCTTATAAGTGTTTTGTTACAAAAATTTAATATATTTTTATACATGAGGTTTATTTCTAAATATGAAAGTTCAAGGGTTTTAATGTTAGGGTCATCAAAATAATAATAAATTAAAACAAATATTTGCAGAAACGTAAATTTGATATCAAATAGTTTAGAAACGTCAGGTCATAATAATAAGTAAAATATACGCGATAAGTCCGTTAAAATTTGTATAGTTTCAATGAGTATCTAACAATCACGAAAACTTTAAAAAACATCAACCAATTTAAGTTATAAAAATCTAGAATAGTAACCTAATATTAAGCTGATAAAATATCTTTGTACATTTAAAACGGGGAAAAATAATATTTATTTTGTTCATGAGTTTACAACGCTTACTGACAATATAGACTTAATTAGTGCTATTGCACTAATGCTTGCTTGTGTTATGTATTTTTTCCTGTTACGAAACCGTGGTTACGAAATACGAATACGAAATTATAGTTTAAAAACCGACTTCAAAACACGCAATACAATACATACGCGACTTGCTGCTTGCACTTTTCTACAGACACTTGGATGATATTTTACCAGTTATTTTGTTATAAAAACAAAATTACTGCATCGATTTTGATAAAAATTATATGAGACCACCTTTGAAGTATGACCTACCAAATACAAAAAGAATCAATAAAATCAATACGCCATTGGGTAAGTAATCGGTGAATAACCATACAAAATAAAAAAAATACAGACCGAATTGATAACCTCCTTCTTTTCGGAAGTCGATTAAACATATTTGTCCGATCGACACCAGTGTCGTACCAAGAATAACTATGTTTAGTTCGTTACGTACGCGGTCGAAGTCATATTAAAGGACTGAAAAACTATTACGTGCCATTTATAAGCAAATATACAAGTTCGTTGGCGCAAAGAAACCGTTTATCAACATCCAGAACTATTATTTAATATTTTTGTAAGTAAGTAGGTGATGGCATTAAAAATAAATGGGTTTCTTGTTAGCTAGTACCAAAGCTTTTACATACGAAATGGAAAAATAGTAGCTGTAAAATACGTAGGTATTTCAATCGAGATATGCTGTAGGTACGAAACGGAAGTTTGTTTCGTGTGTTGATTTATCTTTAATAACATTTCAAAGGATACAAAATATAAAACTATTCGGTTTTTTTCATCGTTCTATCGTATATTTTTTTCAATCAAAAAATGACAAAAAATGATAAAGTTATTCCAAGTAATTGTCGTATTTCTTCACCGATTTTTTGTGATAACGCGCATTCTTTGTATTTCTATTTTTAATATGTATTTTTGTATGTATAATTTGATTACCATTAATAGTCCTAAATTAAATAAAACATGGCCTTTGCCCACCAGTGGGATACTTACAGACTAAAATCAGTAATAGCAAAATGGAACTGTGAAAGTATCTATATTAATAAAAGAAAAACAAAATATACGGCAGAAAAGTAATTTTTGCAGTATAACTTACGATCTCGTTTGATACGCTGTTGAGTGTAAAGTTTTTGTGAGAAAGTATGCGTAAAACCGCTGTAAAAGACTATAAATGGGCATTCTTTAAAATATTTCTATTAAAATCAAGTGTTTATTACTAAAGAGTTAGTTGAAGGTTACTTTTTGGTTTTTGCAAGAGATGTATTATTATTATTACAAAACAATGTAGCCTATGACACTCGGGGACTGAAGAAGAATCTAACGACACCTCACACATCGTAATTGGTCAAGCCGTTTAGGCTTATGCTTATATTGAAACATAGATACATACCCATACAAACAAACATACAAGCACTCGAAAAATATAGCCCTCCTTCTAACGCAGTCGGGTAAAAATGTACTAGCTTTCAAAGTATTTCAATGAAATAGTCAATCTCAGTCTAGAAATTAAAGCAACATTTTGTATAAATGAAAGAGATCCTGAAGATAACGCTAAAGAAGAGCGCAGTCTGAAACGAATGAGAGCCGACACAGGTAGGTACACAACAACAAACAGCGTTTGGTAATGTAGCTTAGGGATCATTTGCATCCTGACTCGACAGTAGAGACGGAAATAATAAAACGTTTCATTCGAATAAACGCAATTTGAGAATTTCACAACATTTTACACGATTTTTGCTCGTCTATAGGTCGTCGTCTCGTCTATTTATAGGTGAAATTATGGTATACTAAATTCAATATGGCGTCATAGAACATAAAGGCACCGTATTGTAAAAGATAAAGTTGAATTATTATAGTACAATTCAAATACATATAATTTTCGTATGTAAGCAAGCGTGAATAATGATCACTATTAAAAATAATATTTATCGACTTCAAAAATCAGGAAGTTAACAATTCGGCAGTATTATTATATATAGTATAGTAGTATATATAGTATTATTTTTTTGTTTTCGGCACATTTTGAAGTAGGTTTTTCAGATTTTCAAACTATGATTATGCAAAAAGAATATTGTCGAGTTCGAAGTTTACCTTTCAAGTTTTTAAATTTACCTTGCGTATATTGAATAAAGTGCCAATAACTCCGACCATAAAATATGTCAAATTCGTAATCATACGCATCACTATCACATTAATCGTGTAGTGTATCAATAATCGAATAATTCTATCAATACTGATACGATCTATCTCTATTCGAGCGAGCGTGCTGAGCCGATTACTATAATGTAAGCTGCACGGAGCTGCGCGTTACCATAACTTAGCACTGCTATGCAACGCAAGCTCCCGGCTACACACTACGACAGGAATTGTTTTCGTATATGGTCTCTTTTATACAAAACCTAATCTAACCTAACATAATCTAATAGATAGGTACCATAAACTATACATTTAGTCTAGTAAAAATAAGAATTGTGACAACATAAAAGACAACTAAGAATATTGTTATTTAAATGAATGTACTAGTGTTTTGAAATACATTTGACACAATTTCATAATTATATTACCTATAAGTCGAAGTTTGTTACCTTTACACGCTCAAATGACTGAACCGATCGTTATGAAATTTAGTATAGAGATAACTCTGAACTTGGAGATGGACATACGCTACTTATCATCATCATCATCATCGCCGTTTTTCATAACTATGCGGGTGAAACCGCGAAACGCAGCTAATTTATAAGTCGGGAATTATTGTGAATTTATGTTTTTTAGGTATTTTCCTATTATGATTTCAAAGAATACTTCAAAGTGCATTTAATGTGATCAGCTCCATACAAACGGATTTATTTTTTATAAACTAATTCCATACATTTTAAATGAGTTTTAACAGAATTATAAATAATTACAGAGTAATAATAATTAGAAGCAATAGGGAGTAGTGGTATAGGTCCGTCATTTTGGATTACTTTATAAATATCTTTATTTAAAGTGGCTGATGCATTTAAAAATTACATACATTTATCAATTTATTTTATATAATTTGTTTATTTTTGTTGCTTAATACATATATATAGGTATTCATATTATGTGTCTTCGATTAATAACATATATATTTATTTTTAAAAAGTTTTGTTGAGTTTTAATAAAAAACGTAAGTTTAGTAATTTGAGGCTTGGTCTTATAACAAAAATAGTTGATAGTTATATGAGAGACGGTCGTCTCTATAACCTTCAAAATTGTCTAATTCTCTTACTATAAATGTACGTAAATCCGACCTGTTAGTTTAATACAGAATTTTCATAAATTATGTACTTTATAATAATAAATAAACAACGACAATTCAAGTCTTTAATTTAAGATTCAAATACACAATAATTACATTCACACTACAATAGTAAATCAAAGATAATTCCAGTACATTCATCATTCAAGGCTTGGAATATGAATGTATCGTGATATGACCTTTTTACAGTAACAAAGCACGTACATACAATAAATCTCTTTTATTGTATTAGAACTAATCTTTACAACACCATTAACCTCAGCCCGAGGCCTGAAAAATCACGTAAATTACACACGTATCATCCATCATATTTATTGTGCAGAATCGTATTCAGTTATTTCAAAACATACTCCATTTATTTGTATTTTATTTTCCTTCGGCGGGTTACAGCCATTACTTGTCTAAATATTTGTCGTGGTGAAAGCCCATCGCATTCGTTGTTTGTATTTTTACGCGTTATTACGGTGTTGTGTTATTATGACGTTGTGTTTTATGCCGTTGTCGTGGTTATGTCGTTGCGTTGTCGGACGACACGGTTGTAAAGTTTCGGGATCGTGACCTTCGTTTTTGCTCTATCGATCATTGGGTGTGATATATGCAATGAAATCGAGTTTATTGCGTGCCGGTAAAATATTTTGCTTCTTTTTTTGATGGAAAAAGATCGGAGGTTTATTGGCTATATTTTTATTGCCGAAAGTTTACGTGTTTGTGACTAAAGCTTATAGTTTTGTAGGAAATTTTAGTCAGTCCTGCTCCTAACTGAATTGTAAGTGTTTTTTTTTTCTCAGATATAATTGACTTTGACTGCTAAGCGATTCGTTTTGGTATAGAGGGCACTTGCGTAGAAAAACCAGTACCTTCGCGTTTTAGAAACTTTTATGAGATTATTTTTATTTATAAATATCCAAGTTATTCCACATGGTAGTCGGTACCTATACTCAATGTGAAACTAATTTATTCAGGTCTTTTTAAAGTAGGTACTAACCATTACGTTTAGACAGTAACAATTTTAAAAAGACGTTAAATCTTTAACAGTATTTTCAATTTACGTTCAATTCAATTTGTTAAATGCCTTATTAAATAACTTTTGAAATATATCATTGGAGCTTCAATTGAAATTAGGAGAAAACGTTCGGCTGTCAAAAGCACGCAGTCAACCGCGCCTTCTTAAAACTCCTATAAATTACTCTGCGACACCTATTCGACTATTTTGCGCATACATTTCAAACTTACAATGAAAAAGCCCTGGAAATTACCCAGAAAATTGAGGAAACCCTGGCTTACGAAACTTTCTTTTCCACTTTGTGAAGTGACTCAACTTGAAATTGGTTACAAGTAAAACGAGCCTTGAATTGTGGATGATAAAGTGCAATATAGATCGAGGTTCGAATGTGGTTGCTGCATTATAACGTAGGGCTGTTCTTGTGAGTCGCCTCACGTCTTGAGTCATATTCAGGGCTGGCGCAACGTTTATTATTCAATAGCTAGATGTAATAGACATGTTTAAGGAGACCTTTGACGATACGGAAGCTTGTAGAACCTTTCATAAAAGTATTTGCAGTTGGAAAACGGAACACGTTTCTACAAATCGAATTCTGCACTTATTTATCTTGAGAAGCGATTAAATGAAACAAACAAAACCATACCAAACCAAACCTATTTGTATAGGTATACGTTTTAGTGAAACCGAAATCTAGATTTGTCTCATCTACTTTTTTTGACAAGATTTCGCCTACAAAACTGTGACATCTAAAATATTTAGAAAGTCACAAAGCTCAACGTATTTCTATATTATATACAGTTAACCCTTACCGAGTTTCTATTTATTGGTTAAATAACATTGGTATAACGTATGACATCCTAAATAAAAAAAATGTAAACTCAATTTTACAAAATCTGTTTCCTGAGACCTACAATCTTGGAATTTTCAAGGCTAGAGTGAATAGATATCTTCTAGATCGACGAGCTCCATCCTCGGCCACACCGTCGCTTAACATCAGGCGAGTTGGTGGTCAATCGTAGATCTATAATGTATAAAAAAAATGCCGTTATTATATTTCTATCCATCGTAAAAAAGAGAAACAGCAGTTTTAATTCGTTGGAATGATTTCGCTGAAAGACAAGTGAATGAAATGAATGATAAGTTAAAGTAGCTCTCAACAACATTACGAGATCGCTTCTGCTCATATTAAGGTGGAGCTCAACGTGCGCAGCTATCTCTCTCGCACATCACTACATTTTAAACTTATAAAATCATTGGTTTATTTAGATAAGAGAAATATAAAAAAAAATAGTATTATATTGATTTTAGTGTTATATTTGATCTTTTATTAAGGTATATATTGTATTAAGGTATTTTAACTTTTAGTATTATATTTGATTTTAGTGTTATATTTGATCTTTTATTTTATTAGGTAAGGTAGGACTGGCCTTGTGGTTCAGTTGGTAGTATGTCTGCCTGCTGTGCCGTAGGTCGTGGGTTCGATCCCTACCCAGGACAAACATTTGTGTGATGAACATGGATGTTTGTTCTGTGTCTGGGTGTTTCTACCTATATGTATCATATTATGTATATATTTACAACAAAAAAAAGTATATATGTATTCTATCAGCCATCTAGTTCTATAGTACAAGCTTTGCTTAGTTTGGACTAGATGGTGTTGTGTGAAATGTCCACAAATATTTATTTTTTATTTATTTATTTATCACTTATACTGACGACGGAGTAGTAGGAAAATCGTTGAATCGTTTTATCAAAGGAAAAACATATATTTTCCTACTCTTTAGCCAATTTAAAAGATATCAAAGAAAAACTTTTTTTTAAATATATCTCATAAGCTGACATTCTTTCCTATCTTACCTGCCTTATGGAATAGCTGTTATTCGTTCCTATCCTACCTTATTTCTAGAAAAATATTACCTCTTTGGTTAAATGTACAATACTTTTTTGTGAGAAAAGTTTTTGACAGACAGACAGACTTCTTATAAAGGTTCAGTTTTTTATGAGGTACGGAACCCTAAGAAAATCATAAGTTTATTTCTCCAAATTGGTTAAGATTACATTTTTATATTCCTCTTTACTTTATTTTACTAATCTAATACCGTGAAATCGGCAACAGCTCGTGACATATTTGCAGACACGTTGGCCGATTCCGGCAGATTGTGTAATTCCCCGCGGCCGCGCGGGTACCAGGTACCAGGATAAGCTGGTCCCGGGCGGAACACCCGCCGCGCTTATACCTCGGAACCCACATTATTATAACACATAGGAAATTACCGCACTTTGCATTGTAGACATAATTTTACTCTTTATGCTCATTATTTTAATACTCAATTTAATACCGTGTAAAACTGTACATTCCTTATTACGAAAGTTCTTGACGTTTTCTTCAAAAAAAAAAAATAAAAAAATAGTAGTCAAATTACTTAATGAATTAATTAGCTGTCGTTCTGACTACTATTCTTTTAGGAAAAAATCGAGAACAATCGAAAAAAACTATGTACTATGACACGGATTCATAGTTACCCACGGTGACAGTACCTATTATTTCTTTAGATTATTATTTAACTAGAAATTGTAAAAGCAGAGCATCCTTCTAGGTTAAAGTACTTTTATACGCATGGTGTACGTTTTTTTTCGATCATTTTAATCTGAGTGTCTCTTCCAGATATGCTCCATTTTATCGAAAGCTATGGCTGAAAAAGCAGTCAAGCGCAAGCCTATTGCTGAAAAAAGCAACGCGGCTACAATCCATAGATCGCTATAGCCATTGACGATCAAACCTAAATCACTAGTTGATAGTTTCTGAGACATGAGCCTGTGTCCGGAAAGTAATAGCCCTATTGAAATAATCGCGTAACAAACATACAGTCAAATTGAGAACCTTGAAGTCAAAAAAACTAAAAAATAAGAAAAAAAAATAATACGAAATTGTATGTACGCAATAATACTAAATTAAGATAGATGCGCGGGTACTTCAGACTGAGTAGAATAACCGGTAGTGTAAATAATGTGGTGTGGGCTGGGTTGAACGTGGTTGATGGAGCCCGGTTGTCCTTAAAGGATTGAGAGTGGTTAAATGAGACTGTGGGCTAAAAGATGAGACTTGTGGGTCGAGCTAACCTCGAAAAATACGGAAAGTGGTCAACTGAGCCCGCGGGCTCAGTAGGCTGCGAGCTCAGTTGACCACAAAGTCTCGGAAATGTTTGACATAGAACGATACTTACACGCCAATCTTGTAATGGATACGTAATAAAAGTTAGGTACCTACTTCGTGATCGCGCCCTTATAATGCTCTATATCTCTTCTCACTGACATAGGCATAAGAGACTAAAAGGAATACATACAAAGATATACCTTTACTCTTCTTTACGTAGTTGGGTAAAAATTACAGGAAGTAATTTTAATAACTGACGAAAACTTTTTTTTTATGTAGTGAAATTATTATATTTTTTTAGTAACTGTGTACAATGTACATACTGTTTTTAGTAATTGTGTACAATGTACATACTGTTTTTAATAATTGTGTACAATGTACATACTGTTTTGAGTAATTGTGTACAATGTACATACTGTTTTTAATAATTGTGTACAATGTACATACTGTTTTTAATAATTGTGTACAATGTACATACTGTTTTTAGTAATTGTGTACAATGTACATACTGTTTTTAATAATTGTGTACAATGTACATACTGTTTTTAATAATTGTGTACAATGTACATACTGTTTTTAGTAATTGTGTACAATGTACATACTGTTTTTAGTTATTGTGTACAATGTACATACTGTTTTTAGTAATTGTGTACAATGTACATACTGTTTTTAGTTATTGTGTACAATGTACATACTGTTTTTAGTAATTGTGTACAATGTACATACTGTTTTTAGTAATTGTGTACAATGTACATACTGTTTTTAGTTATTGTGTACAATGTACATACTGTTTTTAGTAATTGTGTACAATGTACATACTGTTTTTAGTTATTGTGTACAATGTACATACTGTTTTTAGTAATTGTGTACAATGTACATACTGTTTTTAGTAATTGCGTACAATGTACATACCTACATCTAAAATTAATACTATTTGCGTTTTGTGCAAAATATGAACTTGAGGTCTAATTTTGAATCTCTTGCCTAACTAATTGACCGTATTTTGTTGAAAACAATTTGTTAAAACTTTAAGCCTAGTTTAGAGAGTAAATTAGTTTGTTCGAACCGTAGACGTAGCAATTAGTATCTAAACTAAACCATCCACAACGAGTCCGCAACGAGGTGCCCGATGTGGTCGGACCTGTGAATTAAACTTTTCTCAGGATACCATTACACCACATACCATTTCAACAGTAAGAACAATCTAGATTTTCTATGCGTGGTTTACGCTTTTCCAAAAATCCATTTGATATTAAACGTCGTCGTGGTCTCTAATGCGGCGCGGTTACCTTCAGGCAGCAAGGCCATCAGAATATTATTTGAAACAAATATAACAAATAATATTGCCATCTATTCTGCACCATTATATTGTACTTAATTGTAACAAGCACTGATGATTAAACATACTATGTTTTATATACTTTTGTGAAATATAATTGCCATTAGTCGCATTGAGGAATTTACCTACCCATAACAGGCGCTCAAATATCTAATAGAAAAAAATCGACTCTTGAGAAGTTGATCATCAATAATTAAACATTTTACTAACCACACAAAAATAACAGAAAAAATAAAAATAAAATAGTTTAATAGGCGGCCTTGTCGCTGAAAGCCATCTCTCCTAGAGGATGTTTCGATGCGTGAAAAATTAGTAAAAGGTATACTTCGCGTATAGTAAAACAGAGGGCGGTAGTTACGTGTTTTCGCTAGAAAATCGTACACCAATAAAGTATCGAGATAATGGCTATTTCAACATCCCAGATTATGGTGCGTGGGCCGAGTCAAGTACTCGCTCTTATCCTTCTTGGCCTTTATGACGGTCTAGTCTTGTGGGCCGGGAACGTCAACGAACACTGGCTCACCAGTTTTGGGTTAGATCTACCCTAAAAAAATCATACACTCGCGATCTGAAGACATTTAGATTATATCTAACCAGAAAGATCCATTTAGAAAGCGTGTCCCAGATATCCGTGCTAGGCACAATATAAGTGAAGCCAGAGTTACGTCAAATTTTGGAATACTCACCATGAAAAGACGTTATATTTCAACCGACTTCAAAAAATTGTATTCTTTGTTTTTATGTTTGTTACCTTATAACTCCTTCATTTATTAACTTACTTGGATAAATGTTCTTTTAATCGAAATTATTTATATACATTCAAATTAATCCCAAGGAAATTTCATCAAAATAGATTTCGCAGCTTAGTTTTTAAAACAAAACTGAAAAATATCTATGCGCTTATTTTCCATATCTATCTTATTTAAAAAAAAACTAGATAATGTTCTAGTAGTCTTTCGTATCTTTTGTTTTACTGTGGAAGAATTTAGCCTATTTTGGGTGTACAGTACAGTACAGTACAACCTGAAATTGTAGTGGTAGTTAATTATTGGCACGTTGGGACGAAGTCGCGTTTAGTGAAGGCCTCCGGTAAACTACCATTTCTATTTGGGATTTTACCTCCCGTTAACTAATTTGTTAAAATTAAAGTTCCCGGCAGCCTAGTGGTGAGACCGTCTGACTTGCGATCCGCAAGTCCTAGGTTCGAATCCCACGGCACGCACCTCTGTCTTTTCGAAGTTATGTGCGTATTGTTGATTGCCGCCAACTTCAAACGGTGAAGGAAAACATCGTGAGGAAACCTACATGTCTGAGAGTTCTCAATGATCTTGAAGATGTGTGAAGTCTGCCAACCCGCACTTGGCCAGCGTGGCAGACTAATGCCTAACCCTTCTCACAATGAGAAGATGGCCCGTTCCCAGCAGTGGGACAGTTTGTACAAACAGGGCTGATAAAAAAAAAAAAAAAATTGCTTTATTCAACTATTCTGTTATTTTAATTAGCGATCAAGATTTAAAAATAAGTCATGATTGTATAATTATAGTTTAAAAAATTAAAAATAAAACCGGCCAAGTGCAAGTCAGACTCGCGCACGCAACGCAACGGCAAAAACATACGTTTGTTGTATGGGAGCGCCCCTTAAATATTAATTTTATTTTAATTTAAGTATTTATTTTTGAAGTGAATAATAAAACTCAATATTATGTGAATATTTCAAACGTCTACCTGCTGCCGTGATCAATGTCGAGCAAAAAGTTTTTTAGTATTTGTTGTTATAGCGGCAACAGAAATACATCATCTGTGAAAATTTCAACTGTCTAACTATCACGGTTCATGAGACAACCTGGTGACAGATGGACGGACATACAGCGAAGTCTTTGTAATAGGGTCCCGTTCTTACCCTTTGGGTACAGAACCCTAAAAAAACTACTACACACTACGCAATTCATTTATGACTGTTATTTTCTTTTAAAAACCAAAGTACTGAACCGATTTTCATAAAATTTCATGGGACCACTTCTAATGTACGACCTAACAAACAAAAAAGAATCGTCAAAATCAATTCATAATTATTATTGGCGGGGTACTTAATCGGTAAACAAACATACAAAAAGAAACAAAATAAAAAACATACAGTTGAATTGAGAACCTCCTCCTTTTTGGAAGTCGGTTAAAAACAGTCTATATGTGACTTTTAATTTTTTTAAGGAACGCCTAAAGTAATTTCTTTGTAGGATTTGAATCCAGCCCTCCGGATAACAATTTGAATGTAACTTAAACTTTTAGATAAGAATTAGAACGTATTCAATATCACTTTTTACTATATCTGTCTATTAAGATAAAGACACTTTGTTCAAGATCTTTATCTATTAACATAAATATTTGTACAAGATCTTTTCTACTAAATATGTATTAAATAATAATCTTTTTTATAAAATAATAAATATAAATGATATAATTTGATTTCAAACTCAATTATGTAATATGAAAATAGGTGATTTACAAAGTGACAATGATATAGCAATAAGACGGACCTATAAGCAACAGTGGGTTAATTTAGGTTGACGATGATGATGATGAAATATTTGCGTTTTCATTTGATTCCGGAACTGTTAACATTTTGTATAAAAATCTCCTCCAACCTGTTTTAAATTTTGGTTTGCGCCTATACCATACCATACCGTGCATTATACGAATTGGGTGCATACAAAATGTTGTATAAGCCTTATTAAATTATTTATGTATTCTATCAGTCATCTAGTTTCGATAGTACAAGCTCTGCTTAGTTTGGGATAGAAATTGTTGTGTGAAATGTCCACCAACATTTATTTATTTATAGTATTTTTTTAATTCGTAAATACTTTCTATTAAAACTTTTTTTTATATGTAGAAATAGGTTTGCGATTAGAAATTTACGTCCAACCTAAAGTCTTAACGATATGTTAAAGAAAGCACTAAATTTAAAGATGAATACATAAGATCAAATGTATTTACATCGTTACCCGTAGGGCTCCCTCGCCTCTTGCGTCGGCTGCTACTCTGTGATTTCCCTCGAGCTCACCACCGATTAGAGGAGAGCGAATCGCATCCAATTTTTATCATCCACTTACGTATCTATTTAGGCTTTTTGTTAAATTGCTTCCAAAGCTGCGCGGTTACGAGCTACGAGGTTTACCGCCAGTTTTTTTTTATAGATTACTCTCATAAAAATGTGAAAAGGTTTTATTGCCATTAATGTATAATGATTATCCTTGGAGGATATTGCAGTTGGAAAGCTGGAGTAATGCTATACATACAGATAATTTTCACTAAAGTAACTTTTCGCGTTCATGAAATGATTTCTCGATTTTTTTATCATCCCGCAAAATTATCTTGTTTCTAAAGGTTAATGTCAACTTTGAATTTTTTTCACCAGGCACGTAACGTAAGATAAGTACATAAGCACTTTATTATGTAAATTAAGAACGGTAACATGGAACGATTTGGTGCAAACTGGTAACTCCTCCCTTTGTTAATTAAATATTTTTTAAAGCACTATTATTATTAACGGGATATTTACCGTGGTTCGCGTGGTGGAGCTCAAAATTAACGCGAACCACGGTAAATATCTCGTTAATAATAAAAGTGCTTTAATGAATGACCGTCATAGTTTAAAAAATATTGTTTTATACAATTAAAACATAAATTTGTAAGTCACGTATCTAATGTTGAGTTTCACTCTTCCTATTAATTTAACTTCAAAATTTTAACCTCAAAACTGAACGATGCGCGGTGTATATTAACACATAGGTCAATATACTCGTACTGTGCTAATCACTTTGATAAATCAAGTATTAATAATGCGTCGACGCGTGACCAAAATGCTATTCAACGTGGCAATGCGGCTAGCATGCTGGGTACGCTGCCAACTGGTAGTGGGTTTGAGCATTTGGATTATCTTTAGACCTTTATCGGTCTGGGGCAATCGATATGCTTTTTGTGTAGTAGTTTAGTTAGTTGAATCTGTATATTGTTGTGTTGTAGTTAATAAAGACACTTGCCCGAAAAAAAAGTATTAATAAAATGTATATGCACAGATATCTCGAAAGAAATATCGCAATTGAACTCAGAACACAATGTTGGTTGCACACTACTACTGGTATTAATAAATAGTTGGAACAAGTGTTGCAACACCTGTCCTGCAAAGTTCCCCACGCAGATAATGTACATATAATACATAGTTTGTTTTCCCGGCTCTGCGTGGCAAGCCTCTAGTAAGGTAATTGCCCGACTCGTCTTCAGTCGCGACACGTCGGGCAACGCTGTTAGACGCGTGCTATGACTTGTGAACATTGATAATGCCATCCTGTGTCTTTAGAAAGTGCAACGCGAAAATACTAAAAGCCTTAAGGATGACGTGGTCCTATCCTCAAAAGTGTTGAGAACTGATATTTGCCATGCATTTACTTCTTATTCAATACCTCTCTATACATAAAATCTTATTGGTAAAAGGATCCTACACTACCAACAAAGTCAGTAGATATTGGCACAACTATTGTACTTAGCACTGTACTCAAAAATTCTAAGATAATAATAATTTGGCACACAAAACTTAGTATGCAAATACTGCTATCGTATTTAAGATCTTTATTCTCAGCGAGGCTGGAAGCTCGCAGACGCAGGCCATAAACGCAATTTCCACTTCCAGCCGAATATTACTCAAACCCTAATCCTAATTTTGTTACATCCACTGTATCAAAGTAATGGAGAAACGTCAAACACAACGCCGCATTACTTGCGACCAAGGACGGGAACATTACAGAGTCTTCGCTGAGTGTACATACTAATAGTACAGGCGTGCTTCTGACGACTAGGGAATTTGTAGTTTACTTAAAAAATATTATCAGTAACTACTTCATTATAAATTAATATTGCTCACAGAAGGATCTACAAGATAGTTTTATTATTTTTCTTGAAGCGCGAACTGAGAAATCGCCGAAGTCCATAACTTACTAAGTTTGTAGTTATTTTATTATTTGTTTCTCTCGATAAATTTAAAAAATCTATCGAGAGAAACAAATAGGTAATAAAATAAATATTTGAAGAATATAAATACATAATACAAAATACAAAGATATCAGCGATCACTTTGCGAGGTATTTATTATAGAACTAACAAAACATAAATATTATCTAATTGTAATTGTATAGAATATAAAAATATAGTATTGAATTTGGGGCTTTGGAACAATCCTGAAATCGCGAGAAAAAATATCATTCTTAAATTCTTTAACCAAAATAATCTCTCTAAAGTTCATCAACCTTGGATAAAATTTATGGATCCGCTGATTTCAAGATTACTACAGTAAAAAGTGTTCTAGCTATTTCTCAAAAGCAATATAAGTATCATTCGTACATTGTTACAGTATTTTTACGTCTCTATAACCGACCAAACGTGCCACTCTTCAATTCAAAAATTCCTTATCATTCAGATATCGATTGAGATGATTTCCCTCGGCGCGAGTTTTATACATCCCAACGACTTACTTTCAGAGTACCTTCAAAAGTAACGTGATAAAAAACTTAATTTTGTAGCTTATCTGGATGACTTTCTCATCTTCGTAATGGGTGCATTAACTTGGAAGTTTCTGAGCATTCCTAAGTTTCGCTCAGTGATAAAGAAACTTGTGATTCTGAAATGCAAAAGTCGTGTTATGAACTCTTAGATTGTTTAGCAGAGAGCTCGCTGATGCATCTTACTTTATGAATTATAAATGAATTAAATTGTGTCACTTGCCCAATCTCAAAGTTAACGGTTTCGTAAGAGTTCGCCATTGTTATACATAACAAAATCTGAATCATGATATCTATTTAATCTCGCTTGTGACCAGGAACATTGCAAAATGTAGGGATTGAATATACTTACACGATTCATATGTTTTAATTGCAATTATCTTAAGCAGTTAAACAGCTTTACAAGTCAAACAACAAGATTCAAGATCGAAATTATGCATTTTGCACTTTATGCATATAATTATGCACTTACATGGGGTTACGTTTGACATCTCTTCAGAGCTGCTTCTACTTCAGACCGACCAATAAGAAAATATTTTTGAAAGCATGATTATTTTTTAATAAGATGCTTGCACTTTTGTATCAAACAATCCTGTAACACTAGCTGTAAATTAGATTAAATAAATAATTGAACTAAACATATTAACGTCAAAATAGTGAGACCTTTTTTCGTCTCTACAATAATTATTTGGATGCAAAGAATTCCTTTACTTCCACCTTCGACTTTTTTACTCTTCAATTACACGCAAGTAAAACTACACCTTGCATCCCAAGATCACTACCAATATCCATAAACCTCATTTATAATGACTGAAAACTCAATTCCAGAACCAACACTGAGTGAAACCAATCGTGATGCGTTCGGAATAGAGCTGGCAAACCGTCCTACGGTTCGGATGGAAGGGAGATCGGATAGGCTTCGCTGGAAGAGTCTGGCCGAGAGCCAAAACGTATTACCAACGTACCGCCCGCCGTCTACCACGTGCCTCGCACGTGACGTTACACCATCTGTAAATACGCTTTAAGTTGCTGTCGAGGCGCTCATTTGGGCGAGAAAGGCGTCGAACGAATAAAAATTTCGAATTTAAGGACAGGTTGAGATTTAAATGTTCAAAATCTTGGCGAGTTTTATATTTGTCTTGAAACGTGTGCTGATTTTAAATTGAGAAAAGTACGTGCTTACTAACGTGGAAATACGCAGACTAAAATTTAGAAACCATTTGTCATTTATTTATGATTTGCTAGATCTTACCCTAGAGTTTTATTATGTTATATAGATCTACGATTGGCCACCAACTCGCCTGTTGTTAAGCGACGGTGACGGTGACTTTACTAGAAGCAATGATTTAACCTATTTTTGTGCTAGCGGGTCAATAATTGCTCCCTATGATTCACACAAATCATAGGGAGCAACTATTGACCTGTCATATGATACTACAGAGTTACAACGGTATTTCCCGCTTACTTAATTATAGCCTGACATGCCTGAAACTTCAAAGTACTCGTAACTCAAATTATTTCTTTTTCTAATTCATAATAATAAGTTATCGATATATGCATATACATAATAATGGTATCTTATTTATACTCGTACACAACGTAACAATAATAATTATTTTGAAATAAAAACTATGGACCACCCACGTCTGTTTTGAGTCGAAAAATCCGAGTGTGAACCGCATTCAGCGGTCATTTTCAAAGCAGTAGCGCAAACGTCACTCTCGGTTTGTAACACACCTCGCACGGACCGCCACTGAAAAATACTGCCGAATACGGTTGAAACTATAGTCGGATTTTGCGTCTTAATATAGACGTGAGTGACCCGGAGTTTTTATTTAAAAATGCGTGAATTCCACGTTAGTTTCCATAGTAACAATTATTTTATTGCTGATATTTATTTATTACGCATTACCGCGCGGTAGATTTTTGTTGTGACCAATAAATCATTTGACTATTACTTTAGTGTAAGTCCAGTGTAAATTTTTATTATATCCATCTAAAGAACTAAATAAACAAGAACCCTCAAGAACGCTGTACAAAGTATTCACCTTCAAAGATCCGTCTGAGTAAGCACTTACCTCTGGAATTAAAAACTGCAGACGCCATTTTAACAGACTCTCAGCCGGCCGCCATTTCGACAATTAACTGAAAACTCTGTTTAAAAAATTAACTCAAGCCCTAATAATTATATCTGAGATTGGTGTTGGTCGTAATCAGAATGTAACCAGCTGCTATACTCGACCACGCTGAAAGTACCTAATGAGTTTAAAACATGGTTTTAATGTAAAACAGGTTTTTGCTAACGGCATGTACGGGTTACGGCCTGTACAAGCTGACGACATGTGAAATATGGGTTTATTGTGACTTATAACATTGTATTTTTATGATAAAAGTCAAATGTTACAATTTAATTAATTCAGATAAGGTTAAACCTAATTAAGGTATGTACGGGATTAGAATTTATATTAGGCACTTTAGATTATTTGTATAAATTTAAAAAATTATATATTTCATATGAGTCAATTTATAGGTGGTACGTAACACGGTGGTACGGTGGTGTCAACATAATTATAGAACTTTTTACTAGATTAAGTACTTTATTTTTTCTCCATATATTTCGGTGATAATATTTTGTCTACGTCTCTTTCGTAATAAATGATTGCGAAGTAAATGTTCGAATGGTGAAAATTGTTTTACTTTAATTATTGCTTCTACTCTTCAAGTAAGTCAAAAGTATTAGTTTAGAAAAATCGAAACACCTCGACAAACAAAAAGGTGAACCAATTATGATGAAACATAATATGACACTCTCTATGAAATCCTCTTTCAAATAGAAAAAAAAACTTGATAAAAATCGGTATATCCGTTTAAGAGCTACGATGCTACAGACAGAGACACACAGATATACAGATACACACGTCAAACTTATATAACACACCTCTTTTTGTGTTGGGGGTTAAAAATGTAACAAACAGTCAATTTAAATTTCAAAATCGGTTTCTCATTAATATTATTGTAACCACTAAGTACGTTATGTGATAACTCACAAATATATTGTATAAATATGTAATGACTTCCAAATTTATACACTATTTGATTTGATTACAAAGTTACATGTCATTAACTTTGTACCTAATTTAAATTTAATCTTATTTTTAATTTTAATATTATTGTTAATTTATTTCAATTTTATATTATGTTAAACTTTGCTAATATGTTGTCCTCGCTTTCTAATTGGTTTTACATTTTGACTGACGTAGTAGTGTACCTGCACCTGTAATAGAATATCACGGAAATAACTAATCCCCAAGATACAGGTGTTTATCTACACCTAGTTTGGGAATTAGAGCTGTTAGTTTTGTAACCCCAGACCCGAAAAGCGTGCCTATCTGTATGTCTGTCTGTGGCATCTTAGCTCTAAAGCGGCGTTCCTCAAGGCAGTATACTCGGCCCAGTGTATTTTCTTTATTACGTGAATGACTTGCCTGCGTCTATTAAACATAGCAGCATATTATTTGCAGATGATACAACCATAGTTGTAAAACGTCAGAATGCTGGAACTTATGAAAATGATATTAATAATTGCTTAGATGATATTTTAAAATGGCTTAATTCAAATAATTTAAAAATAAATATGTCTAAAACGAAATTAATTCAATTCAAAACCCGTCAAAAAAAATTACCCCCTTTGAAAATAACTCATGGTAATGACTCAATTGAACAGGTCAATAGCACAAAATTTCTAGGAATCACTATCGACGCACAATTAACTTGGAAAGAGCACGTTCACTTACTACGAAGTCGAATAAACAGCTTCGTTTTTGCCTTAAAGAAGTTGAGACAATGTACATCCCAAGAAACTGTTCTGACAGTTTATCATTCCTATGTTTGTTCTATTCTGCGTTACGGTATCATTATATGGGGCAACTCTTGTGACGTCAAGAAAGTATTTATTGGGCAAAAAAAATGTGTTCGCGCAATGTATGGCTTGAAGTGGGATGACTCATGCAAGCCAGTCTTTAAATCTAATAACTTATTAACAGTTCCCTGTTTATATATTTTTGAAATGGCGAAATTTGTAATGAATAACCCGACATTATTTGAACTGTATGACAATGTTAATAAACGGTCCGCCCCTCGAGTTCGTCTCAAACTACCACAGCCTCGACTCGAGCTGTTTAGGAAAAACTGCATTCACATGGCTGCTTTGATTTTTAATTCCCTTCCTGAAGAACTGATGGAACTTCCTTACAGTCGTTTTTGTTCACAGTTGAAAAAGTGGTTAGTGAAGGAGTGCTTTTACGAAGTTGATGATTTTTTAAATAAAATGGCATGTCGCTTACATGCTTACGAAAGGGCTTGTAAATGATTAAATGTATTTATTTTGTTTTAATGGACTTAACTTATTATTGTATCTTTATAAACAATTGCTTTTGACATTTAAAATACTCAATTCATTATTATAATTATTTGACGTACTTAAATTATTAATTTTGCATGACCGTTATGGTCGTTAATGAATGGACAAACTTAGCTGTAAGACCTTATGATGTATACACATTAACAAGCAAAAATAAAGAATTTTTGAATTTTGAATTTTTTGATGGATCGATTTAAAGTTTTGTTATGTTTAATCAAAATCGGTTCAGCCGTTTTGTTTTTTTTTTCTTCGGGGGTTTATAAGTTTTCTAAACTTATACTTGTTACCTAGTAGGTCATACTTTAGAGGTGGTCCCATATAAATTTTATCAAAATTAGTTCAGTACCTTTGGTTATTAAATTAAAATAACTAAAAAATAAGTCATCCAAGTAGATTTAATTGCATATTTTGAAGTCGGTTGTTCCAGTTTTTTTATCAATACGTATCAAATATACATTGTACATATGTACGTTGTACATGTTAGGTGTTCTAAGATACACACGTAACACAGGAGCGCTCGCCTGGCAGGAGCCCGAGGCGGGCTGGGTATGAAGCGGGTGTGCCCATGAAGCGCGCCCGCCACTCGGCGCCCGAGGCGGGCAATCTGCCGTGTTGGTTCGACCCATATTACAAGACATGCATAGGAGTTAGTAGGCTACATACAAGAAATGAGGTAGACATCTAGGTACTTATAGGCACTTCATAATTTAGTTTAAAAAACTTAAAAAGAACGTATTTCAAAATACGCAACTCGTTTACGAGGATGACACATTTTCCCAGTTATTTTGTTATAGAAACCAAAGTACTGTCAAAATATTCATAATTGGCGAAGTATTATTAAACATACAAAAAAAAACATACAGCCAAATTGAAAACCTCTTCTTTTTTGGAAGTCGGTTAGAATTTCTGCGTTTGAAATTGCTTGAAATCTAAAAATATCGTAGTAAACCACCTAGTAAACTTGTTTACTTTTAGACGTATCTTAATAGGAACACAGGTTTGATGCTCTGCATGGGAAAAAGGCCTGATTCTATTACCCAACTGCGTAACAAGGAGGGTTATGTTTTTCGAGTGTATGTATGTATGTGGGTATGTATATAGGTATGTTTCTATATTATCACCTACAGCCTAAACGGCTTGACCGATTTTGATGTACGAGATATCGTTAGATTCGTCTTCACTTCCAGATTGTCATAGGCTATATTTTTTGTAATAATAATAAATAATCAATTTCTCGCAAAAATAAAAAAATGCGTTGTTTCGTAATCTCCAACGAACTTTTTCGTAATAAACAAGTGGTTTTACTATAATTATACTAAAGAATGCGCATTTATGATCTTTTACAGTGATTTTATACATACTTTCTCACAAAAACGTACACTCAACAGCATATCTAGCGTAACGAAATCGTAAGTTAGCCTCCAAAAACTGCTTGTCTGCAATCGGATATTTTGTTTCTCTTTTAACATAGATAGGTACTTGTGTATGTATGTAACAACTATTTATGTAAGAAGTGGCGTGCGAGCGAGACAAGAGGCTCCCTCCCACTCTGTCGGTTGTATAAGATCAAATTTCACTATACTAACTACACGAATTTTACATTTTCTTACAAAAAAAATATCAGCCCTGTTTTTACAAACTATCCCACTGCTGGGCGCGGGCCATCTTCTCATTGTGAGAAGGGTAAGGCCATAGTCTACCACGCTGGCCAAGTGCGGGTTGGCAGACTTAACACATCTTTCAAGATCATTGAGAACTCTCAGACATGTAGGTTTCCTCACGATGTTTTCCTTCACTGTTTGAAGTTGGCGGCAATCGACAATACGCCCTTAACTTCGAAAAGACAGTAATTCTCACTAATTACTTCACCGTAATTCAATTTTTTTAGGCTCCTCTCTCATTACCACTCTTCCAAACCTATTACCTCGGAACCTTTTCAACATTAAAACAAGTTTATTTCTAACAATGAAACCTTTTCACATACACAAAGTTTGGACAAAAAGCGAAGTTCATCCGTATTTAAAGCGAGGCTCGCGTGTAAATATCGAAAGTTCTGGATTTCATTTCCTCTTAACCCCCTGCCACCCTGCCTTAAGGCCCGGCTAGTCCGCAAAAGCAGTAAAACCAAGCTTTTTGAAAATTTACAAAAAATACTTGTATTATTAGTACAAGCTCAAATTTTTTGTATGTAAAATTTTGATCTGTTGGCTAGGTTTCGCTAGAAACAAAAACACGATTGCTGAAAAAAATCTCGATAGCTTTATTTTTTGAAAAATATGCCATTTTATTTATTTTTCCCATTTATCTCTAAAGTGTTTAAAGCCATCAAAACCAAATTTACCATGTTAAGTAGCTATTACATTTTTTTAGTGTTCTCTAGAATTACATTTTTGATACGTTTAGTGCATTATTTTATAGTAATTTATTTTACAATAAGTTTGCTCGCGAGCAACCGTCCCGCCGCCTTGCTTCAGCTGTTCACCCGCGCCAGTCTGTCGGTGACCACTGTCAGCGACGGTACTGTGTCGGATTGCATCGCGCGCCAAATAAAACAAATTACTATGGGAAATCATAGAACAAAGAAACCAAAAAATAAGCGAACTCGTAAGCGCCAAATTTTGGCTCATATAGAAATGATGCGATCCCGAAAAAGGTAAATACCCAGTTGCAAGTTATTATTTCCTAGAAATATAAATGTAAGTATTTATATAGATCACTCGCACTCGCAGTTCATAAACCTATAAGTTCTATTCATACTCGTATAAAGAAAATGTACTTACTCTTACCTGATGTTCAAATATTTCAGTTATGAAAGATGTGTGAAGTCTGCCAACCCGCATTTGGCCAGCGTGGTAGATTATGGCCTTACCCTTCTTATAATGAAAAGATGGCCCGCGCCCAGCAGTGGGACAGTTTGTACAAACAGGGCTCATAAAAAATAAATGTATACATAAACATACATACACATGCTAGCTGCATCCCGTGGTTTCACCCGCGTAGTGATGAAAAATGGTGATAATAATATATATATATATTCTGTCTTTCTCCAGGTCCTAAAGAATTTCTGTTCCAAATTTCATAATTATTGGTTCAGCCGTTTAGCCGTTTAGGTAACAAACAGACAGAGAGACAGACGACAGACAATTTCGCTTTTATAATCTTATATGATTCATACATTTGAAAAACATAACCCACCTTTTTGCACAGTCCGGTAAAAATACACCGCGGTCGCGGCAGGCGGCATATGGCGCGGCATCTTTGAACGCGTCACAGACTTTGAGAGTACCTATATAGGTATACCGCCGTCTGTCGTGCGCCGCCCGCGCCGCGCGCAGGTAGGTAATTTTTACCCGATTGCGTAAGGAGGGTTGTTTATCGAGTATATGTATGTTTGTATTTATGTATGTAAGGGTGTATGTGGGTGTATATCTATGTATGTACTATGCATATTTTTAGATTACCTCCTACAGCCTAAACAGTTTGACCGATTTTGATGTGCTAGGTGTCGTTAGATTCGTCTTTACTCCCTGAATATCATATGCTATATTATATTTTTTGTAACGCATTTTTTGTACTCTTGCAAAAATAAAATAAAATGTTTTTTCATAACCTAGAACTTCTTCGTGATAAATAAGAAATAAGTAATTTTACTGGAATAAAAAATACACACTTCAACTTTTTACAGCGATTTTACGTATACATATATTACGTATTTGAGTATAAAATATTTTAGATAGGTAGTTTCATAACATTTATATTTCCACCATAAATACAGGGTGTTAGGTTAGGTTAGTTAGGTACATTTATCAGTGATCGACCTTGTTAGCATTATTCTTGTATATTGCAGATCAAAGAAGCATCTTGAAGTAATCAACGAGTCTTTGATAACATTAGAGCCAGTTGATTTGAATACTTCTAGGATTGAGTGAGCACTACAACCTTATTTATTTTACAAAACTGAGGTTTATGCACATATATTTTTGTAACTGCAAATTTGTATGAATTGGTAGGTAGACCAGCAATTTATGTGAAAACCTCACGCAAAAAAGTAAAATAAATTATAATGCACCTGTTTGTATAATTAAAATATATCTTATGTGCATTAGCCTCGTTGTAATGACAAAATGTGTGGTTGCTACAACGTTTACTTTGATATTACAGAACGACCGTCAATGAAAACTCGCATAATCTGTCCCGTACTCCACCATGTGAGAGTAATAACATCGACATGTGAGTTGCGATATAGTTGTGAGAATAGAACATAAAAAAGAAATAAAACAGGCACGAATACTGCAACCAAAGAAGATGAAATATGCTACAACTGAAAGATCTGTTCATTTTTTGATATTGTACTACGGTTGTTTTTTATATTTTTATTATGGGAAACTTTAGCTTGACCACCGATCCCGCTAGTTTTGAACGACGTTTACGGTCTACTATGGAGCGCGTTTGCTTAGAAAAACTCTATTTTAATTGCGATTGCGACGTTCTGTTACATAATGTAGGTATAATAATGTGAATCAAATAAAATCCGTTCAGGTAGCGTATGCTGAAATTTTTCAAGGCTGTACGTTAAAAATAACAACAAAGCGCTCTGTTTTGTTAAATAATGTAGATTCAAACCCATTTCTTTCTATAATCACGCATTAGGTGTAAAAAGTAGAGTATGCACTTCGGGGATAAAGGTGTTTTGTCTTGGGCGAGCTTGAATCCCTCGTTACACTCCGGATTCTAAATTTGTAACTCTGTAAATATGTAAATATGTAAATATGTAAATCTGTAAATCTGTTCATCAATAAACAAACAAAATAGACAACTTATTATTTATATTATTTGTAGTAAACTCTCTCAGGATCTTTTTAAAACCTACAATAATTGTAAGTTATTTTGTTATAAAAATCCAAAGTACTAGACCGATATTGATAAAATTTATATGGGACCACTTCTGAAATCACTTACCAAAGAAAAAATAATCTTCAAAATCGATTCACAATTGGTGGAGTAATCGGTGAACAAACATACAAAAAACATAGTCAAATTGAAAACCTCCTTCTTTTTGGAAGTCGGTAAACTAATGGTATTGCAATATAATTATAAAATTAACCTTGTTGTGTCTGCTTGTGTTTATTACCTAACATCCTGTATAGACCTATAAATTATTGTCAAAGATATTTACGTGATATATTTGACCTGTAATATGTAATTCTAAACCAATATTTATGAAATTTGGCAAGGAGATTCTTCAAGACCTGGAGAAGGACAAAGGCTATATTTTATCATAATCATCATCGTTTTCATCACTACGCAGGTTACACCGCAGAAGCATAGCTATTATTTTATAAATGTGATAATTTAGTGTTTTATGTGAGTTAGTGAGTTGGTTGTTGAATGGAGATAGATATACCCACATAATATGACATACTTAGGCTTTTATCCCGGAAAAATTAACGAGTACGAGTAGTAAATTATTATTTCATAGATTTTCAAGAAATAAGCTTTTAGATTGATATCAGTATATCACAACTTACTTGCCACTACAATGTAATGAAGATCTGAGCTGATCTGTCTGAGCCACTCAGACGAGTCGCGCGCCGCGCGGCGAGACTCGCGCGCGGCGCGGCGCGCGGCGGATCGGTATCGCACTAAACGTACGCCACGTTTTGTGCGGACGTCGCGCTCTCATAAAACGCGGAACTATGCCGTAAACTGAGGTAGCGCAAAAATACCTAAATTTCTGGACAAGCCTCGCCTTAAAATAGCTCGGAGTGAAGAACAACAGTACCGAAACTTCACCAATTTCTGATTCTGAGTTCAATTGTTCCCAATGGAAAGATGTCCCAAGCTAGGGTTAAACATAAAACAGGCTAACGTACTAAGCTTGTAGCCATCCATTTTGCTAAAACAATGTATGGCAGTCGACCAGGGATAGAGTAGGTAAGGGGAATTTGTCATTAAAATGGCAAAATTCCATACTCAGCTAAATCGATAGATATAACCTAAGTGTCTTCAAATCGCAAGTGAATAGGTTTCTTCTAGGCAAGCGCGCTCCATCGTAGACGGTAACTGTCGCTTAACACCAGGTGAGTTGACGGTCAAGCGCAAGCCTATCGTCGAATAAAAAAAACAGTCCATGTTCTTGATGCGTACTGCACAGGAATGTTTTTTTTTTGCCGCCATCTGTTTCCCAAGAACTAAAATCTTGGAATTTTCAAGGCTAGAGTGAATAGATATCTTCTAGATCGACGAGCTCCATCCTCGGCCACACCGTCACTTAACATCAGGCGAGTTGGTCGTAGAACTATGATGCGTAAAAAAAATCGCATTGAGAATGGGATATTTTTACAACTGATAAAAATATAAGTACATGATTAATAATAATACCAAAATTAAGTAAATTATTTTTGGCGTAAGATACAAACAAACAGAACTGTTGATTTAGCTTTCGTACATATTTAATCACAAAAAATATTGTTTTTATGCAAGGAATGAGAGTCCGAATTTTAAAGTGCTTTAACGGTATCATGTGGGGTATCATATGAAAGAGCACAAGCACAAGCTAAAACAGGTTTTTAAATATTTTTCGATTTAAGAAAGCAAATATAAAAAAATATAAAATTTCCTCCTATTATCTACTAGTTCTTACGGAACCCTCGGTGGGCGAGTCTCGCACTTGTCCGGTTTTTTTATATGGGCGTTTCAAGATTGCGAAATCTGCAAAAGTCAAGAAATATACCTACCTATATATTATACTTATTTACTTATGGCATTGAAAATTATCATCCTAACATGAAACAATTAAAACACGAGCTTTATCACTGACTGCTCCACCACTGGAGTTGAATCGTTGGTACTTTTCATAACTCATTATATTGTCCAGCAAGTCTGACTCGAACTAGGGTTACCATGCGTAATAAAATCCCAACATTATTTTTGACTTTATTAAGATATTAACGTTATGGCATCATTTATTTAGGTATGTGTAGAAGACATAAAAATAGTACAATTTTACCTATAATTTCGTTGTGTTGTAAACATAATGTGGAGAATAGTCTGGATATCAGATAGCTACGGAAACCTGAACTGGATTTAGATCGCTGTGTCCTAACTGTAATCATTGTTTTGGATTGCACTGTTTGTAGATTGACACATTATTTGAGAAATGATGGATTGATTAATTTATTTTCTATAGTAGTAGTTCTAGTTGTCACATTTTTTTTAAAAGTTATTCGATTCCAAAACTTTTTTGTAAAACCAACTTTTATACTTAAAGATAGTTGTCAATACAAGTAACTCCCATTTGTTCTATAAAACTCTTATGTCATAAAACACGAATTAAATCACGAATTGCTTTGTGTGCAAGCAATGATTTGTGAGTATACGTCATATGTGAAAGTTATTTTATGCAATGGCTAGTAGCTTGCTTAGCTATCGGCCTAATCTATTTTTGATAAAATATTCACAACATTTACCACTTAAAATAATACAGTCATTAATATAGTGTAATTAAATTAAATAAGTATAATTTTTACGATATAAATTCCAGATTTCCCAATAAAAATTGGATCCATGGACACCCCACTTCGTACCCATTTGAAGGAAATATCTGTTGTTTTCTAAACAAAAGACTTTTTGAATTGGGTAAAAGGATAAAGTTGAATTGAATTGTATGGATTCAGCACCTTCCAGAAATATTTAATTAAAATGGAATTAAACTGAATTCTCAACTTTTTTGTCTGGAGTATTGTTGTCTATATTGAATAGGGGAATAAAAATCAATCATATTTTTATTCATAGACAAGCTTATTACGCTTGATCACAAAGTCCTTTTATGTAAAGTGGGTATGGTTTAAAATGTAACATACATATTACACTAGCTAGAGAAGTAAAGAAGAATCTAAAAAAATTAAGATTGCTTGCTCTCTATTTCCTGAGACCTACAATCTTAGAATTTCCAAGACTAGAGTGAATAGATATATCTTCTAGATCGACGAATACTTGTAGTACAAATACCTACTAGTTTATAGCTCGCAAAACATCACCCCTCATTCTTGTGTATTCGGGTAAAAATTGAACAATGAACGTATGAATAAATCAAACACTAAACGGAGTTCTCGTGAAGTTCTAATTTTCATGAAACCAAAACTACTAAAATTGTAAAACACGTGTGTGCTGAAGGCGAATCATAAAATTGCATTAAGTACTGAAACATAAATCAAACAAAGTTAGCGGGAGCAGTCATTCTACATTCTAGTATTAAACTCGGTAGTTGCGAGCAAATAGCGTGAATACACTTCAATCCAATTCATGAATCTACAGGCATTCCAAACGAGAGAAAGAATAATCATGGTTTGATGTGTTCTCCTTTACATAAAGAAGTTGTTTTAACTTTTTTCTCACACTACTAGCCAGTAAAAAGATCTACTACGGGTATACGGGAGCCTCCTACGGTGCGTTGATACTTTGGCACCGTCTCACCTTCCAGAGGCACCGAGTAGGGCTGGCGCTGTGGCTAATTCGGCGGCGCAGTACAAGCGGCGCAAATATGTTAATCTCGGTAGAGATAACTTTGAGCCGTTTGGTGTCGACAATTTCGGTGGAGCTCATTTTCAAAAAATCGGTCTGGGGTAATCTTTTTGTGTAGTAGTTTAGTTAGTTAAGTATGTGTAGTTTGTACCTATATTATTGATTATTATTGCACTGACGCTAAAAATACATACATATACCGAACCTTACTCGGATCAGTGGAAATTGTCTTGATATTGTTTTCAAAATTTGACGCCTGACGTCCACCTACTACTTTATTGTCCGTCTGTCCGTCCGTCCGGGTGTCAAGACCTTTATCTCGGGAACGCGTGAAGGTATAGAGTTGAAATTAAAACCATATACGCAGATCTATAGTATCTTGCTGCGAAAAGATAAATAAAAATTTTCAGTTTTCGTAAAAAAAAGTTACAGCCGAATATGTCATAAAAAACTCACATTTCGACACTCACAGAAGAATCAAAACCTAGGGGGTACTTCCCGTTGACCTAGAACTTTGAAATTTGGCAAGAAGCATTGTGTTAGAGTACACATATAGGAAAAAATCCGAAAATTGGACATTTTTAATTTAATCACAAAAAAATAGTGTCTCTATGCAAGGAATGAGGGCCCAAATTGTAAAGTGAGCTAACCGTATCATGTGGGGTATCATATGAAACAGCCTCATTAGCATAAGCTAAAACAGGTTTTTAACACATTCTTCGCCCCTGCAGACCCCTGCAGACCCTTCACTTCAGCTGAGAACCAAAACTTTTTAGGCGAATTTAGATTAAGTACAGAGTGGCCGCGCAAAGCAACGTTGACTGCCTCAAACGTCGGCAGTTTACTGACTACTACAAAATGAACGGGACGCTCGCTCGGATCCGAGTGGTGAGCAAAGAATGTGTTAAATATTTTTACGATGTATATTTTTCGGTTTATGAAGAAAAATAAAAAAAAAATATGATTTCTCCCTTTTATTTAGTTTGTACGGAACCCTCGGTGGGCGAGTCTGACTCGCACTTGTCCAGTTTTTTTTAATTACGAGGGAATAAGAAGCCATTTACAGTTCGGACAGCAAAATTTTTCAGTTACGATCATGTAATAATAAAACAAGCGTATCTACAGGTCTAATGTATTTCAGAAATAGACCGTTTCGGATTTTTATAAGTTATTTATCTACTTAATCTTTACTGTAAAAGTAAAGTCTTTTCTGAGACAGTCTAAACCGCTAGTAACTTGAAATTTGGAGCGTGTTCCTTGTGGAGTGTAATTATTAAGAAAAGATTTCGAAATCGCGAGTAAAACCGTGGTTTAGGTCTATTAACGCAATAATAAGTTAACGACATAACCAATAAGTACTTTTCAGATTTAGTCCCACAGCCATTTACTTTTCCAAATGGTGATGAAACGTAGATTTCGATTAGCACCCCGGAACCTGTTAGAGATAAACTCGACGCTATCAAGTAATGTATATTAAAACCGGCCATTAATGGCAGTTTTTCTCGTCATTAACGGGCGTCCGAAGTGTCGATCCGCCGCCCGCCTAAACGGACCGGAAACTGCACTCGGGGCGGGCGGGATAAAGTTATCATCAACGGACTACCACCTTCACGGAATAATGCAAAGATTAATTCTCTTTCTTTCGTCAAGGATTGTTGGAACCGTAACTTCGTGAGATTTTTTTTCGAGGAAATAATTTTATTCTTTATTTGATATTGAAATTATACTTTTCTTTTTTTTATGGCTGTGAATAAATACTCTCGTAAAATTGTAAATAAAGACTTTGAATTTTTAACTATCAATCAAATTTTGTGGTATTTCTCATGAAGTAACGGATATATATTTTTACAAAAAAAAACACTTTCCCCAATGGTTTTTTATAAACTTACATTTGAATTGGACGAAAATAAGATTTCATAGATACGTATTCTTTATTTTAAAAGCACACAAAGTTTTCTTTACGAAAATACCATTAAAATATTAAAGGTGTACCATTATCGTTAACCGTCCAAGAATTATGCCACTAACAGACATCTTTAAGACAAACTGTCAAATAAAAAGACACTCTTCCCTGAGAGGCGGCCATTGAGCGGGCGAAACCACGGGAAATGGTAGTATTATATTTATAACGGCTATCAAAAGTTTGCGAGGACGCGGTGTGCGCACCAGATCTATTGTAACAGTAGGTTAACTTGTTGCAACTTTAGAAATTAAACTAAATTTAATTAATTCAGCCTCACTTTAGACTAATCAAGACAACAATAAATTAAGAAGCTAAGACCTATTTTTTTTTTATAATTGATACTTATTTACCCAACAGTTTAAAGACACCGTGGTGGGGTACTCACCTGATGTTAAGTATTAGCGTTAGCGAAGATTTCAGTCCAAAATAGGAAATTAAGGTCTTCCTTGATATGAACTAGCTCTCAAATGAGACTGGCGAAACACAACTTTAAGGTTTGAGTGACAGATTTTCAACTGAATAATTGTAGTTTAAAAAAGTGAAAAACAAAAAAAGCGACTTCAAAATACGTAATTCGTTTACTTGGATGCTATATTTTCAGTTATTTTGTTATAAAAACCAAAGTACTGAACCGATTTTGATAAAATTTATATGGGAGTAACTCTGAGGATCTATCAAATAAAAAATAATCATAATAAATAATTACAGTTTAAAAAACTAAAAAACACGCTACAAATTATTGTGGTCAAAGGTCATTACAAGACTTTTCTAACAAATCCAAACACAGCTATGATACGATGTTCCATCATGAAGTTCTAGTTCATATCTTCCGGATCCATCATCAGATCAGTTCGACAGTACCATATTATTGTATTGTCATCAGAACTACATACAGCTGTCAATTTTCATGACGCTACGATCCTTGGAAGATGGTTAAATTGGTTACTTTAGATTTCATTACATACAGGTCGACCTAATAAAAGCGTGTTAAAAACAATTCATAATTGGCATAGTAATCGCTGAACAAACACACAAAAAACCATACAGTCGAATTGAAAACCTCCTTCTTTTTAGAAGTCGGATAAAAATAGTAGCTAGGCAGCTAGCTGGGTACTAAAAGGTTATTCCTAAGTAAAAACTTATCCATCATACAGGGAATATTTATGTTAAGTTTCTTCATGACTTCATTCACTGAAAGTTCAAGCTCACGTTTCAAAGCCGAAATCTAGCTTCGGCCATGACTTTTCTGCTAGATACATACGTTTAAGCCTTATTTTGTACCCAAAAAACCTGAGCTTTCAAAACATTTTTTTTTGTTCACTTAAGTAGGTATTTGACATGTGTAGGTACATACAAGATTTTAGAGTTGATAAAATTTAAGTCTGAAATAGGTTGTAATTAAAAAAAAACTCCCTAAGCTTCAACACTGTATGAAGCAGTAGACGTCTTTCACAAGCGAAAACTGTAAACTAGCTACATAGAAAAGTACACCGAGGAACTGATGATAAAAGTTAAACGAATGCAACATTGGCTGTAGTAAACATTCGTTATTGACGTCGTCGTACTCCAGCTTCCTCGGAAGTAGCACTTTCAAAGATCATTTGGATAACTTGCGAATATCTTTATAAGAACAAGAAATTACATTATCAGTTACAAAAGTCTATTGCCTAAGATTAGGTATTAAGGTGTTGCTTATTCGTACTCTTTTTTTGTTCATTAAAACTAATTCATTCTTACTGTGACTTGTGGGATTTCTTTAAAAATAAAACAACCTTCGAATATTTCTCTATGATCAGCAATTAAGCATGTACATACATGTATATATACAGTTACGCCAATTTTTACCCGACTGTATAAGAAGGATCGTGTTTTTCGAGTGTATAATGTTTATATGTATGTGGGGTATGTATGTGGCGTACGTATGTATGAATGTATGTTTCTAGAATTATGAGCGCCCACAGCCTAAACGGCTTGACCGATTTTAATGTGCGAGATTCGTCTTCACTCATTAAGTGTCAAGTTTTATTTTTTAATAGTAATAATTATACATCTCTCGCAAAAATAAAATAATAGTTAATGCGTTTTTTCGTAACTTCCAACTAATGTTTTCATAGTAAACAAGTGATTTTATTAGAAATTATTCTAAGGAATGTGCATTTATAATATTATACAACGATTTTATGCATACTTTTACACAAAAAACGTTCAATCAACAATGTATCAAGTGTTAAGAAATCGTAAATTAGAATGCAAAAAACTGCTTTTTGTAGTTAGGTATTTTGTTTTTCTTTTAATATAGATACTTGTACGTCATAGGGTAGGCAGAGCATTAAATACCACGAGGCTGTTTGACACCGCATTTTACCGTGGTCGGAGGGTAAGATGGAAGGGTATTAAAGGTATTAGAGGAATAAAGGGGATATGGGGGTAGGATGTAATACTGACCTTCTGGTAGGGGGTCAGCTCATCACTTATACAAACGCCAATTTAAACGGCAATAGAAAAGCTGGTATATTCTATATTTTTCTCCCTGTCCATAATAGAAAAGCCTGTAGATGGTAATATACATAATATCAGTCAGTACTTAGAATTTTGATATTAAAAAGGCAATTCCCCAAAAGGGATGTAAGTTTACAACAATATAATTTATCTATAGAAACCTACAAATATTAACACAATGTTAGGGCACACTGCTGCGCTTGCCAAGCCGCATGCAGCCGTATCATACGAATTATAAAAACTTCCGCATAACCGATCCGAACTGGGGAAAAAAAAAACTACAATAATATCGGGTCTTAATGCAGATACAATGCGGGGATTGGCATTCAGCCAGTACAAGCGGCAATTAGCCTTTATTGTACCGATGTCTGACATAGACACTTGAATGGAAGTCGTTAGGGTTCCGGTACGCCGCGAATTTAAAAACGGTGTAGATGTGCGATGGTTTATCAATCTGCCGGAAAATATCATACTGCGGCTAAGTAGTAAATATGTACTACAAATCCCAGCTAGCTTATAGGTTTTTGAACGTTTCATTTCGACGAGTCTGAATTTAATCTTCATCGTCATACTTTTCTATGCGTCTGGTGATTGAAAACGATACATGTATTCTACAATATGTAATTTGATCACAGTTACGAGAAATCTTTATTTTCTCGTAACATATAGTTCGATAATAATAACTAAAAAATTACAATATTATCTTTCAACCCATGCGTACTAATCCCAAAAACTCAGTATAGCTACCCAACGAGGAAACGCTGCCAGTGTAGGAAATTATCAGACGATGAGATTTTGGACGGCATATTTGTTTTGTCATAAGTTTTCATAAGTTTTCATATATTCCTATTTATCTTTGATGCAGTTTTAATTTCAAACAAGTGTTTCTTTTATAATCCCGACCCAAAAAGAGGGTGTTATAACTTGGACGTGTGTATCTTTGTTTTTGTGTGTTTGTTTGTGGTAGAGCTACGAAGCTCTCGAACAGATGGATCAATTTTGATTTAGTTTTCTTTTTTGAAGAGGGCTTTATCGAGAGTATTCTCAGTGAAGTAGGTTCTAGCTTCAACTATCCGGCCACATAGTTTAAAAGTGTCGGTCGCCGGATACTCCGCATAGTTCCAGAATTCCGGACTTCCTCTTCTCTATTATCCATCACAAGTAGTTATGTATCTGAACACTCGATCGTTTCGTTCGTTAGCGTGCCCTGATAGTTGGCAATTTGTTACAACTGAACTTTTCTACTTGTTGGCTGTGGAATAATTTTTTATCAAATGACAAGATTGTTTGAGCATATATCGATGTTAATTTTCATAGAAAACTCATAAATATATACGTTCTGACCTTAAAAGAGTTCCAAGTTACTGAAAAATTTTTCAGTTACAGTTTATTATTTATTTATTTTTGTTCTTACACCAACAAAGCAATCACAAAGACAATTTAATAAAAATAAGTTACAATTTTGTGAGACACATGTTGACACATTATAAAATATGATATGAAAAAAACTGTAAATAATACTTATTTACAGGAAGATCCTAGATGCTAGTCGCTTCCCTCAGGTCTTATTGGAAATTCATTGGGAAGGCCTATGTCCATGGTGGGAGGTAGTGAACTCCTTATTGTAAATTTTTTTACCTACAAAATCTGCGAAACATGTCATTTTCAATGAGTCATAAAAGTTTATGTTTGATCGTGATTAGTTTACTTTATTCCACAGTTGAACATTATGCATATTTAAAAAACACCGTTCAATTCCATACTCTATTTTAACTGAAGTAATAACTGTAGATCCTTATATATATTGAATGCATAAGAGTGTACATATAAATCATAAATCTCTTCACCGCTATGAGTTAGACAAATTACGTATTATCGTAACTAAGAGAGTGTTGTCGCTCGATATTTTAATAATAAATTACGCGTACAAACGGACAAAACTGTTCTCTTAATCAACAGTAATTCTATTTTGATAACACTTTTTGTATGGTTGAAATCATTAACGGCTACGCCTACGGGTTGTTTTTTCTTTTTTAATTCCAAAATTAAATAAGAAAAAACAACTACAATCTAACTTTCCAACCTACAATCTTGGAATTTTCAAGGCTAGAGTGAATCTTCTAGATCGATGAGCTCCATCCTCGGCCACACCGTCGCTTAACATCAGGCGAGTTGGTGGTCAATCGTAGATCAATCTTCTATATATAAAAAAAAAAAAAAACTTTTATTTTTAAAATTCGATTTAAAAAAGAAACATCAAACCGTATAGACATTTATAGATTAAATCAGATAATAATTTTATAGTTAAAAAAACTGAAACAACCCACTTCAAAGTACGCTACTTCGTTACTTGTAATATTAGAAAGGATTAGGATACATAAAGTTCATATCATCATGCTCAGTCGGGTAATATAATTAAACAAAACGCTTAATTGTCGAAGTAACTCTATTTTCACCCTATTCACGTTGGATGAGGAGTGAGAAGGTTTTACTTTTACTAAATCCTTCACGGTTATAAACTTTTTAAAGAAACCTCTCTTCACCCGCTTGTTTATTTTTTTGTCAAGAATGAGATATGTAATTGAATGTCAAATGCTCCATCTTCGAAGATTAGAAAATGTGCAGATGTTTATACGATAATCCTTAACATTTGATACTTTTGCAAAGAAAAACGTGTAGGTGGAGTTCTGCGATTCTATAATCTGACGCACTTCACTCAGGAATACAATGAAAATTTTCATTGTTAAATATTATTCAAAAAGTAATAAAGCAATGTCTATAAAATAATTATGGGACCAACTTGGGAGCATTCTCTATATGTCAATTCAAGAAACACTAAAATTGGTTCACGTATGACGTAGTACCTAATCGGTGAACAAACGTACAAAAAAAAACATACGGATCGAATTGATAGCCTTCTTCTTTTTGGAAGTCGGTTAAAAAATATAATCAACGAAATTGGTTAATGTTTACAAAAATAGAAAACAGTTTTTTCCTATTCGTAAAGGAGAATGCGCGACAACACCTTTTCTTTACATATATTTACCCACGTATATTTCATTTATTATTTATTTATTTATAATTAACTAAAACGGTATTTAGCACTTACATTAGCTAATAAAAAATATAGGTACATATTTTACAAATGACTAATAAACATTCATACATTCTCAGCTTCTATATACCTTCTATATCCTTCTATATCGATTCTTATCGATGCAGACTCACAAAAGCTCAAAATTTCCAGTCGTACGGTAATTCCAATAAGCTTATAAGTGATACCTAATACCTCTAATTTTGTCCGTACTAAGCCTGAGCTAGACTCGCCAACTTTGTCCGAATTTCCGCCACATTTTCCGATAGCTAAATTAATTTTAACCGTCATAGTGGCAGTGCCGACGGCGAACTGAATAATGTATCAAATAACAGCATTAACATCGACTCAGTTTATAAGCTTTTCGTTTTAAGTAAATTTCTTCACTAAGTTGTAATAACAATAATTATAGTTTAAAATACTTCAAATACGCTATTCGTTAACTTGGATGACATATTTTTCGAGTTATATTGTTATAAAAACCAAAGTGTCTGTTGATCGTGGGCAACGTCACCATCGGTTCCAGGGGAAAACCAGCGCTGGCTGTTCACAGCCAGCAGTATGCTAAGCTGGGACCGGCTTGTGGCGGACACAGCATACTTTTATACTGTAGCGTTTTCTTTTCAGTTTGTGCTTAATGTTAATTTGACGTTACCTATGTGTCTTCCATGAATAAATGTCTATGTATATGTCTATGTCTGAGTACTTGGACTGATTTCTATAAAATCTATATGGGGCCACCTCTGAAGTATGACCTACCAAACAAAAAAATATCATCAAAATTAATTCATAATTGGCGAAGTAATCGCTGAACACAAATAAAAAAAATTCAAAAACTAAAACCCCACTAATGAAAAATCGCGCTCTAAAAAGTATGAAACAAGAAAATGTAATAAATATTTTATTGTATTTCATACATATTCATAGTGGTGTTCTGAGGATAACCGTGGTCGTATGCCACATACTGTGACAAAACAATACATTCTGCAAATTGACGGCTACTTAAGCAGCGGACAAACAAGGCGCTTCCAACGTGATGGCTACTTGACCAGCGGACAAACAAGACACTTCCAACGTGACGGCTACTTCACCAGCGGACAAACAAGACTCTTTCAACGTGACGGCTACTTGACCAGCGGACAAACAAGACGCTTTCAACGTGACGGCTACTTGACCAGCGGACAAACAAGACGCTTTCAACGTGACGGCTACTTGACCAGCGGACAAACAAGACGCTTTCAACGTGACGGCTACTTCACCAGCGGACAAACAAGACGCTTTCAACGTGACGGCTACTTGACCAGCGGACAAACAAGACGCTTTCAACGTGACGGCTACTTTACCAGCGGACAAACAAGACGCTTCCAACGACACCTCATTTGTCAGATTATGATAAGTAGTTATATGTTTTAAGGGAACAGATGAACATACATATTTACATACACACATACCCTTCAAAAACATAACCCTCCCTTTTGCTTCGCCGTAGTCGAGTAACAAAAATATTCTCTTGCTCTTGCCTCTTTAATCAGAGAAAGTACCTAAAACGCCCGAAATTCCCAAGAAACCAACATGTATTGTGTGTGTATCTTGTAGCCTTTACAGCACGTGTTATTATTTCACTAATTGAGTTGCAGTGGGTGTCTGGCGCGCCGCCAGGGGGCGCTTTTCACTTCATCAGGATTAAGCCTCGCTCCGGCCCTGTGCCAGTTTCTATTGATCTATGTGATGCAAAGGATTCTCGCCTATTGATGTTTATTGATTTCAGACCTTTGATTATTAGCGTTAGAAATGCGAATCGGATATCTACTCGATTTCGTAGAGTATATACGTTGAAAAAGTAGCTTTTTTAACTCCCGACCTAAAAAGTGTTATATTTTTGAAGTGTGTATCTATCGGTGTATCTGTATAGCTAATGTGCTAATGAGCTACATGTGGCATCGTAGCTCCTAAACGGATGGGCTGATTTTGGTCTAGTTTTTTTTTTTGTTTGAAAGAGGATTTCATTTAAAATGTCCTTGGCTATGTTTCATCAAAATCAGTTCAGCCTTTTTGTCAAGTGTTTTTGAATTTTCTAAACTTATATAAAAACGTGATGTTAAAAAGGTTGAACTAATATCTATATCAGGTAATATTTTGAAAAATTGTTAGTTACTTAATTATGGTTGGTATGGTTGGTTAAATATTTAATTAAACTATTTTAAGATGTTATAATTATAAATGACTAGCTGCGCCCCTCTTTGTTACCCGCTTTTTTATTTAAATTATATCAAAGTAGATATTATTTTTCTGGATAAAAAATTTGCCTATGTGTTAATCCAGGGTATCAGTTACTTCTATTCAAAATTTCATCAAAATCTATTTAGCTGTTTGAGCATGAATAAGTGACAAACGTACAAACACACTCACAAACTTTCCTTTGTAATATTAGTGTGATAACTACTTAGTACAAGTAAGAAAATAAAAATAAAACAAAATAAAGTTAAAATTCATCCACAATTAATTTATAGTACAAAAATAACGCAAGCATGTAATAATATTGTATAAAAGCCAACATCACAGCATCAGTACAATTACATTAATTGAATTTAATCTGTACTTACCCACCATAACGATTTTAAATTAATTGGAATCTCATGAAATTATCGGAGCAAATTAATATAACGATCAATTATCTCCAAATGAACATGATAAAATATAATTGTACATCCATTTAGGGATATCATTACAGCAGACGTTACTCTCAATGATTTACGTCCCTTAATTCGCACGTGTTTAAATTATGTCAAACCCGTACCTGTTTCCAAGGAGTTACGCTTAGTATAAAAGGGTTGTGAGGGTTGTTATTATAGCAATTTATGTATCATCGTGAATTTTCAAAAGATCAATTGGAAGCGGCTTGCATCCAGCATCTTCCGGTCTTTTGTCTTCCTGGTGGCTGGTCTTCCCACCCTGCGCTTCCCGGTGTGTGTTCTCCACTAGAAAACTTTTCACCCCTATTGGCCATCAGTTCTATGTGTTATATGCCCTGCTCAATGCCAATTTAAATAGTTAATGTGCTACACCGGTGACTTTCATACGTTTACGCATCTCATAATTTCTGATTCGATCTCGCATAGATCTATGTATGCATATAGCTACACTATTCATTTAAAAATAATTCAAACATCAAACACGTCCATCTATAAAAGGTAGGTGTTCTGAATAAGGTACGGCGGTACTTCAAACCGGGGCAGCTGCTCACCCTGTATCAAGCACAAGTCCGATTGTGTATGGAACAATGCTACCATCTTTAGGACGACGCCGCCAAATACCAGCTTCAGACTTCAGAATCGGTTTCGGTGAAAACGCGGACTTACTTGCGTTTAAAAATTCTACAAATTAAATAACTAGAACATTACTATGCCAATTTATATACATTTTAGACATTACATTTCTAGATTAAAGGTCTTTACACTCGTTAAAAAGATATAGCAGAGATGGAACTTCGTTCATGTGCATTACATAATTTTTTAAATAAAAACTACGGGTCACTCACGTCTGTTTTGAGCCGAAATATCCGACTATAGTTTCAACCGCATTCGGCGGTCTTTTTCAAAGGAGCAGCACACACGTCACTCTCGGTCGGTGACCAGACGTGAGTGACCCGTAGTTTTTATTTAAAAAATGTGTGAAAACCACGTTAATTTCCATACATTACATAATTATCAATATACATGTGGAACTACTTAGCTGAAGAATGTTTTGTACTATATATATGAAGAGGATTGCATCATTTTAGCTAAAAAAAATATTTATACTAAAATAATTTGATAAATTACCTTTTTTTTTCAATAGACTAAATTTTGCTCGTGATTTTCGCTGCCTAAAATATAAAGGTACATACATAAATAAAATCACGCCCGTTTTATATTTTACGCCCCATACGGGAAGGCATAGCATCAAAGACCATGAGGTCGTTTGACGACTGAAGACTGGTTAAGAAACTAGAAAATAAAATAAAATAAATAAAAATAAATATTCCAGTCTAAGTCTAAAATATTGTCAGACTAATATCCCTTAAAGTAGATTACACTTCAATATTTTAAACAATATTTCTAATCACCTACGTACTTGATTGTGAATCATAATAAGATCTAAGAAATTCTTTCACAAGAAGAAATGTCCGCTGAAGTGATCATCAGTCCCCATCACAAAACAGAAATCGTCAAACAGCACCTCAGCTGAAATCTCACAAGTCTGTCAAAACTAAGCACATCAGTCGCCTTCATAATGGAATAATTTAAATTATAAACCCCTCGAAACCACGGAGCTTTGAAGAACGCAATAAAACAGAATGAGAAAAAGAATTTATCCGTCTTTGAGCTGACGAGACTAATCCGGGCGCGGTTATGCCGAGAATTTATTATAAAATGCGGTCTTTGCATAATGCCCGGTTAATATCCGAAACTGGACGATATCACCAGACTAGATTTAATACTTAACCGGCTCTGGTTACTTCTGCTAATAGCGTTTTCATTGGAGCCTTCGGCTTGATGAATTGACGTTGGTGGTGATACTTAAATTTGCGTTCTATTTATTTGAAAAATGGAATTCCACTATTTGTGCTTAATATAGCATTGACTTATTGAGCTTTTAAAGTTATATTAACCTAGAAATTATCAAGTTCTGATTTGTTATATTGAATCTACCTATATCCATAGTCGACTTCGTCCTAAGTGATTGGCTTAGGTACTAATAGATAACGCATAAACAGCTACACAGCCTAAATTGCTAGTTCTACATGCATTAAAATTCTAAAGAAGTAATAAAATAAAAACTAAGAAATGATTTCACATTCGCAGTTAAAGCAATAGGATGTGGCTAGTACGTACGACATGCTTTTGAATTCATCATCATCATTTCATCCGTAAGAAGTCCACTGCTAGACATAGGCTTCCCCATGGATTTCCAAATCGATTGGAAGCGGCTTGCACCCATCGTCTTCCTGCCACTTATATGAGGTCACGCAGCGTAGCTTCCTACAAGATGGACACTTGTAGGAAGCTACGCTGCGGTCTCTACTCGAAAACTTTTCGCCCATTGTCCATCGGTTCTGCGTGCTATGTGCCTGGCCCACTGCCACTTCAACTTGCAAATTCGCTGTGCTTTGTCGGTGACTTTCGTACGTCTACGGATCTGTTTACTTCTGATTTAATCTCGCAGTGAGACTCCGAGCATTGCCCTTTCCATAGCTCATTGCGTGACTTTGGATTGCAAAATATCTCTGTGGTCATGCCTAAACGGATCGCATTGAATGTAAAAATCCATAAAAAGTTACCAAATTTTCTGACAATGTGGAAATGTTTTAATAATTCTAAAAAATCTACCACAAAATTTAATCATTCCATGCTTTTGTATTTTTAGGGTTCCATACCTTGAAAGGAAAAAAAGGAACCCTTATAGGATCACTTTGTTGTCCGTCTGTCCGTCTGTCTGTCTGTCCGTCCGTCGGGGTGTCAAGACCTGTATCTCGGGTACGCGTGAAGGTATCGTGTTGAAATTAAAACCGTATACGCAAATCCATAATATCTTGCTGCAGAAAGAAAAATAAAATTTCTCGGTTTTCGTAAAAATTAAGCTTAGCCGAATAAGTATGTCGTAAAAATCGCACATTTCGACACTCACAAGGGAATAAAAACCTATGGGGTATTTCCCGTTGACCTAGAACTATGAAATTTGGCAATAAGCATTGTGTTAGAGTAGGAAAAAATCCGAAAACTGGACATTTTTAATTTAATCACAAAAAAATAGGGTCATTATGCAAGGAATGAGGGTCCAAATTTTAAAGTGAATTAACCGTATCATGTGGGGTGACATATGAAAGAGCTTTAGCTTTAGCATAACCTAAAACAGGTTTTTAAATGTTTTTACGATGTATGTTTTTCCGTTTATGAAGGAAAATATAAAAAATATATATGATTTCCCCCTTTTATCTACTAGTTTGTACAGAACCCTCGGTGGGCGAGTCTGACTCGCACTTGTCCGTTTTTTTTTTTAGATAATATTAAAGTTTTAAAAACTAAAAAAACCTTCAAAATACGTAATTCGTTTACTTGGATGACATATTTTATCAGATATTTTGTTATAAAAATCAAAGTACTCAACCGATTGCGATAAAATTTATATGAAGCCACCTCTAAAGTATGACCCACTAAACAAAAAAAGAATCATCAAAAATCAATTCATAATTGGTGAAGTAATCGCTGAACAAAAAGAAACATACAGTCGAATTGGGAACTCCTCTTTTTTGGAAATCGGTTAAATGTAATATAAATGTAAATAACAATGCTCTTCAAACCTAATCTCTTAACAAGTCAGAAACACTTTACAGCTTATATGTAATGTTTTGGTAATGAACTCTAAGTTGACTTATGCTTTATTATGCCGTAGCAAGAATAGCTGTATTTTGCATATACACGAAAACGTCACGTCACGTTTCCACAACAGCTTTAACTAATATATTTACTTTGCATCTAAGCTGCTTTAGAGTAGTTAGTGTAACCAGTATTAGACAATATGCACTTAATTTATTATTTTAGTGGCTGCCAACGCCATTGTGCTGAATTGGACGCGTTAGAATTAATGTTAATCCGGTGCGGTGCGGTGGGACGATGATGGAGGGTAATTTTATGCTTAGAATAATTTGCACTACACCTGCAACAAATAGGGTTCGCTATACAGGGTGGTCCAGAGACAGACGTCCATTCGAAGTTTAAATTGCCCATAAGAAGACCTACCCGAATAAACCTTATGTATGCTATACGGTTTTTTATAGTTATCGAGATAATAATTTTCTTTATTATATTTCAAGGGTTTTCTTTCTGATCTGAGCGTCTTAGAAATTATGATTTTTCAAATTCAAATTCATTTATTTCAGATATTAATCCATAGGTAACAAATCGAACAAGAAAATACATATAAATAAATGGCTTACAATTATCAAAAAATTTAAAACATAAATAAATAACTAAAAAGCCAAGTAAATATTAAAAATGTCACTATTAAAAAGAAAAGAAAATGTCATAGTACAGAATTGTTATCTTAACCTAAACTTCGGCTTGGATCCGGATAAAATAAAATCGGCCAACTGCGAGTCGGACTCGCGCACGAAGGGTTCCGTACTATCATCTATAATACTACAAAGTTTAGTTCTGTTTATAAAATAACGAGAAATCAACGAAATTCCAAGTAGTAAATTGCAAACGTATAGGTAGGTTTTCGATACACATCCGGGCAGCATGACGACGCTCGCGCGAATACGCGCGGTTATGGATCGCTCCGTGATGTTACCTCCCCCGCTACCCGCGCGTTCGCGCCACCACCACACCGCGGCGCGGCGCTCGCACCGCGTTTAGATGCACGGATTATTTTCATTTTGTGAGTTTTTATGTATTAGATTAGGTATTTATTTTTATAGTTAATATATTTCTAAATATTTACATACAAATATTCAAGTTTCTACCTGTTAATTAAGATCGAGTAAAAATTGCTTAAAAATTACGTTTGTTGTATGGGAGCCCCCCTTTAATATTTACTTTATAGTTATTTAATTATTTATTTTGAAAGGTAATATACAAGTAAGTATTCTGTGAAAATTTGAAGCGTCTACCTGTTACCGTTTTTAATATTGAGCAAAAAAATACGAAAAAAACACGTTTATTATATGGGGACCCCCCTTAATATTATATTTTTTTAAATTTTTAGTATTTGTTGTTATAGCGGCAACGGAAATACATCATTTGTGAAAATTTCAGCTTTCTAGCTATCACGGTTTATGAGATACAGCCTGGAGACAGACAGACAGACAGACAGACAGACAGACAGACAGACAGACAGACAGACAGACAGACAGACAGCGAAGTCTTAGTAATAGGGTCCCGTTTTTACCCTTTGGGTACGGAACCCTAAAAAAGCAATAATGCAGCATTGGACCAAAGTCTAATGCTGCATTATTGCTTTTTATTTGTAATTTGTTGTGTTTTTTATTTTATTTGTAATCTAAGATTTTCAGAGGATTTAAAGTGAAAAAGAAAAAAATTGCCGTGAAATGATAATGAATAGAAGTAGAAGTATAGTACAACGTACATGGAGTATAATCGGGTAGGTTTGACTGGCCTTGTGGCTACCTGCTGAACTGAAAGGTCGTGGGTTCAATCCCCACCCAGGGCAAACATTTGTGTGATGAGCATGGATGTTTGTTCTGTGTCTGGGTATTTCTATGTATCATATGTATATATTTACAACAAAAAAAGTATATATGTATTCTATCAGCCATCTAGTTCCATAGTACAAGCTTTGCTTAGTTTGGGCTAGATGGTGTTGTGTGAAATGTCCACAAATATTTATTTATTTATGGTAATTATTTTTATTTCATTTGGATGTTCATCTCAGGACCATCCTGTATATACAGATGCATTCTTGATGGTTAATCTCATTTGGAGTTAGCGCGACAGTGTTGAATGTAAATGTACATTTTCTAGTTTGTAACTGTAGATTATGTATAAATTTTGTACTTCTGTTGGATTAGCTTTGTTTAGTAGCTGTACTAGAGATTTAATATTAATCAAACGTTTTTAATGCATTTTTTAGGATTAAAAATAATATACTTACTTATTAGTGTTTACTTAATTAAGCGTATAATCTCAGTGCTTACTAGATACGGTCTACAATGAAACGCGCTTGCCTAGAAGAATGAATTCATTCCCAATCTATAAACATGCATTTTTAATTTGGAATATGGGTTGTTATGGGTCTTTTTCGATAAATAAAGATTCCGATTTTTATCGAAAAAGACCTACCTTAGAACCCATATTCAAAATTTTAAAGGAGGATAAAAATAGGACATACGCATTTTGTTCGGGTTTCTTAAATATTGACGTGACAACGTCTAATAAATCGATGAACGCCGGCTACACACACGAAAAAGGATGACTTATTGTCTCGTTACGCTCATTGTCCCGTTACATCATCATCATCATCATCTCATCAATGTTTTGTTATGACGTTGTCACGTTAAACTATCGTCCGTAAACCGACTTTACAGACAACAGATAACCATTTTTTTTTATTATTGTTTTTTTTATCGTATCGTAACTTTGATAAACAGTTGCCAAAATAAAATAGTTCAATAACTTGTTTTGGTCTTTTATTTGATCAAAAACTTCAACATTCAATCAACAAAAAGCTACTGTACCTTTGAGACGTACAAAGCTATTAAAAGTCCGTCGGAAATATTTTCCTAGACTACAATGAGTACCTAGCGAAAGACCCGAAATTCAGGTTGGGCTTCCCCAGGTGATCCTTCGAATCTAGTTCAAAATGACTCGATGAGCTTTCGCCTGCGCCGTAATGGATTCTCAGATTCGATTCGGGCCCTAGTGACGCTCCTGTAGGACCTCCCTGAAGAATGCTACCCTCTCCAGCAGTCGTAAAAGTCTACGGCAACTAATTCCAAGCACACATATATTAAATCCAACTTCATTAAGCATTGAACAAGCAATAACAGCCGGGATTAAGCTGCTCTTGCGTCCGCTTCTTAATGATGGTAATGAAGAAAAACGACCAGCTCTTAAGTTCAGTGATAATGCGAATTAGTTTCTGTTTGTTTTAATGCACCATTTTTTCGGTTGAGGGCGTCTTTTGTTGTGTTGCTCGGGTAATTTGTAGTAAATTCGGAGTTGACAGGGATGTTTAGTATCTAAGATGAGCATGCATCTATATAACTGTTACAAGAAGGAAATGTTGCAGTTTCCAAATTTAAAATTGACCTGACCGACATAGTTTTACATTTGACATTTCTAATATTCGAATGAAACGCTTTAGTTCAAATGTAGAAAACATTTCCTGAATAGGTCTTTCCGAAAATATATAATCTGTGTGTCTTCGAATCGCAAATGGATACGTATCTAGGTAAACGCGTCTAGACCGCAAAGGTCGCTTAACATCAGGCAAGTTAGACGTCAAGGGGAAGCTTATTCTCCAATTTAAAGCCCGTTGTGGTGCCGAAGCGGTGCGTTAGTCGTACTGTCGTACGATAGTTTTTTTTTCATACAAAGCGCGCGGTGCGGCAACACCACGAGCGCCGGTGCGGCAACACCACGAGCGCCGGTGCCGGGAACTCTCGACAAAGTGCTTTTAACCTACAAACGAAAGTATTGGGAATGAGATTAGGTATATTGTCTGCCTACAAATTTGGCAGATGCAGAATGCCAGAACTGTGTCATTATGAATTTTAGTGATTTAATTTGAGAATAAATTTTAAAAAACACTTCTCTAGGTAACTCAAGCAACTACTTATATTGCAGTTGTCCACACGCGTCTGCTATTACTTACCACCAGGCGAAACTCCTAGACATTTGCTGCTCTTTAGATATAAAACGACATGCGATACTCAGATTTTCCATATTTAAAATAAGTTTACTACAATAGTAGTTCAATATACGATACACAAAGAAATCAAACAAGTCGCTCAGACCCAAATCAGACTTTTGAACAAGACCCTAACATCTGGCCACAGAATTTAAGAGAGTGACTTGACGCGTTGAAAAACTGTACTGAAAAGATATACCAGACAAAAGATAACGAAGGTTAAATAAAAACACACATTCGCACAAGCCAGGCGGGCAGTTGTACAAAAAACGAGGGCGTGTCAAGTAAGCCAGCGCGAGATTGACGCGGGCGAGGTCCTGGCGCGGCGGCGGGACCGCGACACGCTCTTACAATGTATTTCCCTACATGGATTGTCTTATAAAGTGTATATAAATTCGCATAAATAACACAAATAAAAGAAGATGAACACTGTTTATTTAAAATTTTTACTTTAAATCTTTGCGCTTTTTCTATCTAAAGCCTCACTCAAAATGCGCTACTTAGCCCATTGTCAGCTTTTTATCACCACTTTACAGTCTAATATTACCTTATATCAGCATATTGAAACTTACAATGTAAACTGAATCACAGAAGATAATAGTAGAACATAGGTAACTGAAAACACACGTTTATACATACCTATAAAATACAGCCTATTACAAACTATGCTAATGCTACTAAGTAAATAAAATTTGACCGATGCCAGAATGTGACCGGGTTCTCGCCACACTCGAAAGTAAGTTAGAGAGTTAAAAGAAACAACAGAAATAATGTCAACGTGGTTTATTTTTCAAAGAATTTTATAAGTCCAAGTTGTTTAAAATTATAAAAATTGACGTCGCTAATCTTCCGTTGGTATTTATCTACAAATTATCTAGTGAGAAATCGTCCCCCCCCCCCCCTCCCTAATTTGATTCCACAACAACAATCAAGTTAGTTACAGTTTAATTGTAAATACTAAAAACATAAGAACGAAGAGGCTAGATTAAACCGCCATCGTCGCACATTACCATCAGGCCTAATAAAAGAATGTAAATTTAATCAAAGAACTTGTCGAATGAGGTATTCGACAAGTTCTTTGATCAACAAAGTCTTATTACAAGAAAATTCAACTATCGTGGATAGCCCAGTATCCAAAAGGATACTAATTCTTCCATCGCAACCAATTGTTAAACTCAAAAGAGTTGTAGGACAGTATTTACAAAAAACGTACTTATTTCAAAATTCAAACATACATAATATTAGAATAACGAAGTTATACAATTTTATCTAGACTACTTGTTAAATTCGCTAAAGTTTCAAGATAATGATTCAACGGTTAACCCTTATTGAAATTCCAAAAATCTTACATTAAAAAAGACAAGCACAACAAGATAAATCATTATTTAAGATCTTTTTTCCGGAAACTTTGCCGCCTCATCTCGGTCTAGCATTTTCCCAAAACACAGAGGCTTTTAGTAAACGGTAATTCATCAATTGTCAGCGTGTTTCCGAATACCATCATTTTCTGTTTTTCTCCCAAACTCGCGGAATATAAAAATGCGGTAAATGTGGTTGCTATACACTAATGTATGATTCAGAGAAACTGTTACAAATAAACCACTGGCGCCCCGTGACATTTTTTACATTATACGTATTTGTTTAAGGAATCTTTTTTTTTTTTTTAATACACTATAGATCTACGATTGACCACCAACTCGCCCGATGTTAAGCGACGGTGTGGCCGAGGATAGAGCTCGTCGATCTAGAAGATATCTATTCACTCTAGCCTTGAAAATTCACATACATTACATAGTGCAAGCTTTCCTTAGTTTGGGCTAGATGGCGTTATGTGAAATATTTATTATTATTTATTTACTTATTTATTTAAATCTACTGTCATATTTTAATCCCCAGTAAGTATTACTGTTGCAAATGTTAAGTGTGCAAGTATTACTGTTGCAAATCGAAGGACAATATTCGCATCAAAATGTAAAGACATCATCGCGTATTTCAGAATGGCAAGTGCAGTGAACACAGGGATATGAACATTTACGGCCTTACCGAAAAACGTTACTTAACTTTGATCAACGTCTCAAATTCTCTATCTTATTTCCGCATGTGTCTCACATGCTTCACTCACTCACGTGTCTCACTCTTAGTTTCGCATCTGTTTCAGCGAGAAATTGACAAAATATATTTAGCATTGGTCAATTTAAGTAACGTTTTTCGGTAATAAAATATTTACGTTTGCTCTCTTTTAACACCTTAAGGTTGTCTGGAAGAGATCGCTATTAACGATAAGGCCACCTTTTGTACCTTTCTAAAGCCTTAATTATTTCCCTAATGTTATTTTCGTTCAACGACTTCAAAAAAGGAGGAGGTTCTCAATTCGACTGTTTTTTTTTATATTTATGTCTGTAACCTCATAACTTTCGACTGGGTGAACCAATTTTGATGATTCTTTTTTTTATTTGAAAACTGATGCTTTCCATGTGGTTCCATTTCAATTTGGTCCAGTTCTGACAATGGCATCTATGAGAAGTCGGTTGCTTCAGTTTTTTAAACTATAATTATTTATTATGGTGTCAATAAAGTGTTTTTGTATTGTATTGTAAGATCCATAAAGTTCAAAATTCAGTCTTAGTACACTATTATGAGTAAATGTGCAGCTTGACATCATCCGAATGACTTGCTTTTCCCCTCACTCAGTCGTACAAAAATGTATTTACTTACTTGCAATTCTAATGAATATAAGTACTATAAGTTACATTAGATTACACTTTATATTAAAATCCCCTTTGGTTCGCGTATTTTCCCAGCTTACAAAACAACATCCAGGCGTACTTTTACTTGATTGTATTGTTTTGTGTAAGGTGAGCTAATAAAAATAGTGGTGGCTGATATGGGGACCGCTAACGGCCGCGCAAGCAGTTTTAATGAACTAAAAAATATTTCATCACAATGGCTGTACTAGGTGTATGCGGGACCGCGGCGGCCTTACCGCCCCGCTGCTGTTTGAGTATGGTTGTATCCATATTTGTTGTTTCTTTCGACGAGCTTATTTGTTGTTGTTATAAATGTTTTTTTATTCTTAAAATTCTTAAACTGATGAAGTTTTAGGTGGCATTGCCAATGAGATTTTGTGTATAGATAAATTATATTCATTGAATATGAAGTAAAAACATGGCAAATCTGAGTTCCCATCACTTTGGAGGATAAGACCACATCCTTAAGGCCTTTTAGTAGGTATCTTGTTGTCTTGTGGCCTGTTGTTTCACTAGCATTTAAGCCCTTTTCACTATGTAATTTGTGTTTTAGTTAAGGTGTGAACAATAAAGAGTTTATCTATCTATCTATTTTGGCCTTATGATATTAATTTTATTTTATTTACTTAGCATTAGTATTTTAATGTATGTAGTTTTTTATTTTATTTTACAATTTGTTAAATTATCTGAATTAGCTGTTTCTGACTATTCATAAGTGTATTGTTTCAATACCTAAGTGAAATAAATGAAATTGAAATTGAAATTGGTGTAGCAGTTTCTAAACACACAAGATGGCATTGTCACTGTTCACAAGTCACGACACGCGTATATTTTTAAAACTTAGTAAAAAACAATAATTTTTATTATTTTGTTTTTCCTGTTATTTTGTGCCTGGTTGTACTGTAAGGTATTACGTATGTAATCAAACTATATAATCTTCTCTGCCCGAATTTATCCACTCACCCAAAAAGAGAACTGTTTTATTCCTCACTGCGGTCCGAATCGACCCATTCTATAATGCTCTTGGTCGATTCGCACCGCGGTGCGAAAGGGCCTATTCAAAAAGAGCTCTTGGGTGATTCGGACCGCGGTTCGAATCGCTTGCGGTGCGAAACGCCCAAGTACCCCGTCTAACAGCGTTGCCCGACGTGTCGCGACTGAAGACAAGTCGGGTGATTACCTTACTTGAGGCTTCTTAACGTAGATGATAATACATACTTGGCGATTACAGTGTTGTGATCTAGCGTGACGCTTAAATTATGCTTACTTGCTCATTTAGTTACACAGTTTCATAAATAAAATAAAAACATACCATTGACACATAATATTCTTAGCGGGTAATTGGAGCTAATGAAAATAATATTTCTCATAGCTATACACAACTAAATTATTTTTGAAGTGAATACTTCTTTAGCGGCGTTGGGCATTTTTGGGATGGTTAAAAAATGTTAAGCTCGCGTCAGATCGTCGGATAGTCAGACGGACAGTCAGAAAACGAATTCTAGCGTTCTGCATTAAAAGTTCATTATTGAATGTACAAGCGCCGTAAACGAAGCGTTTGCGATAAGTAGGGGTTGTTTGTAAAACACAATATCTTTGGTCAAGTCCTTCACGAGTCAGTATTGTTGCTATTTAATTTTTTAGTTTTCACTTCTGCCGGCACTCCTGGAGTGCAACCTGTTGTTGTTTTATTTGCATTTGATTAACCAAAATCAATGATAATTATTTCGAGATAGTCTGCTTAGCAAAAGAACTAATATGGCGTTGAGGGCGCTGCTGCTGCTGCTGGGCGTTGGTTTCAACTAAACAAAATAATGAAATAAACATATTTCATTATTTTGTTTAGTTCAAACCACAAAGCACATAGTTTTCGAGACTTCAGTTCACCTGTTTTGCCACTATAATGTTTTTAAACAGACTATAGATTATCTTTATATGTATTATGTCTTATGAATAGACAATTCTGACAGGAGACGAAAATTATGAGTAAATGATAAATTAATATTAACCAGCAGTGATCTGAAATACCTGCTGGTAATATTGCTCGCTTTGTAATATTACGTATAAATACCAGAGCGAGTAAGATAAAACCGCTGATAAAGGACGGACGTGCTGAAATAAATCCGATTCACGAAATGGAGTCGATACTTCACGAGCGAGTTAACTCATTCACCACCATTACAGGCCGTTTGATCTAAAAGCAGAACAATGGTCGCATTACATAACTTCTTTGATCCACAAATGGTGGTAATCACTCGTAATCCTGAGCAATTATGAATCAAAGCGTGAGCGTTTCATAGACAATCAAAGAGACTGATATTTCAGGCGTGATTATAGAAGTGACTCCGGCAGAAGTGCTGCTGCAGAGGACGGACCTGCCTTTAATTAATACTACCCTCTGGAGGTGAAGAGGGATTTAATTGGACTGAATTTTGTTGCCTTAAACATGTTTCTACCGAAGGACCATTCGCCAGAAAGAAGTGGCGGCCATTTTGACGAAAAAGGCGGGAAATCACCAATTTACTTTTTTCGGCGACTATTGGCAAAGGTACTAAAACCTTTTCAGCCAGTAATTCTTTGGCGTTTCTTTTTTTAGCTGGCAGAGGAGCTAAAGTGTTTCTGGCAATGCTGTATTTTTTTCTAAAGGATGATTAATGTTAGGTTGTTCGTATCGCAAGCGGCGATATAACTTGGTAGAACAGGAAATGAACTTGTTATATGATATACGGGCGAAAATTTTGTTTCCCTGCTTCGGTTTCGGCTTTGCTGCTATAAATTCATTTCCTTAGTGCTTAAGCTTCTTCTAGGGCTGCGAATACGTATTTCAAAGAATATTGAAAAAGATGTAATAGTATGTAAGACCTAATAATGCAGATTAAATAGCTAAGTACACCATAAATTGTGCAGAAATGGACAAAATGATGAAAGTGGATTATCATTATTGTTGAATTATCATTAGAAAGTTGCTACTTTATTTTATTTTTATTTTTATAGATATATTTCGATAAGTTTGCATCAAATCTGCACAATTTGCTTCTCTGTCGTTTATCAGATGACAAATGACATTATTATTCGAAGCTCATTCGATATATTTAATGCCCATACCACTAAAATATGGAATTTGTTTCCAAAATCGATTCAAGGTTTTCCATCGGCTTAATTTGATCTGAATCTGAAATAAACTGAGTGTCATCAAATCGCGAGCGAAGAAATTGTTCTTCTAGGCAATCGTGGTACCCTCTCTGGTGCCGGGGCACTAGAATACGGCATTGATATCCCCTGTATGTAGTTAGAGCCTACTAAAACGGAACTTCTGGACCAAGAGTTGGTCGAGTGTGGGACCCTGACCCAAACGGGTCCGAAGTGGAAGGTAGGCCTAGCAGGCTGAAGAGGAACTATGTCACAGTGCTAAGGCATCGGTGTGTTCGTCACGAACACCCGTAGTCCTCCATTCAGCACCAAGGCTGGCCACCAGGGGTTTTAGTGGGTACCATCCCACATAACTTGGATGGATCCTCAACGTTCAACGTAGCTGAATATATTTGGAAGATTTCCCCCTCGTCCAAAAAGGCAAGCGTGGTTCATCCAAACGCAACCTCATTGTAGATCAATAAAACAAAAATGATGATTTTTGAATGCCAAGCTATGCATTTGTCCACACCTTGCTAGATAAGTAACAAAATAAAATTGATCTTGTTCAAGTTTATAAGAAAATACTCAAAAAACAAACTAGATGTGCTTTATTGTCATTATTATAAAAGCTGATTGTATACATCATACACCAATGCTAATAATCTGAAATTCCGCCTTTCCAATGATCAAGCATCATGTGCGAGGTCAGGCCTGTTGAAACCGAGTCAAACCACAACGTGACAGCGTATTCAGCGCTTTAAAGCGTGTATTTAAAGCGTGTATTTAAAGCGTTATATTTTGCTGTGCTGAACATGACACAAGTTGAGCTATGTTCCGATGTGGAACGATGCTCAAAATATTAAATAAGGCTTTGCTCGGGTACGTAAGTTTTTACCTATAAATAATATAATAATATTTTTTCTTTGTGTGATCATAAGTGTCTTAAAAAATCAAAAGAAAGCATTTTAATGCGGATATTTCAAATTACATTTTTTATGTCGAGCTGGCATTCCTACGTATTAGCTACTCAAGCAATAAATTCCATGATAGACTCCACCTCATACTAATTTTACTCATTCTAATACCGCCCCAGTAGTAACTATTAGTTATTCTGTGTCTCAGGTAAAACGTTCCGTATTATAACAAAATATAGTTTGTAATTTTTCTACGCTTTGCAGTAAGTAACAAAGCAGCACGTAGAAAGTTTACCACAGTGCAGCGAGCGCAGGGCGTCACCCGCGGAAGCGGATGTATCCGTCGAGTCGGCAGTATACCCTGTACTTCCGTGGAACTATTGCTTTGCTTGCGTTTTCTGAGACTTGCTATACTGCACTTTTAAACTGTGTTGTAAAAATACAGAGATAATTTTTAAGTACTTTTTATATAAATAAAATGTTTTCAAAACACCAACTCGTTGGTGGAAAGAGATTAAAATACGTATTTATGTACAACTTATGCAATACTGATGCATCAAAAGTAAACTAAAAATACGCAAATAGCTTCAGATGTTAGATATACAAAACTTATATTAACGACCAAAAAACCTGAGTATTAACGTTTCAAGTTAAAGTCACGCAATGCACTATGGAGAGGGTTAAGTTAGAAGTACCTATCTACGAAATCGGAAATTAAGCAATCAAACGCACGTAGGTCAAACATAACCCAGAGGATAAGGCAAGTCTAAGCGTCAGCAATAAAAAAAAAATGTGGACATTTCACACAACACCATCTAGCCCAAACTAAGCAAAGCTTGTACTATGGAACTAGTTGGCTGATAGAATACATACATACTTTTTTTTGTTGTAAATATATACATATGATACATAGAAACACCCAGACACAGAACAAACATCCATGCTCATCACACAAATGTTTGCTCTGGGTGGGGATCGAACCCACGACCTTTCAGTTCAGCAGGTAGACGTACACACACTACCAACTGAGCCACAAGGCCAGCCGAAGATATACCTCATAGCAGGAAGACGCTGTTTGCAAGCCGTGCCAAATAGTTTTTTTTAACCCATGAAGACCATCTACGCCCACCAGTGGGCTTCTTGTAGCTAAGATGATGATGACAATCATTAGTAAACCCGAATGTTACTCAATATTACCTTAACATTACTTTACCATGTTATAAACACTGATGACGCATGAGCTAGTTACAAGTCCGTGGCACAAAAGACTAGGTCTCAAGAACGCTAAACTTTACTTTCTAACTACTTGAAAACTATGTCGTATGTACTTCACTTACACGAATTTTAGAATCTCTGTGTGCCTTTCAAACAATTCTGTGCACCATAACTTTGTTCAAAATTCGAGACTCGTACAACGGAATTTATAACTCAAGATATTTTGAATATTTTTACGTTGGGACGGTTAAGATTTCCATCTTCCTTGTTATATTTACACATTTTGTTTGTATTTTCTTTTTGTGTTTTTTCTTTTGTATGTTATGGTTTAACATTGGATAAGTGACATCTTCATATTCTTTATAAATACAAGACGACGAAAGATGATAAATAAATAAAATAATTATGAACAAATTATAAATAGATACTTCCAATCTTCATATACTTCATATATTTTTTATAATGAGTAATGATAATTATCACGATAAAGTGACTATAGTCATAGTCAGTATAGTCAGTCGCATTATAGATGACAGATCTGTATTGAATGGTAAAGGTTTGAAACCCAACAATGGCCTTGAAACGTTCAGTGAAATAAAATACCACGAAAAATCATAGCTTGCTGGTAGGATACTTTCTGGTAAGCGAAGCGCCACCTATCATTTTATTACCTATTTAATTTATCACAGAATAAATCACTAAAATACCTAAATAAAATACTCATAAATGACCTAAGTAAGAACTATAAAATTATAATTTAGATCTCAAATAAGTACTTATATAAAAAGTTTTTTTTATTTTTATTCGACGATAGGTTTGCGCGTGATCGTCAAGTCACCAAATAAGTACTTAAACAAAAAGTTTTTTTTTTTGATTCGACGATAGGTTTGCGCGTGATCGTCAACTCACCAGTGACAGTTACGGTCGACAGATTATAATTAAATAATTAATATATTTGTTTAATTTCAATGAGGTTTATTTCAGTGAAACATGGCTACACTAGCCTGCACATACCCAGTCGTATATTCAGAAGCGCTCCAGTTCGTAAGATACGATAGTCACGTGCATACAAACTCCAGCCTTGTTCTTTGAACGTTGAGGTAATGATGTGAACGAGAGCACTCCACTTGCGAATAATATGAACAAAGTGTATAATAAAATGTGTAGAACTTGATTTAAGTATATACAACTAATGTATGTGCTCCTGGTAGCTGCAACGCGCGATCAAAATGATATTAATAAGTAATACATAATAATATGTAATGTAATTTGCACACAAAATATAAATATTTTTTGTGGTGAGTTGAAGCTATAATAAATCAATACAAAATTGAAAATTTCAAATTCTAAATGAATTCATACCTTTCTTATCACGAGCTTCATCCTCCACACAGTCCTTTGCCATTATACAAATTGGTGGACAAATATATTTGGTATAAAAATTACGAATTAGAAAGTAAAACGGATCCAGCTGGCAAGAAACAATCTAATGCAAAGCCTAAGAGCAAAAACCGAGCGAAAAAGCAAGACTCGTTTTTTTTATCAGTCTTGTTTGTACAAACTGTCCCACTGCTGAGAACGGGCCATCTTCTCATTGTGAGAAGGGTTAGGCCATAATCTGCCACGCTGGCCAAGTGCGGGTTGGCAAACTTCACACATCTTCAAGATCATTGAGAACTCTCAGACATGTAGGTTCCCTCACAATGTTTTCCTTCACCGTTTTGAAGTTGGCGGCAATCAACAATACGCACATAACTTCGGAAAGACAGAGGTGCGTGCCGCGGGATTTGAACCTGTCTCCCGACTAGGCTGCCGGGGACACGTATAATAACGTTCAAACTTATTGAGAGTTCGTTTGAACCTACATTATATTCTATGATAAATAATCAGATACATAATAAGCGTAATTAGATAGCACAAAATATCTATAAAAGGCCCACACGAAGTATTTTCCTGGAGATGATGCAAACAACCTTTCACGTTTCGAGTACGCAGCTCGTATCGAACCGATCTCCATAATGTCATGATGCGAAATTTCGGTAAAAGTAACACCTTCATCCAATAAAACACGTCTTGGAAGGATAACGAGATTTCTGGTAGGTCCTCTCAGGGTCCCGTAGGCCTTTTTTATAATGAAATTGGAAATGTTCGCGAGCCTGAAGGGCCGGACGTCCGGAACCTTCGACGGACTCCAAAGAGTTTGTTGCTCAATTAAGCAAACTGGTTCAAGACTCAGCGCGGAAGTAATTCTCAGTAGCGAAGTTCGTGCTGATGGATATTCCGACGGAACCCTCGCTCTGATAACCAATTCGATTGAATTCGATATTACATGTCGAGTTTTACTGCTTCAATTGCAACTTTAATACACGGATATTAAAATAGCATTGTAGCCTGATTTTACTTTTATTATAAAAAAAAACTTTAATAATTATTTAAAAAAATATGAGATACTGGGTTATTTTTGAAATGATAAGCTTTCGTTCGTACCGATTATAATCATAGGAGATTAGCATAAATAATAACTTTGTGTTTTGGAGATTTATTTATTTTTATATTGAAAGTCCTGCACATTAACAAACATTATTTTTATTTATTTAATTAATTAAACTATTTTATTAATTGACTTCATTTCATATTTCATGTAAATATTTTTTTAACATAAAAAGGTAACTTTTGACTTTGATTGACAATCTTTTATTTAGGATAGCCTGACATTTTCACTCTTTCAATCAAACAAAAAACAAAACAAAAAAAGGCTTGTCTGTAAAGTCGGTTTATGGACTACAATTTTACGTGATCACGATGCGTCACAAGCCGAACGCCTAGTCCGATCGTGCCTCTCTATCGCTTGTTCCGCGCTCTCGCTTGCACGCTCGGCTCAGGCGGAACGTGACACTTTTTCATGCATGCAGCCGGCGTTCATCGATTTATAAGACGTTATCACGTCAAAAAAAAAATACAATACAAAATTATTACATCCGTTTGGCAACTTACGATCTATACGCAGATAAATACGGCAAGCTTATACAACCCCTCTTTTTGATTTTAACCCACCAATGTTGTTTACATTAAAGGACATGTTAAAACACTAATGGCCTTACCGAATAACGAAACTCAACTTTGAGCAACGTTTAGAATTCTTCGTCTTATTTCCGCATGTGTTTCCACATGTCAGCGAGAAGTTGACAAAATAGATTGCTCAAAGTTAAGTAACGTTTTCGGTAAGACACCAAGATTTTATATCACCTGTAACCTAAATATTAATAACTGCCACCATTATTTTAACATTTAAAAAAAAACATCGACACTTTTGCCCTAACGCTTTTTTACAACTTCATATTTTTTTCTACAATTCTACTGCATTATTGAAGACCATAGTTGAATACTATTAAAATCTCATTTTATCAGCCTACAACGTGCGAGTGAGTCAAATATACATTCACCAACCTCCCGTACTGTTTCAACACACATTTTATCCAAGATAAGTAGAAATTCTTTCGAACATTAAAATCCCTTTTGACGTAGAAAGGGATTTTGGCGTTTGAATTTTTCATCGGCTTGTTTCTATTTATTTTTTGTTTGTAGACGTATTTGACTGAAAAGGGTTGAAATTATTAATTTTGTTGGCGCCATTGTTCTTTTTCAGGAAGCTTCCTCTTTTGATGTAACTCCTGGAGAGGGTGCTGAGAGGTATAATCATGCTTAGGAAAAATCAATACGACTACCTTGAGTTCAAAAGAAAAATTAAATTATTTTATGTTGTTGTTTTTAGGGTTCCGTACCTAAAGGGTAAAACGGGACCCTATTACTAAGACTTCGCTGTCTGTCTGTCCGTCCGTCCGTCCGTCCATCCGTCCGTCCGTCCATCCGTCCGTCCGTCCGTCTGTCACCAGGCTGTATCTAATGAACCGTGATAGTTAGAGAGTTGAAAATTTCACAGATGATGTATTTCTGTTGCCGCTATAACAACAAATACTAAAAACATAATAAAGTTAATATTTAAGGGGGCTCCCATACAACAAACGTGATTTTTTGCTCCTTAGTGATAACGGCAACAGGTAGACGCTTGAAATATTCACAGAATATTGAGTTATATTATTCACTTTAAAATAAATAATTAAATTAAAATAAAATTAATATTTAAGGGGGTCCCATACAACAAAAATGTTTTTTTTTTGCCTTTTTTATAGATAATAGTACGGAACCCTCCGTGCGCGAGTCCGACTCGCACTTGGCCGGTTTTATTTTTTCTACATCAGGTGCGACACAAATTTAGATTCATTTGATTAAATTAACCCCCGAAGAAAAAACAACGGGGTGGTATAAGTTTGACGTGTCTGTGTGTGTGTCCGTCTGTGCATCGTAGATCCCGAACGGGTGAACCGATTTTGATTATGTATTTTTTTTGTTAGGAAGGTGAATTAGTCGGGAGTGTTCTTAGCATGTTTCATCAAAATCGGTTCAGCCGTTTTTTTTGGCGGGAGTTTTTGAGTTTTCTAAACTTATACTGGTTTTAAATCATGTTCTATAAGATTTTTGCTAATCAAAGCATAATATCCATTCAAATTATGTATATTTGGGCAATAAAGATGCAGTAAGTGCTTAGCAACGAAGAAAAAGCATAGAGATCGAAACAAATATTTATGTATATTGCTCAAAGCGTTAGAACCGCATGTTTGGAAGACATGTGTTTAACTTAAGTTTTTTTTGTACCGTGTTGCATCGAGGTCTGTACTATGTTTGCATAGTAACAACAAACTCAATGGTTAAGAAACTCATTTTAAACCTGTGACAACGTTTGAAACCAACTCAAACCTAAAAAACTTTCATTTGTGTTAATAATAACAAAAAATGATGACAAGAACCCAGTCAATTATTTTGTGTAAGCTTGAAGATTACTTAAACACCAATCCAAAAAAGAGACACTTTATCAAAAAGTTATTCAAAGCCAAAACAAGCATTCAATCTCATATTTCAAATAACTCACCAAACAGTATTTGACATTTCAATTATAAAAAGCGCATGCAACTTCTGACAGTCCTTGACACGATAGGTGATTGGAAAAAGAAAACAAAAAATACGCTCATTCAACTTTTTTTATGATAAAATTTAATGATAAAAAGTGCTCTCTAGACCGTCGATCAAGGCTCTACCCTCCCTAACCTCGTGTTGATATTTGACAAGTTTATTGGATCAGTAATTGAATTTTCACAAGCTTTTATATTGATAGAAATTGGTGTATCGGGCAATTTTTTTAGCTTAGCCTAATTTACTGTTGGAGCGTTCGCAGCGAAATTGAAATATGGCTGGTGAGAATGGTGAATCCCGCAATTTGAAATATGGCTGGTGAGAATGGTGAATCCCGCAATTTGAAATATGGCTGGTGAGAATGGTGAATCCCGCAATTTGAAATATGGCTAGTGAGAATTGTGAATCCCGCAATTTGTCTCGTCTGTTTGCTATTTTCAAATCTCCATTATTGTTTTATTAATGATCCTTAAGTGAGCTTGTGATTATTTGGCTATTATATAGGCTTAGTGAATCGACGTTGGCCGTGTTGGAAAGTAATGACGGGTCTTAGAATTATATCTCAGAGCTTCTTATTTTATCTACGCTGATATATTTTACTGTGTTATGTGATTGATTGATGAGACACTAATTTATAACAGTAATTCAATATTTTGTCATTCAATACATTTCAATCTCATCTCTCTTATTTTAACCGACTTTCAAAGAGCAGGAGGTTCTCGATTCGACTGTATATTTTTTGTATATTTGTTACGCGATTCATTTTGATAATTATTTTTCATTTGGTAGTCCATACTTCAGAGGTATGTATAAATCAGAGGTACCCGTATAAATTTTATCAAAATCGGTATAGCACTTTACAGTACATCCAAGTAAACGATGTTGCGTATTTTGAAGTCTATAGTTAAAAAAATTTTAAACTATAATTATAAATATGTTTGACTACAAAATCGCTAAAAATATTTTCGTTGAATCTAAACACATGTTTTGATAGTTTTACGCCGTGGCCGTTTTAACAAAACAAACACAAATATGTTGCATAAGATAAGTCTATGTAACGTAGATCTCCATGAGAGTTTTAGTGAGAAGAACGAATCTCTTTTGATATCAAGATCCACAAACAATAACAATGCCGCCTATAACTTTCGTTTTTAACAGTTCAAAACCTTGCATAGTATTTACTACTGCGCTCGTCATTATGTTAGGTAAAAAATATTTTTAACCACAAAAAAATTGCCGGAAAGATATTCTTTCAATCTAGTACACAATAACCCTTGGAATAATGCACACTGCTGTCAAGTTAGAATAACAGAAAAGTTATGGTACTTCCATGAGTAGATTCTGCAAGAACCGTACATAAAAAGTAAAATCACTACCATTTCAAAAGAGCTATTATTATATATTTACAAATTAAAAATCAAACAAAGAAAATATATAAATTTACAATTTAATAGGTAAAGTATATTTTTTTATACAAGATCTACGATTGGCCACCAACTCGGCTGATGTTAAGCGACAGTGTGGCCGATATTATACTATTTTTCTTTAAAAATACAGATCTATTTTAAATTTCCAGAAAAGTAACACACAAAACAAAGAATATTGTTTTCATTATCAGTTGTATCTAACGTATCCCCATTAAAATGTGCTACAACCATAAATCCTTTCCCGAACTCGGCGAATTAAGTATTCAGTTGCTTTAAGTGCAACGAAAGAGAAGAGCTGCTAGAAAATCTTCAGTAAGTGTACTGGTCTCAGCACACTAACCTACTCGACACCAAACCGACTAATAAAGGTGTTAAGAATTAATTACAACACATGATTTATGTGAAATGAAAGGGACTTTTTTTCCTTGCATACCTTTACGGGTCTGAAGACGGAGCTGGAAGGATGAGCTACTAAAACTTTTTGGCGGAAAGTGCTAATATAGCAAAGCTTGAACTTATTTTTTTAGTCGCCGTAAGCACTTTAAATTTAAAAAATAATAAAACTTATGCTCAGTGTTTTTTATTATCTTTTATTCTGGTCTGGCCAGTGTTGAGAAAATGCAGTGCGCAGTGACCTTGGCTCTAGTTTCTCTAGCCTAGTGGGTAGAGCACAGTTTAGTATTTTATCAGCTGCCCAAGTTACGTAGTCTGACCAACTTGGCTTCACTTAGTCGTTGTTGTAAAGGCGCGGCAAAAACTGCTTCCGGTAAGTTACGTGCTTAACTTTTCTCTTTGTACGGTTTGGATAGTTTTTCTGGTAAACGGCTCTTGAATAAAATATTTGGATTACTGTTAGCTTAGGTGAAGTTAAGTAAAAGATTCGCTCATGCTTGGATTATTTTATGCTGCTGTGATAGGTATTTCCGAGAATATTATATATAAGTATTAAATTTTTTTCAATGCGCGCCTTTGATTCAGCAAACATTTATCTCATTTGGTTTGCATTTTTCCCACCAGTATGTAATATGGAAAGTAAATAGTTTTTCTATTCTCTCGCGGACTTGTTAATTATGTAGGTATGTAGTAAGTAACTTAACGATAATTAGAAAATACATACACAAAAACACATCTTGAAACCAGTATAGTAATTAAAGTGAAACAAAACCCGACTGCAATATGTAGCTGACAAAACTATAATGTATGCATAAATTCCAAGCTCACACCTCGCCAAAATTCCTGCTGAAAAAAAGCTGCGTATTCTACAAACATCACCTAAATTACACATATATCTCTTCTCATGTGGTCGCCTAGAAAAGCAAGTAACGACCTACTTAGCGCCATAATCTTAGCTCACGAGCTAATGGTCATCTTCTTGCAATTAGTGGGAAGTGTCATTTACAATTACGCACCCTCTAATAGTCCATCGGGGCGCTTAAAGCGCGCCCTGTATTCGGATGGTAATATAGAGCATTAAGCGCTCTATGCTCTCCGCACTAAAGAATCAGGTATATCTTACGAACTATCTTCTTAGATTTTCGCGATTATTATTCATTGGCTCAGTTGGTAGTGTGTTTGCGTCTACCTGCTGAACTGAAAGGTCGTGGGTTCGATCCCCACCCAGGGTAAACATTTGTGTGATGAGCATGGATGTTTGTTCTGTGTCTGGGTGTTTCTATGTATCGTATGTATATATTTACAAAAAAAAAGTATATATGTATTCTATCAGCCATCTAGTTCCATAGTACAAGCTTTGCTTAGTTTGGGCTAGATGGCGTTGTGTGAAATGTCCACAAATATTTATTTATTTATTGAATTGCACTTTTAACAAGATTGGTTATTAATCTTATTATCGTATCAGGCTGTATTGCCCAATTGTTTAGTAAAATCAACCCAATACCTTTGTAACATGGCAGTGTTTTTAATTAAATCAATGTTATGCATTTTGGAGCGCAGTATTGTGATTCTGATGTGGTTTTGTAGAATACTGCGCTTACTTGCTTAACAAAATCTAACTTTACATAATTTTAAAACCTTACATTTCAAACAAAAAACAAACGATGTTTGTGGCTATAAACGGGATTCGATGGCAGGTATCGTTTTTTTATCGATTTTTTACAGTTATTTATTTTTGTATAAATATTTTATTTATTGAAATCATCACCCTAAATGTTGTCTTTGTTTTATATAACAAAGACAACAATAAATTAAACACAGCATCCAACAAAACACTTGACGACAGAGCGAAATGTTACATCAGCATTTACGTCACACTCCAACGCCTTGGGAAAGCGATTCCTGAATAAAATTACAGACATTTTGACAGACGGCGGGAACAATAGCGCGATGTTCATACATTTTAAGGGTTAAATGACATAGCGTGATTCATCACGGGTGGTAGAAGGGGTATAGGAGGGGTGTGGGGAGGGGTCATCATCTTCGTGGACAAAAGCAAAGTGCAGAGTAATGTCTTGCCCCCCGGCGGGCGGGTAGGCATGGTCCATCGTTGGTTATTTATTTTATCGGTGCGGGTATGCAAATAAACTGGGATTACTGAGATTATATGCTTTGTAGCGGTCTTTACGTAAACTACTACAAGCGATGTGACGTCATTTCAACATCCTCGGTTGTCTGGAAGAGATCAATTTTAGCGATAAAACTGTCTACTACATTTTGTATCTACGCTTTTTTGCTTGGATTCCGTTTTATTTAGCTTAGGTTAGTTTAGTTCAGTAAATTTTTATCTATCTATCCGACAGTGGGTAAAAAAAATATTTTCAATAAAATATTACTAAATAGGCCTGGTAAGGTTATAGGAGAGAAAAAATTGTAAATGGACAGGGATATAAAAAATAAAAGTTGATTACGTCTTACATTCGGTGTCTCTTTTTATAAAATAGTTCTCATGAGAAAAGACTTTATTATATAGATGTATTTAATAAGTATTTCAAATGTGTTAAATAAGCCCTTTCATTTGATACCCAACGTGCCACCTTTCAGATTTTATTAAATTAATGTTTAATAGGTTATGTATTCTTAAGGGCGCTATATTGAATTCAGAGTGTCATAGCCTTATTAGCTGTTTAAAATCATGACGTCTCTAATGATACCATCATTTGTCAAAATATTGATTACCAGCTTACTTTAAATACACGGGAACATAATATTTATTAAATACAGTCGTATACATACATAATCCTTCTTTTAGTTTTACTGTAGCTCACAAAATCAAAGCAAGGGAGCAAAGAAAAATAAATCACTAGGTAGATACTACATATTGGAAAGAGCATCTAAAATAAAATTTTATTAAAAATAGTTAATATCTAATACCTTTCATTGTTCAGAAGGGATTTTTAGTTTTCTCATTGAAATGTAGGTATAACATGATACTCTCAAAAAAGCTCCACAACATCTTTTCTTTTAAAAGATACATGTTTACATGTAAATAATTCTGCCTATTTACTAGAATGGCGGGCCCATTTCATATACACAAACAAACTCATACCAAATTTAGTAAACAAACAAGCAATTCTAGGTCTCTCGCTGCGAACCTAATTATGTGACCGGCTTCATCTTTGCTCTAAAAATATTTATTCAATGTCAAATGAGTCGTTAGAGACGCCGAGAATACCTACTCAGTCGTCTTGATTGTCTTCTAAAGAACTTTACATAAGCCTAGACTTAACATCTCGAGTTTATTAATTTGCAAGCAATTTAAAGAAGCCCCTTGTTATTAAAGGAGATATCGATTTCGGGAAACAATGTAAATTTTATACAATCGCTTTGTTAAAAAATTTATAAAATGTCGCATCGTGAAGTACGTCCCGGTCTTAATTGTTTTCGTTGGATTGGAAGCGAGCCAAGAAACGAGAGTTCTGTAGCGGACGGTATCTTGGACGATCGAGAGGCGGTAATGAATTAAATTGTTTTTCTACTGCCGTCGAAATAATTACAAAGTTCTCTTTTTTCTTCGCATTGAATAGTGGTGACGTCTCAAGGGCGGCTTTGTCGCGATATTTTTTCAAAAGAAGCCTAGTCAGTCCGCTGATTAGGTTTAGGTACTTTAACTTTTTTTTTCGTTGTAGATATTTTTTTCATTAAATATTAAACTTATGATGCCTTTGAAGCGATTGTATTTAAAACGAATGAGATTTTATTAATAGAGAGGTTATAGGTACTCATTGAATATGAAGTAAAAGCGCGGCAAATCTCAGATTCGATTCCCATCACTGAAATTCTCTGATGGATAGTATAGTCGAGTTTCTGCTCATTATTTTTGTCACCATAAGCACTTTTTACTGTATTAATAAAAATATTCGAAGTCTAAAAAGTGTTTTATACAATTTTGTTTAACTTATTACCAAAGAGACAAAGAGGAAAGTTTCTAAAACACGGTTAAAATAGACACTAACCAATCTAAAATGCCGGTGAATAAACATAGCATAGTGAGACAACTAATAACTGACGCCTACACTAAGTACTTAATACAGAAAATATAAGCAATTAAACATCCATTGCTTTGTAAACTAATAAAGCTACAAAGCACTCTGTATTCCAGAATCTTACAATCAGACATAAAATCTGGCGACAGTTCTCCAGTCACCTGAACAGAGCTCCGAGCTGTACTCTAGATTGATTCTAAATTTATTACCGAATCACTCGCTCGGCTCTCTACTAAGATCGCCCATTTATCTAGGACCTCGGGAAATAGGAAATGTACACAAGACGCAAGCAAGACGCCATTTTGTGTATTTGAGCTCTGCGGATATTTGCACATGGATGCATTGTCTTGATTGATCTTGAAGATGGAACGGTTTGAAATCTGGAGAATGACTAGAAATGCATTTCGGTTTGCATTATTGATAATGGAATTTATGATTTTATTGGGGCATACACCTAGCCCTTGAATATATGTAGGTAGTTTATTTATTACCGATCTTTTAATTAATTTGATTCATAGAGTTGATAGGTACCAGCTGTTACTACATCATTTCAAACCAAACTCGACCGGTCCACTATATGCAATTTTGGAGCTTATTTTTTTTTTATTCCTCATCAGAATGTTCTCATTTATTAATAAAAGATAAACTAGTATTAAGTATTGAGTATTCCGATGAATAAATAATGTATATCAACGCGTGTACATTCTTAAAGCGCACTGCACGAGAGTAGAACTCCCTTCTTTGTTTCGAACTACAATTTTTGAGGCTAAAGTGAACATACATAATACTTATCTTATAGATCAACTTGCTCCATATTCAGCCATACAATAGCTTGGTAACCTATCTGAAATCCGAAATACATGTGTTTGAATCTTACTTCCCTGAATCCGTTTCATAGAATTGCCTTATTCCAGATGTTCGTTATGTTTCAGTTTTATTATATCCACCTTATTATTTACAAAGATTTAATTATCAGATATTATAATTATTAGGTTAAGTTCGTTAGGTTTCATTTTATTATAGGCTAAATTTTCGTATTACAAAGATTCGGTTAATATACGAGATGTCAAATGAGTTTTTTGGAATAAAACAAAGTGTCTGTTGAAAAAAAAACGTTTTCAGAGAAGTGATAATCGATATGTCACAATTCGGATTAAACATAGGTAACCAATGTTTTGTCTTTTCAACTCACAAAGGTTGATCAGCAGCCTTCTTTGGTTTAAATACGTACCTGAAACAATAATAATTTTGATTAATAAATCAGAGATAAGTAGAATGTGTCTATGCTATATCGTATTATATTATCATCAGACACGATCTTAAAACAACATAAACCTACATTAATATGTCACGAGTATTTATACTTAATACCATAACATAAGAGTGCAAAATATCTCCAAAGAGATACTCGTACCAAATTTCGCGGATTCAAGAGATACTCGTACCAAATTTATCTGCTCGACGTTTATATAAGTAGATGGCCAAATAAATAGCATTGGTGAAAGGTATTATAATAACTTATGTCGGAAAATTATAATTCAAACATCCTTCCATCATGACAAGTCATCGTCACTGCTTGCATACTGTTACTGATAAATAGCTACATATATAACCAATAATATGCGACCTATTACTATATTTAGTCATTCGTCATTGCCAAATTGAATTCACAAAACTGGATCACATAGGTACACAATGACCCAATAATTCACGGATAACTCTGTATTTTCAATAAATATCTACTGTTTCGCGAATATACGCCGCCCTCTTAATTGTGGTATACAAATGAACGGAATCAATGAAATATTCAAATATGAATCGTGCGTATAAATCAGTAAACGGCCGGAAGTACCGCCATTTCGAAATAATGAACTCATGTCGGTGGCAGGAACCGTGGAGATTTTAAATTTACTGAAATTTGTGTATTAGGTATAATCTTATTATCGTGCTAATTCATTGGTGATGCAAGTTGTTGGCAGGCTCCCGTTGGTTGAAAGAATGGCATAAGCCTTCTGGAGAACGGTATAGCTTAAGAACAATCTGCCGTCCCTATGACCAATTGTTTCACTATTTAAAAACAATGTTAAGTTAATAATACAAAGTTGCAGTATGGAAGTGACTCGTAGACTATATTTCTTTCGGCCCCTTGCCGACTTTACCTGAACTAGCGTTACATAGCCGAGCGTGACGGCGCAGTCTCGTTCAATACCCACAAAATGAAGTACTCGGCGCGCCTAAAGAAGTTTTCACATCAAAGAAGTAACTTTTAACAGAATATTGCATTTCACAGTTAGTAAGCATCGGTTGGCAATATAGAGTTGCACAATAAAATTCTATGCACCCATTACACAAAGACCACTGTCCGCATTTTACCGTCGCGATTTTCCGCCCCACCGCCTCCGATATACTCGCGAAACTACTGAAATGCAGACCACCAGCGCAATAGAAAGCTGCACTGAAATTCAGAGCCCGTGGACAGTGTTTCGAACGCCGTTTCAGGCTACGCTGGTCATTTTCAGCAACACTGTTTACTGCTTAAAATTACAGGTTATACCTGTAATTTTGAACAGAAATGCCCGTGTGACGTCTTAATTTCAGTAAAATATTCAAATAAAAGTGGCTACCGTACTCATATCTATCCATGACCCATAAACACTGACACCAGGGCTAACTACTCAACAAAATGTGCTTTATATCTAAGAATGTATTTGTAACTTCACATATTTTCTACAGTAGGAATGTCCTGAAATTCATGTAATATGAAATTCAAATAAGTAAGTGTTACAGACCTATTTTCTTTATCCAAAGAGATTTTAACCCTACCGTTTACTCTATTTTAGTTTACATATATCCCATGGCACCGACTGTCAACTAATTGTTCACTTGTCATTTTTATCCAGATTTCAAAGAGGAGGTTCTGTATTCGACTGTATTTTTTTTTGTTGGTTACTCAATTGTTTAGCCAATTATTATGGATTGATTTTAATGATTATTTTCTCGATCCTTAGTACGGAAGCCTAACAAATCAAATCAAATCAGTTTATCGGTTCTCCCTAGTTACATGTCATAGGTATATATATCTAATAAGTATGTCAACAAACATATCAACCAGACAATTACATAATAGGAAAATTACAAAATCAATTATTAATAAAATCATTACAATCTACAATGTACTAACAACGTAGAAAAACTTGACAGAGAAATTTGTTACATAGATGTATCAAACATTTACGGTCATGACTACAAAGTACAAGTAAGTAAAGTAATACTAACACAAAGTTTCACAAAGTTTTAAATGTTTATGATTTTTTGACGATATTTTGACGATAAGCATCTATTCTCTAGGTATATACCTAGCAGTAATAAATTACGTGAACCTAAAAATAAAAAGCTTTACATATTTTCAAATATTAAATTTCACATTTTCATCGTGATTTTATTTCAAAATAGAAAATCACAAAGCCAAACAGGGTTTAAAAAACAATGTCACGTCAAACAACATTTTCATATGCGTCCGTTAAAACCCGTAAATATTTTGACTGACCCACGCGATGTGTTCGAAAATTTAAACTAACACAACCGCGCGATGCGCTTTAATCCAGGCGTGTGTTAGCAAAAACCGGTTTAAACCGGACTCCGACCGGTGCGTGCCGGATTAGGGATGTGACATGAGAGGCTAATGCGGCATCCTTCAACATAATACGGAATGTTTTAATTATTAAATACCCATGAACGGCAAAGAACTTTGTTATCTGTAATCACTTACTAGGTAAAGTTATAATTGGCTTTGAAAATTAGACTACGACAAATACAGCGTACGACCAATATCTACAGAACTTGATGTGATGCTGTTATAAGGTAACAAACAAGTTTAGGAAAACTTAAAAACTCCTGACTTAAAAAATAGAACTGATTTTGACGAAACACAGCTTCGTTTCAAATAAAATAGAAAAAATATCAAAATCGGTCTGTTTGAGAGCTACGATGCCACAGACAGACACAAACACACAGAGATGCTATAGGTTTTGATTTCTTTGCGAGCGTCCAATATATATATATATATATAATATATGCACCATAAACGGCCTTATCTTTAGTTTATGTTGACTTACGAGTATAAGTTCGATTTAGTCACTGCTCCACGAGGTACCAGACCTGAGTATTTGATATTCATTTCAGCTCAATACTTCCTCGCGTTATTGAGAAAAATGGTCTTGACAGACAACAAAGTGATCCTATAAGGGTTCCGTTTTCGCTGAATGAGGTACGGAACCCTAAAAAGTATATAAGTATTCTATCAGCTATCTAATTCCCATAGTGCAAGCTTTGATTAGTTAAGGGTTAGATTGTGCAAAATGTCCGCCGATGTCCACCAATATTTTATTAATACACCATGTTGTACGCCCAAACATCCATCCTATCCGTGATGATAGAGAGTTATCGGTTAACCGCGGTACAACAAATCGACGATCATCTTAGCCTTAACAGCCGAATATCTGTCAGTTGAAACCCCCAACAGACTATTATCTGTCACTGGGTTGCCGTAACACTCTTTATTTAGGCTCGTAAGGCAGAACGATCAGCACTAAATGTCTGCCAGAGTATTTATTGCCAGCTCCATAGACAAGGACTGACTAGCTGCGGTCTGAGAGCTGACGTTATCGTAAATAACTATCGATTTTATTTGCGTCTTTAAGATCTATCTATTTTGTAAGATCGACCTCTTAGTGACGCCCGACGTGAGATTTCCTTTTCTTTTTTTAAGCGACTTGCAAAAAGGAGAACCTTTTCAATTCGACTGTATGTTTTTTTTTGTATGTACGTTCAAACCGCTGATTATGAATTGTTTTTATGATTATTTTTTGTTTGATAAGTGATAGGTACCTCAGAGGTGGTCCAACATAAATTTTATCAAAATCGGTTTAGTACTTTGGTTTTTATAACAAAATAACTGAAAAAATATCATCCAAGTAAACGAATTGAGTATACATATATTGATGTCGGTTTTTTCAGTTTTTTAAACTATGATTAATTTTTAAATAAAAATTTAAACTAGGTATCATCATCATCATCTCAGCCATAAGAAGTCCACTGCTGGACATAGGCCTCCCCCATGGATTTCCAAAAAGACCGATTGGAAGCGGCTTGCATCCAGCGACTTCCCGCCACTTGTATGAGGTCATCTGTCCATCTCGTAAACTAGGTAAACTAGGTAAGGTATCTTGTAAACTAGGTATAATATATTTTAAAATAATTTAAAAATTTGCAATTTGACAACTTTGTAATAAATCGAATCTTACGAGGTTATTTTTAGCACAGGACATTATGACAAACGGAAGCCTCAGAAAACTCGGACTGTAATTTTAAAAATGCTGAAGCAACCGACTTCTCATGGATGCCATTGTCAGAACTGGACCAAATTAAAATGGGACCACACGGGAAGCACTAGCTTTCAAATAAAAAAATAATCATCAAAATCAGTCCACCCGGTCGAAAGTTATGAGGTAACAAACATATATTTTTTATTTTAAATACAGTCGAATTGATAACCTCCTCCTTTTTGGAAACCGGTTCATTAAAAGAGCTTTAGTTTTTCTTTAGACCTATCGTCGATGGGAATAATGAAGCAAGTAAGATATAATAAACTCTTCCATTTCCAGACAGTATTCGAAATATCCTTAATATTTGCGGACGCCTTCTTAAAATGCCATTGAAACCGTAGATTTTCCTTGCTTTCCGAAATTTTCATTAAAATCATTTAATGGTATATTTATTAGAAAATAAATAAATGAAAAAAAATGTCGTGCAAGTAAGTTGCATATTTTTAAAGTAAGTTGTTTTAGTTTTTAGGGTTCCGTACCCAAAGGGTAAAAACGGGACCCTATTACTAAGACTTCGCTGTCTGTCTGTCTGTCTGTCTGTCTGTCTGTCTGTCTCCAGGCTGTATCTCATAAACCGTGATAGCTAGAAAGCTGAAATTTTCACAAATGATGTATTTCCCTTGCCGCTATAACAACAAATACTAAAAATTAAAAAAAAAAATATTAAGGGGGGTCCCCATACAATAAACGTGTTTTTTTCGTATTTTTTTGCTCAATATTAAAAACGGTAACAGGTAGACGCTTCAAATTTTCACAGAATATTTACTTGTATATTACCTTTCAAAATAAATAATTAAATAACAATAAAGTAAATATTAAAGGGGGGCGGGCTCCCATACAACAAACGTAATTTTTAAGCAATTTTTACTCGATCTTAATTAACAGGTAGAAACTTGAATATTTGTAAGTAAATATTTAGAAATATATTAACTATAAAAATAAATACCTAATCTAATACATAAAAACTCACAAAATGAAAATAATCCGTGCATCTAAACGCGGTGCGAGCGCCGCGCCGCGGTGTGGTGGTGCGCGGGTAGCGGGGGAGGTAACATGACGGAGCGAGCCATAACCGCGCGTATTCGCGCGAGCGTCGTCATGCTGCCCGGATGTGTATCGAAAACCTACCTATAAGTTTGCAATTTACTACTTGGAATTTCGTTGATTTCTCGTTATTTTATAAACAGAACTAAACTTTGTAGTATTATAGATGATAGTACGGAACCCTTCGTGCGCGAGTCCGACTCGCACTTGGCCGATTATTTAAAACTTATAATTAATTATTATAAGCAACATGCATACTTATAAAAGAAATAAATTCATGCAATAAATTATTTTCACTTATATTTCTACATGTACTCGCTTTGCAATATATTTGTACAACAATTGGCATCTCTTCGGAGCAGACAAGCAATTCCGCAGACCCCAGTCAAAGGCTCAATCTCTATTGCAGTAGAGACGCTTGTAACTCGCGCTATAGGAAGTACTTTACTCGATGGTAGCTTTGAGAAATTCCACCATTAAACCACAATTTAATCAGGAATTCAAAGAAAATGTGTATTCGAACTAGTTCTATTTATAACGAGAAAATGCTCGGACTAGTTCTATTGAAAGGTAATGAAGACAAGAAAACTGAAATCTATCGATTAGTTTTCATGCTGTTATTTTATGACAAATACCAAGGCCTAACAGAGTAAACAAGTTTTATATACAAGTAAGTTATAAAACTCAAAAACCCCCGTCAAAAAGAACGGCTGATTTTGATGATACATAGTTAAGAACTAATTTACATAGTTAACTAGAACTAATCAAGTATTGATTAATTCTTTTTTCAAACATAAAAAACGGTCTATCCCTTTGAGAACTACAATGCTAAACACAGGTACCTATAAAGATACACCAAAACCAACGCAAAAAAAATCCGCCAATAATGGAAAAGTCGGGGGAAGCCTTGCCCAGCAGTTAGTAGTAGAAGTATTCTGCAGTATCGTGTCCCACAGTCTGAAAACAACAAAGGACTTGAACATTAAATCTTGTAGCTACCTATCACCGTCGTCTCCTATTCTTCTTTCAGCACTCAAATACCTACCTGTTCTATTATTTTATCTCACCTGACTAACATTATATAAATGCGAAAATGCATGTTAATTACCCCATGTTAAAACAGCTGCCACAAATCACGATTGAAATAAAATTGGGTATGGAAGTAACTTCTGCCCTGATATGACAAAAGCTAGTTTTTATCCAGTAATATGAAAGGTTACTGCGGAATAGCGGGTGAAACCGCGAAGTGCAGTTAGTTAAAATAAAACTGATAACCAATAAAGGTAAAGTGGCCCCAACTTGAACTTTGCCAGTGCGCGCCAAATTGTTCTATATTACAAATTGAAGGTGGCCAACAATTACCACCGATTGGACTAATCACAGCGACCGCGGGCCAATATAGGCGCTAGTGCAATATTGCCTCTGCCGGGTAATTTTGCCCGCTCGGTAATATCGCCCAGTAAAGGTGGTAATATCGCCCCAGCAGGAAGGTAATGCGCCGATACATACGCGTTATTGGAACTACTAGCGCAGCTCGGGACACTTGTGGGACTGAATCTAAATAGTTGGAATAAGTTGGATGAATGATTGTTATGATGAGGGTTATAGGGAGGCTCCATGTAAAAGTTACTTTGGTAAGTAGGAATTACTTCAAACTAATTTGGTATCTGCATATTGTAAAAATAATATTTTAAATTTAATTAAAATCACGAGTGACACTAAGTAGGCGTGAAATATGTAGTATATATCGTGGCACTAATGAGACACATAAGAGCCGATTGTCCCTTCAATGGGACTACTTGGAGAACTCCGGAGAACATTTACTTTTATTGATACAATAAAATATGTGTAACTAAAATTAACATCTTGTTAAGAATGTAATAGACTATGTTTTATTCATGTTGCTTCTTTTCATCTAAACTTATTTATTTGACAATGAAAACTTAGCTATTAATGAGATTTTAGTCTGAGCTCTTTAGTACAAAAGTTCAAAAAAGTTATTATCGATTCGAAAATATGAAGCATTTTTGATATGCAACAATTAATAAAACACAAAAACACTGACTTTTCATAAAAAACAATGTTCTATACGTTATTCAAGTATGCAAGTCAGTAGTACTAAATTTATGTAGGTATAGCTAAATCCCAGTAATTAAGTAGAGATTTTTTCCTAAAATTATGAAGAAAGCCATATAATATCCTAAGCAATTACGAAATAATGATTTCAAAAACGCCATAGACTGTTATGTACTAGAGTAACAGTAGACATGGAAGCAGTAATGCAATTACTACGTGCTATCGAATTAAATCCACAGCTAATATTGGAAGCAGCTTGGCGCGGTCGCACCGTGTTTGCCAAGCCAGCGATGCAAATGGACGATACTTAGGCATCTAGCTGGATTGGTTAAAGCTTAAGTCTCTGTGTTTGTGTCTGATGGATTGTATAATTATGTTTCCATAATCGAAAACTAAAAAATGAACTCGGAATTTTGTTGGTGGTTTTTAGCAAAAAAGATGCATAGACAAGTTGAGTTAATTTTCAAAATGACACTTTACGCTAAAATTTTATTACTTTCCTCACGGATTATGTAATAAAAAAAAATTATGATGAACTAATGAAATTTAAGTACTTACGTACTTTAATTTTAATCATCTGATCCTGGATCTTAATTTTATAAAACCGGCAAATTCAAATTATTTCACAAATGATAAGTAAGTATAAAAATCTGTTCATAGTATGTTTTAACGTGAATTCTTACAGTTACAAGTAAGTAAAACAATGGAATTGGATAAAGTAAGTGTAAAAAAATGGATTTCCAACCCAAAAGCAGAGTTTGAAAAAACGACAATTGACACTTTATTGTCTAAATTGGGTTAGTAATTTAGAAGGTCAGATGAAAAACATGTATATACCTAAACTGTTTACTTCATTACCCTCCCCCATTTGTCGTAATAAAATAAAATAAATGGAAGCGACAATGTTTTCATTTACTATTATAATACTTGTACTAAATAATACTCAACGAACAAAATAAATTTAAAGCTTTGCTGCAATATTAAATGCAATAAACCACATTTAAGACTGCCGCCATGTTATAAAAATCACCGTCTACCATGCGCCATCTTAAATCGCCCATAAAATGGCGGCAATATGAAGTATAACGAAAGTATATGAGGAGAGGCTCTCGTTGCGGTAGAGCACCCTTAATGAAAGGGGTTATCTTTGGCTTGCGGATGGCCATAGAGCACGGAGTGTCTCTTGATCCACGCAGGTACAGCGAGGATATTCTCTGTGGTGTCGTAACCTGATATAGAAGGAAACTCTACTTTAAAGATAAAGGCGATTGAGGGCATTTACAATGTCGTAAAAGAGCGTATTGTGCATTGATACATCGCTTGAAGTATGTAGATAAAAATTGGTATCGACTAGAATTTAGAATATCTTGTTATCTTATGTACCTGTCTTGTATTACAATTTCAAGATTTAGGAGCACTTGATACTTAACAAAATAATTGAGTTATTGAGAAATAAAAATGAAAATAGCAGAAGAGAAGAGAAAAAGAAAGCCTTGTGCGAGTTTTTATATTGATTTCGGCCTTCAAGATCGTGTTCACTTCAAGATCTTGTATTTTAGATTTCATACTTTTTGCGGTTTATGTGACTGCAATCGATTGATTGCATTAAAATATAAACTCGCACCAACTAAATCAAACAATATAAAACTAGGTCTTCCGAATTTCTAGAGCGAGTCTCTAATGTCTCTATATCTCCTTTGTGTAATCGTACACGAAATCTGGCAATTATAGAATGGAATTGCACTATCTGGCGGCATTTACATCTTTCAAAGTTGTATTTGTAGATATCTCTTAAAAACAAGGGTCTTCCATCTACATTTATCCACAAACTTTATGAACGCACTCCAAATCCAATTCCCTCGGAACTTCCCTCCAGGCACTCCGGCAAATGACTCGGAGTGAAACTAGCCGATACCCGCAACACACATGGCTACCTACCTTTATAAATCCCACTGAAAAAACATTTAAAAAGGAGAAATCCCGCCACCACTGAAACTTCAACACATGAAAAGCTTTCACGAAAATAAAATGAAATTTCTAGCATAACGTTTAAACTGGCCATGAATCCCGCAAGGGTTGTGTGTAGAATAAAAATTTCAGGTCTTAGAATAAATCCTGTGTTAGGCGCGGGTTCCGGAGGCCTTGAAACTTTCGGAATAGCAAATGAGCTTCAGAAATGTCGGATGTGTTAAGGCCGTTTAAGACCAGTCTTTGTTGGACAAAGTTGTCCTCTTCATTTCGGCGGGTTGTCACTTGTTTGCGGTCTTAGTGGGGTGCTCAATTGGGTGGTTTTGTATACATAGTTAATTGCAGTGAATTTTGTGTTCTTTTCTTTTGACAAATTTTACGCCTATTGGTTATAACAGCTTATTGTTTTTCATCCTAAGCCAAACAAAAAGTTCCATCGATGGTTCATAGTCTAGTAAAAATAAGATTTGTGACAACATAAAAGACAACTAAGTAGGTATATTACATTGTTATTTATATGAATGTACTGGTGTTTTGAAATACATTTGATACAATTTCATAATGATATTATAAAAGCTAATTTTATGACCTTTACACGCTCAAACGGCTGAACCGATCGTTATGAAAATTAGTATAGAGATAGCTTTAGACCTGGAGACGGGCATTTATTGTATATCTATGATTTTTAGTTATTTTCCTATCATAATTTTAAAGCATCCCCCCAGCAAATATTGTGATCAGCTCCATACAAACGGATTTATTTTTATAATTACATTATTATTATAATTACATTTTATGCTTACTTGATACTAAGTGATGTCTGTGTGTCTTGTACTTAGGAGAAATTTACTTATTAGGCATCAACTTTTTATACATATTACAGTTGTATTAGCAATCACTTATTTCTTATTTATCCGGTCCCTGACTGCGTGTTGCATAATAAAACAACAAAAAAATCCTCAATCGTTCAATATTACTAAATTTTGCTCTATGCCACGTATCCACTAGGCAACATTTGACGCGCAACACGTGCCGCTCAACATGTTCGGCAACGTTGCACAGCAACGCGCGACGTTGCCAGATGGCGCGCAACATGACGCGCGGCTTGTTGTTTGTTTAGAGAGTATCGTTAGTTGAGCATCAATTGCTGTCGAGTGGAGTGGAGTGGAGTGGAGTAGACTACTTTCAACACGTTGGGCAACATGTCGCGCGCCAAATGTTGCCTAGTGGATACGAGGCTTTACAACAGTGTCCTGTAGACGTATTGGTTGCGAAAATGTTACAGAAGATTACAAACAATACGACACCAATATAAAATAAATATCCTAAATATCACCTCGATTAGTCGACGCCACTGGTGAATAGAGAGCTGGCTCATTCCTCGCACAAAGAATATCATTAGCCATTCAGCGTGGGAATGCAGCCAGCGTTCTAGGTACTGTACCACACGGGCACCAACACATATTTAATTTATTTAAAGATTATTTTAGTTTAGTTATATTTATGTATACGTGTAATTATATTTTTTACTTCTATGTATGTACTACAGAATGTAACAATTTACACGATTCAAATAATTTCTATAAATATAAATTATACCTAACATATTCACAAGAAACATTGCTGTTTAATGCGAAAATAGTACTTCTGCCATTTTAGCGTATGAACAAGGGACAGGGTAGACCAAACGAAAAACAGATTAAAAAAGCAAAGATTTTTTTCTCACAACACGGCCCCGGCTCAGCAAGCTGCTTGTTGCAATCAACCAGCGCTGGTCTTCTGCCGCGACCCACGATGACACGAACGCGTGCGAACGCTTAAGGAAATTATTTTGTAAATGACTCTTACCACCCCAATAATAAAGTCCTACCACTAAATAAGAATGTTTATTAACATACCATCGCTTAAGATCAGGTGAGCTGGTGGTCTATTGTTGATCTATCGTAAAAAAAAAAACAACCAATAAATATTTTCCTCCATCCCATGGTTGCTGGAAGAGATCGCTTTTAGCGATAAGGCCACCTATTGTTACACTAGTCTATTTAAGTTCTTTGTTACTTTTAAAGTGTGTACAATAAAGAGTTCATCTATTTATCTATCTATGTACAGTAGTTATTCATAAGATAGGGCTGAATTAAAACGAACACTTCTAGTTAATGAAGAGTCCAGTTATTTACAACCGATTGACTTGATAAAACTCCAGAAATAAAGCTTTAAGCAAGCGCAAGTTCCCGTGAAACTTTTCAGTCCGAACTCGGAACTCCTGTTTTATCTCCGTGAAAAAATAAAAAGCTTCTAAAAACTGGCTAAAGCTGTTTCTGGCCGAAGTAAGGCCGTTTTCTAATAATCCCCGACAAGGCCCTAAGGCCTCTTAATTAAAACATAAACGACTTTCCGATGGAAAATGTTTTTACGACGGTATTAGGCGCGTGAGTTGCATTTTTTTTTAATGTTTCCGGTTGTTGATTTCAATTTGGTGCTGTTCGTTGTCGGCGTGGTTTTTTATGGAATTTGGTCGTAAACAAGGTTTACAGAGAGCGTGATGTATTGACGATTTAACTTTTCAAGCGTATTAAGTCTAAAAAACACCTTTTGAATGGAGCAGATTACATAGGCCATTGTTAGGAATAATTATGACAGGAAAGTACCTAAAACATATATATAAATAAATATATAGCTGGGCCCCGCGGTTATTAAAGAAATATTAAATTTCATAATTATGAAACAACGTTGATGAAGATGATAAGTTCCCCATATGCTTCCCCAGGTCCACCTCTATCTTTTTACTAAATTTCATAACGATCGGTTCAGCCGGTTGATCGTGAAAAGAGTAACGAACTACGCTTTTATAATGTTCGTTAGCATAATTATTATGAAATTGTGACAAACGTATGGCTTGAAATACGTTTGTCACAATTTCATAATAATTATGCTATACCGCTTCATTTAAATAACAATTTTCTTAGTTTTATTTTATGTTGTCAGAAATATTATTTTTACTGAACTAAAGTGAGACTGGGGGAGGCCTTTACCCAGCAATTAATGTTTATTAAAAATACTAAGTATATTTGTGTAAATATAATACTACTAAATTATACCAATTCTCTGCCAACATAATCCTAAAAAATACAAAAAGCTGTCGTGCTTTACTTCTATTTGTATGAGAATACGGCCAACTGTCCTCGCAGGATTTTGTGCTTGATATCCCAGAACATGAAACCAAAGATTAAAATAAAATAACAGAAGGGTTAACTCACAGACATCTTTTTTTTCGGTTAGCCCAAAGATAAGTTACCTGTCACTATAACTTACTGAAAAGTTGGATAAAAGAATTGGATGCCAAACATTTCATTCACATATTCACGACAGCGAGTGATTTTAGTCGCTTTTCTGATAAAAAAAAATATTCATAAAAATCGATGAGTTATTTTAAAAATTAGTTTAATTCATCAGTTAAATTCGTAAATTTAAAAATACAGATATTCATTCTGGTCTTAGTAGAGTAACGTTCTATTTTCCCGAAAATTTACCATGAAAACTACACTCCATTCATTTCTAATTTTTGTTCCAATAGCAAAAGAGCTAAAAAGTGAAAAGCCATAAACTTACAACACTAGTGAGCCTTCAGCTCGTAAAGCTGTCCGATTTTTTTTTTGGCAACATCCACCGTTTGTCTCGCAAATCAAAAACTAGTGCTGAATAATATTCATATTGTAAGTTACTTTACTCTATGGCAAGCCGAACTATTTTTCACATTTAAAACGAAATAAATTACAGTAGTATATTTGTTACTTCTACTAATAGTCTAGTAAAAATAAATCCGTTTGTATGGAGCAGATCACAGTATTTGCAACTGGGGGGATTCTTTGAAATTATGATACGAAAATAACTAAGTAAAAATCATAAATCAACAATAGTCCCCGATTTATAGACTAGCTGCGTTGCGCGGTTTCACTCGCGTAGTTATGAAAATCGGTGATGATTGTGATGATGATAAGTAACGTATGTCCGTCTCCAAGTCCAAAGCTATCTCTATACTAATTTTCATAACGATCGGTTCAGCCGTTTGAGCGTGTAAAGGTAACAAAAGTAGCTTTTATAATATCATTATGAAACTGTGTAAAATGTATTTCAAAACACCAGTACATTCATTTAAATAACAATATACATAGTTGTCTTTTATGTTGTCACAAATCTTATTTTTGCTAGACTATAAAAAAATTATGAATTGTTCTTATTTCTTCAGCATTTTTCAAGCGAAAACATCTTATATATCTGAATAACGTGCACATTGCATAACTTTTTTTTAAATCAGGAAATTATTTTTGAATCAGGTAGTTCTATTAAACGGATTCGGGCAAGTTAGATTCTAACAAATGTATTTCGGATTATGGTTATGTAGCCGTTTTCGACTGTACCACTATGGTATTGAACTGTAATTACGCTGAACATATCTCATGAGCAAGCGTGGCAAAACAAATTGTTTCAGTAGTAGTATTAAATGTATCATATTTTTTTATTGTTCATTATCTACAAATAGTACACAACACAGAAAAAAAATCAGCATTTAGATAAATGCTTTGAGTAATTTTAGGTAGATAAACAGCACTCTCTCACTAAACATTCTGCCACAATAATCTTTGCCGCGAGTCGCGTTGCAAATTCATTTCGCTTTAATCCTCATATTTGGAGCGCACGACCGTCCGCTGATTCGCTGCAAAGGTAGAGTTTTATTTGTGCTGTGTGTACCGGCTTTACACTCCTATTTGTGTTATGTGCTAGGCCTTGCGGTGTATCTACACTAACATATTTTTCGTACTACCTATTCTACATAAACAGAGTAGCTTTTTTACCATTACGAATGGTATAATGAGTATGTTTAGTGCTTAAGTTATAATAACCAAACTAATACTGTTGCTACAGCACTTCCTAATGTTATTATTATAGAAACAACTAGCAACAAGCAATTCGTCTGTTTCTATATCGATTTTGTACACCCATATTCGCAATAAAATTATGTGATCTGATTTGATTTGATTTTTATTAAGAAATGTATACAATACCTAGCAATACAAAAAAAACCCTGTTTACTTTGTAGAAACTTTGGTACATATACTATAATATAATAAAGGTCTTATTTTGTCAATAATCTCAAAGGTGCTATGTCATTTGACTATCGATTACGTATATTTCTAGACAAAAAGTTTTTCTGGCCGGTTCAGGCAAATCGATTACACATCAGGAAGTGTGATCACACCCTTATATTCATATTTATCATAATCGTCTGGTAATCTATTTATGAGTAGTGTGCATACAGCTTGTTAAAATGATTTTGAAGCCGTATGTAACAAGGCTCGTTATTTTTTTGTAAGCTTTACTCTAAATTACTAATATTGGATGAAAAGTAATGAAAATATAACGATTTCAGTGAACCAAATACAAACACTAAAAAAAGAGACGGCAGTTATATGGTATCATCCTTTCGCTCACTCATCTGTATGTACTGTTAGTGTTTTCTGTGTTCAAATACGCATACCTACATACGTAGTGTAGTGAGTGAGTATGATGTCATCATGATGTCACTAACCATAAACGAAAATCTATCGCGTTTTAAACGAAACAAAAGGGAAATTTCAATGACTTCGTTATTACTTAATGGATTACACGCATTCAAAATAATAAAATAATCTAAAAATCCTAGTATATACGCCGATATAGGTACTTAGAATTAAAATATCTCTAGTGTACATGTACCATTTATAACTTTTTGCTTATATGCATATTAACAATTCAACCAGTTGACGTTGAATAAACGACGCAACGCATAGTTCGAAACCTCCTATTAATTACTGTTTTTCAAGAGACGTAAAGTTCATTTAATGGGGTCCCTATCAATACCGAGCCCGTGTAAATTATTAAGCTCTCACAATACCTTACAGACCCCTAATAGGATCGTCTTAAATTCACGTCCTACGAAAACAAGACCCTTACTCCGTTTTATATGACACATTTAATGCTGCATTACCTTGTATGCTCCCTGAGTATGCGTATAGTGTTAGGCAATGTATACACACGTAACAAACGGAATAATAATGTGATTTCCTTATTGTAGATCTATTTTTAACCGACTTCCAAAAAAGGAGGTTATAATTCGGCCTGTATGGTTTTTTTTTTAAGTTTGTTCACCGATTACTCAGCCAATTCTGCATTGATTTTGATGATTATTTTTGTATTTGGTAGATCATACTTCACAGGTGGTCCCATATACATTTTGCAATCGATGCAGTACTTTGGTTTTTATAACAAAATAACTAAAGTATCATCCAAACAACTGTAGAAAAGTGGATAGCAAGTCGCGTATATACGTGCATTCACTTTTCTACAGGCGTTATACATATTGCGTATTTTGAAGTCTGTTTTTCAGTATTTGAAACTATAATTATTTATTAAAGATTCCTTTCATTGAGTTAAGATTTTTCAAAAATTGGTACCACTGGTATTATCTGTAATAGCATCCATGGCATATAATGGAATGTGGTGTATGTTTTTTTTTTGTTCAAAATAAAGCAACCAATGATGATGATACGTAGATAGGTTTTCACCGGCTCTGCGTGGCAAGCCTCAAATAAGGTAATCGCCTGACTCGTCTTCAGTCGTGACACTTCGGGCAACGCTGTTAGACGCATGTCGTGACTTTTGAATAGTGACAATGCTATAGTGCAACATCAAGATATATAAGGCCAAGATACTTAAAAGCCTTAAGAAGGTGTCTTATCTTCAAAACTGCTGAGAACTGAAATCCGCTATGCTCTTACTTCATATTCAATGAGTATAAACTCTCTATAGATAAAATCTCGTTGACGATAACCAATAAAATAGCTACAATACAACCCATTAATCTTAGACTATATCTATGTTGCTTATAACACTTAGGTAGGTATTTGTCTCAAACGGAGACTTAGAGGCAGAATTGTAACATTATCGTTCGACAACTGACTGGAATATACATTCCGTATATTCCTATCAGTTATATACATATGGCAAGTCCAATGAATTGTGGAATTTTCTTGCTGGTCTAAATTCCCCTTTACTCTTGCGGTACCCGCAGAATGATAGCGTGCTCCGATAAACATAACAAATTCACTTCAAATACACCACAGAGGGCGTTCGGGGGCAATTGTAAAACGTTTTGGGGCCCTTTCATATGTCCCCTAAACGGGCACATGAATAAGTAAAGCAGGATCAGTGGGTAAGGACGGTGTAAAAATATTATTTCTTTTATATAATGGGCTGAGACGAGGCGTCGGTGACTGGCGGTTTCGGGGGGACTTTATTATTGTGATTTTGTATGCTTTTCTCAACATTAGTGTATTGGGATAATAATCTTGTTTGCAAACGGTGATAAATAATATTTTTGTTGGACAAAAAACGATCTCTACTTTCCCCATAACATTTCCTTTCCTTGGATATGTTTGCCAATGGATTTTATACAGAATGTGTTTGCGAATAGAGTTGAATTCACTTTCTGTTGCTTAAAGCCATCTTTCTGAGACTTGCCACCGACACGGATGTCTTTCATATCAGCTACAATCTTTGGTAAAGCCACCATTTCAAGAGTCGATGCTGCTGATGAACGAGACAATAGTGATTTTTCAACGTATAAATAGCATTTCGTGCATTGCAGCCGCAACTGCTTGACATTTGCGAAGATTAGGTGCCGAGGCTCGCAATCGTAACCTCGTCGAGAACATAACGAGTATACGAATGAGAGTGCTTCCTCAACGTAAAGCGACAGATGTGCCCATTTTTTTATGTCAATCACGGCATCATCTACGACCTTCGGAATACTTTCATACTCTGTATAGAGTATAAAAGAGAGAGAGAGAGAGTAGAGTGAGTTTATATATATATATAAAGATGTTTATCAATTTCTACACTTATATCACGTAATATATTAGGTAAAATTAAATAAACATTTTAAAAGATATTTAAAGTTTTATTTAAACTGAATCTTACAAATTAAAAATAGATACGACACAAATCGTAAATCAAAATGCGTAGTCATGATTTATTAGATCCGAAATATCGGAGCACTCAAGCGTTCAGCGTTCAGCGTTCATCGTCAATCAACACAATTTATCAGACAAAGCGTTGCAATTGAAACCGAACAAAATAAACTGTACCGAGAAGAATCTTTCCTCTCTTCGTGGACAATAGAAAACTGTTATATTTTAGCAGACAACACCGCCCAGTCAGGTAGAGCTCTCCGTCTTCAGATTGAAGTAGGTGCCTGCTTACAGCTCGGAGTTGTTGTTATAGTGGTGGCTGTCAGAATTGAAGACAATGGGCACAAACATTAATAACTTTCTTTGTTTCCGTGCACGCTGGTCCAAGTTATGAGTGTTCAAATTAAACCTGTATCTAGTGAGCGCGGAGAAAATTCTTGTGACGAAATATCTTGATGCTAGTTCACTACAACAGTACTCAAACACGACTTTTTAAGTCATAAGGCTACGATTTTACACTGTTTCCTATTTTACATGGCGTTTTCCTATTTTACACGGCGTTTTCCTATTTTACACGGCGTTTTCCTATTTTACACGGTGTTTCCTATTTTACACTGTGTTTCCTATTTTACACGGTGTTTTCCTATTTTTAAGCAGTCCTAAGTAGCTCTTATGTAAATGAGGAAGCAATTTTTTTTAATATATATTATTGGAGGACATTTTAGCACAAGACCATCTAGCCCTAACTAAGCAAAGCTTGTACTATGGGAACCACAGGGTTGACAGAAGACACATATACTTTTTTAATTAGATATCATACATATAAACAACCAGACACAGAACAAACATCTATGCTCAGCAGAAATGTTTGACCTGGGTGGGGATCGAATCCACGACCCACAGTTCAGAGGTAGACGTACTACCACTGAACCATGAGGCCTGTCAAACTACCACATATAGATGGATAGGATGGATGTAAGTAAATAAGTTTTGTGATTTATTTACGTACACGTATTTGAAAATATTATGATCTATTAGCGTAACACCGTAACAACTTTAGCTCAAGGGCTTTTTAAATATCTTTAGGAAAAGAATTACTATTTTCAATTACTTAGGAGCCACAATATTTTAATTAACTATAATTCGTTTAAGTATCAGACTTCACAAAAGAACACTAATTAATTTTATATTTTGAATAATCTGACATGCACAAACAAAACGATTTTGCCATTAAACGAAAGCCAATTTAGACGTCAGTTAAACAGAAGTAATATAAATTAATTACATTCACGGTAGAGTGAAATTAATAATTATGAAATAAAATTGAAATACATTTGTTAAAATGCAAAATAAATATTCAGTAAATAAATAAGTACACAATTAAATAACAAAATGAAAGTAAATAATAATATTACAACTTTGAAAAAATAAAAATAAAATTTATAGCTAAATGTTTAACCAGATATTTTGCCCTAAAACTAAGTAACACCGTTATTCCATACCACGCAAAGTAAAACGCACAATTTCGAATTCTATCGAGTAGTACGTGTGTCGTTAACCTACGGTTAAGGATAACACACGATTTCACGTAACGAGTTAGCGTAAACGCAACCCGCATCTCTAGGCCGGAGGCGACACTGTTAATGTGGTGGGCGTACTTAGGACACGAGATGGGGCTTACATTTATACGAAAATGTAGATGTAATGTAGAAGTTACTTTCCTCTAAGTACAAAAAGTGTTTTCGTTTTTTTTTGTACTTTAGGTAAAAAAAAACTATGATGTAACTTACGTGATTTATTTTTATAAAGGATTATTTTTAAAGCTAAAAAACATGTAAACGTCCGCGCATTGTACTAAAAAACTGATATTCTTAGGAGGTTATTAATTTGTCATAATATTTCGTATCACCCACGGGCTTATAAAAATGTTTATAGTGAAATGTAAATTGTACATATTTTATAACTCCGACCCAATAAAGGGGTGTTATAAGTATGACGTGTGTATCTGTGTGTCTGTCTGTGGCATCGTAGCACTCGTAACGTAGCTCGTGCATCAAAGGGATGCACCGATTTTTATCTAGTTTTTTTTGTCTGAATAAGGATTCCATCGAGAATGTTCTTAGCTATATTTCATCAAAATCCATTCAGACGTTTTTTTTTTGTCAGGGGTTTTTGAGTTTTCAATACTTATACTTGTTTATATTTAAGACGAACTTGCCGTAATCGATGATGAACTAGGCTAGATCACGCTTCATGCAATCCCTGAAGTGAAACAGATGCCGACCGACTCTTCTTTTTGCCTCAGCTACCTCACCGCCACTCAGCCACCGCAGGTGATGCGCGACGCTGCTTTAACAGGGCATTGAGACTAGGCAACTAAGCTCTTTCTAGAACTGCTTCATTTGTGATCCTGTTTTTCCATGTGATATTAGTTACATTATCCCTTAATGCATCCCCTGCTAGGCCAGCATAGGCCTGAGTTTATATAGGCCTGTTGTTGTATTGAACAGTCCCAAGCGTGCGTTCGCCATTGATTGTTAATCACTTGTTTGGGACCGCACTAACTGTTATGGGGTGTCCCCTTAGTTAGGAAGTTTCGGGAGTACGTTTCAGGTTTTACAAACATTGTTATAGACTATTTTGTTTATCTAAAATAATTAGATGTGTAGTTACCAATTTTGATATTGTTTTATATGAAATTAACAGCACTTTTACCCGAGATTGTTAAACTCGAATATTCCAGAGAAAACTATTAGTCCCGGCGGTACCCTTTGGCTCACATGGCGAATGCACTGCCGTGGCTCTAGATATTGGGCAATGCATGAGGAACTTTGGCATGCATGCATTTGAAAAAGGTAACTCGTTATTCTACTGTTCATTGTATTATATAATTTCTTTTTCAACAACATGGACACTGGACTCCACAACATGGAACTTCCACGTTGTAGAAAAAAATATATTGGAATGTAACAGCTGCTTCTCTTCTCGACCATACTGTACTTTTTTTTAATAAAACGTACAGCAAATCAGCAGACGGCTCGCTTGATGGTAAGCGATAACCGTCGCCTATGGACAACTGAACATCAGTGACATTACTCTCACTTTGCTAGCCCGCAGAGGTGCTTGTAGATGTAGACACCCTTTTTAAAACGCTCTGAGCTGTTTAACTGTTGAAGTTAGTTTAAGGACTTGAGTTGACATGTTGTAAATATTTTATTTGATCTCTTACCTAAAAATGTATAACATTTTGTGACCGAAACAAGTAATAAACGAATACATATGTGTGACATCTTTGTATCACTAGCAAACAGTTTTACGCCCGTGACAAAGTCTCCCCCGAAACCGTAAAGTGTTGGTCACAGTACGGGATCTCCGTCTATAATGCGTCCATTTTTGTGAAACGGCCTACGTTTACGATGCACTAAAATGTTTCTTCATACGTCTTCTTAAGTGAAACACTTTGTTTCGCAACTTTCACTGGCTGGGAAACACTGCCTAGGGATCCAAGGGCTTGCTTAGAAGATCTGAAAAAAAAAAAATATGCAATTCTATGACGAGACTCAAATTGCTTATTAAAATCTGAATTATACTGGTTTTTTTTTGTGATACGTGTGGAATATTAGAGTCGAGATTTGTCGGACAAATTCATATCTTCAACAATAATAAAATTATAGTTTAAAAACTGAATTAAGCTACTTCAAAATGTACAATTTCGTTTACTTGGATGACATATTTTTACTAAACGGTATTCTTTAGGCGCGTCGCCCACACGAGCTGGAGTCGAGGCGGCGTCGAGGCGCGGGCGCACAAGCGGCGCGCCGCTTCTACGTTTCCTTCAGGTTCAAATGGCAGTGCACCCACACACTAGAGTCGCGTCGCAGGCGACGTGGAGTCGAGGCGCGGTCGCGGCGGCGTCGCGGCAGGGGTGCAGTGCGCGACCGCGCCGCGACCGCGCCGCGACTCCACCGCCATTTTGTTATTTTGTTTCGTGCGTTTGATCCGATATTTGGTACACACCTTTAGTTCAGATGACAATACAATGAAATATAGGCACTTAGTATTATTCTAAATTCAATTTGGCCGCCGCCACAAAATGGCGGATTTCATATTTTTTCACAACCACCACAATATGAGTATCAAATGATAAGGCTTTTAGTAAAACACAGTAAATACATTACCTACATCACGATTTCTTTTTCTTTTTAACTTAAAAAGTTTTTTAAGTACTTATTTCCAGTTATTTTGATAAAATGTATATAAAACTAGCTCTGAAATTTGAGCTATCAAATAAAAAAAATCATCAAAATCAATTCATAATTGGCGAAGTAATCGCGTAACAAACATACAAATAAAATAAAGTCGAAGTCACAACCTCCTCCTCCTTTTTGGATGCCGGTAAAAATATAATGAGTGAATTGGCGGTCAAGCGTGTCACAAGTTAAGTCACCAAGATAAACTAAAATGATTGTAGAACTAGGTAGGTATTTTAAAACAATATTACTGTTTATTTATCGAGGTAGCATATATTTTGCCGGCACAGAAGCATTATGCGCGGAGGCGCACGGCGCGAGGGCGTTTATTTTTCTATTACTATTTTTTAAATTCGCAATATATTTTGAATGGAATGTCGGATTTGAATAATTAAAAAAGTAAATAACAGGCATTGAAACAGTCTTGAAAACGATATAATTTATTTGGATAAGGATTAATATAAAGGTATGGGTAACATGGTCTGATTTTGGTCGGTATTTCTTTCAACTTTTAAAATGTAAAAAAAGTATTATATAGTGACGTAATAACAATAGTTAGACATATGTTATTGCGATGTTTTTTGTAAATATTGGTATGTTCTTAAATATTGTAGATTTTTTTTTTGTTCTATCATCAATAATTTGAGCAGCGTAAAGCGAAAGACATTTTATGGCTGTTTTTTTACACCTTAGGTTATATTATTGAAATTTTAGTAAGGACTCCTAATTTTTTCTAGTATTAAATAGAGCATATGTTCATCAGAGATAATGTAGTATTCTAATGGTGAAAGAATTTTTGAAATCGGTCCAGTAGTTTTTGAGTGATAACTTGTCAAACACAAAAATACAAATCTTTCCTCTTTATAATATTAGTGTAGATGTAGATGCAGATTGGAATGATAGAATTTGAGTGTCCATCGAATTTAAATCCAAAAAAAAAACATCAGTATCTTATCATATCGAGAGGGATATGCTCGGGGTCTCTGCGAGATCGAATCAGAAACGAAGAGATCCTTAGACTTACGAACGAATCACCGATATAGCACAGCAGATTAGTAAATTAAGTGGAATGAAGGAATGGGCAGGGCACATAACACGTAGAACTGGGCCTCAAGACTGCTAATTGTCGACTACTATTGTCTTTGAATCGTATCAGCGAGCGGCGAACGAGTGATGTTCACTTAGCAGCCTTGAGGCCCTGATATAATGTAGGTAGAACTATATGACTGGACGATGGGGCCGAAAAACTCTCGAATAGAGACCACACGAACAAGCAAGTGCAGCATAGGAAGACCAGCCACGAGATGGTCCGAAGACCTCATAGAAATGCCAGGAAGACGCTAGATGCAAAAGAATTTATAATGAACAATAGAACAACTAGAAATTGAAAGACAGTTCAAAAATTCCACACATTCGACAGATACAGATCGATAATGCGGGTCCAAGCCCCGATGGACGTGTTTAATTTTTGAACTGTTGATAAATTTGTAGATACTTCAGTCAGTAAAACACTTAAAGTTATGGAGTAGTAGAACAAGTAGTAATTTTTGAAAAAGTCTTAAGTAAATGCTACTATTCGTATAATAAGTTAGTTCTCTCTGTACAGTCCGCCGTGCAGTGTGACGACGCGACGTCCTGCAGTTAGTTGTGAAGTAGAAGATGAAACTCTGCTCGATGGTTTAAAACGTATATTTGTATGAAATTGTTGCTAGTTCTACGACTTAATGTCTACTCAATAAACTAATGTGCAATTACTAATAAGGTTAACTGTCACTTCCGCGGTAGAAGCACGTATCTATCGATAAGCGGCAACTGAGGAATGTGCCCTGTACGTTTGAGACCGTACATGCTTCGGCCGCAGGAAGTGTGAGTATATTTTACTTTAACTCTCTCAGAGTTAAAGTAAAGTTATACAAAGCTAAGGCTATAATGATTGCATCCCAAGAGTATGTACTGTACGGTTAGGACCGTACATGCTCCAGCCGCAAAAGTATGGGGTGGGGTCAGTTAAGCTAATATACAAGTTATACAAAGTTAATACACAAGTTATACAAAGTTAAGTTAAGATGTGATTTTTGCACCCCAGGAGTATGCCCTGTATGGTTGGGACCGTACACTCTCTGAAACGTGATGCGGCCTATCACACAGGTTAGTTAGTTCTATGGAGTCAGTCCGGTCCTCGTGGTTGACATGATTAAAGTCGCCACAAATCAAACAGGACCGTAGCACAAGGCAGGCGTTAACAAGATCTCGGACGTGAGCTCTATTGATTAGCTGATTGGGATTAATCGAACCAAACAGTACTGCACTAGTCTGCAAGATCATTGTAGCGTCAGGTTTGTGCCATATCACCATTTTGTTTTTACCTGACTGCGTAAGAAGGAGGGTTATGTTTTTCGAGTGGATGCATTTATGTATAAATGTATGCACGTAAGGGTGTATGTATGTTTCTACAAGATCGCCTAAACGTCTTGACCGAGTTTGATGTGCGAGGTGTCGTTAGATTCGTTTTCACTTCCTGAGTGTCGTAGGCTATATTATTTTGTACTATGTTTACTACTTTATTTTTTACTATGTGTACTATTTTGTATAATGTTATTTTGTAATAATAATAATACGACTCCCGCAAAAATAAAAAATAAACTCGTATTTCGTTAATTCCAAGGAACTTTTTCATAATAAATAAGTGATTTCTCTAGAATTATTCTAAATAACTCGCATCTATAATCTTCCCACAAAAAACGCACACTCAAGAACGTATCAACATAACGAAATCGTTAGTTACACTGCAAAAACTGCTTTTCTGCAGTCGAGTAATTTGTTTTTCTTTCAATACGGCAGCATACTGGGTACGCTGCCAATTGGTAGTGAGCTTGAGCATTTGGATGGACTTTAGACCTTTATCGGTCTGGGGTAATCGATTAGCTTTTTGTGTAGTAGTTTAGTTAAGTTTGTGTAGTTTGTATATTGATTTGTTACAGTTAATAAAGGCACTTGCCCGTTTAAAAAAAAGGTATCGACTGGTCTCTTTGATAACATGTAAAAACCCATTTAATTAAGAATATAAAATGTAGATAACATATGCTTACGATATTCGGTCTTATGAGATATATCTCAATAAAGCAATAATTTTGTTCCTCCCTAAATATACGATATCGCAACGTTTCCTAAGAGTGTCAATCAAAGATATCATTAGCCAGGATCAAAATAACCGAGGGTTGTTGTTGTAAATATCATACTGAAGCAGTGAAGCCGGCTTCCCTACGTAAAATCAAAGTCAAGTTCTCCAATTAATCCAGTTACCCTCTAGATTGTATAATAAGGAACAGAAATTGATATTCATTAAATGAATAAAAATTCTAAGTGAAAATGTAGTAAACAGTTTAGCTAAAACAACGCTATAAAACTATTGAGAAGACATTTACGTTACACATTCTCTAGCAACCATCGCATCTAGTAGACCACTGGAATCAAGTATTACATAGAAATAAAACCGGACAAATGAGAGCCAGACTCGCCCACCGAGGGTTCCGTACGAACTAGTAGATAAATGGGGGAAACCATTTTTTTTTTTTTTTTTTCCTTCATAAACCGGAAAATATACATCGTAAAAATATTTAAAACCCTGTTTTAGCTTATGCTAATGAAGCTCTTTCATATGATACCCCACATAATACGGTTAATTCACTTTAAAATTTTGACCCTCATTCCTGGTATAAAGACACTATTTTTTGTGATTAAATTAAAAATGTTTAATTTTCGGATTTTTTCCTATAATATGTGTACTATAACACAATGCTTCTTGCCCAATTTCATTTCCTTGTGAGTGTCGAAATGTGCGTTTTTTACGACGTATTCGGCTGTAACTTTTTTTTACGAAAACAGAAATTTTATTTTTCCTTCTGCAGCAATAGACTATGGATCTGCGTATATGCGTTCCCGAGATACAGATTTTGACAGACGGACAAGAAAGTGATCCTATAAGGGTTCCGTTTTTCCTTTTGAGGTTCGGAACCCTTAAATACTGTCCATAAATTAGATAAGACATATGCATATGTAATTTACTTGTAGAAAATACACGGATAGGAAAAATAAATACAATAAAATTAAAATACATAACTTGTGAGTTCAGTGGCAAATCTGCGGCAAAATTAGCAAGATACAACCACGAGAGCTGGATGAATCGTCAGCATTTAAAATTCCAATTGCCAGTTATAATAATCTGCAGCCGTCAGCCACGCCACCAAACCCAATAACTGACAGCTCTCCTCGACAATTTCACAGCATCACGACTCCAAATTAAAGCTTGATTCAGGATTCCCTTTGAAATATTTATCATCTCCATAATTCAGAGATTGTTGTTAACTGTTGTAACGGGATTTAAAAGTGAGTCAGAGCTCGAAACTCGGGTTCCGTGTACTCAAAAGTGAGTCGTAGACAGAACTCGGTCTGCTTTTAGATCCGTCGTGTCGGATGCCTTTGAGGGGTAGTTAGCGAAGTCGGGTGGGGTTTCTTAAATTATTAATCGGGTCAAGAGAACGGTGTTAAGTTAATATTTAATTATTTTGAGTTTTTTAGGTGCTTAAATAAAACTAAACTAAAATAACCCAAACAACTTAAATAATACAGATATACTTACTCGAACTTTTTCCTGGTTTATTTTTTAATTATTATTTTTAACCGGCTTAGTAGGAGATCATGGTTTAGAGGTGGTCCGTAAATTTTATCAAAATCAGTTCAGTACTTTGGTTTTTATAACAAAATAACTGGTAAAATATCATCCAAGTAAACAAATTGCTGTCGGCTTTTTTCAGTTTTTTAAACTTTAATTATATTAGATACTAGAAGATGTGTGTTAGAAGTGATTCATAAAATTCAGTAAAAAGTTACTGAATTTAGCAAAGGCTCCAATAGTTTTATGCAGCACCAATTAATAATAATTCCGGCGTCTGTTTGTCAGTCTATCACAGCTAATTTACTCCGAATTTACTGGGTCAATTATGTTGAATTCTATTTAAATACTTGATCAATTCCATCAAACAATCGCAGGTGAAGAAAACACTTAGAAAATAAGCATAAAAATGTTATAACAATTTACAATCCGTCAAGTGCGCTACATCCTAGATTTACATTTTTTACTGGAAACAGTGAATAAAGTCGTAACTAGAGAACAGCTTCATGCTACCTGACGTCGTAAACTTCTAGTTTCAGAAACACGTTTTATTTCTTTTGCATCGCCAGCGATGAAATACTTACTACAGTTTATATTATCACATTTTTACTACGTACACCTTGTACTAAATGTAGTACCTAACACGACTGAAAAAAAATATAAATAAATTCAATAAGTCAATTTAATACGTATTTTTTGTATATTTCAATACAAAAAATACGTATTAAATTGACTTAACATTAGGTGAGCTGGCGGTCATGTGCATTGCGCAAACCTATCTTGTACTCGTATGTAAAACAAGTATTTATATTAAATTATACCCAATTGTAGAAAAGCGGTTTTTACAGTCTAACTTACGATTTTGTAACGTTTAATACGCAGTTGAGAGCGCGTTTTGTGAGATAATATGCGTGAAACCTCTATCAATGGTTACAAATGCGCATTTTTTAAAATAGCTCTAGGAAAGCCACTTATGTATTACGAATAAGTTTTTTGAGGTTTCGAAAAAAAGCATTTTTAAGCTATTGCATAGCTTCTATCGCGGGCCTTGAGCGTGGAGACCGAATCCAGAAATTCCGTAACGAAAATAACCTAACACACCGCGCGTAAAGCTATTATGCAATAGCTTTACCGCGGCAGTCTCCGAGTGCCACACGTCTTTTTATTTTTTATTTTTAGGAGAGTATCATTAATAATGCAAAATTATAACCTATAACACCCGGGGAGTGAAGACAAATCTAACGACATCGGCACATTAAAATCGGTCAAGCCATTCAGGATGTAGGAGGTAATATAGAAACATACATACATACATACAAACATTATGTATGTATGTATGTTTATTTATTATTTCTATAAGTATGGTTATGTATTTCGAGTGTATATACACTCGAAATACATAACCCTCCTTCTTACGCAGTCGGGTAAAAAATGAGGCGTTACATAACGTCTGGCAGATGTGAAACATCAATAGCAGGTCTACCGAGCATACATCTTACTCATTCTATTGTAGAGCACTATCTCTGTTATAACAATCCTGCGGACTCGATTCCGACGAATTGAGAACCTCCTCCTTTTTGGAAGTCGGTTATAAATGAACTCTTTATTCCCATGGATGTTCGCCCTTATACATTAATTTGCGCTTAGTTTTAATTAATTTCGGTACTGGATTGACTTGTACAGAGTTGTTGTTGTTTAAGCAACACGCTTCCGCGTTAACCGTTCCCATTCCCATTCCCAAGCATCGTTTATAATTGGAACGGAGAATTTGTGTTTTTGTTGTATTGTTTTGAATAATGAAAACAATGCGTTTAGTAGTGGTTTCTTCTTATTTCGATTCGGACTTCAATTTAGGGTGACAACTTTAAGCTACTGACGAAGATAAGAATCTTCAAAAAACATGACAAACACAAAGTAATAGGTAAGTATTTTCTAGTCCTGCTAGCTCTTTCTACCATGCAGTACCAAGTACCATAACAGCTGAATATAGTGACCTGCATCTAACATGGGCTACCTTATTTCAAGTTTATTTCATTGAGTGTATGTAGCTCAATGGTCTATCCCCTATTTGTAAGCCCCGACCTAAAAATAGTACCTAGTGGTATAAGTTTGACGTATGTATCTGGCACCATAGCTCTCAAACGGATGGACCGATTTTGATCTAGTTTTTTTGTTTGATAGAAGACTTCATCGTATAAATCTGTGTTTCTGTCTGTGGCATCATAGCTTTCAAACGGATGGACCGATTTTAATATAGTTTTTTTTCCTTACTTGATCGAAAGTATTCCTACGAGTAGATATGTTACTTCAAAATCGGTTCAGCTTTAGTAACTATAGAGAACTAAAAAAAACGACAGCGATTTTATAGTTTCCAATAGTTATCTAAACTTATGTTTAGAGAAGTAAACGTGCTTAATATCTTTATTTTTTTTCTAAGGTTTTCGCGATTATTATTTGAAATTAAACAAATTAATTAATTTAAAATTATATAAAATATACGCGATAAATCCGTTAAAATTAGTTTCATTTCAATTGGTTAAGTAATTTGGAAAACAAAATGGCCCATTTTGATGTCGGTTTGATTTTTTGTAAAATATAATTATTTATTTTAAACAATAGTATGGCAACACAAAGCTTCTTCAAAGCATGCACTCCCTGCGCCATAATGGAACCATAGATTAGAATACGAATTTGAATAACCTCGTCTGCCATTCACTCTTACGCTCCATGCTAAAATTGAATGGCAATAATAGCGGTCATAACAACACTAATATCAACCAACACATTAACACTCAATAAATCACATTTTAGTGTAAAGTCATACTCGCGTCACTTTGAACCGTCCCGTTATGGCAACCTTTTGATATCTTAAATCGAAATAACGAGGCCACGTATCATGGCAATGATAACACGGCGCGAAATAGCAACTCGGTAATTAGCTGGGCGTCCTCAGCTCCATTTAATAAGGCTCTAAAAGGCACGTGTACGGAATTAAAATCATTATAGCATCTCCTTGGAATTAACTCTCTACTGAACGATACCGTTGAATTGAAAATTTTAGCAAAAATTGGCTGCTCTTTTAAATTAGGTCGCTGAGTTGCTCTATTGGTTGTGAACATTTTATGATTTATTTTATGTTGCTTTGATTTATTTTGCTAGTTTTCATCTATTAGAATCTATATTTTTTTTGTTTTTTCTAATTTTCAGTTTTTCACAGAAAGGTATTACAAGCTAGGTAATTGAAGCTCCGCCCTGATGCTGTAAACTACAACGCAAACTATGGGCACTAAAATACGACATCAGTAACCCCTGGTTGTAGTAAGAGCCTACTAAAAGGGGATTTCTAGGGACGGGGTTGGTCGGGAGTGAGATCCTGACCTATATACCTACACTCAGACGGGCCCGACGTAAAGGCGCAGAGAGTGATTCAAGCGGTCGTAGGCCTATCAGGCTGAGGAGGAATTGTGTCACAGTGCTGAGGGCTCCAGGAATCACGAGTACTTGGAGGGGGAGCAACCCGGTTGCATCCCCAACGTTTAACGCAGCCGGGTAGATTTCTCCCTCGTCAAAAAAGGCAGCTGTTAAGTGATTTATAATTATTACTTCGCATCAAAATACCTACAACACATACATACTACTACTACATATTTACAATTTAATGACTTAAAAACAAAACTAAGCTCACATTGAAACTCTAATTTTAACTTGGTCCATTAGCACGTAATTCTCTTCTTTTATCAAGACGTGTAGCAATGCATTACCACCCTTATCCTGTTCTCCCGACAGTTCAAATTAAGTTACTCTTATCCAATACCATTATCGCCTTACATTGACAAATGTACTACCCAGCTTAGCCCCTCACCATACATGCACCTGGCAGACAATAAAGTAATGGAAGACCTACATTGCACGCTACATCCTATCACTTGATTAATGGAACGGAGGATGGCGAGCAGTCGATACGATAATTTGAGATGGGTTCGCGAGAATATTAGAATATAGGGAGCTTTTATTGTAATGGTTTTAGCTTGAAGTAGTTTGAATTTTCTAAAGCAATATACATCGTTTATTTCTCTCTCACCCAACAAAAATATCTTTCATCAAAATATCTTTCAACTACTTTTTTATTGTGATTCTTACCTTGAATATTTTAAAACAAAACAGAAACCTTTGAAAGGTATCAACTAAAACAACAGCAACACAAAAATTCGTTGCAACTGTCACTTTGCCGTTTGATTTTCGTTCACTAGGAGCAAACTCACCGGAACAAAAAAAGCATAAACTTTTAATACAAACCCATACTTTAAAAAGTTTTTACATTGTTTTTTTTTTTCTGTACGGACATCCCTGGAATCCATTTTGGCTTGAGAAAGTATACTCTTCCGTTTGGCAGAGATCCAGGCGAGTCTCAGAGGTACCTCGCGTGGTGAGACTGAATCGGGTTTTAACGTCGTGTCTATGTTATTTATGTTCTATGGGATTTTAAATTCTAAACTCTATTTTGTTGTGAACATGTACTGATCAAGGAAGGGACTGAATTGATTGATGAAATGTCTTGTCCTCTACAGGACGGTCGCTTGATACCGTAGTCTAGTAAAAATAAATCCATTTGTATGAAATAGATCACCATTAAATGCGATTTGGGGGGTTCTTTGGAAATATGATAGGAAAATACTTTAAGCACATATAGATTTGTAATACTATTTATTTGACTGGAAAAAACTGTATTAATCGGTTAAAAGAACAATGATTTTCGACTGGTCTCGGAACTGTCACGGCGTCGACCGACTCTTGAGGTGCATGTGTACCCTGAGGATGGACTCTACAGTCAGTAATCGTTCTTTTGATCAATTAATATCGTGAGTTTATTCCGGTTAATTATTTATTTATTAATTATTACTATTTATATAATAGTGCTTATTATTGATTTAATTTGATTATAATTTATTTTACATCTTAATATGACTTATAGCTATGCTATCAATAAATATTTCATTTCATTTCAATTAAGTAAATAATATAAATGAATCCACACGGAAGTTATAGTTTGGAATTAATAAATATTGATAAGCCCTTATATTTTAAAGCCCTTTTCGCTATGTAATTTGTGTTTAGGTGTAAACAATAAACAGTTTATCTATCTATCTATTGATGGATATTCAAATTTTACACATCCAGCCCCAAACTAAACAAAGTTTGTGCTATGTGAACCAGATACCTACCTGATTATAAACTTTTTTGTAAATACATACTTATGATAAAAATAGAAACACCCAGATACAGAACAAACATTCTAGCTCATCATACACATGTTTTTCCTGAGCGGGAATAAAACCCACGACCTACAGCTTAGAAGGCAGATATACCACTAATTGAGCTTTGAGGCCAGTCAGATTAATTATTTGCACGGTCAATCTGAACTTAATTTAACTGTCAAATCCAAATTGCCATAATTAAAATGTACTCAAAGTCGTATAGACCAGGCATTAGCCTATATCTACGTAAGTAAACATTTATATCTAAGCATTATTGCTTTGCAAGCAATTCAAGGCACATATCTCGACGCATCGTGAAAATTATACTTAGCTCTGGCCACGCTTGCTTGAATTTATTTGTCGCCAGTTTTTCACAAACTTAGGTGATACATTTTAAAATGTTACCCTGGTTTTACCTGCGGACGTTTAAAGTTTAAATTGTGGAAAAGAACCATTACGAGTGTTATACGTTAAAATAGTAGGCAAGTTTTGATGTAAGGTTTTTAGCCAACTTTTGTCGAATTTAGCCTAAAAGTTGAAATGAATTCCCATCAACGGTTTTCTGTTAATTTTAGAAGATATATATTTGAAACTTAAAAAGTCATTTTTTTTTTATTTATTGTAATTTCCGTGTAACTCAAAAACAATAAAAATAATTTACTTGTATATTTTTTATCATGAAACTAGGCAATGAATCGAGCTACGACAAGAAGAAACCCTGTGGGACAAGCCGCTACGCTTGTCACCCTGATATTTTAGATGTTAATCTTGTTATCTGGGAACTTTTCTGAAAACATAAATAACTCTTAAAAGTGTCAGGGAAAACAGGGGCCTCCCTGTTCGGCCTCTGCAAGAGTCCTGCTAAAACAACAAGATAATCTAAAAAATACTTTTTTTAAACACTATCCTTGACTAATTGTAAGGAAAAGTGCTTACGGGAACTAAATGAGCACAAACTCGACAAATTCTAACACTTTCCATCAGAGACTTCTAGTAAGAATATCCCAGGTCTAACTTAAGTCCCCGTTACTATGTGTCATTGGAAAGTATCCAAGACAACAAACCTAACGGTCCCAAACATAACAATTTCAGTACTTTCCATTTAGAACTTCCACTCCCTACATCCATGTTCCATTATAAGATCAGGGCCTCAAAGCTGCTATTTGAACTATAATATATCATTCGTTCTCCACTCGCTGATACAATTTAACCACAATTGTAACAAATCGCTAGTCTATTATATAGAAATAAACTAATAAATTGTCACAATTGTCACCAAATCGTATCAGCGAGTGACAAACGAGTGATAGTTCAATAGCAGCCTTGAGGTCCAGGTCTTTCTTATAATAATATTTTCGTCTCGTACACGTGCATGGAAAATTTCAGCTCAATCAAAAACCGACATGTGGGTCACATTTAACTAGCGAGATTTGATAACAGCCTCGAGACAGTTGAAGCTCAAAAAAGCTTGTAAAATATGTAGATTTTGTGTAAATACAAAGATCAATTTAACGATAGAGTTTATTAACCGATCGTTAATTTACTAACTATACATACTATATCAATAACTTGGAAACAATAGCCTTCCGCTCTATAAATACGCAGATAGAGTTGGCGCATATTCAAACCAACTTAAACCGTTTCTGTATAATATGTGATGTCCCAAGATTAGGCGTCGTTTCAACAACCATAGATCAATTTCGAATGTCATAAATAACAAGTCTTACTTATTTCTAATCAGCCTCTATTTAAAATAATCGGCCAAGTGCGAGTCGGACTCGCGCACGAAGGGTTCCGTACTATCATCTATAATACTACAAAGTTTAGTTCTGTTTATAAAATAACGAGAAATCAACGAAATTCCAAGTAGTAAATTGCAAACTTATAGGTAGGTTTTCGATACACATCCGGGCAGCATAACGACGTTCGCGCGAATACGCGCGGCTATGGCTCGCTCCGTGATGTTACCTCCCCCGCTACCCGCGCGTTCGCGCCACCACCACACCGCGGCGCGGCGCTCGCACCGCGTTTAGATGCACGGATTATTTTCATTTTGTGAGTTTTTATGTATTAGATTAGGTATTAATTTTTATAGTTAATATATTTCTAAATATTTACTTACAAATATTCAAGTTTCTACCTGTTAATTAAGATCGAGTAAAAATTGCTTAAAAATTACGTTTGTTGTATGGGAGCCCCCCTTTAATATTGACTTTATAGTTATTTAATTATTTATTTTGAAAGGTAATATACAAGTAAGTATTCTGTGAAAATTTGAAGCGTCTACCTGTTACCGTTTTTAATATTGAGCAAAAAAATACGAAAAAAACACGTTTATTGTATGGGGACCCCCCTTAATTATTAATTTTTTTTAATTTTTAGTATTTGTTGTTATAGCGGCAACGGAAATACATCATTTGTGAAAATTTCAGCTTTCTAGCTATCACGGTTTATGAGATACAGCCTGGAGACAGACAGACAGACAGACAGACAGACAGACAGACAGACAGACAGACAGACAGACAGACAGACAGACAGACAGACAGACAGACAGACAGACAGCGAAGTCTTAGTAATAGGGTCCCGTTTTTACCCTTTGGGTACGGAACCCTAAAAAGAGGAATGTTAGGTTTTTTGTCACATATATATTTTCGGATCTATTTAATTGCTCGTTGTTTAGGTAAGTATACTATTATGGGTTTGGAAAAAAATATACAATATATTCTTGCTAGCATACAAATCATATATAATACTATTACAGCGCACTATCAGGATAACACAATCTCTAGACAGACTACAAAATAACTCATGCAGAGAACAAAAATGGAACTGTACTTCAATACAACCATATATGAATATGTAACAGATTATATTTGTGCTGACAGAGGCTGCAAATTTACTTATTTTGAAACGTATTGTATTTTTACCTTTCACCCACTCTTTTTCTTTAGAAACTTATTTTTTTACTCGACTGCGCAAGAAAGTGGATTATTCCTTCTTTATTTCTCATACACATACTATTCACTTAATCAAGGATGTCATGGAGAATGTACAATGACAAGGACAACTAACACTCAGAACAAATATTTGAATACATCGAACCCGTGATTTTCCACATTATATTCACAGCTACTGAGCCAAACATGTCTATTAAGTACTACCTAAGCAAAAAAGCTCTTAAGAAGACTTACAATTGTACTCTCTATACAACGGCGCGCTAATCAGTGACATACGTAAGTTGACGTCTGTATATATAACACACACACTGACGTATGAAATTTTGATCGTCTTATGATTGCCGCTCGATTATGATGGCAATAGGGATTCAAGCGCCTCGACTGACAAATGAATACGCTGTACTGTACAAGCAGTAAACGACAAGGCGAGCGCGGGGAGCGGGTGAGGAACCCGAGATTGGTCTTCTAATAAATAAATATTGGTGGACATGTCACACAACCATATAGCCCAAACTAAGCATGTTTGTACTATGGAAACTAGATGGTTGATTGAATACATTATACTTTTTTTGTTGTAAATACATACTTATGATTCATAGAAACATCCAGACACAGAAGAAACATCCTGTTTATCACAAAAAAAATTGCCTTGGGTGGGGATCGACCCCACGACCTACAGCTCAGGAGACACTGACAGTCGTGCTACCAGTGAGCTATGAGGTCTGTCATTCTTTCCGTAATACTTTAGATATCCTCTGTGCCTTTTTCTATACAAGATATATTATATTTGCGCCTGACTGCCAACTCGCCTGAGCGATGTTGCGGTCTAGGATGGTCTTCTGTGCCTCTGGAAAAATTCAGAAACTAATCGTGAATGTCAGAAGAAAGAAAGAGATGTCTAAAGACTCCTTACAATTACAATCGGATCAAGAGTTATTCCAACTCAAAATCCAAGTAGGTACGGCTTTTCTCATCCGAGACAAAACGTAATAATAGGTCTTTGTGCCCTACAAGGGTCGAATCTTCGCGAACTAATTTACATACTTTCCCCACTTGAAGTTTTTCATTATCTTTTAATTACCAGACTGAAACATCTCGGGAGGGACTCCATTCAACACCCGAACTCTGGGGCGATTGGTTAAACACCCCAGAACTGGTAAAGTTCGGGCTCAGCCCGATTGCCATGGTTCCGTCGAATTTATTTGCAGATTACGCTGTTACTTTTCGACTTTGTAATTGGGTAATTGAGTTTATGATAAGACTTTTTAATTCTAGTTCGGTTATTTGAGAATTGTTTTGATATAGACATTATACATACTTATAGAGAATAAGTTGCTTGAAAACAATTAAATAGTAAGTACTTGATTACTTATACGTAATAATAAAAAAAAAAACAGATGAGTCAGACTCGCTCACCGCCTCGGTGAGCGAGTCTGACTCATCTGTTTTTTTTTTTTTTATTCCGTACAAACTAGTAGATAAAAGGGGGACATCGTTTTTTTTTCATATTTTCCTTCTTATACCGAAAAATATACATCGTAAAAATATTTAAAAACCTGTTTTAACTTATGCTAATAAAGCTCTTTCATATGATACCCCACATGATACGGTTAAAGAACTTTAAAATTTGGACCCTCATTCCTTGCGTAAAGATAATTTTTTTTTGTGAATAAATGAAAAATGTCAAGTTTTCGGATTTTTTCCTATGCGTGTACTCTAACACAATGCTTCTTACCAAATTTCATAGTTCTAGGTCAACGGGAAGTACGCCATAGGTTTTGATTCCCTTGTGATTGTCGAAATGTGAATTTTTTACCATACATATTTTTTACCATACACATACATATTCGGCTGTAACTTTTTTTTATGAAAACTGAGAAATTCGATTTTTTCTTTCTGTAGCAAGATAGGTATATGGTTTTAATTTCAACGCGATACCTTCACGCGTTCCCGAGATAAAGGTCTTGACACCCGGACAGACGTACAGACAGACGAACAACAAAGTGATCCTATAAGGGTTCCGTTTTTTTCTTTTGAGGTACGGAACCCTAATAACAAGTTTTATGGTCATAATTCAAAAAATTCAAGCATTTTAACTCCGTTCATACATTTATTTACCACTACAAGTAATCGTTTAAAAAACTAAAAAACCCTTCAAATTACGCGATCGTTTACTTGGATGACATATTTTTTCAGTTATTTTGTTACAAAACCAAAATACTGAACCGTTTTTGATAAAATTTCTATGGAACTACCTGGGAAGTATACCTACCCTTTGAAACAAAAAAAATCGAATCGTTTCAGGTGTCTTTTAGTAATCGGGGAACATACTTAAAAAATATTCCAACGAATTGAGAACCTCCTCCTTTTTGGAAGTTGGTTAAACATTATAAGTATATCTTATTACTAGGTCTTTATACTTTGTTTATTCAAGCTCATAACGAAATTGTTTGCATAGTAAACACATTTTTACTAAAATATTACACTTATATTAACATCCACTAACGTTCACGTCATCTCGCGTTGCTGCGAGATTACTTTAAACTTTTTCATGGAACTCCAAAAAAACACATTAGAGGCTTCATTATCAGTGTTGCCATTTTACCGTTCGCCTTGGTGTTACACGTTAAATTACATTTATTGGTGCGAGGTTAATATCAATTTACTATGTTTTCTGTGGCAACACCTTTTGGGAAAATATAAAATATGGTGGCATAGGGGATTTATTAGGGTTTGGTGGAGCTAAACAGGGTGAATTTGTGCCCTTATTTATGTATGGTAAGGGCAAGGGTGGAAGGTTGATTTGTGTGAATATGAGAGAGATTGTGTTTTCTTTGTTTGTAGTCAGCCACCGGTGTGCAGGTGCGTCTTGGGAATCGTTGGATGTTATGAGTTTCTTCATGACGATCGTTGTAGAAGTGAATTTCTTATCTCAGACAGCAACTTTATGGTCATAAAATATTTCTATGACACTTTTTTAAACTATCACGGTCATTCATTGCATTTCTATAAGAGTTAGTGCCATCGCCTACACATATAATAAGATTGTAACGGGTCAAAATCTGTTTATTAAATCTTTTTGAAAATTTTTGATTGGATATAGGTATTACTATCGATACAGAAGCCAGAACAGCAAATTTCAACATTTTTATCTGTCTGTCTGTCTGTCTGTGCGGTATGTCTGATGGACGCCGAAATTACTGGATGGATTTAGACAAAATTTGGCAGGATTGCTACTTATACTATGCAGAAGGATCTGGCATACTTTTTATCCCAAAAAATCTAACAGTTCCTGTAGGATACACTAAACAATAACAACATAATCAATCACCACGCGGGTGAAACCACGGGGCGCACCTAGTCAAAATAATATTCTTATTCATTTATTTTAACCGATTTACACACAATAAAATCTTATCCTCAACACAGATCTGCAATACTTGTTGGCACCGTGAGCGACTTCTGCGTGCATAGGGAACGAAGCGCATACAAATAGCGATAGTAATGAATATTTTCATAACAAAAAAGACAACTGCCATCTAGTCTCACCTGCGACCACGGACGCTGCAAAGTGTTCCAAACGTCAGCTCATAAAATTATGTAAAATATCCGCAATAAATCCGTTAAAATCTGTTTCATTTCAATGACATCCCTATTAGGTTATCATGTACTCGTACATTACATTATAGAACTCAAAGTATTTTAGAAACTCTATAACAAACCATAACAAAAGAACTAACCAAACACAAAAGAACCTACAATCTTGGAATTTTCAAGGCCATAGTGACTAGATATCTTCTAGATCGACGAGCTCCATCCTCGGCCACACCATCGCTTAACATCAGGCGAGTTGGTGGTCAATCGTAAATCTATAGTGTATAAAAAAAAAAGAATCTGAAGCGTAGTGATTTTTGCTTCTGTAAATCTACCCTATCATAACCACATAGCTAGTTAGTTTACGGACTTCCTCGAAACATGAATTTTTAATTAATATACGTTTATTTTTTATGTATCTTTGACAGAATATAAATTATTGGTCCTAGTCGGTCAATTTATAAATGCATCGATTTTTTCGTACAATACTTTATCAAATCGATGACTTGTCAAGAAGACCTACATCCTAGCCCACTTCAGCATCCGTCCATCAACTCCAAGTCTTGGTAATCAACAACACTGGCACACTGCAACACTCCATTTGTCAGCGCTACAGCAAGCTGTAACTCTCCCTGCGAACGTGTAAGCTGTATGGAAAGCGCTGAAGCGCTGAATTCCCACCGCTGATATGTTACCAAGTTAATTGCTGCTGCTAGATAAGGAATTATCTAACTACTTTACTGGTTTTGAAACGGGTTGACCATTAATCAATTCAATTAATAATGTGATGTCATTTACTCATTTACCTACATGTATAATTTTAGAAAACTCGAAAACAAAAAACTACTAAACTGATTTTTATGAAACATAGTTAAGAACACTCTCGATCAAATCCCCTATCAATAAAATAAAACGAAATCAGTCCATCCGTTTGAGAGCTACGATGCCGCATACAGATATTTTACACACACAGTACACATATTATATACACGTCAAACTTATAACACCCCTTTTTTTTCGTCGAGGTTAATATAATAATATGATACTATGTTTCATGAAAATCGGTTCAACCGTTTTTAATCGTTTTTTTTATAGTTTTCTGAACTTGTATTTGTGTGATAGCTAAACTACTGCGTATCCAGTACACGTTGTGCGAACATTCGAGTCATGTTAGCAGTAATGGCGTTCGTTCATTCATCATCCAGTCACGCTCCATCGCACGGACCTGGCGCTGGCTCATTTTATTGTACTTTCTTATTTATAACGTACAACCGATCCAATGTATCGCCTGAAAATAGGTTATATTATAACTACCATAAACTTGAAGAAATAGGATAAACACACTTATAAACATAAAATCACGACAGTTTCTAGTTTCGTGTTTAGTTCTGCGAAATTGAATCAGAAATTAAGTCTATTTTACCACTTCGAATTATTTTTAAAATTGAAATTATTTTAATCATGTAGTCCTATTAGATCTCGTTGTGCTCGGACGTTTTTGAGGAGTGACCCTACAATCATCCCGTTGATACAAAGCATGTAGTGGTACTGACCTCCGGAGGCGGCGAGCAGGCCGTGGTCGCGCAGCAACGCCAGCAGCAGCAGCAGCGGCAGCAGCGGGCGGCGCCGCATGCCGCGCGACACCGCTGCGCCCGCGCACCGCACCCGCGGGCCCCCGCGCTCGCCCTCACCTGCCATATACAACGACAAACATTTCTAAGCGAGTCCACATACAATTTAAAACAAAACGAGAAACATCTGTAATACAACACGCATACAAATAATATGCTTTTTTCGCTGGGGAACATAATTATGTGCCCATTGTTTTTTTTATTCGTCAAAATTCAAGTATAACTAATTACTGAATAGACTTACAGAAAACATTTATAACACTTTCATCTAGTTTTTTATCGTAAGATACTTTTAACTGACTTGCAAAAAGGAGGAGATCAATTCGACTGTGTTGTTTTTTTTTTGTTTATTCAGCGATTACTTCGTCAATTATGAATTGATTTTGATTATTTTTTTGTTTTTTGGTAGGTCTCTTCAGATCTGGTCCCATATAAATTAAATAAATAAAATTTTTCTCAGAATCGGTTATTTAATAAAATAACTGGAAAACTATGTCATCCAAGTATTTTGAAGCCGGGTTTTTTCAGTTTTGCAGACTATATTTATTATTTGTAAGCCATGTAAATATTTTTATATTTTCAATAATGTTACTATGCGGTTACTACTGCGGTGCGGTTATACTTAAAAGTTTCCGGCAGCCTAGTGGTGAGACCGTCTGACTTGCGATCCGCAGGTCCTGGGTTCGAATCCCACGGCAAGCACCTCTGTCTTTTCCAAGTTCTGTGTGTATTGTTGATTGCCGCCAACTTCAAACGGTGAAGAAAAACATCGTGAGGAAACCTACATGTCTGAGAGATTCAATGATCTTGAAGATGTGTGAAGTGCCAACCCGCACTTGCCCAGCGTGGCAGACTATGGCCTAACTCTTCTAACAATGAGAAGATGGCCTGTTCCCAGCAGTGGGACAGTTTGTACAAACAGAACTGATTAAAAAAAATATTACTATGCGCGAACGAGACAGAGGAGTTGCTACCAACAGCGTCTTAAAATAGCAACTCTTGCTACGCATACAATCGCAAGTCAAATTACCTACAGATAATAACAGAATGCATTCCTCAGTATTGTGTAATTCTTACATCTTCTGGCGCATAATATACATACCACTTGATTAGAACTACTGTTTTACTGTTTAGAATAATTTACCGAAAATAGAAGAAAAAGAACCGTGGACAGCACCGTCGCGTCTTCGTAACGCTGGAATCAATCGAAACCAGTGTCCAATATCGTTCTATGTGAGGCTTCGGCATTCCGTGCCCTGCGTTTGTAATTGAATCGTCCGTTATAGGGCCCAGGCGGGCCTTCCACAGAATATTGGATAGTTTCAAAGGTTGAATAAAAAAAGTAAAATGCGAGATGAGGAGAAGAGAAAATCGACGTTTTATCAGCCCAGATCAGATTTCAAAAAGATTTCAGGCGGTGTAGTTTGCTTTAAAATATGTTAAAATTCGGTTAGGATGATGCTGTTTTTAGATAATTTGTTTGCAAGGAGTCCATTAAAATAAATGTTTTATTAATTATGAATAAAATGTATGAAAAATAATTTAAATAATACATTAAAAAAACTGAAACAACTGACTTCATAATACGTAATTTCACTTAAGTGACGTACATAATATATAGTTTTCCAGTTACCTACATATTTTATTTTAATAACCAAATTCGGTTGTATTCTTTAATGTTTGAAAACGCATAAGTAACTCCAGGGCATTTATAAGCTGTTTTGAAAAATTATTTATTGTTTCATAATTATCAGATTGATCTTTTTTATAGTTAAAAAAACTGAAAACTCGGCTTAAAAATGCGCCATTTTGTTTTAAAAATTGTACTTTCATAATACTGAACCGATTTTAAATAAAAAAAAATTGGTTGTCTGTAAAGTCGGTTTACGGACGATAATTTAACGTGACAACGTGATAACAAAACATTGATGAAATGATGATAATGATGAGCGTAACGAGACAATCAGTCATACTTTTTCATGCGTGCAGCCGGCGTTCATCGATTTATTAGACGTTGTCGCGTCAAAAGAATTTTCCAAATCAGTTTATAAATGACAGAGTTAGGACAAACATTTAAAAAAATCCACCAAATTGGGAACCGGGGAAGGCTCCTTGAAATTGTGAAGTTTATTGAAAATGACGTCAATTTCTGACTAGTTTAGATTTTTTATTATTATTTTATACCATAATTATAAAACTTTGCCCTGAGACAAGAGAGACTATTATACTATATGACTACGATACGATACGATATGACAGACTAGAAGTTTGGTTAAAAACATGAAATTTGGACAGACGACCTCATACAAGTGGCGGGAAGACGCTGGATGCAAGCCGCTTCCAATCGGTCTTTTTGGAAATCCATGGGGGAGGCCTATGTCCAACAGTGGACTTCTTATGGCTGAGATGATGATGATGACATGAAATTTTGACGGTGCCTTCTTTGAAGAATGAAAAGGGGGTAAAGAAGACTATTTAAAAATGGATTCATCGAATATAGGTGATGGATGGGATGCAGCTTTTCAGGTCTAATGACCAGGCTGAGGAAAAGCGTGGGCTTTCTGGATTATAAAATATTAAGTACGTTTTGAAAGTAATTTTCTTTTTCAAGGAAGAACCCTTTTTCACAGAAAACAACTTCAAATAACATTAGGTGAGTGAAGGGTCGAACGCCTGTCAATGAATAAAAAAATCATGACTTCGCATAAACTGCGTACGTTAGGAAAGACCACATCTACAAGGAGTTAGTTTAAGCTAAGGTTACTGGCAGACGGCCAATGCTTGGTGAACCACTACACTGGTTCATTGCCATGTAATGCAAGACCACTATTTAAGTACTAGTGGCAGTGAGACATGACTTGAGAAATTAACCTTTATCCTAAACGCGTGCTTGGGGTAGACAGCTGAATGTCGCAAATCTGGACATCTTAGTTTAAGTGGCACAGTTTTATAGCGTCCGACGAATGTGGTGACACACAGTGGGAAAAGGAAACACACACAAAATATAAGTGTTCATTCATTCTTGGCGATTTAAATTTTAAGGGCAGCGTTGTGAATTGTAAATTTTAAAATTCATAACGCTGCCTGTAACTAATCAAGATGTCTATATAAACTTGAAAATGGTCAATGGATTGATACTGGAGAAGACGGTGGTGTAGTGACAAAACATTGATGTAACATACGTTGTTGAATAACAAGCGAAATTGACAACCTTTTAGTATTCGACTTTTTTAAGTTTTTACACATTGAAGTATCTACAAATTTATAGACAGTTCAAAAATTACACACATCTGACGGGACTTGAACCCGCATTATCCGGAAATAATTCGATGGTCGAAACTTTCGAAATGTTTTTTGCTTAAATCAAAATTTGCAATAAAGTGTTGGTGGCGCCACCCGTAGCACACGCTTCAAGCGTACAATTACTCAGCCGGACCCTTAACAGGTTCCCTATACTGACGAGGGATGTCGCACGTCTCTAAATATTCAATATTTTTGAGTATTTTATACATGTTTTAAGGAATAAATTATAATGAGGAAATACTGTTGATGTTTTTATTGTTACTAACTGCGGCGGTGCAGTAGTTATGAAAATGGTGATAGTGATGATGATAAAATTATAGTTTAAAAACGTAAAAAAACGACTTCAAAATACGCAATTTGATTTGGATGACCTAGTTTCAGTTATTTTGTTATAGAAACCAAAGTGCTTAACCGATTTTGATAAAATTTATTTGGGTGGTCCCAAGTCCCTCTGAAGTTTGAAGTAACAAGCAAAAAAAACTCATCAAAATCAATTCATAATTGGCGAAAAAATTGCTGAACAAATATATACAAAAAAATATATATTATATACAATCGAATTGAGAACCTCCTCCTTTTTGGAAGTCGGTTAAAATCATAGCATAAATTTTGTCCTTCTCCAAGCCTGCCTGCCGAAATGAATAATTAACACCTTTATACTGATTAAATCAAGGAATATTTTGATCTAATCCTTCCATCTATAGTCCAGCACTTGAGGCCAACAAAACTGAAACGTCACGTGAATCAGGGAAAGTAGCCCGTAACTAGCCTGACTCTCATAAATTAATCTTATATTCGTCTAGCCAGGCTAATCTGACGTGCCTGACGTTTGAGGAGCTTTCTATTATAATGTGATGGTATGACCCTTGGCTTTAGACGGATTCCTGTAGCAGACAATACTTCGAGAAGATACAGAATACGTGATTTCACATTTGAGTCCAGGTACTCGGAATCAAGTCAGATGTACAACTAAACTGCTATAAATTGCGAGGCACTTTGGAATACATGACTTTGGAATTTACGTAATTATTAATTATATTTTTTTTTGATAAAAAAATAATTAAAAATAGATAAGTGAATTTGCTATCAAAAATGTGCTAGTAATATAAAGTTACATTTCAGAAAGCGTATTAAAACCCGCCCGGTCATCCTGCAACTGTGTAAATGTGGAATCTATCTAACCTGCTGATACAGCTGGCGAAGTTTGCTAGACGAATTGAGAAATTCACGTTTTAGTGCTGCGCTCGCAACGTGAGCAAGTGTGCGCGAGTGTTTGTTTATGGACAGTTCTAGAAACTCCCAACGAGAAATGAGCTTTAAAAGCTTGAGAATTTGAAAAGATACCCGAGGAAAAATATATTTTTAAGTAAAATAGAAATCGTTTTGTTGAAGTTGTGGATAAAAAAGTTTCGGAATTACAATTTAGACAGAAATCTTGTATTCGACGACAGCGTTGGTTATTTACATGTTTTGTTAGACGCTGAAAAGATTTTTTGTCATAAAGCGGTGTTTTTTATTACTATAAGATGTTTTTAAGATATAAAAGTATTCCTGAAAAAAAGATAAGAATGCTCATAAACCAATATAAGGATGTTAGCCTCAGGCGTATCAGATGGTTTCGAGAAATCACCAAAATAGATAAACAAAATACTCAAAAAAACACGTCTACTACATCACTTTTCTAGTACCCAGTCAGTCTTCGGTTTATTAATAACTTTCAAAGCTGTCTCATTTAGATTTCAATCTCTTTATTTTTTGCCGATTTATCTCAATAAGCCTTTTCAATTTTTTCGTTATTTATCAATATAACGAGAAATGTACAGAATGCTAATCTGCTAAAGTAAGCTTAGCTTTGTTAGATCAGCTGGACCTAAGGTTGACCCTTTAAATATAATATAATATCTTAGACATTAAATGATTTATTAATCGAAAAATATACCGGCCGTACCCGCTGGCTCACATAATTATGGTAAAGTGTAGACATTAATAACAAAAACATCAAACTACACATGACTCAATTGGCACAGGAACAAAGCAGATGGCATGATAAGAGAGAGACCTATCCCCAGCAGTGGGATATAGAACGCTGTGATGATGATTATGGTGATGATCTATCACTAGTCGCATCTTGTAGTTTTACGCACGATTAAGAAATCCTTCCAAGGTCGTCGCCAAGGGGGGGGCAAAGGGGGCAGCTGCCCCCCCCCCTAGAGATTAAAAAATGTAGCCAACTGCAAAGCAACCAAAGTCCTAAGGCCGTGCAATTGTACCTGTACCTACAATTCATATTTTTCTCATCCTCCATAATATTAACTTGCCCCCCCCTGGTCCATGGGCTGGCGACGCCCTTGAATCCTTCCTAACATACCTACACTTCACAAAGAAGACACATTTCAAATTTCGTGTCCCTAGATGCAGCGGTTTAGATTATATTGTTTGTCACTCAGGCCGCAGCATTTCAAAGGTTCATATTTGCCAATAATAAAGAAAAATAAAAATTGTTCGTCCTAATTCTACTTCAAAAGAATTTTGACAAACAGTAGGCGAACCTGACGTCAAGATCCAGCATTCCCAAAAGTGTTCCCCAGTCGTTCCACGTCACTGTATCTCAAAACTTGAAGTAAACATGAACGCTCGCCTTTTAGGTCAAATATTAAACAGATTCTCCGCTCAAATGTTTCTAAAGAATTTTGCATGTCTTAAACATACACAACCATGACACAGTTCATGAAAATTTTGGTAATTCGATATAAAAGTTCGAAGTTTTGACACCGAACCCCTCCTAGCTAGAGTAAACAGAGTTACAAGTTTGTCTCCAAGCCTGCTACAAACAGGTTTACGTTGACAAAAACTTTATTCCCTAAGTTTATTCGAGCATCTGATTTGGAGAATGTAGCTATGTACTCCATTTTGTAAGTAGGACGCTCGAGGATTCTCTTTGAGTATAGTGGATTTGGGTAATAATTTGCCTGGATATAGTAAATTTTTCTCTACAAAGAAACGTGTGCTAGCGTTTCCTTGTACACATTAAAATTTACTTTAGAAAGAATCCACCAGACTCAAATTAGTTAAAACCCCCTAACGTGGTGGCAGGCACTGGTGATGGACTTTGAACTCTTATTACTGTTCAAAGTTTATTCATGCACGATTTATCTTCCCTTTTCTGGAGTAAAAAGAGAGACAAAATTCAAAGAGATTATCAACAAAATGCCGAACGAAATAATCCTGAAAAGACCAGTCATAAGGTGGACAGACGAACTCATACAAGTGGCAAGAAGACGTTGGATGCAAGCCGCTACTAAGGCGTCTTTTGAAATCCATGGCGGAGACCTAAACCTAGCAGTGGACTTCTTATGACTGAGATGACGATGATGAAGAAAAAAAAAACAGAATCATATATCACAATATTTATTCAAACTACAGAATAAAATTTAAACCTGTTCTCATTTCTAATTTCCCTTTACCTTTATAATTTATATCAGTGTAAGTCACCAAATAACTTTCTGATCCAGTTAAATAACTGCGAGTTACATAATCCAATGTCATTATCCTGTGTTATTTGTTACCTTTATGTAATAATATGTATGTATCGTAGTCCCACTCGTACATATTAATCCCCAAGCCTGCGAAAGTCAAAGGGGAACATATGAAAGGGTACATTGGAGTGGTTATTAGCAAACTTACACGCTTTGTCTCGCATAATGGCCACCGTGCTGCTTTTTTATTCCATTACGCCTGTTTCTGAATATAAAGTATTGTTTTGTTGCGTTTTTATTGTGCGTGGGAAAATTAGGGTTTTGTTATGGTAGTTTAATAGATGTATTAGTTTATGGATACTTTAGTTCCACTTTTATTGGGCATACCGCTAACATGTGAAATTAGTTTCACAATATATGGCTATAATTTGGGTGTCTTTAAATCGCAAGTGAATAGGTAAAGGCAAGCGCGCTCCATCGTAGATCGCAACTGTCTCTTAACACCAGGCGAGTTGGCGGTCAAGCGTAAGACCATTTTTTAATTAAAAAAAATGGATAACAGTATATAATTTTTCTTCTGGTAAACTGAATCGAAACTGATCCATGTGACAGCGCCAGAGGTTTATAACCGCCTGCCGCATAACGTCAGAGATGAATTAATGCTATAGCTTGAATGATGCTCGTGAGGGATCACGAGCATCATTCAAGCATAGATTGAAAAACTGGCTTGTCGAACAGGCGTTCTACAAGTTCGACGATATACAAAATATTAAAGAAACAATCTGACTAAACATCAGCTTTCTATCTGACGCATTGAATTATGCACCTATATTGACCAATATAATTATTTTATTAGTGTGATATTGCTATTATTTGTTATTTAGCTAATTTTGAACTTGACATTTTTCTAATTAAGTTATTATTATTTATTGAAATCAGCAGATTATTATTTTTACATTTCTTTTTGTTGTGTTTTATGTTGATTTTTTTTGCATGAGACACATTTAATTATGTGTAATATTGCTTGATGAAGCAAAGAATGAAATATTTAATAATTTTTTTAATACTTCCTTTTATTATTTGACATGTAACATAATATTTGTTATGAATAAAGAATATGAATATGAATATATGTTTTTTAACCGACTTTAAAATAGGAGAATGTTATCAATTAGTAGAGTATATATTTTTTTCAATAAGTATATGTATATATTTAAGACTTAAGATTCTGCAGTGGCTTTAAGATATTTTAAACATCTGATGATTGATGGAATATTGCTAAATATGACCTGGCCCCCGGTCATATGAATTTTTTCTGTGCCCCTGTTTCTTTTTGGGTTCCGTACCCAAAGAGTAAAAATAGGACCCTATTACTGAGACTCCGCTGTCTGTCCGTCCGTCCGTCCGTCTGTCACCAGGCTGTATTTCATGAACCGTGATAGTTAGACAGTTGAAATTTTCACAAATGATGTATTTCTGTTTCCGCTATAACAACAAATACTAAAAAACAGAATAAAATAAATATTTAAGGGGGCTCCCATACAACAAACATGATTTTTTTGCGCGTTTTTGCTCGATCTTGATAACGGCAACAGGTACATTTACCTGTTGCCGTTATCAAGATCGAGCAAAAACACGCTTGAAATATTTACTGAATATTGAGTTATAATATTTCCTTTTAAATAATTAATAAAATTAATATTTAAGAGGAAAGAAAAAGAAGGAGAGGAAAATAAAAACCGGCCAAGTGCGAGTCAGACCCGCGCACGAAGGGTTCCGTACCATTATCTATAAAAACGGCAAAAATCACGTTTTTTGTATAGGAGCCCCCCTTAAATATTAATTTTATTTTAATTTAATTAATGATTTTTAAAGTGAATAATATAACTCAATATTCAGTGAATATTTCAAGCGTCTACCTGTTGCCGTTATGTTGTATGGGAGCCCCCTTAAATATTTATTGTATTCTGTTTTTAATAGTATTTTTCGTTATAGCGGCAACAGAGTTACATCATCTGTGAAAATTTCAATTGTCTAACTTTAACGGTTCATGAGATACAGCCTGGTGACAGACGGACGGACGAACGGACGGACGGACGGACAGACAGCGGAGTCTCGGTAATAGGGTCCCGTTTTTACCCTTTGGATACGGAACCGTAAAAAGTCGCAACAATTCTGTCATTATTCTCATAACTTTGGCAATTGAACCGATCATTTGACCAACTTCGATCGCTTGCAAGGACTCCCTCGAAACTTTGGTCACTCGAAACTTTGGCTATTTTATGCCTGAACTAGCCTTATCAGCTGCCTCTGGCAATGAATTTCATTGTCATCGAATCCGACGTCACTCTGGGCTCCAATACCAGCTGTGATTGGTTGATCCCTATAGATCGAGCAATCTTCAAATCACGAGTGACTGGGCCATGGGGCACGTTAGCCTAGAATAATTTAAGCAAGCGCGTATGATGGACAGTAGCGTCGCTCAATATCAGCTGGAGGCCAAGTGCAAGCCTATTTTTGAATTAAGAATGGCTTTCTGCTCACTTCAAGCCAGAAATCAGTCGCTGAACACGTTCCATTATTCCATATTTTAATGCCATCTCCCATTCCATCCCATACCGTTCCAAACTAGATATATAATATCTTAAATCTCAACGTCACTTAACACAACATATTGATAAAATCAAAAATGTGACAATCATAATTTGATTCAAACCAACAAATCCCGATTTACCAACAAACAAAAAAAAACGTCGTAAAGTTAGCGCAATTTTCTCTGCAGGTTCCTTCCCTCACTACGTTCGGTCCAAAGGCTAATTTATTTTACAACATTCATAGATACTGCACGTGTATTCCCAGATTTGCATAAAACCAATCGGATGAGGTTCCCAACAAAATATTACGGTTGCACGTAGCAAAAGTTTTTTCTCGAAAATCGCCACCCAATTGTCTACAATTTCGTTTTTGCGATCCCCGGTGTTCGAAGATGGAATATAAATGAGATGATTACAGTTTCAAGTCCGTGGGAGTTGTTAATTCAAAATTATGGTGAGCCTAATTCTGCTCTGTTAGAGAAGGATTCCCTAATCACAGAACCGACGCGATTATTATAAATGCAACGCGCTTTAAGTAAGTTTTTAATTAGACGCTTATCTTTCTTTTCATTGGTGTTTATTTTTTTACAGACTTCAGTGTGTTATTTCTGTGATATTTTTTCTTTCAAGTATGAAAGGATTTTGATGATATTTATTTTTATAAAAAAGACTACAAGAGCGATTCAGTTAAAAAAAACTACTTCACCTCAGCAACCTTTGAGTAATTTCAGTAGCACGAGCTTCAGTAATTCTCATTATCGGCCTTCAGACGTACGAAAGTCACCAACAAAGCACAGCGGATAAGCAATTTGAAGTGACAGTGGCCAGGGCACTACAAATAGTTATCAGCTTCAACCGGTGGTCGCTGGATCATCTTTCAGGGCAGAACAAACTCCGTTACAGCAATACTCTCATGTCAATACCTCATAACTTAGGTACTTCATCACTTGATGAAACTTTGCAACAATCACATTAGGCGTCGGCGGGAGGTGTCCCCGGGACAATGTTTACCTTACCGGTAAGCCGGTGAGCAAACTGAACAACTTCGCGACTTGTTACGCTGAACGGTTGTACTTGGACTGGGATGGAAGAAGTATATAATTGATGAGCGAGATGTTCAAAATAATGTTTCATTATTAATATTCGTTGTTTTGATTTTTTTATTCTTAACAGTCGATAAATCTAAAAGGATTGCAAAAAACTTAGGTTAACAAGTTTAAAAGAAAGACGAAAACACAATTGGTTATCATCAAGAAAAAAAAACTAAAGATGAAAGGTAAATAAATAAATAAATAAATATTTGTGTACATTTCACACAACACCATCTAGCCCAAACTAAGCAAGGCTTGTGCTATGGAACTAGATGGCTGATAGAATACATATATACTTTTTTTTGTAAATATATACATAATATGATAAATAGAAACACCCAGACACAGAACAAACATCCATGCTCATCACACAAATGTTTGCCCTGGGTCGGGATCGAACCCACGACCTTTCAGTTCAGCAGGTAGACGTAGACACACTACCAACTGAGCCACAAGGCCAGTCAAACACCAGTTACGTTTTTTATTATATTATTAGAGATGATATATCTACTATTGACTCGCATGATGTTAAGCGACGGACTTGACAATAAGTATTGTGCTTTGAGGCTTGGAAAGACGAATAGCGATCCACATCATTCTATTAACGGATTATACCGTTAATAGAATGATATAGATCGCTATTCTATTCGCTATTCGATTATTCGATTCGATTCTACTCGATCGCTTATTATAGTAGAAGCACGAAGATATGAGTGAGAGACGGAAACAGAGTTGATGCTCTATGAATTCTATGTAAACTCTCTTTATAAATTCCGACGTGTATTGTTGATGGATATTATTTTCTTTGTTTTTCATTGAAATTTAAAAAAAAACGGATTTATAGCGTATATTTTACATAATTTTATGACCGAATAAATTAAACCTAACCTAACCTAATAAATGACTAACCTGACCATTAACTACATTATTAATTACTAGATAGTTTAATTTAATGAGTACTTAACAGTCGCGAAAACCATAGAAATCGTTATCTTTGTCTCTGCCTGTTTCATTTTGTTAGGTAGATAGATCATTCTATGATGTCAACAATAATTAGTCACCGTTTTCTAACAGGGAACTTATTGGTGATCCTAAAAAAAGAAACAAAATACATTTTAACGTCATCGTCATGTTTTAAAATCACGGCTAATATTTCACACAGAATAAAACTATAGACAATCTTATCTCTTATATTATTCTAAACTTATACTATTATTTGTATCTACAGACTCAAAATGGAACACGACGGAGACAAATTTCATTAGTCCCAAAATTGTGTTAGAAAACCTAATTATAAGTTCCAATAAATCCCATAATCCTGATTCATTACGTTCCACAGAATACTCAGCAGTGTTGCCATTACAATAAACTTCAAATAATGGCAGATCAAAGAGAACGCGAGCGTACTACTAATTATGTATGCCGGAGCAAACAGCCTTCATTCCGACCAGCCTTTATGTGTGTAACTCAATATTGGTTTTAGATTTCATATGTGGCGCTTTTGTAACTCTGCTGTTTATTTTGAGGTTGTGTTTTTATTAATTTCAGATTTATCTTTATTAATTTATGTTCAAATTGAATGTGTACGCAACTTTACTGTTTGTTTTTTTAATGTAATCATTTGCAAAATAAACAGTATAGATTACCGTACAAATAATAACCCTTAGTTATTTTGAAACGACTCTAATTGCGTACAATCTTTCGCGTCAAATCAACAAATTTAAGTATACATATCAGCGCCAAATATGTTGTATATTTGGTGTACACAAATATACAATCGGTATTCATGAGTTGTATAACATAATAATATTAACGTGAATTTCTCGCAGTAGATTAAGACGCATCCTGAACTTTTGGGCACTATCATAACATCAAAATTCAACTACAATCTATGTACATCAACTCAAAGGCTTGGCTACTTATATCTTAATATTATTTCAAACCAAGCATAATTTTGTTAGTATAAGGTAAGTAAGTTCGTATAGACAGAGTGGCTAGCCCTAGCGTCAGAGTTATTAAGCCGTCGAAAGGCCTTTGACCTGGATTGACGATTGCTGTTTTTAAGAACAAACAACCAGAATCTACAACTTAACGTATCATCCGACCCACTGTAATGCTCAAAAAGATATGCCACTCACGGTCACCCATCGCAAGACTGGCCAGTACGTCCGTTACTTAAGATTGGTAATTCTTCGAGAACACACAGTCATTCTACGCCACGAGTGGTACGAATAAGGCATAGTTTGGAACGAATCTGTTTAGTACCATATGAAAGGCAAGCCAAGAGACTCATCAACAAGCAACAAGCGGGTTTAATTCGAACTAAACTACAAAATCTAAAAAACGGACGCAAAATTATTAGTCTACCGGGTTTTATTGGATATATTTCGATGAATATCCACATCACGCTGCCTGAGTGGATCTTGTCCTACCGGCTGCGTCATGTAAAAGTATAAAAATGTTGAGGAATATCAATGTAAGCCATTATTGATTTTATTGAATACACCCATTATTTACATATTAATCTAACCTTCACAGCATCCAAACTACCTACTTATACAAACTAGGCTTCTTCAAGACAAGCACTCTATCATAGACCAGAATATCACTGCGAGTTGGAAGTAATAGGACAATTCTTGCTACAAATAAGATAAAAAGTCCCTTTAATTGCGGCAATAAATTGTTTGTGCTTTTAACTGACTTCCAAAAAGAAGGAGGTTATAAATTCGGTATGTATGTTTTTTTTTGTATGTTTATTCACCGAAAATTCGGTCAATTGTGCATTGATTTTGATGATTCTTTTTGTATTTGGTAGGTCATACTTTAGAGGTGGTCCCATATAAATTTTATCAAAATGGATGCTGTAATTTGGTTTTTATAACAAAATAACTGGTAAAATATCGTCCAAGTGCCTGTAAAAAAGTGAACAGCAGTACGTACGTACATACGTACAGTCGCGTACGTATGTATTGTATATTTTGCATATTTTAAAGTTGTTTTTTTTTTCAGTTTTTGAAACTATAAATATGATTGAATGGAAAACATCACACTTATGGTAAAATAAATAAATAAATATTTGAGGACATTTCACACAACACCAAATATTCTTATTCTTCAGTCCTATAAACACAACATTGTATCACAGCTTTAAAAGCGTCAAGACGCGAGCAGTAATTTAACAGAGTTGTTACAAAGAATAAACAACACACGTGTCTACTTCACGACGGATAATTAAGTAGAAATGCAGAAACATATTCGCATGCAGGTGTTTTCACATAGCAATGTAATTTGGAGCTGAAGCTTGTTTCATGCTAGAAGGTTCTTTGTGACGTACAACATTAAGCAACGGAATGAAGTTTAATGAGACAGTTTCGGGGATATTGTGTTACGACAACTCTAGATGTATATTATATTTTGATGTGTGAACAATATTCTTACTGGAAGGGGTCTAGAATTGTGTGAATTGTGTTTAGTCAGGATCCAGTTGAGGGTGACGTTCTAATTTGAGCTAAGTAGAATTGAATAATCCCAAGATCAAATGTGATATTTTAAAGTACTCAATGTAAAATCTCAAAGTGATATTTTTTAATTCAAGCTTTTAATATATATATTTTTTTTATTGAAACTTATAAACTTTAAATTTGTAACTATCATAAAAATACAATAAATAAATAATATTTTACAAATTATTCGTTAATAGCAGTTACCAATGACTATGAACACTGCAAAGGGTTTGATACGTTAGTTCTTAAAATGATGTAAATACTTAACATGTTTTTTTTTTCTTCAAAAACTTATATTTGAATGACTCCCTTGAACGATATTATATTGACAATGACGTCATTGGCACTTCAGTTTGTTGTGTCGAGAGTAAATAAACGTATCCCAAGTATGAGTATTGACAACGACAAACATTTCAAAACCAAAATCAGCTAAATAGGCCCGGCCGTTTTCGAGTTTTAGCGAGACAAACGAACAGCAATTGATTTATATATATAATTATATGTATATATATACTCGTATATAGATATATAGAGATATTATAATCTACCACCAACCATGGTTAATACCAATATGTGAGCAATGAAACCCACCCCATACCATTGTTAAATAAGGCCGATCTACGTGAAGAGTTACCGCGCGAAACCAAATCCGCATCCAAGATTGATAGTGAGTGTTTATTCAGTTAAAGTTCGCACGGTGCACCTGAGCCCAGCCCTGAGCCTCTAATTAATGCTGTAGACGTGTATTGATAGCTTTAAGTCGGTGAGTGTACTCTTGCCTTGTTTGATCGATCGTACTTTGCAATTGTAAATTGATAGTGCCAAGTTTTGGTTCACTTTTAGTTTTAATTGGATTTATTTATTAATGGTTTTGCAGGTTAAAAAACTGGATAGTTATGTTTATGAGAATTATTTTTACAGGCAAATAAAAAAAAAAAAAAAAATGTCATTATTTCTTATTAAGAGGAACGCTGTACTGGAGTACATTATGATAATGTTATGCATATTCCATATAATCCAATTTTAAAATAAAACTGTAAAGAAGATGTCGATTCCCTATCTATCCTTATCCCACTCAGGTGTGGGATGTATGAGTGTATGAGTGAGTGTACTATGTATGAGTGACCAATTAATTATAAACTATAACTAAAAACAAAACAACTTTCAACGGAATTAACGCTTATATTTTCTTTAAGAAGGCCCTGCCCGACGTGTCCTAGTACGATGCACGCGTGGTTAAGAAACTTGTTCATTATATGTGATATTTGGAAAAGAAGTCATGTAAAAAAATAAAAACAGCACCAGAACCCTTCGGTCTGCCTTCACCAATTGTTTAAATAGTCACGAAATCACAAGATGGTTTGTTTAATTCTAATAAAATGCGTGTTTTTGTAAAATCCTGAGAACTTTATGATAAGTTGGTAGTTATTTGGAATTTCCAATTGCTAACTTTATATCGAAATATTTTTTACATTTATAATTCATGAGCATGTTAAAAGCGCCGTAATTTTGGAGCATTGTCCAGGGTATGTGCCTCTTAGTTTTAAATTTGTACTACGATGATGAGTACATGCGTACATGAGTACATGAGTAGAGCTAGATGCCCAAGATATCTGTTATAATAACATATTTGAATAAGATTTAGTTTACGTCATAAAGACGTATGAGCTCTTGTATTGAACGTACAGCGGGCTAGCAGCTCCAGTGATCGCTAACACCGTAAAGTGTTTGAAATGTTAAATGACATAATTAAATTTGCGCGGTGAAACAATAGCGAAAAAACTATGAAAACAATATGATCTAAAGCCTAGATTGTAGATTAGAATAGTTCGTATGTTATTTTTTTTTTTAAAGTTGAATGAAAATTCAGCTCTGAGAAACCTTAATGTAAAGTTTACCCCAGGGTACCTTACAGGCACGTAAGACTCGATTTCAAATGAATAAAATATATAAATTTATTCGAATTCCATTGGCCCGGCTCCAAATAAGCGCGTAAAAAGACTAAAACGTAAATAAAATTTATGACAGAAAGGATTACATGTCCATTAACCGAATGTTCTAGGTAAATATACACACGTTCGCGTTTTTTCATGTTTCGCTTTATTATTTTAGGACAATGAAATATGAACGTTTCTTTGCTCTCAGATTATGCTTATGGTTTTTATTGGTGATGTTTATTTTTGTGCTCTTGCGAATATCAATTAAAGTAGATGTTATTTCTGAGTATATTTAAAATAAAAATTTAATGTTAGATAGATCTACTAATGACCACCAACTCGCCTGATATTAAGCGACGGTGTGGCCGAGGATGGAGTTCGTCGATCTAGAACACATCTTTTCACTCTAGCCTTGAAACGTCTAAGATTGTAGTTCTTAGGAAACTAAGATGATGACAAAGAATTCCATTCCTATGCAGTACGTATCAAGAACGTGGACTGATATCGCTGAGTACGGATTTTTGGCATTTCAATGAGAAATGGGTGGTAATGCGCTGACTTTCTGCTGGTCTTGTAGTGAAATGGGGAGGGTGGAATAAGGTCGTGAAGCTCTTGCGTACACTCACCGAAATGAATCCAATAGAATATAGACAGACACTTCTCTATTTAAGATCAAAATTACTAAGTCATTGACCAGGTAATATTTTTTGTTTTTAGATATTGTGCTGCAATTTTCAGTTATTTTTCCTTGACATAAACCAAAGTGCGTATAGAAGTACAAATTCCTTATCTAACACATGAAGTGTTCTCCGAGCGGAACATTCCTTGGAAGGCTCCGAATCCGATCCTGGCACAAATAAGTAAACACTCAACTACTTCCCCTAAGTAGTTCCACAGAAGCTCTGCAGAGTCACTTTGTGATATTTTATTCACAGTTGAGACAACTACTTGAAACATTCTTTGCTTCGCAAATTAATTTCTACTTTCTAAAAAGTGAAGTGTTCTGGGAAAACAATAAATGATATTATTTTGAAGTCAGTTTTCTTAGAAACACCAAAATAATCTTGTTTACTTTTATTCACTGGTAGATTTGAGTCGTTTACTTAGAAGAAAATAATTCAATCGTGATTTAAGGCCACCCATCATCATCTCAGCCACATGAAAGTACACTGCTTGACATAGGCCTGCCCAAATCCTCGGGATTTCCAAAAAGACCGGATGGAAGCGGCGTGCATCCAGCGTCTTCCTACCATTTGTAAGAGGTCCACCTTGTGGCTGGTCTTCCTACGCTGCGCTTGCCAGTTTGTGGTTCCCACTCGAGAACATTTCGGCCCCACCGGCCATCAATTGTTACGTGCTATATGCTCTGAGAGACCCCACGTCGTTTTAGAGGTTATAATCTGTTGGATGATAAAAAAATAGGGAAGGCTATGATCATGTAGATTTGATGCTACTGCGTCTCTTAGATTTTCAGGTTTACGCGCAAAATAAACATACAAATAGTCTATCTTCTGACTATGATGTGGATAATTATTTCATTTAATAATTTTCATTTGTACGAAGATTATCCACTCAGTGCGGTAATGTGAACTAACTGAATATCTCCGAGTAACAATGTCACGTTAAAGGATTAGTTTATATCACTATCCTGTTTTAATTAAAGCTCAAACATAGCAAATGAACAAACCATAGATTAAGTTACAGAGACGTGCTACTGTAAATAATGCTGTAACACGCATACGAATTAGAGATGGGCTGATTATATCAGTCTTGAATTTTTTGCACGTGTCTTAAAGTCTATCCACGATTCTATTCGATATTATTTAGGCTTATCAGCTCTCTAGATTGGTTAGAACAATGGTGTGATAACTGATAACTGGTACTTACTGAATTATTTTTGAACTTTTATCACATTATGCAAAATTATTATGTTTCTTTGGAATAAAATAATTTATCATTTTCTCTAATTTTTTTTTTAACTTATTATATTAAAACGATTTTAGTTTTTTATTTAGTTACATAACATTTTAATGCAAGGCTTTTATTTTATTTATTAAAGTAATTTCAATTTTTTGCAAAACTTGTAGGTTAATACTTAAAAATAAATTTAAAATTACGAGGCTAATTACAAATTTTTGCCTCTAGATTAAAAACTTATTAAATAAAAAAATAATCTATTCGTATCTACGAGTTTGTAACAACTAGAAAACCCTTGCCTTATACAACAAGCTGTATTAAAAACTTTTTTTAAATATCGACTGTCACTCTTATTCGTCATTTTGTCATAGTGACTATCTTAGGTTTGGATATTTTCTTGCGCTAAATGTTACTAGTATTTTCCTTATTTATAAAAATGCAATGCAATGAGTCATTTTGTGACAGCGGCTATCATAATTTACAATAAAATTGAATAGCTTCAATTATACTATCATCGTAACTAAAATAAAATTTCAATGACGTTTGACACAAATAAGACATAAAAAATGAAACCGTTTAAAAATACATTTTAAACAGCAGAATCTGATTACTATCTTAAATGGCGCATTTCGTTGCAGTTAAATGAGATATTGTAAACAGCTAACCCAAATTTAAATTCAAGACTCCCTATTCCAAGACCAAGCCTAACCCCATCACACTATACAATAAATACATTGAAATGCGAAATTATGCGCGATCTCACAACCAGCAAATGAAGTCAGCCGGATGAACCCCTGCTTTTGTGCCGCTACTCGGGAATTCGTGTATTGAATTCCACACTTAAGATTCGGAATTTGCACTTAGAGCTTTGTGTATGTTGAAACTCTATTTCGTATCGATACAGTAACGCATGTTCATGAAAATGTTACTTGAAATGTTATAAGTTAAACATAAAATAAAACAACATAGGTCAATATTTTTTGTTCTTGTTTTTGTTATATTCCTCTAATCTAATTTATTCATATTCTGTGGATAAATATTTATTTTTGAATTTATAAAAAGCTATAAGCGCAAAATACTTAACATATAGCTTTACCAAAGATTTAAACGTTTTTGTTTTCGTGTTGATAATTTTAAATTTAGATATGTATAGATTGTTTTTTTTATTTTTTTTTTATAGTGCGCTACAAATTATTTTAACTTCACTTAAATTATTACGCTAGTTTACAAATGAAACTGAAGTGTATTATGTCTATTACTCACTTGGAAACAAACACAACGTATTTGTTTCTAGACGATGTAAACAAAATACTCTGAAATACACTGGATTTCAGAGTTTTTCGTTTACCGCTCCCACGTGCCAGCTCGTTGATGGCTAAGCGAAGTCCGTTCTTTTCTCTTTCTTGCGTGTTTAACAGCATTTGCAAAAGAATTGTGCTAAATCTTAATCTTTCTACATTCGCATTTAAAAGGAACGTTCGTGAGTGGCTTCTGCAGCTGTCAAGTGAAGAGACTGAACCCCTAGTACACATTATTTATAAGGCGGTGTAGCCATCAGGAACTAGTATTACACTTTTACCTGGAAGACCACCATCTACCACCATCCCTTCTTTCCCCCTTTCAAACATCTCCCTTGCCACTAAGCCTTTTATACTACAATTTGCAATATCTTCTAACTGTTCTTAGAGAATTGCACTGTTCGTCACTAAATAACTTAATATCTTTATTTTTCACACTAGAAATATTTTTTATCTTGGTTTATATTCGCACTCGAGCCCCAAGTCACAAGCCTCGTGTTTAGTTTGGGCACGCCGATAAAACTAAATAAATATAACGTGCAAATGTAAACTTTTCCGTAAGCATTTACTTTCTGCGAATCAATTTATCTTATCTCTTTGTAAATAGGTTATCAAATACTTTATTAACTACAACAAAACAATATACAAACTCAACTAAACTACTACACAAAACGCATTATCGATTGTCTGAGACCGATAAAGGTCAAATTGACTATATTTACATTTAGAGATGTCATTTGTTTATGGCATGCGGAGTGTTAAAAATAGCCGACAGGTTCCACAAATTACCGAAACTAGGTTGAATGAGGAATGTTGGAAATCAGATAAAACGCATAAACTTAACAAAATACAAGCAAATTAAATTATAAGCAACATTCTTCTGTTGAAGTTATTCTAAACAAAATTACTGATATTCAGTTATAACATAGACAAAGAGCTATTTTTTTAATTTTTTTTTTTTACTTAACATAGATTTAATTAAATTTAAGTTGGAATCGATGAATATATACAGAAGAAAAACAACAGTAATACATCGAACCTAGTATTTTTAGGGTTCCGTCCCAAAGAGTATAAACGGGACTTTATTACTGAGATTCCGCTGTCCGTCCGTCCGTCTGTCACCAGGCTGTATCTCATGAACCGTGATAGTTAGACAGTTGAAATTTTCAGATGATGTATTTCTGTTGCCGCTATAACAACAAATACTAAAAAACAGAATAAAACAAATATTTAAGGGGACTCCCATACAACAAACGTGTTTTTTTGCCGTTTTTATAGATAATGGTACGGAACACTTCGTGCGCGAGTCTGACTCGCACTTGGCTGGTTTTTTTAAAGACTGGCCTTGTGGTAGTATGTCTGCCTGCCCAGCTGTTGATGGTTGTTCTGTGTCTGGGTGTTTCTATGTATCATATGTATATATTTACAAAAATATACATATACATGTATTCTAGTTCCATAATTACAAGCTTGCTTAGTTTGAGCTAGATGGTGTTGTGGTAAATATACCCAAAATATTTATTTATTTTTGCTTAGTTTGGGCTAGAGGATGTTGTGTGAAATGTCCACAAATATTAATTTAGTAAATGTTACGATAAAAAAATTAATTTAAGAACGTTCCATAATTGTTTTGTTTGTTTTTATTCATAACGTGGCCATTTGTTCTCATTTGAGCTACTAGATACTAACAAATTAACCTCTCAAGTTGGATATTAAATTCGCATGTTATGTCAGAAATTTGCACTTTGTGCGTGACGACGGGGGCAAGTTCAATTTACTTGTTGTTTAGTGCCCGGGAATGGAATTTATAGCTTTGTTAAGACGCCGTTATTACATTGTTAGTATGGCATACGGTGGCGTACGAGAATTATTAATTTTGTATTGGAAACAGGTAAACTTTACTATTGCTCGACCACAAGTAGTAAAAAGTAATAAGCGTGAGAAATAAAAAACCTGTACAAAATATATTTCTGATAAAATCTGTTTTTTTTTTTTTAAGAATAGATGGTTTATTAAAGCATGCATGCATACATATTGAATAGAGCGTGCTTTAGATCTGCATGAAGTTATTACATCCTGTCCTTTCTCCTATCTATCTATTTTACTTTTTTACCTGGAAGAGATCGCTTTTAGCGATAAGGCCGCCGGTTGTCACACTAATTTTGTAAGTTCTCTGTAAAATAGTATTTGTTTAATGGTGTACAATAAAAAGTTTATCTATCTATCGGACGTTTAGAAACACAAAAAACTGCAATTGATATTCGAAAAGCTCGGACGAAACGCTTTGGTTATACTTTTGTTGTTCGTACCGCTAAGTTATGGAATTGGAATAACCTTCCCGGTCACTCGGGAACAGTATATTCTACATCATTAGTTTTCTCAATGGATATTACCTGGGTGTCTTTAAATTGCGATTGAGTCGGTATCTTGTAGACAATCGCGCTTCATTGTAGACTCAACAGTCACCTAATACTTTATCAAGGCAACCATAAAAAAGATTCTGTATTAGAACATGAAATGTAGTTCTTTGTTTGTAAATAAATGAATAAAGAACATTAGGCGAATTAACAGTCAAGCGCAAGTCTATTTATGAATAAAAAATACATCTTTCCCATTCTTTTGTAGTGCACTATCTCTGTTTTAAAATTCCTGCCCGCTGGTTTGTGAATTTAGGTAAATAAATTAAAATTAAACATCTGAAACAAAAATCTAAAAAGTAATAAAGGACAGAGAGACAGAGTTATGTACATTCGCATTTTTGCCGATTTCAAAAAGGACGAGGTTCTATTTCGACTATATGTTTTTTTAAATGTTTGTTTTAATGCATAGTAATAATGCGATATGCATTCATTGCACTCAATCATTTATAAACGGTTTTTTTTATTTTTTTTTGTAAGGTTCTTCTTCTTTTTTGTATTGGACCCGCATTAAAGCATTTGCCAGTGTCAAGTATTAGGATTTTTTCAAGTTTCTTGAATAAAACAAGTTGTAAATGTTCTAGTCACAATCTAAGTCACGTACACAGTCAATTTATAAGTCGAGTCCTGCTTCAGTAAAGTGATGGCGTCTTTACTAGAAGCTTCTATGGAGTTTTGCCGACAACGTAAAATCACACGTTTTACTGCTTTATTTCACTTGCCCACACTCACGCACTTTATCGAACACTTAATGAATAACCACCATTTTTATAGCATTAATGTTCAAAATAAAACAAGTTTAGGAAAATAAAACAAAGCAACAACACGTTACTAAGACATTCCCGCCAAAACTCTTTTTAATGATAAAAATGATTAATGATTATTAATGGTTAATGATTATAGATTTTTTAGATGGATTGATAAATTGATTACGTATTTCGAAGTCGATTGTTTCAGTTTTTAAAAATAAATATAATCTTAATAGTATTTAAAAGACAAGAATGCAATAATTCTGTAATTTTACTGCAATATCAGTTTCTTCTAGGCAGGCGCGCTCCATTGTAGACCGTAACTGTCTCTTAACACCAGATGAGTTGACGGTCAATTTGAAAAAAAATAATTATTTTCTGATTTATTTTGAATTTAGTATTTTTATTACATAATAAAAGATTCAAAAAATCTATCTGCATCTACTTTATCTAGTGAAATTCCTCGGATTTGGTGAGTGGAGTAAGCCCGTCGGTGGCGCAACTATGCCTAGCCACAAAGCCTTCTGATCGGCCGCCCGGTGAATGTTTCACCTGGCGGTCATGTCGGATTGTGCCTTTGATGTTTTAGCTGTATCTATTCAATATTCATTGTGAATGTCTCAACTTTAAGGCTTTTAGTGTAATTTTTCAGTTAACTGATGATCTTTGAACGCTGTCTGCTGAAATAATATGTTTTTTCATCTTACTAGCTCGCAAATTTCCTCGCTACGTTAAGATGAAAATTTTTGTATTGCACTCGGCTGTAAAGTTATTTTATCTCGTGTCTTCTTGAATCCATCGCTACGCTCAGGATTCAACTGTCAGACACTCGACGGTAAAATACAACTTTCCAGCCTAGTACAATAAATAACTATTGTCTTTTCTGTTTCGGTGATGTAAAGTTGAGATGTAAATAAATTCTCTATGATAATGGACAAATTTAGTATTCATGCTTACATATTTGCTATTATCTGTCCGCAGAATTTGTTATTAATATACTTATGTAATGAGGCGTTGAAAGGCCGACGACTTGTGGAATTATTTTAGATTTTCATACTTTTTAAATATAAATATTTTTATCGACTAAAGAAAATATTCTAGCAAAAAAATTGTATTAAAATGCGAGATGTTATATCGATTTTTTTTTCCTGTTTCCATAACGAGATTGCAAACAGAATCTTTTGAAGATGCAGGAACTTTGAGAAACGTAGTGAATATCAACTTTTCAATACTTTTGACTTTTGAATGGAGACCACGAACCGGCAAGCGTAGCGTAGGAAGACCAGCCACGAGGTGGACAGAGGATACAAGTGGCAGGAAGACGCTGGATGCAAGCCGCTTCCAACCGGTCTTTCTGGAAATCCATGGGGGAGGCCTATGTCCACCAGTGGACTTCTTATGGCTGTGATGATGATGATGAATACTTTTAACGAAATATATGTTATTACTTAATATATGTTATTACGTAATATGATTCAACCGTATATAGAAATACCTACGCTTTATATAAGGTTGCATCGCACCCTATTATTTATGATTGCGTTGTTTCTATTTCTACAGGAACTATTCCTTTTTAGGGGTAAAAAGGTAACCCAGGGAATAAACAACCTATTTTTAACAGATTTTAAAAGAAGGAAGTTCTCAAATGTATGTTTTTACAGAAAAATAAATCGCCCACCAATTCACCTGATGGTAAGCGACACTGTGGCCGAGGATGAAGAGAAGATATCTTAATATGTCTATTCACTCTAGCCCTGAAAATTTACTAAATAAATAGCCTGATTGTAAATTGACAAGCACACAACAAATGATTATGCTATAGTCTAAATGGGGAATTAGAAAATGATCAACACAAGCATATGGCTTTAGAAAAACAAATTCGCGCAGTCTTCTAATCACTGTTTCAATATGAATTCCATACATAAGAAAGCCAGCGACGAACAAGTACGACCAGTGACAGACAGGGTTTTCGCGCGAAAATTTAAACTGTCGTTTTAAAACCGCATTTTTCCGATAAATTACAATGTTTATTTTTTTTATATATATTTGTGGTCTATTCTACATGGAATTCTTTAAAAGGAAAACAAAAATAAAAATATTGCATCTTCCCTATTACAATCTTAAAATATGTATTTGATTATTTTATGTGCAGGGGAGTTACCCCAAAGGGAAATGTTTTCATGAATTTATTTTATCACTTTTTGGTGTGATTAATTTCATCATCATCATCATCTCGGCCATAAGAAATCGTCTGCTTGACATAGGCCTCCCCCATGAATTTCTAAAAAGACCGATGGGAGCCGGCATACATCCAGCGTCTCCCCGCCACTAGTATGATGCCCATCTGTCCATCTCGGGGCTGGTCTTCCTACGCTGCGCTTGCCGGTGCGCGGTCACCACTCGAGGGGTTAATAATATATCCATACCGAATTACACTTTTCTAGTACTAATAGTCTTAGATCAGAGTAGCAAATAGACGGATATGGTGAAAATATAAGGGTTTCTTGTTTATTACGGAAACCTAAAAAGTGTTCTAAATATAATTGCGATATTTTCCTCACGATGTTTCCCGCCCACCGAGCTCAATATTGAAAGTTGAACTCATCATCCAAACTCTACGGAACTAATAGACCTATTTTAAGCCGTATTCACGTGACATTAATTTTCCACGCCCTCTAATACATCTCAGTAAGTTGATTATAGATTCTGAGACACCTGTAAATTGATTACTCCACGATATTGAAAACCACACTCCACTCCGCGCTCCTACATCTCTTCAATGAAATTAATAATCAATCAGGAGGCGAACAATTAGTTGAATGGCACGTTAGTTCGCGGCACAGCCACAGGCAGTGGGACAAATCGACGGGAAATTCATTAATTTTGAACAAAAGGCTTGACATGTTAAATATTCGGTCCCGATAGAGCTAATACGACTACGGGTTAACGGTTTGGTTTGAAATTCGCTTTTCAAAATACAGTCACGTGATTGCAAATGTGTGTATATTATATACACACATTTGCAATCACATATATTATGTAGCATTTGAGCACAATGATTTTGTATGGATTATTATCATTTAGGGCTACAAAGTCACATCTATACGCCATTTTTAGGATTCCGTTTTACATTTTCCTTCCGTTCACAAAATATGCCAATGAAAGCCTATATAATATATGTAAGTAAAGCGACATCTTTTGGACGGATGACATTTTAACCCCCGACCCAAAAAGTTATAAGTTTGACGTGTGTATCTGTGTATTTTTTTCCTATCTAAAGTCTTCCATCAATGTAATATCGTCAAATAGGACGCCCGCAATACTGGTCTTCCTATTGCAGGGTTCATAGTGATTGTAACTTGCGCAAATAATCTGTTAATAAAGATATTTGTAGTTTATTTTGTTTAAAAGATAATTTCATCGAGAGTTTTTATAGCTACTTTTGATTAAAATCGGTTCGGCCGTTTTTTTTCGAGGGTTTTTGAGTTTTCTAAACTTCTACTTGTTACAAATGTTATTTATTAGCAGATATTGAATGAAAATTCAGGGTTCGCATGCAATTAATACGTTTTTCAACTATATTTATTGGCCTGCTTTAAAAAATATAACAAATTAATATATGTATCCGCAAAGCCTCAAACTTGACTTGAGCTTACGATACTAACTCTAAATAATTGAAACAACAAAAACTCACAAAGTATGAGTTTAGCTCGCACTGGATACTCGTACTAAATAAGTATAAGTCGAATATTTCAAAAATGTGTAAGTAAATATGTCGTTCACACACTACCACATTTTAGGAAACTAAAAAATGCCTGAATGTAGTTAGGACAATATACCTTTGTAAGGTATATATAACTCTACAAGGACAGGTGTCAACATCTTTAACTTAACCTGATGGCAATATTTTCTCCTCATACTCAGTAGACTAGACTAGCTCATATTTGACCGATTATTATTTAATCCATTATATATTATATTGTATACAAACTAAACAACAAAATATCCCAGAACTAGTGTAAACTGACCTCACCGTACAACCCGAGCCGACATCCACTGTCATAAATTGCCAACAACTTGTCGCCGTCGGCCGCAGAAGGTCATCAAATAATTACGATTGCGAGCGCGATTAAGAATTGATTTACTGTCCGTATTTACACTGTGCCAGTTTCGGTTTGGCCCCGATCTATCCCTTCGATGACGAGGGTTGCTCTTGGCGGGATGAAGCAGGGATGAATTTGTCCCAATAGATTTTCCCATGCATATCTTTGTCGAAGGGTAATGATGATAAATACAGGATGTGGGATTATTGGTTATAGATACCTCATTTTAAAACATTTTAATTCATGGAGGTATTTAAATTTCTACAAAGGGTGGCTCTCAAATATTTCAATTTAATAGGAATGTCAGTATGCGGGATAAAATTTCTGTGGGAAGTGTTTTTTTTTTGCCGTTGCTTTGTTTGGTTTTGAAAAACTTTTGTTTCATTTTTTCGAATTGTATAAAACTAGTAGAATTTTGTTTGTAAAGTATTTGAATAAACGCACGAGTGTAAAAATCTGGTATACCTTTACCTATTCCTGTAAAATCCACACTCTATTACTGAGGTGTCAGTCACACCGCATGACTTGGAACTTGATTGCTTCTTATTTTTACTGACTTCTAAAGATGGGGGTTAACAGACTGTATTTTATTTTAATGTTTTTAACACATAACTCCGTCATTTATAAAACTATTTAAAAGAAACTTTTTTCGTTTGCAATGATATATGTATACTTTCTTAACTTAATTGGTCCCATAGAAATTAATCCAAATCAGTGCAGTAGATTGACTTAGAAAAAAATGCGTTTTTTTTTTTTTTTTTTCGACTCTGATTATGAGTATGAGTTGCTTGATGATGGCTGTATTATAGTTTCCAAAAATTTAATATGAATACATGATGCTGGTAAATTTAAAATATGTGATGCCGTAAATCTTTTACGAGAAAAGAAAAAACGCGGATCAAATAGCGATTCAATTATTTATTCATTTTTACCCGACTACGTAAGAAGGAGGGTTATGTTTTACGAGTGTGTGTAAGTTCGTCTGTATGTATGTACTAGATTGGAGAAATATTTAAAAAACCTTTATTCAGATATCACTTTATACTGGTGACGGAATAGTGAAAAAAAATATATTTTTCTCCTCAGCCAATATTTTTTTAAGTTAACAGTATTTAGTTACAATTATGTAACAATTACTTATAATTGCGAAAATCAATTATATAATACATACACACATATGAATAAAAATTAAACCAGCCAAGTGCGAGTCGCACTCGCGCACGAAGGGTTCCGTATTATTTATAAAAACGGCAAAACAATCACGTTTGTTGTATGGGAGCCCCTTAAATATTAATTTTATTTTTTATTTTTTAAGTGAATACTACATCTCAATATTATGTGAATATTTCAAGCGTCTACCTCTTGCCGTTATCAATATCGAGCAAAAACGAGCAAAAAAAAACACGTTTGCTGTATGGGAGCCCCGTTAAATATGAATTGTATTCTGTTTTTTAGTATTTTTTGTTATAGCGGCAACAAAAATACATCATATGTGAAAATTTCAACTGTCTAACTATCATGGTTCATGAGATACAGCCTGGTCACGGACGGACGGATCGACGGACGGACGGACAGACAGCGAAGTCTTAGTAATAGGGTCCCGTTTTTACCCTTTGGGTACAGAACCCTAAAAACTACTCTAAATGTTTGTATGTATGTACTTATGTATATATGTGAGCTTCCACAGCCTAAATGGCTTGACCAATTTTAATACAACTCTCGCAAAAACAAAAAAGCGCTTTTTCGTCTCTTCCAGCGAACTCTTTTGTGATAAATTAAATGATTTCTCTAGAACCGTTGTAAAGAATGCAACTTAATAACCTTCTACGGCGATTTTACGCGTATTTTCTCACAAAAAACGTACATTCAACTGCGTGTCAAACGTAACGAAATCGTAAGTTAGACTGCAAAAACCACTTTTCTGCAATAGGGTATTTTATTTTTCTTTTATTATAGAGACTTATTACATTAAATAGTTCAGAGATTGACCATCAAGCCTCATACTAATCTGTTAGGTTGTTTTTCCGTAGAAACATTACAAATACAAAGAGACAGAGTTACTTTTGCTTTTAAATTAGGAGTTTTACGGTATTCAAAACTTTTCTTAGTTCTTTTATTTCAGTAGGTCAGTCAACAAACATTACATAACATCTTATAAAAAATTGTTTTTCTCATAAAACTAAAGTAGTTTGTGAAAGAATACGTCATGATAATTTGTTTTAATTCAAAAACATTGTTTCTATAACTAAAGCCATTAAGCAAATGAAATTTCTTACTTTATACTCCACTAAGTATTGAACTTGATTTGTAATGGAGCTAAAACTAAAACACACAAACTACTAAATGTGTTTTTTTTAATTCCTAATGTTTTGTATCATTTTTTGTACAAATGGTGACAAATGATATTTATTCTGATAAACTTTTCCCTACATAATTTTGGTAAACATTATTTTCCATTTTATTTAATGTGGTTGTTGACACGTAACTTTAATTGTAATTAAAATGGTGATAATTTAGTTTAGGAAAAGTAAAAACCCTAACCTACTCTAATATAAGGTTTCATACGGAAGTGCGGAACCCGTAAAAATCTTATCTTCATGTCTTCCCGTAAAAATGTATGTATATTAGCAATATTTAGCAAAATTGACAAAGGTCACGGACCCCGGCGTTTGTGGAGCTAAAAAAATGCGGAACCCTAAAAACGGCTAAACCGATTACTGTTGAAACATCAAAACTATTGATAGTTTTAACGTTTTTTACGTAATTGATTGATCAATTCTTCTATGTTAGAAATACTAGTTTACTTCTAACATAGAGGAATTGATTGATAAGAATTCATAAGAATCCATTGATTCGTTAGAGAGCTACGATGCCGCAAGCAGACACGCAGATACACACGTACAATTGATGGCTGTGCAGCTATTATGCGCAAGAAGATTGCCTCACTACTGAGCAGAACGCGAGCGAGTGGCAACAGCATCCTGGATGCTATTACTGATAAGTTCGATTGTCCCATTCTGCGCCATCACGTCAGATTATTAGTAAAATGATTAGAATAATAATAATATTATGAATTTTATTTATTTATAATGTGACATGTAGATTTGATGTAATTTAATTTAATTTAATTCGATTTATTTGACATAATTAGTAATAATAATTTAATTTAATACAATTTATACTATAAAATGATATGGATCTCTGAGTCTGAAATAAATTATTATTGATATTGATTGATTGATATACCACTAGTAACGATCAATCTTTTATTGATACGTAAATACAAATTCAGATGATCAAAGATGAGAAGTATGCTACGAGCCTATTTTTCGGCCGATTTTGACAATAATTATGAGATACTTTCGATAAATAGATAGATAAACTTATTTATACACCATTGAAAAAATACAATATTACAAAATCTATCTAAGGCCTTATCGCTACAACCGATCTCTTCCAGGCAACTGCTATACTGAATTTTGAACAAGAAATTCTAAAAACTGCTCTATACCTTGCAAGCACAGAGTTTCAACAACAAGTGATTTTACGAAAGTTCATGTGCGCGAGGGCTACTTCTCGTAGAAATATTAATACTACTACAATTTCTCCGAATGCAGGAATTACGGTGGAATAATTATCTCATAAGAGGACTTGGCTACCTATCATCATCATCATCATCTCAGCCATAAGAAGTCCACTGCTGGACATTGGCCTACCCCATGGATTTGCAAAAAGACCGATTGGAAGCGGCTTGCATCCAGCGTCTTCCCGCCACTTTTATGAGGTCATCTGTCTATCTCGTGGCTGGTGTTCCTACGCTGCGCTTGCCGGTACGTGGTCTCCACTCGAGAACCTTTCGGCCCCATCGGCCATCAGTTCTACGTGCTATGTGCCCTGCCCACTGCCACTTCAACTTGCTAATCCGCTGTGCTATATCGGTGACTTTTGTACGTATCTCTTCATATCTGATTCGATCTCGTAGAGAGACTCCGAGCATAGCCCACTCCATAGCTACCTATCACAATAACGCAAATATAAACTGTAATTTAAGTTTAATAAATCGAATCATTTAGTTCCAAAGCGATCCACTCTACTGAAGCGCAAGTACTTTTTACGTAATCTCAAAAAAGAACCCTTTCTCGTACGGCCAATTGCCGAAAGTCTCCTAAACCCTAAACGGTTATATTATTCCAAGGAGATTGGAATCTATTCTCTGGTATACCGGATAATCTGGTAGTGTTCGCAAGTACTGATTACTGGATTGTAGGGGGTTGTGGGGGGAGGGGGGGGGGGGGGGTGAACAGGGGAGGGGGGTACGTGCTACAAACACGGATTGAGATGACTGGCCCTGACGCCCGCGGCTGCGGTCGCGTGGTCTCTGACAGGGGAGGATGACGGCGACGGCTTGTATTTATTTTGATAATTGTTTATGCCTTAAAAACTTGTTTATGTAGTAATAAACTCTTTACCTACCTTATCTTGCTTATTATAAATGCGAAAGTGAGTAAATGCATTTTAAAGCGGCTGGACAGATTTAAATTAAGTTAGGAATAGAGGTAGATGTACCCTAGGTTGATACGTTACCTCAAAAACAGTGAATAGCGGGTGAAATTTCATGGCACAACTAGTATGAAATTAAAAGCCGGCACATGACGTTGGGCATGAAATGCCCGAAATCCGTATTCAATGCTTTCGATTCATATTCGTGATGCGTATTGCGCAGGTATGGAATTCCCTGGCAGTTTGTTGATTTTCTGAGAAATACTACCTTTTTTATAAATTTTCAAGGCTAAAGTGAATACCTAGATATGTTCTAGATCGCCGAGCTCCATGGTCGGGCACACCGCGGCATAACATCAAACGAGTTAGTGTTCAATCGCAGATCTATCTATTGTAACAAAAATCGTTTCAAAAACAAAAAACCGACACTTCATTTACTTGAACGATATATTTTTCTAGTTATTTTGTTATAAAAACTTATACTGAACCGATTTTGATAATATTTCTATGGGACCACCTAGGACCCTTTCAAACCAAAAAATAACTTTTCAAATCGATCCAGCTGTGTTCGAGTATTCGGGGACCATACATAAAAAAAAACAAGTTTCCGACGAATTATTGAGAACTACCTCCTTTTTCGAAATCATTTAAAAATACATCCAAAAAGCAATACAACTAGAACTATTCCTGGTAGAGCAATGACACAAGTGATAGTTTCATTCAAGAGTCCGTTCATAGGGGAAGCCAAAAATATATTAAAATGTATACATGACCATCACGTATTTACTGTCTTCGACATGTACATGGACATTTGAATGATATTTTAAGTAAATTGACGTATTTGTCACAGAGTTAAGAAGTGAAAGTGTGCCAAATTTTGCCTACCTGTCGTGTCTAGCGACGGTACAAGTCTTAAAAAGAAAGAAAGAAGTAGTAAGCTAAGAATGCAAGGCAAACAACTTTTAACAAGCTAAAAGTTGACTCGATTCGCATTCTAAGTTTACTAGTTGTATGACGCAGGTCTGCACCGGTGTGTCGTCCCGCCGCTCGTTGCTTGGGCCGGCGGGTGCGCTCTCGAGGCAGCGCTGCGTGATTATGTCGGGTCACGCGGCCGCCTCGCCCCGGATTACTGTTACGGACCGGACACGGTTATTCAATTTTTTACCCGGACACGAAAATATACGACGGCGATGGATGGTATTCCAAGTCTGTTCTAGTTGTCACTCAGCTGGACCTTAGGTGAAGTAAAGTAAGCTCTGGAATAACAGCCGTTAAATCTAAATTCGAATGCTATTGGACTATATAGTATATATATACACTATACTATATTATACTTAGGTATACTATACACCCGCCCGAAGGAATTTCAGGAATTTGCGAAGCAATTGGTAACACCAGAATTACACGTCGAATATTTAATAATATGTCAAAAAAATAATTAGAAAATGTCACAGAAGTCAGATTCAAAAGAAGTCATCCTAGAGACGGCACGCATTATCAGGAGGTTCCTGATAATGCGAGTCATAATTAGTAATGCTAAGTCTGTACCCTGCTGTCAGTAGCTGGGGCCCTGCCCTACTGCCGGTGACATACTAGTTTTTAGATTTAAAAAACTGGACAAATGCGAGTCAAACTCGCCCACCGAGGGTTCCGTACAAACTAGTAGATAAAAGGGGGAAATCATATTTTTTTAATATTTTCCTTCATAAACCGAAAAATATACATCGTAAAAATATTTAAAACCCTGTTTTAGCTTATGCTAATGAAGCTCTTCCATATGATATCCCACATAATATGGATAATTCACTTTAAAATTTGGACCCTCATTCCTTGCATAAAGACACTATTATGTGAATAAATTAAAAATATTTTTCGGATTTTTTCCTATATGTGTACTATAACACAATGCTTCTTGCCAAAAATCATAGTTCTAGGTCAACGGGAAGTACCCCATAGATTTTGATTCCCTTGTGAGTGTCGAAATGTGCATTTTTTACGACATATTCGGCTGTAACTTTTTTTTACGAAAACAGAAATTTTATTTTTCTTTCTGCAGTAAGATAGGATCTGCGTACTTATATGGTTTTAATTTCAACTCGATACCTTCACGCGTCCCCGAGATAAAGGTCTTGACACCCGGACGGACGGACAAACGGACAGACGGACAGACGGACAGACGGACAGACGGACAGACGGACAGACGGACAACAAAGTGATCCTATAAGGGTTCCGTTTTTTCCCTTTGAAGTACGGAACCCTAAAAAATAACTAAACTTATTGTTTTCAGTAGTGAAATGTTATTATATCTATTTATAGCGATCTGGTGACCTTATTAATATTAAGCATTTAATATATTGATAGGTGCAATGACTTAGCAGTTTTTTTTTTGAAAGATGAAAATTTGTCGATTTTGAAAATAATATGTGATCTAATTTTACTCCGAATGCTTTTTATCCCGTTGATTATGAAAATATTCTACGTTGTTGCTGAAATTTGTTTACTAATTTACTATAATAATGTGGTCTCCATGCAGGTACAAAGCAACACCGCGCGTCTGCCACACGGTAACCGCGCGGCGGACATACGTTGACTGCGCGGTGCCGCGGTGGACACACGATATCCGCGTCAGTTTAACGTTAACAGACGTCACGTAAAACACGCCCTTATAATATCAATTTAGATAGTATACCAAGCATGCTATAATTACAAATCCAAATAACTCTTCAAATAGAAGTTTGAACACACAAGATTAGCCACATGCAAACGTTGATCTCCAATAACCAAGCTTTCAACTTACAATAAGTCACGTTCCACGCCACGTGTGTCGGTAGAACGTGACGAACTACCCACCACCTCATCTCAAACTGACGAAAACAGGCGAAAATTGACGCTCTGTCGACGACCATCGATCGCTCCGCCAATCAAAGGAGGCAATCAACGGGCTCGGAGCTTGCGATGGACGCTAAACAAACGATCTCAACACTTCGCCTGCAATCTACGCAGGCTAATGTTGGTAAGCTAAGCTAAAATGTAGCCTTTGTAAACGAGATTTGCTATACTTAATTTATATTACGAGAGAAAAGTTCTAAGGAATTATAGCAATAATTTTATAGTGTAGTGATTCGCCGATTTACAAAGACTATGACCCAATGCTGTGGTTGAACCAGAGGTAAAAGAAAACTACCGTGAAACATAATTACACCATATATACCAATATGTAATAACCAATTTAATGGATTAATTATTTTGTTCGGATTTTTAACCATAGCTTTAACGAGCAAAACGCACTACGTGATTTTGTCATTTATTCGTTATGTATGACATATGCATAATATATTATATCACTTCCTGGAAATTAACCCTTCGCTTTAAAGTTTTGCAATTTGAACTTATTTATCCATTTAATTGTATTTTCATGTTTCGGACTCAAAAACATAACGAAGCATTTTAAATATCAGCATATTTCCTGCAGGTGAAAGACATCCAATTTCCTTTTCAGTCAATGTTTCTGTAATCAATCAATGTTTACGTTAAATCAGAAGCAGCGGTCGCCCGCTGGGTTCTTAAAATTCTGGCGCACAAGTAATCAACTGAGGACGCGGCGCGGGACGATGCAAGCGGACAATCCACAAGTGATAGCGATGAATTATCAAATTTTTCTTTACACTTTACTTATTTTATTTTGTTTTGGCGAAACGGTGGAGATAATAATTCCAACAGACATAAGATTTTTTTGTCTCCGGAATGACATGGACTATATTAAGTTGTTTATTTTTATAACAGGTAGGTATCTTTTTCTTCTCAAAAATTCAATTAAATAAACTTATTTCATAAATTATGTAAATTACATATATTTTAAAAAAAATCTGGCCTCACAGCTTAGTTGCCTTCTAAGATGTAAAGTGTGATTCAATTCCCATCCCGAACAAAATGTGTGTGATGAGCATGGAACATGGAGGAGCATCTGGCATGACATACCTAAGATAGTTATTAATTTTTTACTTCTTTGCTCCACATAATTTAACCGTGCAGTTATATTAGTAGGTTGGTAGTATATTGGTTGGTTATATTAGTATATTGGTAGTAGAACACGGTTATATTTGTTTACTCGACGTCCAATTGCTGTTACTAGTTGAACTACAGGCAATTTATTTAATCGCTCACGCTACTTCTTACCCCTTACATCCCATCAAGCCTGATTTCATCTGTCCGGAGCCCATCAGATGCACTCGTTGTAATGTAAACAAGTTTTTCCCCATTGTTTCGAAGGAATCCTCACTTTGTGTAACAAATAATAGTGCTCCTATTTCCTTGAACCGTTTGCTATTCATTTCCCCATAATACAGTCGTTTGAAAGAGACTCGAGCAAAATAGAATATAAACAACAGTATACGAGTATGAAGTGAAACAATAGCACTACAACAAGTACTTACTTAAAAAAACTTTTTAAGTTAAACGGTTTTATTGAAAAGAAAGATAATGATGTATTTACTGTATTTTACTAGAAAAGTCTTTTTATTTAATACTCATATTGTAGGGGTTGTGTTAAAATATGAAATCCGCCATTTTGTGGCGGCGGCCATCTTGGATTTACAATAATACAGAATATACTAAATTGTATTGTCATCAGGACTAAAAGTGTATACCAAATTTCAGATCGATCCGTCAACTGCACAAAGGTAAAATTTCAATTACTAAATTTGACCCAAACAAACAAATAAATAAACAAACAGGTCAAGCTAAAGAAAACCGTTTAAAAAGTGAAATTTTGTAATGAATATATGAACATCTGCTTTATCGAAAAGGGTGTACACCAGAAGTTGGTGCATGCGAAAATTATTAAGTATGAATTTTGAAAGTTTTGCGTTTTTTCTATGTTAACAACTCACCTTAAATGGCAACACAGCTGCTCAGAATGTATCTATAAATTAATGATTTCCATATTTCATTGTAATATCCATACATTTAGTTTTGACCCTAGGCAAAGCTGGCAAAGCGTGACAGACCGATGAATAATGGGGGGACCGCGGTGTGTTTTTTTTAATTATATTAACGATACATCACACTAATGTTTTCTAACCTGTTTCACCTGTGACTACAGAAGATGCAAAGTGTTTGAAACGTCAGGTCATAAAATTATGTAAAATAAACGCGATAAATCCGTTAAAAGTTGTTTAACTTCAATTATATATCAACATTTATGGTAAATAAATAAAACTATTTTTCAACAGAGCAATACTTTCTTTATTTCCTTCCGTTGCTAGAAAGTAAAAATAAATATAGTTAAAACCGTTCTTTGCGACGTCCCAGTTTTTAATATTAAATCTTTTGAGTCTGTTTTCTTGAGGAGAAATGGCGTATTACGAAATTGAATACAGAGTGAGGTTGCATTTGACTGTTTTCGTTGCTCTTGGAACCGTCGCCGACACAAACTGGGCTCGCGCTCTCTTTTTATTTTTATTTTCGTCTTTTGTATTTTTAGATTGTTTTCTGTATCAAACGCAATACTTCCCAATTCTTAGTCAAAGCCAAAGTAATTTATTTTTAAATATAAATTTCTTAAAGTCCTGTACACAATAGTATACAACATTTATGCTTATGCTACATTTAAAGTATCTTATACTATCTTAATACCTATCTTATATTGAACATCTACAAAATTCGCAATTTTGATTTAAAAACCAAATTACTAAACAGATTTAGATAAAATTTCAGTGAAGTCGCAGTTAACAGATTTTACGTCGTAAAAAATTCGTGCAAGACAAATTATTTCCACTGATTGAACAGACGCTCGTTAGAGAAAATGAAGTAACTCTTTAATTTTAAAATGTAAGCCTGGACTTGTAGACAAATGCTGTTTTCTAGTATTTAACTACTGATATACTTGAATTGAATAACCCCGGGGAATATTTTTGTAACAAAAACCATTTCAGAAACGATGAGAAGAGGAAGTACCCATTGATCCTCCTTACAGAAGATACACGATCGAGCGATAAAGCGGCCACCACTAATTATTGCCTCACGTAATTTGCAGTAAATCACCCTTGGATCTGGCCCTGTGTACCACCGTCCCTTTCTTTTGTGGCGGTAATGAGAGGGATGCATAATGAATGGAGGTGCTCGCCCTTTGGGTGGATGGGAATTCATGAGACTTTTACTATCTATTTCAGGAAAGGATTTGGATTATTCATAATTATACATAACAACGGGTATGTGCATACTTTCCATCTTTATCAAATATTTGTGCAAAAATGCTTATGAATGGTAGTTCAGGTGGTTCAATTTCCGTTCAAAATATTAATTAAACAAATATATGGGCAATAAAGACTAATATTTAAGTTAACAACAATTACTTCTTTTTAAAACTATACTCTTTTCGACCATAACAGGTGAAAATGCTTCTCTATGGAAATTGAATCACTTTAAAGTTATTTTGACCACTTAACCTGAAAAAGATCAGACCTGATTCCATAACTTTTCTTAATTTTTCTCGTAGTGAGAATGATTATGTGAGGCATACCCTCGCGTCAGTCAGTAGTAAAATTGATTCCTCTACAATTCTATAAACAGTAACGTTATAGCGTGTGACACGACACACGACGTCACGCCACACCACGTCACGCTATACTACATCGTGACTATGTGTCATGGCTTTGTGAAATATTAATTTTAAATTAAACTATTTTTATCGTAGTTTCAGCTCTCTAAAATTTAGTAATCTATAATTTACAGAAGTCTAAAAATACTATATTTTTACCCAACTGCGTAAGAAAGGTTATTTTATGGACTATTACAACACTCATAATAACTTTTTCAGAAACAATATCTTTTCTTCACAAATAACCAAATTCAAAATTACTCACGATGACTAAAAGAATGAGAGCAAACGCTTTTGATGATAAGATGAGATTTGTAGTTCCAACGTCATTTTTTTAGCTTCTTCTTCGGACCTTGCTATTGCGTAATATATAAAAATGTGCCTAATGATAACGAGAAGCTTACTAATAAAATCAACTACATATGGAGCGATTTATTACATTCCATTCTGTTTCGGTGTCAAATAACTAATTCCATGAGAAAGGCGGTGCATCAAGCATTCTAAATTGTATACCTAAACAAAACATACTTAAAGCACCTAGAGCTAAATATAATAATATATTTTGACGTTAAAAGAAGTCTGTAATAAAAATTACTGCTCCCGTATGAAAGCTCCGTATAAATCAAATTATTGTGTCGCAGGTACGCCTTTTACCTTTGTACATTATATTAAATTAAATAGGCGTATAAAAGGCACCCGTATAACGTACACAAGTACTTTTTAAGAGAACATAACAGATTTTCTCTGTCTCTTTCTCTCTCTCTTTTTATCTCGTTTTCACTTTTAATATTGCATACTATCACACCTATTTTCCCTTAAGGGACAGGCAGAGCATGAGGCCGTATTTGACTGTTTGTTTAGATTATAGAGAGAATATAAGAAGGTTAGTGGATATTAGAGGGTAAAATGTAGTGACCAGCAGTGACAAGCGGTCAATCCTTCGCCAGAAACAACAGTTTCCCACAAGTCTCTTAACATGACTTGCGCTTTATTGAGTCTCGCCAAGTGTAGCTATTTAATTAAATGTGTTCGTAAAGTGAGTCTTCTGTAACTGTACTATTAAATATTACCTATGTGGCATAGACTAGTGCCTATTTTTCTATTACAAGGTTTGATGATTACCAAAGACCACAAAAAGTTTGACATGATTAAAGTTAGCAAGTTTTGAAATCAGGCGGGTTCAAGTAAATGCCCACAAACAATGCTTAGAAATAATAAATATACAGTGTCACACTTAAAAATATATACATTTATACGTTACGAATTGATAACATCCTTCTTTTTTTAACAGACTTCCAAAAAGAAGGAGGTTCTCAATTCGACTGTTTTTTTTTGTAGTTTGTTCAGCGATTACTCCGCCAATTATGTATTGTTTGATGTTTTTTTTTCGGTAGGTAGTCCTCAGAGGTAGTCCCATATAAATTGTATCAAAATCAGTTCAGTACTTTGAATTATAACTGAAAAAAATTTCATCCAAGTAAACGAATTGGATGTTTTGAAGTCGGTTTTCAATTGTTTTTTTTTAAACTACAATTATTTTAAATCTGTTAAGAATATCAGACCCATAACCTCATCAAATTAAACAAAAAAATAGAGGAGCGCGTGATGCAGTAACCCATTCTTAACCTACTTTCCGAATATTGTAATCCAATTCATTTATACCTGTTGCAGTTTAAAATGTCCTTTTGTGAGCCGAAGCCGGATTTTCCATTGGATGCGGGATTGACAGAGGATGGCCCGCCAGCCTTAATTGCTGGCTTCGATTGAAATAACCGGGGAATTTCCAACACGTTTCACTATGCTTTCCTTCTTTATAGTTTGAATTTAACAATTTTTGATAAGCTTGCGTTGATAGCATGATGTTGAACGACGTAGCGGTTTACAATAGAGCGCTTCTTTGAAGAAACCTATTGAAGGCCGGCTTCGTCCTTTTTTACATATTATCCAGTTTAAATGTACTATAAAAGCCCGAACTACGGTAAATCCTAATTAGTGCATATACCAGTTTTTAGTAAAACTGGTACATGTTAGTTTAGGTTAGGTCAAGTTATTAAGATTTACCAACTGAATGGTGGTACATGCCATGGTGGACTTTATGGTGGTAAATGCTTGAATTTCGGACTTTTGCCATAACAAGTTGGTAAATCTTAGGTTTTATCGGTAAAGTATGCGCAAAGCTGCCGTAAAATGTGCTTAAACTATTTATCATTATTTAGAATAATTCTTGTAAAATCATCTATGTTGTACAAAACATTGGTTGGTGGTTATGAAAATGAGAAAACCTTCTATACACAAAAACCTGAGAAACATAATCCTCCTTCTTGTGCAGTCGGGTAAAAATTATCATATTATTATTTATCACATGAATGTATTAGCGTATGTAAGTAATACATATTTGGAATAGCCTAATTAAGCACTTTTTGTTACCCATCACGGCCCCTTTACTTTTTTTTAATTTATGACTTGCGATTTTTTTGGCATAACGAGATTTCACATCTAATATCTCAGGGCGACGAGCGTAGTGCATTGCCGTATATAATATGGAATCTCCTTAGTGAAATAAATAATGAAAAATAGTAATAATACTGAGAAATTGACGAAACATTACTTGGAACATTGTAATATTGCTGGCGCCATCTAGTCGAAAATATAATTTTCGATAAGAAAAAAATATACACTTTAAATCCTTTAAAATGTATTTCATTTCAATAAGAAAATAGTACATTATGGTACAAGTGTGTAATGTTGGTGATTACCGCTTCGGCGCCAGGTGAGGGTCTTAAGAGAGCCGAGGACGGTAATCATCAATACACAATACACACGTGTATCATACGACGTTTTTCAACACACTTGTGAAGAAAATAATACAAAAAAATCATTTTATTTAGTAGATAAAAAGTTTATCAGTTTTCCTATGCGCGCGCATCTTACAATGGCGATCGGCCATAGACTAAAAGAATGAGGTATCTTTTTTTTTGCTTTTCGCGGATAGCGTTTTAGCCACGTACAAAATGGGGAATTTCAAGTTTTCTTTATTACAGAAAAAACAAAAGTTTTATTTGAGTGAAAGTTGTATTTATTAAGCACGTACAAGTTGAAATTATCTATTTAAATACGAAGTTACATGAAACGAGCAAGCAATAAGTACCTACATTAATTTATTTGTACTATTGAACACTATCTTTTTTGTATCGAAACTTTTTTAAGAACAAAGCAACTCGACCAATAAAATAAAATAAAACTCTATAACTCACTTGTGAATAATAGCAATGAAAAAATCACAGTTTGATTACAGGTGTCATTATGTGCCTAATTGCAGTGAAATTAGAGCTACTTTATGAGCAAATGTATTGAAAAATAATTTTCAAGAGCTTAACTGATTGATGTATCTTTAATAACCGTGATTATTTAAAATGTGTTTTTTCCGTGAATTTTTGAAAATCATAGAACAAAATGTATTCCTTTTGCTGTAGAAAATTAGCTCTAAGAGCCCTGAAATTAAAACCTTCTAATCATCTAATATCATCTCCCTTCCATCTAACCCTCTAACGACACGGTCAAATGTGACCCCGTAAGAGCGTAATGTGACCCCGTAAGAGCGTAATTTTATGCATGCATGTTATGATGCATTTAAATAAAAGTAAATTTTAAATGATGCAAGCACACTGTAATATTACGCAGTTCACAGGTTCATGCAATAAATGTGAAACCAAAGCGCTTCGTTTGGATTTTGCAAATTTTTGGATCGAGTTCGCGATGTCTCATTATGAAATGATATTCTTTCAACTCAATTTGTATCTCAATTCATTTGTAACTCAACCTTGTACATTACCAAAACTGTTATGTCACGGTAAGTAGCACCGTTTCAGACACTTTGGAATCTATCCAAGTGTTATGCCAGTGTCCAATTTAACTGGACCCCCGGTTCTATTCAACTCCTTTGACCTTAGTTCGCGATTCGGCCTGATTAAGACATGTCCAGAGGCCAGGCCACGCTGGCGGAGGGAGCACTCAAGACAATGTCAAGTGTGAGTGGTCTAGTGTGACATATTGTCCGTTTCCGGCCCGTAAATATAAGAGTTAAAGCGTTAGTTAGAATACGACAGGAAATTGTATCTTCTGAAAACAAAACGAGGAAAATGTATAGAAAAACGATTGTTTTGTTTTTGCTGGTCTGTTACAATAAAAGTGGTTGACTTGGAAAAAAGGAAACTGTGAACAAAGCATTCTTTAATATTATTTATAAGAAAAAACTATATTAATCATTGAAGTTCAAACCTGATAGACATTATTTGTCGATTAAATTAATAGTAAATAATAATGTAACAATGAAGTCTTATCATAGTACACATTTTTATTTTAGGCAACGATAAGTTGCATAACGTTTAATGAATAATAGTTTTCGGGATTTATTTTTATATATAATAAATAAAAACAAAATATGTTATACTGTCTACATTGATCAATTTAAATAAATATTTATAATAATTATAATATATTCCTCGTCATCTCTTCAAATGTTTAATATTTCTAAGACTAATTGACAAATATAAAATTAAAAACAAGTAAATAAATAAAAAGAATAAATACGTGTTTACTTTAATTTCTCGTAACTTTGAACGTTACACAACCACAATAAAACCGAACTTGTATCAGAAACAAAATACATAGCGGGGAAGATGGAATTTGTAAACAATTCTAACTGTATTTACAGAGCACACATTCGAAGATTGTCTCGTGTTTTCCGACACGTATATTTAAAGCGTTCATCACAAATCGCATTAATTCAGAGCCGAATCCTTTCGAGCGAGAGAGACGACGAGCGAGAGAGATCACAAGATACGTGTGAAAATCACATTTACCGTTCACGCATGGCACCTCTTGATGACAAATATCAAACCATCTTTGAGCCCGGCTTGCGGGAACATCTCCTAATTTAAAAGGAAAAGGCATCATGGAAGCGATTTCACGCCGGCGTCAACTGACGGTTTGCACCTTTTTGATGGTAAATACCAGGGATTGCTAAAACATAATTTGGGGTGTAATTACGACATTTTCTAGTAGGATGGAAGGCTTTTGCGAGGTCGTCGTGGCTTCCCGATTTTCTTGTTGACGACTTTACGAGTATAATAGGTTGCTTTACATTAAATCTCAATATAAATGGCTTTAAAATACTGCTTTTCCTACCTGCAGTGTGTATTATCTATCACTATTAACGGTAAATTTCTATATTCTGACAAGTTATTTTTCACTATATTTTATAATTATTGATTGTTACCGCATTGAATAGCGATGGGCAACCTTTAACGCAGCTAGCGCTATTCAACCCGGTAACGCCAATTAGCCAATTAAATATTTTTACAATGTATATTTTTCGGTTTATGCAGGAAAATTTAAAAAATATATAATTCTCCCTTTTATCTACAAGTTTGTATGGAACCCTTGGTGAGTCTGACTCGTACTTGTCCGGTTTTTAATTATATTTTTCCATAGTTTACTTTTATAAGAATGCCGGTTGTATGACTATGAATTTATCTGAAAATATATTTACTAATATCGTACTACTATTTGTTTCATTATACAAGATGTAGCTCTTGGCTAACACTATTCAACAGTATCCAAAAGCAAAACAGCATAAGTGAAATCTGTATCGAAAGTGGCGTCGATTTTGGCCCCTATAATTGTCTGCACGTACCTACATACGACCACAGTAACTAAACATAAAACCTACAGTAGGGAAGGTAAGGGAAAATACTAACTTGTGTTAAGTGGATTCTACTGTTGAAACTTACAAAAATTACAAAAATTAAATTCAACTAAAACCAACGTGGTATTCTACATTTTAAATAAAAAAATACGTGTTACTCTCGTCTATTTTGAGTTAAAAAATTTGAGTTAAAACAGCGCAAACCGCACCCCCAGTCGGTAATGCGCCTCGCTGTAGTCGTTTTTTTTCACTCAAAACAGACGTGGGTGAGCCGTAGTTTGTACTTATAATGTCTGGATTCCTTATATGTCGTAAAAAAGTGTGGATAGGTGGTCAATTGAAGATCGCATTTTTTCAAATATCTTATATTTGTCAGCACTCTGCCATAGACATTGCTAACTTAAGGCAAGTAGGTTTTTAAGTTTTGATATCACGAGTAATAATTATAGTTTAAAAAACTGGAAAACCCGACTTCAAAATACGCAATTCGTTTACTTGGATCATATTTTTTCAGTTATTTTGTTTTAAAAACTTAAGTACTGAACCGATTTTGATAAAATTTACCTCTGAGACCTTACCTACCTACCTCTGAGATCTTACCTACGTATAAAAAAGAATAATCTAAAACAATTCAGAATTGGCGGAGTAATCGCTGAATAATCATACAAAAAGCATAGCCAAATTGAGAACCTCCTTCTTTTTGGAAGTTGATTAATAAATACTTGTTAATATGGCCTTCCGAAGAAAGCGGCAGTTGTGACCGTCGCTGCGTACTCAGTTATTTCAAGACGCTCGCTGCTTGTTAGTGGTTAGTCGACTAAAAAACTAACCTAACCCATGACAGAGTCCTTTAATGCATCAAACATGTAAAACATGTAACTTTACCTACTGCTCTCAATTACACACAGAGACAATCATGACAAAGGGCTCGCTCACAGGTAATTTACGGGCAGCAGTATTGGCCGGTGCCCTTACAACCCCCTCACTTCTCCCTTACACCTCTTATACCCCTCTTACTCCCCTTACGCCTTTTATTATACAGGGTCGCAAAGACCTTGTAAAAATCATTTATTGGTCAGAGACGATAGCTGCTGAAATATGGAGGGTCTCTCGGATTAGGATGCCTTTGTGACTTGTCAAGTTATAATGAGAGGTGAGGTTCATTCATTTCGTTCATCCATTTATTATAGTCCTGGAGTTGTTCTAAATAAAACTTGTACAAGCTTAGGTACCTAACTACATTTTACATAAATATAAGGGTTGATTAAATTAGGCTGCCAAAACAATGAGCGATGAGTTCAAATCTTATGAGTATCCGAAATGTTGAACATCATTTTATTTATTATTAAAAAAGAAACATTGCTTTATATTATTTATTATAAACGTTTAACTTTTAATTTATTCATACGTTGTATCATTGCCTTTGTAAACTTAATTCGCAATTTAATACAAAAGCTTAAAGCGAAAAACCAATTCACGAGCCAGTGAAACACAAAATTATAGAAAGTCTATTTATAATTTCATCAAAAAACAGCGTCCAATTTGTGGGCGTGACGTAAACCCGCTTCAACAAAGCCGCAATCTGAACAATATAAAGCAAGAGGCCGTCCATGTCGCAGACACATATCAAACGTCTCGATAAAAAAATAACAAGAAAACTTTATCTAACATCAATGCTGTGACCTACGAGACCCACGAATGGTTCGCTCCCCTTTTTGCTAAGCCAACAAGAGTTTCCATCAAAATGCTAGTTGATATTTTTCTTGTCGTCAGAAAGTTGAAGCTGTATCTGTTTTAGACAAGAGAGGACACTGAAGACAGTAACGACAGGGAAAAGGAAGGAATCTCGATATTATAGATATATTTGAAGAACACTTTCATCGCTTCTTGTAGACAGGCTGTACTCCGTGAGTATGCTGTCTTATTTTTATACCGACTTCCAAAAAAGAAGGAGGTTCTCAATTTGACTATATGTGTTTTTTTGTATGTTTGTTCAGCGATTACTTCGTCAATTATGCATTAGATTTATATTTGATTTTGATGATTTTTTTTTGTTTGGTAAGTCACACTTCAGAGGTGATCTCATATAAATGTTATCAAAATCAAATGTATTACATTTAAAATGTTTCACAATGCCCGCTGAATTCCGTACTCAACGACTTCGGTTCACGTTCTTTATGCGTACTGCACAGAAATTGAGTTCTTTGCCGCCTTCTCCTGAGAGCTGTAATCTAAGAATGTTCAAGGCTAGAATGAATAGATGTTTTCTAGATCGGCGAGCTCCATCCTCAGCTCAACCATCGCTTAACAATCAGGCGAGTTGGCGGTCATTCGTAGATCTATTAAATATAAAAAAAAACCTTAATCAGGAAAACAGTTACTTTTGCACTCCACTATTTGACAGTTCGATAACTGGCATAAGTGTACTTTCTATTCATTCTATATAAAGCTCATGTTCAAATGTAGTTTTTAAATTTATTCAACCATAGAGAACCTAATTAGTATCATATCAAAACAAGGTCTCGGGTAGCATATTTGAGCAGCAAATACTTCCTGTTCGCTGCTTAAAGTAAAAAAAAAACACTAAAAGTAGATCCTAGCAGTATTTAACATTCGCATGAATACTTCAATGTTTACTCGTATCGGGAATCAGTTCATCTACTTTGAAAATACAAAATTTCATAAATTCTTTATGTTTTGTTAAGTGAAAGCTTTCATATTTGTGTACATAAAATACAGGTTAAATAAATCCATTTCGCATTTAAATACTTATGAACAGAGATCGTGTTACTCGTGAGTTACATTTGATGTAGTTTATCAGTGAATTTTGAATGGAGAATATTCTGGGTTTGATTGTATTGTAAAAAAAAAAACAAGTAAAATGTGTAAATAAAATAAACAAAACATTGCCATCGTGAAAACAGCATCTTTACTAGAATTGTGTTCTGTTAATGTTGTTGTTCATAACGACTATTTTGACAACTATTCGTCTTACTTATGTTAAAATGTAAAATGCAAAAATGTAATACGCATGTTAAAATTTTATTCACTGAATAAGGACTTGTCGCTTTCTCTCAGACGGGAACAGTCACGCGCGAAAACGGAGCAAAAACACTGTTTAACTAAAATACGCTTATTCAGCGTTTATAAGTAAGATGGTATATAAGTAGGATGGTATGTTTTATATATTTTTATAATTTTACTTTATAATATAATCAAACAATATGTTTTTATAAATGAAAGTGATGTTGGTTGAAATAAAAATCCACTTCAAACGTCGTAGTTAATAAATAATTATTGTTGACTGCACGTGATTTGCAGAGCAGTGTCACAACTTTTACATATGTAACAATTAATGTATTGTTTACGCAATAATTACTGTATTGTATTAATTCATTTATTATGTTTATGTTAAACATATATATATATATCTCCGTCAATTGTCATTTCTTTTTATATGATAAAGGATAACTTAGAAATGGTCTCGTATAAATATATCAACTTCAACTATTTCATTTCCTAGCAATCTCTAATAATATGAATATTTTCATCAGTAGCCTATTGATTCAAAACGATCATTGTCATCAATCTATCTATAGTTATGTTTTACCTATTTTAAGCTACATAAAAAAAGCGAATAAAGAAAGTATCGTATAATGTCGTGTGATGAGTACACATCACACAGTAAGTGTTGAGTTTGAAAGACTGCCGCTTCTCCGATTCAATAAAAAGGGGCCATAAATTTTATGTCAGTTTTTTGCGCATACGACGGAGACAGCAGGTTTTTGTGATCTATTACGAGTAGACTGACTCTTAAGTGGGATATAACGGAAGAACGTAGTCGCAGTAGTCGCACTATAATGTTGTTTGTTCATTCTCAGTTTATATTCGATCCAAGTTATGGGAATTAGATGGTTTTACGTCGCAAACAAAATATACAGTCTTGTTTTTGTAAAACTGCGCTGAAGGACGTTTTTTCTTGTGTAAGAGTAGCGATAATATTCTTTCCGCTATAGCCATAAGAGTATACCCTACTCATCTTTCTATTTAATTCAGTAAAAAACAGACAAGCTTGTTTCAGATGCGGATCGCAAACGATCTCCTCCAAAATAAACTACCGTAGCTATCCATGTATAAGTACAAAATAATAGAAGCATATTATCATAAACTACAAGATTCTGAAAGAAGCTACAAAAATATATTTTCTGAATATCTCCTTTGCTGTTTACTATTTAGAAGCATGTTAATGAAAACCACTGCTCTTTTAGTAAGTTAACAAATAGCCTCCCGCACTTAGAGCCAAGTATTTAGTGTAACAATGCTGTGTTAGGTATACGATGAGAGTGCCCATCTATCTGGGGGCGTAAACCGCACTCGAACGTCTAAAAATGTGCAGAATACAATGTAGAAGATAAATCTTCTCCGCTCACTTTTTGTATCTGACTTGTATTTTGTTTTGACTTGTTTTATCGGAGAACAGACATTGTTGTATGTAACGTAAGAAATAGCAGTTATTAAAAAGAATAATTTTAAGATCATAGATAAAAGTTACAATTTTTGTCTAATTTTGTGTAAACTAATAAATTTATTTTTATAATACGGGTCTTAGATTGTACTTTATAGAAATGTAATAAAATCAACCAACCGTGCTAAGCACAAGTGATACTAATAAGCAAGCTTGCTTGAAAAGCTATTATTATTGTTACATTTATTTAACAACCACTGAAAATAAACATATATCGCTTGTAACATGTGATGTATCTTGGTTGCGCGTGGCGTAGCTTGACTAGGTGTTCTCGAACGTTCACCAATGTCAAGAAACGGACGGACCGGTCAGTCTTTGGATGGGTGACCGTGAGTGGCATTTTTTTAAGCGCTACCGTGGATCGGATGACACGTTAAATTGTAGGTCTCGGTTGTTTGTTCTTAAAAGCAGCAATTGTTAAGCCAGGTCAGAGGCCTTCCGGCGGCTTAATAACTCTGATAATAGGGCTGGCCACTCAGTCTATACGAACTTACTTACTTACGACACGATATATTTAATAAATTCACATTTCAAGGGCAAACGACACTTCTGCTACTCACAATAAAATCTCGTGCAATTAGAGTAACATGGTAATAAGCGTAGCGACGTAGCATGGAGCTACGCCGGAGCACTAATCGCTACGGAGATTAGCGGCAGACGTTTGTATTGTTTTCATTTGGGATTTACTTGAAATGCATCTCTACTGTTGGACTATTAGTATCATTTATCATTCAAATAATTAATTACGTTTATTATATATATGTAGTTTAAAGTCTAAATTTGTACATTTCGACTTTATTATATCTGCACAGGACTTACTCAAAAATAAAAATATCTTGCTAAACACTATTTCCATAGATGTAAGTATAACGAACATAAAATAATATATTTAAAAACAGTTATGTTTTTAAATATATTTTTAATCGTAGAATAATTTGATTAATATTGTACGTAAGTTACCCAGTAATTTTAACGCAACTATGTGACAAGAACACGTCTCTAAAATGAGAATAAATTTTGACCTTTCCCATATAAATAATACTCTAGTGGCAATACACTACGTACTCACAATGCTAAATTGCATTATACTCAAATAGTTTTCTAGAATTATAGTCCTCTAATTCAGAATACAGTAATGCTGTCCACTACTGCTTATTAGTTAAATAACTGGCAAAAGTACTACCAACGCTACAATATTACTATAATAGGCCAACCTGGCTTACCAGGTATCATTTTTGTAGTAATTATAGTAGTAATAGTTTACTTAAGAGTAACCTATTACTACTACTTACTATGTATTACGTAACGTACTATATAATAATTATATGTAGTGACTATATTTTTTTAGAAAGATATGTCAAATTCCTTAGCAAAGATATTCCAAGTTTAAACTTGAAATGTCCACGTTCACCGTTCACACAGAATATTATCGTGAGGGCTCACGGTCCGCAGAAAAGCGGCGTAGCAATTAACCTACGCTCTTTACCGGCCTCTACGAGTTGCGTAGCAATTAGTGCTACGTCGTAGCAGCTCTGCGTCGTTACAGCGCCGTTACGTAATTATGGCGTTTAACGGCGACCTGATGAGAACTAAAAATTAGATTCTTCATGAAATAGTACAACCGTCTGCAATTGGAAACCCAAAAAGTATGATTTTAATAAAATTTCAAAACACACAAAGTGAATAAGGAATTCATTTTGTGGATTACTTTTTCACTTTAATGTTTTCCAAGGATTTCATTATTGTTATCATTGAAATAAAACAAATTTTAACGGATTTATTTAGTCTCGCGTGTGACCACGAACGATGCAAAGTGTTCGAAACGTCAGATCATAAAATGTGTAAAAATTATAAAATTAAAAAATTATAAAATAAATTAAAATTATAAATTATGTAAAATATACGCAATAAATCCGTTAAAAGTTAATTCATTTCAATACTTATTCACTTTGTTGTTCATACTGCTAATAGATATAATGAGCTTTCTGCGAATATTTATAAGAAAAATATAATTTTCGAATTATATTCCAATTAAAATTCAAAATCGTTTATTGTCAACTAGTCAGTCAAAAATGGTCTTAATATTAGCATAAGAATATGGTTTGAATGTCTTCAACCGGTTTAACCGGAGACCTAACTGATCACTGACTGACAGACCAACAAAATACGAATAAGCCAGCTATCCAGTAAGAAATTTTCACATTAACTTATAAAAATATTCTGATAAAATTAAGGCGTGGTAAAACTAAAACTTGCTAGCTAGATCTCAATATTTGCATATAATTGTTTTACTTTTTCCTATCTTATTTTCTATTGCTTAATTTTACTTTTTTAGAGCACGTTGAGCCTGTAATTGTCGCCAGTATATTGCATTTTCTTCCATACAGCAGAATAAAACAGTTTTTTGTCGCTGAATGTTATCCCGTTTTACAGTTTATTTTTACATAAAAACAAAATCGATTTATATTTAGGGGCAAAAATCAATAATTTATTTTTCATGAATAATTCCCGCTCAAAAACCTCTGGAGCAATAATTTGGATACGACATTAAAAGAACTAACTAGAATACATTTGAGAATACATTCTAATTCACACGCACTACATGACCTATTTGCTTAGATTTTGACCGAAAAAGATAAAATAATCACCTTTAAAAAATTATACACTATTAACATGCTTTAATATTTTCGAAGTATTGAATTAAATACGCGGATACTTTTGTTTTTACCAAGTTTTTTTGTGAACTGTAATCAGGTCGGCGAAGCGAGCGCGTGTTTCAATATGGTAGAGAAAATATATTTTCATTTTATGACGTATTTTAAATATAGAGAAAAGTTTTACACATTTAGGACGCAATTTTATTAAATTAAAGCATTATCTAGATTAAACATTTTTAATATCTTACTTATATTAACTTATATTACTTACAATAATAATATTATAATTTAAAAACCACTAAAATTCTAAGACAAATTCTTAATCAATATAAAAAAAATGCTTCAATCATAATTTAATAAATCAATAAATTTTAATATACCTATGCTTCTCAGGATAGTTATTTAACACAGATATTTTTTCTGAATATTGGAGTTTTTTTTGTATAAAAATAAATTGCCATTTTTAGACTCCAGATGCTTGTAAAATAAATTAAACATGTTACGTAATTTTTAAATATTTTTTTCATATAATTATTTCCATGAACAAGAAATAAAAGTTTAGTGCCTAAAGTATAGTTCTACTTTTGTTATTTTTTTCCTCAAAAAGTCATACTTTAAGAATATATGTATGAATTAAACTTACCGACGCTCACTATAAAACCACAATCGCGACATTGCAATACATCGTACAGTTCACAAAACTTCCAACTAATATCTTAAATAGTTAATATTCGACACACACTCTCACTAATTCGCTGTATCCATGAGTTAATTTAAGGGCAGTGTATACAGTCATTTCGCGCGGGAGGGTCGGGCGCGTGTCATAACGCGCGGGGCATTACGTCCGTCTCGGTCCGCAGCCACCCGCCGACTGACGCACGACCAACGGGATGCCAGGTAAGGTAAGGGAGACTACTAAGCTGGATATCGCCATTTTATGGCGCAAATTTTTGGTAGAACCTCTTTTTTTTAAATATTATATTAATATTTTAAAGAAGAGGGATTTATTGATAGATTTTAAGACAAGTATTTTTTTGGTTTCAAAATATAATTTTTATTCAAAAACTCTTAGTGCTATTTTCATACGTGTACACAAACATTTCTTACAAGTAAAACATAACGAAATCCAAGAAAATTACAAATCTTGCCTTGTTAAATCGAATCACAAAATCAAAGTAGTACTTACGGTTTCATATTGCTTAAAGGGAACATTTTTAAGTACATACAAATTAAATTCTCAACAAGTTAATTGTTCCCCGAATTGTGGGAAAGCCGTGCCTTTCAGCGGGATGTAGGGGTATATTTAGTGTAGCCCGCGCATGCGCCTTGGATGCCCCGCCCTGCCCGGGTGAGGCCGGCCGTTCAAACTTTGCTTGACAAACCGTTCATAAGGTCCATATTTGCGTAGAACGCGTTTAAGTAGAATACAAAAATCTGCATTACGCGGATTGAATTTTTAAGGCGTTGTGAGTTTTATCAGAAACAAAAACTAAAGGATGCGTGAGCCGATAAAAATATTGTGTTTTTTTTTTCACAAAATTAATTTACGATTGACCACCTACTCGCCTGATGTTAAGCGACGGTGTGGCCGAGGATGGAGCTCGTCGATCTACAAGATATCTATTCACTCTAGCCTGAAAATTCCAAGATTATATTTCTCAGAAAACAGAGATGATGACAAAGAATTACATTCCTGTCCAGTACGCATCAAGAACGTGGACCGATATCGCTGAGTACGAATTTAAATGTAGAAATGTTTGTAACTGAAACAAAACTTTAGTCTAAGAAAAATATTTAATACACTTTTGACCACATAGAAAGTAATTTTATGTCGGAATATAATCTCAATTTGACGTTCGAATTACTTAAAAATCCTATAAGTAATTAAAAAAAAAGCGTTAAAGATGATTTTTTTATACTCTACTCTTGAACCTGCCTCCATCCCTGTTACTAACAGGAAATACTTAACTTTGTTAAGCAGTGAGAATTAAATAAAAATCGAGTCCCACTTTCATTTGAAGTCGGACTAACAGATCGTTCGTAAAGAAAATCAGGGGTCATACCACAAGCATTCCAGCAATCTTATTTCAATATTAATTTGACTTTTGTCGCACACTTTCTACAGTTAAAAGAGCAAAATAAAAAAATAAAAAGTAATATTTAAATAAGATTGCTCTTAAGATTGTGGTAATAAATAAGTGGAATGTGGTATATTGCGCTGGTGTCCACAACTAAAAACTCCTCGTTTATTTGATGATAAAATATAAACTCTTTTAACTTACATCTGAAATTATGAAAAATGCCATCCCTGATCACCAAGATCATTCGTCTTGTAACATCTATATAGAAATGCAAACTGTACATCAGTGATAGCATTTTATACTTATATTTATATAGACGAGTCACTACGTTCGACAGTCTCTTCTCAAAGTTTGCGGACCATCAAAATTCTCATAAAATTGTGGGAAACGCTTCCGCTGTAAACACTGAGATGAGATTATTAAAACGGCGCACTCGTCCTGTTTGTTTTTAGAAATAACCGTCAACTGTAAATATCTGATTAGGCGTTTGCTTATTCAACATTAAAACCGTTTTTTGTTGGAACAATATTTTTACTCGGTAGATAGATAAACTCTTTTTTGTATACCATAGAACTTACAAGCAAGAGACGGTAATGATCTGTTACAGAAAATAATAATAAAGTAGTAAAGTATAGTAAGTATAGTAAGAAAATAATCATGTATTCAGGTAGTGAGAGCGGTACATTGTCACACAATATTTTGTACCATTGAAGAAATTATACATTATTTGATTGTGTAATGTAATCTTTTAGCCACAGGAGCAAGCACAAATTTTTAGAGTTTATTATTACCATTTATTTACTATTTATTATTACTTGCCGGATTCAGACAGTTTCTGCTGCTCTACTGTCACTCTACCATGTCTCAGAATGCCATTTTTAAAATTATCTCAGGAATACTTAAAAGTCACGGTCACGAAAACAAAAATAATGTAAATCGCCCAATACATCAACCCCTCAATTTAACACAATACCACGAAATCTATTGTGAAAATTTACAGAAAAACAGGAAATCTCCAAGCTAGTTATTGTAGTGTCGTTCATTTATTTCCACATTTTCATTGAAATTCCCACAATTCTTATCAACAAAAGACCTTTTCGGTTCAAACAGAGCCCCGGCCTGAGAAGCGCTGTCGAAGGTCTTTTTAGTAATGAAACATTTCGGCTGAAGTAACCCAATACGAGCGAGGGCATCTCCCCTTGATAACCGCGTTTGACGGGTCGCGAGCAATATTTGATCACTGAACCATTTCAAAATATGTCTACTGTGGGCGCGATTTTCCTCAACACCGTTTTTTACGTTTGAAAAGTGAACTGAACGACCGTACGTCTGAAGAGTTCACCCGTCAAGTATATTTTTATTTAAAAAGCATGAACCACTTTATTCATTTTAACGAAACACAATTTGAAACGAAAAATGACGTAATTTTTTTCAGGCACTTCCCGAGAATATCCTAATTTTGTTATGTGTAATTTTTTTTGTTATGTGTGTAATTATTGAACTGTCTATAAATTTGTAAGCCTCTTTAGTTATCAGAAATATCAACTAAATATGAATATAAAAGTAGAAATGTTCCGAAGAGCTACGAGTTATATAAGACATAACTGCTCTAAGCAAGTTTGTCTGCAGCATCCTAATTTGCGTCTAAGTGCACACGTTTCATAGTGTTTCCAGTACTCATGAGGAAATCTAGTTTCGGTACAATTTCGAATTCGCAAACGATTGACAATCAATAGATAGCAACTGCAACCTAGCATCGGGCGCGTGACGTCATCATACTATTCTGCAGGCCGATTTTCAGCAATTGATATTATCCTTGTTATTTCTCTTGTCTATTGTAAATTTCATGTAGATTCATAAGCTTTAAGTCCAACAAAAGTAAGATGACCAGCCACGAGATGGACAGATGACCCTAGGGTATGAAGACGCTGGATTCAAGCCGCTTCCAATCGGTCTTTTTGGAAGTCCATGGGGGAGTCCTATGTCCGGCAATGAACCACTTATGGTTGAGTTGATGATGATAATGATGAAGTCAAACAAGTAATACAAATATATATATGACATCACGCTGGTCCGTACGTTTAATTTTTAAATCCCGGCCAAAAAAGTGGGATGTTCTAAGTTTGGCGTGTGCATCTGTGTCTGTCTGTGGCATCGTAGCTCTCATATGGATGGGCCGATTTTGATTCAGGTTGTTTTGTTTGAAAAAAGATTTCATCGAGTGTTCTTAGCTACGTTTAGTTAAAATCAGTTCAGCCGTATATTTTGTCAGAAGGTTTAAAGTTTTCTAAAGTAATGTTTAACTCTACTTTCATTTGTACATTTGCATATTTAACAACAAATATTATCATTAGCCAAAAAACCGTATGTAATCAGAAATAAATAGTTATAAGCACTAATAATAAAAGCAATATCTATTTAGAATGTACACGTTAAGCAATACTTAACTTGTACATTCTAAATAGATATTGCTTTTATTAACGTCTCTTAAAAGCCCATTTTTATCTAAAATATTTTTGACAACTTTTGCCACGCTCGAAAACGGAACAAAATACCTTTTAACTAAAATGCGTTTATTTGGGGTTTATGAATAAGACGACTAAACCAGTTCAGTCGGTGGGTAGTCTATTCTTTGTAATACATTTTAATTAAGGAAGTATCTTGCACTCTCGTCACTTGCATACAAAGTAAAACATAATTATAATACAAACATTTTAGCCCGCGATTTGTAGCTGGTTTGTATAAATTCGTAAGTAGTGTGTGTGGTCATAAACATTACTTACAAGCTCTTATTGCACCCCGCAGTATACTCGCTATTTCCGACGTCTCGCATTTTCCCGGATTGTAAATAATCGAAACAAACTTCCTACATGACGACATGAAGCCACTCCACGGAGCGACGCACATAACAAAACTGTTTTGCTCGAAATTAATAATCAAACAGAAATAATAAAAGCATTTTGATTGAATATAATTTCGCGCGATTTCCAGTTATGATATAAATATTAATTAATTTAGTACATACATTTTAATTTTATATACCTACTCATAAAAAAATAGTTATAATTATTATTTTCATACTGGATTTTCCTATGAAGGAAAAACGTAGAGAAACTTTAGCCGTTACCAGCCTTAGAAAATACTAGTTAACTTAGAAAGCGACTAAATTACTTATGAATAAAAAACCAGTAGATAACTAAACGTATCACCAAGAAGTTGACGGTGTGCTTTGACAATCGAACTTGAGAGCCAACACCCCTTCCATAGTTAGCATCTCGTTAATTAACATCAGCCGAATTCTGATCAATATAATGCAGTTTTTTTAATTTTTTATTTATCAAAGTAAAGTTACAAGATAACTTTAGAGGATTTAATTAATAAATTTTGGTAAACCGATTTCCTTTAAAAAGTATTTTACCAATTTAAAAAAGTACATTTTGACAATCAATAATTTTGGTTTACTTTAATATCGATGTTTTATGACTGTAAATGATATTTGTTAAAGAAGACTGGAGAAAATTATAGATAAATATTTAATTTTCATTTTTGCTATTAATTTCAAATTAAGAAAAACCAATAAAAACTGCTATTTTTGTAAAACTATACTCTTTACAAACACGATTGGAGAATATACTTTTGTTTGAAAATCGAACTGCCTTAACTGCCGGCGAGCTGTGAGGTTAATCGGTGACGATAAACTAGCTGCCAAGAAGCTACTTAGTCTCGAGCACCGCCGTAAAGTAGCATGTCTGTCTATTTTCTACAGGATTCATTTCGGGGAATGTGCACAAGAAGTCTAACTACTACTACTACTAGCAGAAAATCGGCGAATTACCACCCATTTCTCGTTGAAATTCCAAAAACCCGTACTCAGCGATATCGATCCACATTCCTGTTGCGTACTGCACAATAATAGAATTCGTTGCCGCCATCTCTGTTTCCTGAGACCTACAATCTTGGAATTTTCAAGGCTAGAGTGAATAGATATCTTCTAGATCGACGAGCTCCATCCTCGGCCACACCGTCGCTTAACATCAGGCGAGTCGGTGGTCAATCGTAGATCTATAATGTATAAAAAAAAACTAACAGGCAAATTTCACACATACATCATTGTAAAATAACTGGAAAAAAATGAAAAAATATAAAAAAAATGTGTAAAATTACGTTACTGTACCTACATCTCTGACGTGGAAACTGTTCAACTTGAGTAGTAATTAAAATATAAGTACCTTATATCCTGGCATGATACAGTAGATTTTATCCCGTATACATTGATGGTTCTTGAAACATAGGGAGTGAAACCACGGCGCGAAGCTAGCCAGAATAATCCTCTTGCATTGAATGTACACTACACGGCGTTTTAGTTCGCCGGATATTGGACGTGTAAAACAGTGTAGCAATATGAATCCCAGGACCGCACCAACAGTTTACGTGCATATAATATATTTTAAAAATCTAACATCTAAATTTTTTAACGGATTTATCGTTAGCTTGTAATAAATAGTATTTTTTTGTAATAAATAGATCTACGTTTGACCACAAACTCGCCTGATGGTTAGCGACAGTGTGGCTCAGGATGGAACACGTAAATCTAGAAGATTTCTGTTCCCTCTAGTCTCGAAAATTTCAAGATTATTATAGCTTTCCAATTTCATTATAGCATTAAAAGTTGAAATTTTGAATAATTAATTTTGAATATGGCAGCATATTTATGATGATACAAAAAATTATCGTATTTATACACAGACGTACATATCCCTCCTTTGGAAGTCAGGTAAAAACAGTTGCAAGGAAAAATGCGCATTGTACTAGCATAAATGGCGGTGTCAGTGTTCTAGTGTGGTTTGTTACATTGTTTTGTTACACGTATGTACAAGCCCCGCGCTCGATCGCTCCACCAGATAGGTGCTGTTTCCGCGCCATGTTTATTAACTCACTCGTTTCATTCGAGTGATTGGTTAGCACTCGTACCATTTTAATTAATTTTATTCCACCAGATCCGGTAAATCTATTTTATTTTTAATCCTATACACTCTAGCTAAATTAATTGATGGAGTGCATCATAAATCCTTTATTTATGTAATAATTCTAGTCTAAAAAACTATAGCGCTCGGCGCGTATCGTTAGAAAACATCTATTAAGATGTTTTCTAACGATCACCAATGTCAAGCAACAGTTTTCGAATGGGTGATCGTGAATGGCCACGTTGTAGGTCCCAGTTGTTTGTTCTTAAAGACAGCAATTGTTAGCCCAGGTCAGAGGCCTTTCGGCGGCTTAATAACTCTGACTCTAGGGCTGGCCACTCAGTCTACACGAACTTACTCTTTTAGTTTAAAAAAACTGAAATAGCCCATTTCAAAATACGCAATTTCGTTTACTTTGGATGACATATTTTTTTCACTTATTTTGTTTTGGGTTTTAAAACCCAAAGTACTGAACGGATTTTGATAACATTTATATTGGTGGTCCCGTATAAATTTTATCAAAATCGTTGCAGTTCCTATCAAATAAAAAAAAACCCATTACATTTCAACATCTGGCGAGCTCCTGGTCAATCATAGAGGTATTTTATATAATAATAAATAATAATTTAATATAATAAAGAAATATTTTAGTTACGTAGGTACATTTAAATAGCGTCGAAGAGGAAGCGTCCATAGACTAAGTATAACAGAGGCGACACGTCGCGCGGCCGGCGTCGTCGGAAATCGAATCGCCTCTGTGAGGACACCTGCCGACAAATCGCATTCACCAGTAAACATGGCCGCTCCACGACGTAATTGGGAGGGCGCCTGGATTTTGAACGCTGTTTCGCTACCGAAACCTACGTTTAGCCGTACATTAGCTGCGATATAAGGTAAGGCGTGGGTGTGACGGGCATTTCGAACGCAACTTCGTTCAAGTCAGCTGAACGAACTCATTTAATAGAACGCTTTCTTTTTAAAGTGTATATATTAAAAGAAAACAAACAACTGCATTAAAAGATTCTCATAATATACTGTTGGTATATGGTTGATATATTAATGAGTACATGTTTTCGCGAAAAAGTATGCGCACAGCAGCTGTATCATTTATTGAAATAAAAATCTCTAAATTTTTATTTAAAAAATATTCCCGACTGGTTTATATTTTGACAAATAATAAATTACACAAATAAACCTAACTAAAGAAAAAATATACGATCTTTACAATCATCATCATTACCATCTCAGCCACAAGTCCACTGCTGGACATAGGCCAATAGGTCTTTTTGGAAATCCCCCATGGATTTCCAAAAAGCCCGGTTGCGCGCGGCTTGCATCCAGCGTCATCGCCCAACTTGTATGAGGTCATCTGTCCTTTCTTGTTCTTTACAATAATTCGTATAAAACAGTTATATTGTGAAAGTTTATTATAAAATATATATATATATATAGCCTATGTATACATACACTGAAAAGTAGTTTTAAGCTATTGCATAGCTTCTATCGCGGGCCTTGAGCGTGGAGACCGAATCCAGAAATTCCGTAACGAAAATAACCTAACGCAGTAACGCCGATACAACAATACCACCTAGAGGCGATTTGCAGAACTAAAGAGACTAGCGTGATATTTCAAAAAGTCATTAAAAGTTCTGCTATTCATCGATAGATGGCAAAACTAAAAACTAAAAAGTATCACCGCTGTGCCGGTCGGAGTGGGGGGTGTTAGGAATGCTACATAAATAAAATAAATAAATAATTATAATTACATAAGTTAATAAAAAATGCTATGCAATAGCTTTACCGCGGCAGTCTCCGAGTCCCACACGTCTTTTTTTTTCTATTTTTATAAATTAGCGCACATCATTACAGATTGCAACGTCGCTCACTATGAGACAAGTGGGCAATCAAACGCTAGCCCATCTCTATGAACTTAATTTTCATTTTGGCCATGTAAAGGACAGTTAGTTGTATGTATTTATGTACCTATGTATGTATGTATGTTTCTATATAACAGCCTACAGCCTAAACGGCTTGATCGATTTTGATGTGCGAGGTGTCATTAGATACGTCTTCACTTCCAGAGTGTCATAAGCTATATTTTTTGTACTAATAAAAATACATCTTTCGCAAAAATAAAAATTAATGCGTTTTTTATAACCTTCTTTTTTCGTAACAAGTGAAATTACTAGAATGATTCTAAAGAATCTTCATTTATAAAATATTTTACAGCGATTTTACGCATACTTTCTCACAAAAAAACATACACTCAACAGCGTATCAAGTCTAAAGAAATCGTAAGTTAAAATTCAAAAACTGCTTTTCTGCAGTCGGGTATTTTGTTTTTCTTTTAATATAGATACTTGTTAGTATTACATGACAAAGTTAATACACTTCAGAAACTCCTGGACAGTTGATCACTACCGCTATATAATATTAAAACAATTATTGTAAAAGTTCGCAGCACGATCCAAATTTCCCATATTAAGATCATAATATCAACAAGGAAGCGCTCTAATTGAAAAATCCTTTCGCAATTTAAAATTATCTGAACCCAATAAAAAGTTGTAAGGGCAAGTTCGTATCGAACCGGAAGAGGAAGTCCACTCGTTCCCCAACCCTCCCATGTCCGAGGAACGGGGAATTAGATTATCCCTTTCATCAAACGTCAAAATTACGCGGGGTTAAGTTTCGTACAAGTTTCATAAAGCTAGAAACCGTAACTACGGTTATGATTCTCGAACATGTCTTCGTTAACTAGTTCAAAGGTGAATTTAGATGATTCGGGATTGATGCGGTCGTAGCAAACAAAGTTTGCTCAGTTTTGTATCACAGGGTATGTGTATGTAAGTATATTTGTGGTTTCATTAAATGTTGTTTTCTCCTTCTAAAATATTCTAATTAATATTTATTCAAGCAAGACTGACTTTGTTTCACTGTCCGTATATGTTATACTTAGTTGAATGATATTTGAAACGCGTATCTACAGTTTCTTCGTGCTAAGCAGGCGGGGTCATGTGTAAAAGCTAGTTTTAGGGTTCCGTACCCAAAGGGTAAAACGGGACCCTATTACTAAGACTCCGCTGTCTGTCTGCCTGTCTGTCCGTCCGTCTGTCACCAAGCTGCATCTCATGAACCGTGATAGTTAGACAGTTACAATTTTCAGATATGATGTATTCCTGTTGCCGCTATAACAACAAATACCAAAAAACAGAATAAAATTAATATTTAAGGGGCGCTCCCATGCAACAAAAATGATTTCTTTGCTCGTTTTTGCGATTTTCGATATTGATAACGGCAACAAGTAGACGCTTGAAATATTCACAGAATATTGAGTTATATTATTCGCTTTAAAAATAAAAAATTAAATTAAAATAAAATTAATATTTAAGGGTATACAACAAACCCATACAACAAACGTGATTTTTTGCCGTTTTTATAGATAATGGTACGGAACCCTTTGTGCGCGAGTCCAACTCGCACTTGGCCGGTTTTATTTATAAAGAAGATCGAGAGTGTTCTTAGCTATGTTTCATCAAAATCGGTTCAACCGGTTTTTATTTGGGGTTTGAGCTCTCAAAGCTTGTTACTAAGCAATTCAAATATTACCTATTGTTTATAATGGTATATTATTAGTCTGTCTAAAACACTTGAAGCAGGAATTAAAGCGAAAAGAATATTGGGCGACTGAATTACTTATTTTTATAGATCGAATTTTATTGTTACCTGCCACTAACTAGGCTTCCTGATTGTGTTTTTTCGAATAGATATAATCTACCATGAATATAAATAATCCGATATGTCTACAAATCACGAGTGATTCCTTTTATGCAAACGCGCTCCATCGTAGATCACAACCATCAGGTGAGTTAGTGGTCAAGTAACTTTAGTATTTTTAAAAGCTTTTTATTATTTTCAAACTGTCCGTTGCCTGTAATCAAATCTTGCAAGTTAAATTTGACCCACTTCCCGGTGTTGTTTAAGCTGAAATTTTACAAGCACATGTAAATCAAATGCAATAAATTTATGAGTTGGAGCTGATCTGACGACGGAGATCGAAATTAGTCAAGGGAACTCTGTAATAAACCTATTTGCTATATGAAACTATTTGGTTCATATCGCTAGGCATACCTAGATTGCAAAACATTGCAAAGCTGTATGATTTTGTCTTGGACAATGTTAACCTACATATTTTTCGGAGATTGGTGAGAAAAATCTATTCCTTGGAGATGATAAGAGCTAAATTATTTTAAAAGATAATATTGTTTTAACAAAATAAAGCGAAAGATTTACTCAAAGCTCAATGAAATAGAGAACACTTAGTTCTATAGCTCGAAAGCCGATTTGCAGAGATTGTATCGGTCGAGAGCCACGTTTCTAATATAAAAAATCATACATATAGGAGAGAGAAATAAACTTCTTACCATCTGTACAAAATATAGAAAACGAGGGAAAAGGAGAAAGATTGCATCCGTCGTCCGTTACCGTCGTGGCGGGAATTTTTCCGACTTGTCAAAGTACAGTCAACGTGGGTAACTAAGACTCTGCGTCAAAAATTGTATAGAGCCTTTTTAAAAGCTTCTCGATTTTTTCCCAATAGATTAAGACAAATTATTACTTGATTAATTAATTTACATTCGTTTTGACTACTACTCTCTTGGGAAAATATTCGAGAACCTTCTAAAAAGGCCGCGTACAATGTTTGACGCAAAGTCAAAGTTACCCTTTTTCATTGATAGTATGCCAGTTGAATATTTTCACCGCGAATTTTACAATAAATTCAATTTACTTGTATACATATAACAAGCTATAGCTGTAGCATGCAACACGGGTACATTTTTATCCAACTTTGCATCTTTTTACCGACTTCAAAAAGAAGGAGTATAACAATTTGGCTGCATTTTTGTATATTCGTTACCGCATAACTCCGTCATTTATTAACCGATTTGGAAAGTTCTTATTTATTTGAAAGGATATACTTTCTAGTCTCATAAAAAATATATTCATTACTTAGTTTGTTTTCCAACCAAAATTCCACATTTTGAATTCGGCCTTTGATCAGATTTTTAAACTGTAATTATTCATTATTGAAGATTGTCATATGAGTGCCATGGAAGCTCAAATACAGATCACACAGATTATGCTCGAACTCTCTCTGAGAGATTGAATCAGCAATGTAGAGTAAATGTACGAGAGTAATGTACATGCTGTGCAGTGTTAGTTATTTGAAGTGGTATGCCAGCGGGCTATGGCTATGGCTATGTACCTTCATAGCAAGTATGCTATCGGTAAATAGGCCGGCGCATGGCGGCCATCGAATCCAAGCGTCAACCCTGACGTGGCCCTAACCTAACCTTTCAGAAACATAATTTAAAACCTATGTCGAACAATTTCCGGGATGGCGGTCAGCCGCCCGCCGTATTTGGTGTTATGCGCTGATACACGACTTTGACCCATATTCCTATATTATATTAGGTTCTATTAGAATCTGAAAATACGGGCTCGGTGAAATATGTTTCGTATTTTTTGTGCCTGTGACCTAACTTGGATAAAGGATGTGGAAACGTCTTTTAAGTTTTCTTACGCTAGCTATAGAAGATTTTTTTTTCTAAAAAAAAATCCTAAAATAATAAATTATAAATATTTGCGCCTTTTATCACTTCTAAACAATAATTTATTATAATGTGTAAGCAGGTTCCTCACGATTTGATCCGCGTAGTGACTAAAAACAATAATTGTAAAGACGGTAAAACTGTTTTTAGCAATCTCTGCATTAAATTTTATAACGATCAGCCGTTTTATTGTGAAAAGGTAGAGAGAGAGGTTATTTTCGCTTTTATGTATTTTATTCATCCAGCTGCCATCTGAATCTAATATTTACCAAATATTCAGAATTAACACAAAATTTAAGAATGAAAACTCAAATAACTTAAAAACATACACAAGCTTGTAAAATGCTATTAAACTTATTAATAAATATATCAATGTCTGGGTATCGAGCAATCAAATATTTAAGCCGATTAATGGCACGGGTCGTGGGCGCATACCGAGCAGGGCCCTTACTCCGTACGACCATCGGCCGCGTAACGTGAACGTGACGTGGGGGCGTTGACAATGAAAATAAGCCTTTAAGTTTAAGAAGCCAAAGTCTATTTTTCATTGTAGACACACCCACGTCAAATTCACGTTACGCGGCCAATCATACGGAATAAGGGCCCAGAATCAGTGCGCATGCTCGGGGCTTGGAACAACCGGGCTTAATTATATTATAAACAGTCAAAATATGACCAACATATCAATTTAAATGGCCATGCTAATAAAAATTTAAGTTCTAACTTTAGTGGCAAATGCTCTCAACTCAATGACTGTCCATGACGTAAAGCCTAAAACAAAACTAACGAATATAGTGTCCTGGGTTGACCGATACTCATATGACGAACTTAAAGATTTTGATAAAAAGTCTCTATGTCGCCGCGCTAAAGCCAAACTTAGATTAAGAATTCTAGAGACGTCTATTTTGTCGCCTTAAATTATTTTGAAAATCATAATTATTTTAATCGTGTATGGGGTCTAATTAGATTTCAGTGAGCTCGGACGTTTTTGAGGTGACGCTATATCCCGTTGATACTTTATCAAAGGTTAAACTGCTTATTTGATCAGACAGCGTGAACCGGCAACGTATGAAGCCAGGTCCCAAACGTGCTCAGGCAGATACCTAGACGTATGCGGTACGTGCGGTGGGGAGGGGAGGGATACATCACGTAGTAATAAGTTTCACGTAGTCTGGTGCATCCTGGGCACATCTCACGTATATTTCGAATAGGCACCACCGCGGCGCGCTCTAGGAATTTCGCATGTTGTTATTTGACGTTGTATGACATGACACGTACTTATGGAATTTTACATAAGGAACTTTTATGTTATTAACAATTTTTAATTGAGTACCATTTTGTTATTGCGATTTGGCCACATTATGACCACCATCGCACTTTCGTAACTTTCCTATGGGCTTACATAATATATTTTTTAATTATATAATAACGTCTGTATTACTCTGCGTATGTTATTATTGTGACACTAACTGATTGACCAAACAGATTTTTTAACGAGCAAGTGCCTTTTTAACAGCAAAAAAATATATACAAACTACACATACTTAGCTAGCTAAAGTACTACATAAAAAGCAAATCGATTACCCCAGAATAAAGTTCTAAAACCCACTACAAGTTGGCAGCGTACTCAACATGTTGATGTATTTTCACGTGGTGATGTATGCTTATGTTATGCGTTGGGCCAGATACGCACCAGCATTTTGGTGACGCGTCGCATCGATCAGGCGATCTCATAAATAAATGTGTAGTTGCTATATTGTTTTGATGTATACAATAAAGGCACGTGTCTGCTAAAATAAAACCGGCCAAGTGCGAGTCGGACTCGCGCACGAAGGGTTCCGTACCATTATCTATAAAAACGGCAAAAATAACACATTTGTTGTATGGGAGCCCCCTTAAATATTTATTTTATTCTATTTTTTAGTATTTGTTGTTATAGCAGCAACAGAAATACATCATCTATGAAAATTTCAACTATATAACTATCACGATTCATGAGATACAGCCTGGTGACAGACGGACAGACTGACAGACAGACAGCGGAGTCTTAGTAATAAGGTCCCGTTTTACCCTTTGGGTACGGAACCTTTAAAACACAGATATTCAGATCAATTCACCTTTCAGTCAAACAAAAATGTACTAATATCAGTTGTGCGTTTGGAAGCCGAAATACCAACGACATTTTCAACTCCCTAAGATAAAAGCGTATCCTTTACTACAGGTGTAGATTCGACCTGTAGTACAAAATACGCTTTTACCGCCTCCAATCAGGTTGGTTCTGCACTTTAAATTACTCGTATAAACATAAAGTAAGTTTACGACAAAAATGCATTCTCCATAAAAGCTCTCTCCGTTCACATATAGTCCAGTCAAAATAGACAAAAAAAAAATAAGCTAGCCATAATTCGCATAGAGCTGAAAATTGGTATAGACGTTAAATAAACTATTACTAATGAAATCTCAAAAAAATCCCCTTCGATCCTACTTCTGCAAAAAAAAAAAAAAAAAAACAAGGTCAAAGGTCAAAAATTCAAGTTTTTTTAACTCTTTAATTTTAATTCTTTAGGTCCCTGGTGTAAGATGTTCGTTGTCTCTTAGTGACTTGGGTCAAAAGCTTTTGTACAGATAGATTCATTACCTCAGAGTGAGAAGCACAGTATCTCGACATTGTTTTGGAATTGTATACGGGACACGGGCTACGGGACATAAGCCTTCTCCATGGATTTCCAAAAAGAAATGATGGAAGCGACTTGCATCCAGTGTTTTCCTGCCACAGATATTACAAGAGGTGGGCAGCAGCGCTATCTGCGAAGAAGTCAACCTACTGTATTCTCCAACCCGCTTGCCAAGCGTGGTGTCACGCCAAGTATTGGAAAAACTCCCCATGATTAGCGCACCGTAGGAAGACCAGCCCCAGATAGACGGACGTTCTATTTGGTGGCGATAAAATATTATGAGCAAACTTCAAGTTCAATATCAATATACTTATATACAACACGCAACACACATACGTTTATCACTACTTTATTTCGTTGGGGAAAAGAAAGGTCGTATCTTTTCTACAATCTATTTTCTACAATCATGAAGTCTTTTGCATGTTCTAATTCCATGAATACTTTTGCATGTTCTAATTCCATGAATACTTTTGTATTTTTTCTCCTATTTAGTTTAATTACATATAATATAGGTAATTATATACAGTCAAAGTAAAGGAGCAAAGTAAAACTCCACATACTCTGCTGCCTTGTATCTTTACATTGCTAATTTGGTAGTGCAGTTAATTAAACATACATGTACGTTCTCCCGAGACAGGTAACAGTATAACTTGGTGTCAGAGAATAATCTAGCGACCTTAACAAAACAGCATGAAAATACAAGTATTAAAAAAAAAAAAAAACTGGTCTGCAGAAAAGTCCAACTTACGATTTCGTTACGCTTGTTACGCTGTTGAGTGCGCATTTTCTGTGAGAAAGTGTGCGTAAAATCGCTGTAAAAGATTATAAATGCGCTTTCTTTAGAATAATTCTAGTAAAATTACTGTTACGAATAAACGTATTTTAATTTATTTTGCGACAGATGTTTTACTTATTATTTTTACAAAAAATATAGCCTATGACACCCAGAGTGAAGACAAATCTAAAAACACATCACACATCAAAATCGGTCACTGAGTTAGTGAGTATTGTGTTGGTGTGTTACCGCAGTCGTGTGGATGGACACGACTGCATGGAATTATTTAGTAAACAATTTATCACAATGTTGCTCAGCGTATTATTCCAGTCAAAATAGACATTCAAGTTAGCCATAATTCGCATAGAGCTGAAAATTGGTATAGACGTTAAATAAACCATTACTAATGAAATGTCATAAATCCCCTTCTGCAAAAGTATTCGGCTGTAACAGTTTTTTTACGAAAACTGAGAAATTTGGTTTTTATTTCTTCAGCAAGATATTACGGATCTGCGTACATGGTTTTAATTTCAACACGATACATTCACGCGTTTCAGAGATACAGGTTTTAGCACCTGGACAGACGAACGGACGGACGGACGCACGGACGGACAGACGAACAGACGGACAACAAAGTGATCCTATAAGGGTTCAGTTTTTTCCTTTTGAGGTACGGAACCCTAAAAATTAAAAAACCTTATGTCCCGTAGCCCGTGTCCCGTATACAATTCCAAAACAATGTCGAGATACTGTGCTTCTCACTCTGAGGTAATGAATCTATCTGTACAAAAGCTTTTGACCCAAGTCACTAAGAGACAACGAACATCTTACACCAGGGACCTAAAGAATTGAAATTTATAGGACGCCTTTCTTTTAAGGTACAGTTATCCACTCAAAATAATTTCTCAATAACGAGTAAAACCGCGGGATACATCAAGTGTGAAAGGAAAAATCCTTTTTAACTTTTTAACAATATTTTGAGCAGAAAATTTTAATACGACAGTAGGTGAAAACAATCAAATATTAGCTGGAAAAACAAAACGTGAAGTTAAAATCTCATAGGACTGGAGCTGAGACGAGATTTTTCATCCCATTCGTCTTAAATCCGTGCTCTCGTCGACTCCGATAATATTTATACCTTGCGGCCAGCTCCGTTATAAATGGTCAAGGCGTTGAAATTTTAAATTAAATCCCATTTGTTATGGTCATAAAACTCCCCATAAAGTGGGGTAAACATTAAGTCTTGCGACCGCTGAGAAGTGATCTTTGTGTCGTTTGCACATTGGACACATATGGCGCGCCAACAAAAACTTGCCCAAACCGTATTCCTGTTTGAGTGGAATTTTATTTGTTTCTGCTATTTGATGTGAGTGTGAGCCGTAAAACGTTGTATTTTTTTAAAGACTCATTTCGCTCAAGTATATTTTATGACAGTTAACCACTGTGGTTTTATCTCTATCTCGTTACAGACTAACATTTTCTTGGGATTTTATTCTTTATGATCATTGTAGCTGATGAATTATCGTTGATTGGTAGTATGTGCAGAATTCTGATTGAAAGCTGAGATGGAAAATTAGACTTTATACTTGAAAGCTGAAAGTGAAATTTTCAATATCAACCTTAACGAATTAGCTCATAGCTAACAGGGACTGATCAAAGGGAATATCGCTCGGTACGGTCTTCTTTTACTATTTAGTTCAATGTTAGCACATTTTTATATTTAAAAAACATAATTACTGAAACTTTTATTTCAGAACTTCAGACTAACAAATATTCTTATTTGAGCTTACTAAAAAGTATGTTATATGAGACAACCCCCTAAGTTTGCTAAGGATATGGAAAACCTTCCTACAAAAATACATGTTTCGGACAATGTTATTTTAAAATATCGTTAAACTTGCATATAAATAAATATTCCAACGAACTAAAACCTCCTTTTTAGGGTTCCGTACCCAAAGGGTAAAAACGGGACCCTATTACTAAGACTTCGCTGTCTGTCTGTCTGTCTGTCTGTCTGTCTGTCTGTCTGTCTGTCTGTCTGTCTGTCTGTCTGTCTGTCTGTCTCCAGGCTGTATCTCATAAACCGTGATAGCTAGAAAACTGAAATTTTCACAAATGATGTATTTCCGTTGCCGCTATAACAACAAATACTAAAAATTTAAAAAAAAAAATATTAAGGGGGGTCCCCATACAATAAACGTGTTTTTTTCGTATTTTTTTGCTCAATATTAGAAACGGTAACAGGTAGACGCTTCAAATTTTCACAGAATATTTACTTGTATATTATCTTTCAAAATAAATAATTAAATAACAATGAAGTAAATATTAAAGGGGGGCTCCCATACAACAAACGTAATTTTTAAACAATTTTTACTCGATCTCAATTAAAAGGTAGAAACTTGAATATTTGTAAGTAAATATTTAGAAATATATTAACTATAAAAATAAATACCTAATCTAATACATAAAAACTCACAAAATGAAAATAATCCGTGCATCTAAACGCGGTGCGAGCGCCGGTTTAGCGGGGTAGCGGGGGAGGTAACATCACGGAGCGAGCCATAACCGCGCGTATTCGCGCGAGCGTCGTCATGCTGCCCGGATGTGCATCGAAAACCTACCTATAAGTTTGCAATTTACTACTTGGAATTTCGTTGATTTCTCGTTATTTTATAAACAGAACTAAACTTTGTAGTATTATAGATGATAGTACGGAACCCTTCGTGCGCGAGTCCAACTCGCACTTGGCCGATTATTTAAGTCAGTATTTTTTAAAAACCTAAAATGTCTACTAAAAAATATAAAGTAGTAATGATACTACTTTATTTTTTTACAAGCTCTTTTATTGCAAAAATGTTTATTATTTATATACTAGTTCACTTTTTTAACTGCATTGATCGAAAACAATTTAAAGGAACATTTTAATTCGTGCTACAATTAAACCAATTCCGTAAAATGAAGGTTAACGCGTGTACCCCACAAACAGTAATCAAGGAAGCTTAACGACAGGTTCGCGTGCGCACTGGGATTACAACATTACCTACTAGCGATGTTTTTAGACCTACAGCGGTAACACATATTTTTTAGTTCACCAATAAATTGTACAAATACAAAATAAAACTGCAAATTTACGAATTTGTCTCGCACTCAAGGGTTCAGTACTCCTACAAAACACTGACTACATACTTAGTTACTTGGTTATAGCAAATTCAAAAATCTTACATATAACACTTACTAGTAAGTTATAGTTCAAAAGATTAAATAAGTACATTCAAAGAGAAACAAAATACCCGACTGCATAAAAACGATTATCGTAGTGTAGTAACGCTTGATATAATTTTGACCATTTTTGCCAGCTAAAGTCATTTGGTAAAAACGTAACCCAAATTTGAGAGGTTTACTAAAAGCCATTAAAGAATTCCAACCCTTCTTTAATTCAATTAGATTGATCCCAAGTACTGTTTGTCATCTATATTATACACATTTTAAAAGCTCCAAATACAACAGTTTAGAAGTTGGCTCAAAGTGAGGTCCAAGATTTTTATATATACATTATTTTATTGGCAGTTCAGAGGTCTTTTACCTCTGAACTGAATACAATCCATGGGGGAGGCCTTTGTCCAGCAGTGGATTTCTTATGGCTGAGATGATGATGATGAATACAATCGTATTAGAACGAATTCAAAATGCTTAAAAAATTAGTAGCACTATCCACCACTAATATAATAAAAAATGAACAAAACTGCGATGATTCGCTTATCAGCGCGACGTAGGGCGGGTGAGTGACGTCACTGGCCACGTCAACCGCGTGATTGGGCGGCTAGTGAAGCGGATGAGAGCGATGCACCGCTCGCCAGTCCTCCTCGTTGCGAGCGCGACCAGACGCTTGCAATTACGCTTATCTTTTTATTATGCTCAGAATGGGGAATATTCTAATGTAATCTACACCTCTGAGAAAATCTCTAAATATTGGGAATTTATTTAAATATTGTAATTTTAGTAATAAGGCTAATTGTTGATGCAAAATGTGGTTATTATCCTAAAAATTTATTTAATTGTGTCTCATCAGTAAAAATATCCACAGCTAGTAAAAATCATAAAAAACGCTATATCTAATAATCTAATCTAGATTATGTGAAAAGAAAAGTTCATTTACACATACTGACGAAACATACATACATACACAAAATCACACCTATTTTCCCTTACTGGGTAGATCATCAAAAACCATGAGGCTGTTTGACGCCACATTTGATCGTGGTTAGAAGGTTAGGTGGAAGGAAGAGGGTTAAGAGGTATTGGAAGGTAAGATACAATGTTGGCTTAAAATAACAGGCGGTCAGCTTATCGCCCACATAAACAACAATTTCTCTCAAGCCCCTTAACTGACTTTAAGGGAAGAGAGCAGGTGGCACTTTCTATGTTTTTATTTTTCTCCCAGTATAGCATGGAATAATTCCGCAAATGTCGGATTTACAAAATTCGAACTAAATAATTTCCTTTCCGTACCATGACCTCCCTGGTGACCTTTCCAGGTCATGACGTGACCTTTCCGGTGCCATAGAGACAAGTCAGCTCTTATTAGCGACTGAGTGAAATAGACCGCGACATTGATGATACGACTATTCAGATACCGCAAAATTGGTTTGATACTCAGACTGGGTATTCTGATAATTGGATCCGAGATCATTTCATTTCGAATTATCTGAGCTTCTGGTGGACTTTTTATACATTTGATGATAGAAATGGAATGTAAATTTAGTTAATTAACGAATTAAGGCGAAGCGTAAAGGTAGCTTTGCCACTCTGGATGGCAATGCTTAGTTTTTTACTTAGATAAACTATCTATTCATTGTACACCGATTAAACAAATACAAGTATTACAGAACTACTAACAAAACTAGTGTGACAACAGGCGGCCTTATCGCGAAAAACGATCTCTTCCAGGCAACCACAATATGGAGAGCTATACAAGTATAAGCTTAGAAAATTCAAAAACCCCCGACAAAAAAACAACGGCTGAACCGATTTTGATGAAACATAGCTAAGAACACTCTCGATCAAATCATCTGTCAAACAAAAAAGACTATACCAAAATCGCTCCACCCGTTTGAGAGCTACAATTGCCACAGACAGACACACAGATACACACGTCAAACTTATAACACCCCTCTTTTTTGGGTCGGTGGATAAAAATAAGTATTGGTAACGTTTAGCTATTTCATTATAAAAAAGTGTAAAACTAAAACTATTGTTTCTTTAAAAATAATAGTATTTACAAAAAAAGGCTCGTATATACTTTGATACAAAGAAAACCAACACAGCCTAACATAGAACTTATTTTCACGTATATATTATTGACAGGATATCCGTCTTCCCGACTGAGATTGTACTAAATCTTATCCAAAATAACGCAGGTCAGGCCCGGACAATGGATGTTCTTTCCCGGGAGTTGGAATTGGGGAACGTCAGTGATTGTAGTATCAATTTCGGCCGACATCGTCCCGCCATTGTTACAAGATTCACCCGTGCCCTAACAATCTAGTCGGAGAGAGGACACAGTCACTGCGGTAGGCTAACTGCTAACCGCATTGTGAAGGTCTATAGTATAAGCAGATCTCAATCTTGCCATTCGATATCGTCTATAAATTAATAGTCCAATTAATAGACATTAGAAAATTTAACAAGGCACATTCTTAGGGTTCCGTACCCAAAGTGTAAAACGGGACCCGATTACTAAGACTCCGCTGTCTGTCTATCTGTCTGTTCATCCGTCTGTCACCAGGCTGTATCTCATGAACAGTGATAGTTAGACTGTTGAAACTTTCACAGATGATGTATTTCTGTTGCCGCTATAACAACAAATACTAAAAAATAGAATAAAATAAGTATTTAACGGAAAACGTGTTTTTTTTTCTTCGTGCTCGAGTCCGACTCGCACTTGGCTGGTTTTATTTTATATTTATTTTTTGTGTCTAGTAGTTCAAGCCAAGGGTTAGTGAATGATTTCATATTGATTGTTCAAACATTGAACATTGATTGTTGATATTAAGCAATTATATTTATTAACACAAGATTTATTTATAATTCAAATAGAAGCCTTGACCATGTATTTGTATCTGTCTGTAACCACACAGATGAACCGCTTTTTATTTTTAGGGTTCCGTGCCTCCAAAGTAAAAAAAACGGAACCCTTATAAGATCACTTTGTTGTCCGTCTGTTCGTCTGTCCGGTTCTCAAGACCTGTATCTCAGGAACGCGTTAAGGTATCGAGTTAAAATTAAAACCATTATACGCAGATCCATAGTCTCTTATTGCAGAAAGAAAAATCAAATTTCTCAGTTTTCGTAAAAAAAGTTACAGCCGAATATGTCGTAAAAAACTCACAAGGGAATCAAAACCTATGTGGTACTTCCCGTTGACCTAGAACTATGAAATTTGGCAAGAAGCATTGTGTTAGAGTACACAAATAGGAAAAATCCGAAAACTGGTAAATTTTTATTTAATCACAAAAATTTGTGTCTATAAGCAAGGAAGGAGGGTCTAAATTTTAAATGGCTTTAACCGTATCATGTGGGGTTTCATTGAAAGAACTTAATTAGCACAAGTTAAAACAGGTTTTTAAATATTTTTCGATTTATGAAGGAAAATATTAAGAAAGTATATAAATACCCCCTTTTATTTACTAGTTTGTACGGAACCTTCGGTGGGCGAGTCTGACTCGCTCTTGGTCGGCTTTTTTTAAATTTATTTGGAAGATCAATCGAAAATTTTCTATCTATATAAGTATTCAGTCCACAGAATTTGAGGCAGATATTCAGCCGTTTTCGGATCGTTATTTTTTTTATTCCAATTTATTATAAATTATATTATAAATATGTCTGCCCTGCTTAAACTGTGCTCCTCCTTAACAACGTATCCTGCCGACTGTACTTTTCAGGGCCATTGTAACGTTTCCGAACATCAGCCCTTGGCTCGAGGCCGCCCTTTCGACTCGGGAATAGGTTGTCACCACGGGGTGGAGTCGCGGGCGCTGCGTTTACACGACACCGTTCTACCTCTGTACTTGCTTTACGGCCTTTGGAAGATTACGAGCATAAAACAAAATTAGACAAAAACCTCATTGCAAAAGATAAACGTACGATAGTAAATCATCATCTGTCGTCTATGTCATCAAATTAAAGTGGATGTAAGGGCTCATTCACACAAGATCCGTCTATAGATCGTTGTGTGAAATGTATGGAAAAATCAACATAAGTGTCTACCTATGTAAAAATGTGTAGAAAATACACATAGTAAAAATATAGATATTTTTTCCTGTTTTGTTTGTTACGTATACTCATTTGAAGCTTAAAATATTACCAATATAATATTCAAGCTCTGCACAGCACAGCGATTCATCGAAAACTGTGAGAGAATTCAACCACCAAACGGAGATCTGGAAAGCCGACATTGCCGCAAAATGTTTGACAAAAAATATTTGCGTGAAAAATTCGCGTCAGCACCTATGCTGCAATCAAGCAGGAATTCGAGATTTTCAAGAAACGCCCGCTCCGCGCCGACTCGGCGCGCCCGACTGTGAACGCGCAAACATTTTGGCCCTCATTAGGTGTTTACTTTGCTTATAAAAATCATTCGGTTCGTATTATTTCAAAAGAAAAATATTCTTTAGAGACATCTTCAATTTTTTTCTTTATTTTAAATTGAGTTGGATTGGGTCAATTCGTTTTATATGAAGATTCATTTTGCTTATTAAAAATTCTTTGATTTGTTTTCAAGTTTTTTTTTCTTGGCAGTTGAGTAATGAGAATAATGGCTGTAGATACTGCTCGTTTATATTTTCTCTATTTCTGCTCTATTTTTAAACACTTTTAAAAATAATACGTTCTGTTCTAACTTTTACAAGGATTAAAAGTTATATGAAATATATAAATGGTTGATTTACTGGTAATTTTGTTATGGGTGGTTTTTCCATGAGTGGGGATAATAGAAAAGCGGGAGACAGATTTGAATAGATAGAAAAAAATTGGTTGTCTGTAAAGTCGGTTTACGGACGATAGTTTAATGTGACAACATACGTCCGCGCGCGAGCTCCGAGAAATGATAATTGAAGCGACGGTCGGGCGCGGTGCACACCCGCCCGCTTCCTCAGCCACCGCGCGCGTTTGTAACGAGACAAGGAGCGTAACGTAACGGGACAATGAGTCATACTTTTTCGTGCGTGCAGCCGGCGTTCATCGATTTATTAGAAATATTTTATGTCAAAAATATTTTAATAAAATCTCATGTCATTTTTATTGGTGACGTATTTTAACATTTCTCCTGTCTTAATAAACAAATCTATCTCTCAAAGTTCTAATAACCCTACTCCGTTATTTTTTATATTGAAATTAAATTAAAATGTTGTGTTGTGCGACAGAGATAGAGAACCCAATTCTCTACAATCTATCGTTTCTTTTTGTAAATTTCTCAAATTGTATCAAGACAAGTCTAAAAGTAGACAACTAGCCTGCTTTAAATTCCATTTCCTTAACAAACTTTCCCTTATAAAAAGTATGTAGTTGATCAACAGGATACTCAAAGACTTCAAGTAAACTAGGTCCTGTCATCCCAACAGAGCCATAATTGGCTCAGGAAGCTCGCTCGATATGCCTCCGCGACACGCCTGAATTCCGCGCGTCGCTGCGTGGTTATATCTTCAAAACGTTTTCCTTACAAGTTATATTACCCTTCATATTATATTTAAATAGTAGATATGAAATATATTACAAAAAATAACGTCAGTATAAATATCGACCAATTATCGGCCTATTAAGTAGTCATATTATAATACAATAGAGACAGTGTTTTACTATTTTGTACGTTACACCTATTAAACCTACCCTAAAGTTTTACAAAAATAAACGTGTTTTTCTCGTTTTTAATTAATTAATACTCTCTTACAACAATTTATTTATAATGTAACCAAACTGTCTCGAGTCATGCAAAATGAGGCCTCCAATTTGCGCAAAAATGTTGACGCTAGACAAGCAAAACAATCGAAATACGAAACATTCTGCGGCGACCTGCATCCCTTCCGGATCAAGTTTGTATCCATTTGACTCGAACCCTACAAAGATACCCAGAAACGAACATAATAAATTTCATCAACCACTTTAGCATCTACCCTCAAAATTAAAAGGTCTCGCAATCTGGTCAATTTACGTTGCGGCTTCGAAATAGTTGGGCTAATCGCTTTTGGCAAGTATAAGCAGATCCATCCTTTGGGACGGATAGCGGGACTTGTAGATGATGGATACAGCTGAATAAATTATCCGCCAGTTAAGACCGGGAAGTTTGATAATTGGCTAACTTTGGGCACTCGCCGCAACATGACTACGTGTGTTGTACTACCCTGTACATAGAAATAACATTGACAAAATACCAAATTTTTTTTTATTCCAAAAAAAATTGCTAAATACACATATCGCGCCGGATCCAAATAGGAATTTTATATTACAAAACACACATTTTTGTTGTTTATAGGAAATAAAAATACTCACGTATGACTGATAGCATAGCTTGTGGATTCAGCGCATGACATGTATCTGAAATGAAGAAAATATATTTAATGTATAACCTTAATACAATCAACAGTCTACATTTTAATGAAATTTTATCGATTTTGCTTGAGGTTGCAGTTGTGGCTGGGCATGGGTATTAACCATGTCCAATTATAATTATTTTGTTGGAAAGTGTGATTGAAGTTTTTTTAAATAGAATTATCTAAAGCAAGCAAAGGTCATTTTAACATTAAGTACTAACAAACGGGACCCCCAAGATAGAATGATAGTAGCCGTCAAAAAATATGTTAAACAAACTACAAATACAAACTAGTAGAAGTGATATCCCATTATAATAAATCACAGCTTAAAAAACTAAAAAACACGCTACAAATTATTGTGGTCAAAGTTCATTACAAGACTTTTCTAACAAATCCAAACACAGCTATGATACGATGTTCCATCATGAAGTTCTAGTTCATATCTTCCGGCTCCATCATCAGATCAGTTTGACAGTACCATATTATTGTATTGTCATCGGAACTACATACAGCTGCTAATTTTCATGACGCTACGATCCTTGGAAGATGCTTAAATTAGTTACCTTAGATTTCAGTACATACAGGTCGATCTAATAAAAGCGTGTTAAAATCTACATGAAGCCACTACATAACGTGAAATCACGACTAGAGAGGGAAAAACAATTCATCAGTTGTTGGCTCCCTCAAACAGCACTTGAGCACACGTAGCATACACATACACCTACCGCGTATACCGTAACACTCATACAAACAACCAGTGTAGAACCAGCGCGCACACAAACAACAAGAGAACAACACACGCAAATGTCGACGCACACAAACACAGAACGACATTGCGAGCGATGTGATGAATGCTGATGTGTGCGTGATTAGGGCGGAACTAAAACACCGACTTTACGTTGACACGACAAAATGTCGTTAGAAATAAACTGACTTGGTCGCAATCTTGTCACATTCTAGATACAAGTATATTTTTGCTTTTATTTCCTAAACCGGTTTGTAGCGGACACATCATACTTATATATTGTTGCTTAATGTTAACTTGATGTTATGTGTCTTCAATAAATAAATATATGTCTATGTCTAACAAGAACTTTTACATCTGTAACAACAAAAAACATAAAAACTTTATACATAGATATTTAATAAGGAGCATTTTTTTTATTGTAAATTAAATACACCTACTGCAAGACATTATTTTATGTGATACAAAAAAATATTCTATCAAGTGTCTCCAAACCCAAAATTTGTAGTCTTCTACATCTCTCTCAGTATCAAAAAAACATATAGATAGATAGATAGATAAACTCTTTATTGTTTACACCTTGACTAAAACACAAATTACATAGTGAAAAGGGCTTAAATGCTAGTGAAACAGCAGGTGGCCTTATCGCTAATAGCGATCTCTTCCAGGCAACCTTGCGCATCATATTAGGGCATATTATAATATAGTATATTATATTCACTCTATTCACTTGTTAAATACAATTTCTTAATATATTGTTAACCGTTCCTTAAACTATCATTGAAATAAAAAATTAATCATTGCTAAAAGTGAATTTTCATAATCTTATTTTTTTCTTTAAAATATTAAAACACCAAATCCCCAACTCTTTTATTACGGTTTTTAGGTCGCGGCTGTTTTTGTCTTGCTTTTTACGCAGTTAAAATGTACAGTTGAAACGAGCAAAATTTTAACTACCTATCAGCTTTTCGACTTTTACCGCACTCTTTAGTTACAGAAAGAGTAAGACAAAAGTGAGTGCTAGCCAACTTTGAGCGATAATAAGAGTTTATAGTCGTCTCTCAGGATATCGCGACTATTGTCGCATATTGTCGCATATCGCTCGCGCGTCTGCCGCCGCCCTAAAGCTCTCCCTTCTGAGTTTTCTCTTGACCCACATCCCGGCGGGAAAACTTGCAGATTATCGAATGTGGCGAAACTTCAGCGCACCCAGTAATAACGCGGAATGCTTTACAATTGCCATTTTAAAAGGGAAATGAGTAAAACTAAACTTGGGTTTGTGGTTGTGAGTTTCATTTGCTTTGGGTTGTTCGTTCGATTGTGCCGGCTTGTGATGTTAAATGACGTCATATTCATAAGTCAAAAATATATTTTTCGATAGATGAGATCTAGTTGTCTTTAAATCGCACTTTAAGGGTTTCGTAGTAAATTCAAATTCAAATAATTTTATTGCGAACATGGGTGTACAGAGTTGGAAAAAAATAACGAACTAGAACGCCATATTTCGCCTAACGGCATGCACAATTTAAGAATATGATATTATCTAAATCTAAATTTAAAGAAATTAAGAACTGAATGTATACAAGGAATCCTTCATTTCAAGGAATCATTATTCGCCAGGTCCGTCTGTCTGTTCACGGCTTTACTCATAGCAAAAGAAAGCTGTAATTTCTCTAAAGTCTATTACAGACAAATTACATGTATGTATATTTATATGTATGTATATTACCTCCTACAGCCTTAACGGTTTGACCGATTTTGATGTGCGAATTCAGCAGCTTAGGCCTTGCCCCCCGCCCCCCCGCCGGCGGCACCCTAGGTTTAAGTTTTTATATAAATATTGTAAAACTTAGGCTTAGGATTAGTAAATAAATATGTGTATTTTCGTTACTTCCAATGAACCTTTTCATAACTAATATATGATTTTACAAAAGCTGATCCAAAGAATGCTCATTTTAATAAATTCTATGTACCTTTTGCATAATGAAAAGATCAACGTGTGTTTTTTGCCGTTTTTATAGATAATGGAACGGAATCTTTCGTGCGCAACTCCGACTCGCACTTGGCCGGTTTTATTCATTAATTTATTTATTTTATTGGTAGTAAATATTACTCGGACAATTTTCCTGAAACTGAGCGACGCTTGAGTCTACAGTCGTGCGCGCTTGCCTCAAAGAAACCTTTTCTGTTATGATTTCAAAATATACAAATTATATTTCTATTCTAAAAAATCCACTCAGGTAATGTATTCCACTAAACAAAATTTAGTATCTTTTTATTATTCAAGATATATCTACGATTGACTACCAACTCGCCTGGGCGAGAATGGATTCACTCTAGTCTTGAAAACTCCAAGATTATAGTTCTCAGGGAAAAAAGATGGCAACAAAGAATGCCATTCCTGTGCAGTGCGCATCAAGAACGTGGATCGATGTCGGCATGTCGCTGAGTACGTTTTTTTTACATTTCAATGAAAAATGGGTGGTAATGCGTAACTTTCTGCTAGTCCTGTAGTGAAATGGGGAGGGTGGAATTAGGTCGCGAATCTCTCGCGCACACTCCCCGAAATGAATTCTATAGAATATAGACGGACAAGTTACTTTACGGCGGTCCTCGAGACTAAGTAGCTATGTAATTGCACAGTAATTATTAAGACAGTAAAAGACACCTGTAACACCCTAGAATTTACCTAGAATTCTGCCATCTTTAGATGGCAACACAATCCACACAAGCCTTCATTAACCACTTGATCCAGTGATACCAGTATCCTGTGTCTGAGCCAAAGTTAACCGGTCCGAACCGGTCTGAGGTGGTTATGGCCAGATCCACTTTGTAATATTCGATTTAAATGCATGCTGCGATGGCTGCTGCCTGCTTACGTACCCACGTGCAAAAGACACTCTGGCTCTGAAGCGTTTCATCCTATCCACGATTGGGAATTTAATTTTGTCCCTAATGCAATATGAACGATTTCTTTACATAAACAGAAAATTGCAGCGTCAAATAGTTATGCGCAGCTGGTTAGCAACCTTTAAGTTAAAATTACATACATTTGAAAGTCCTTTCCACCAACTAGGTTTTGACGGTTTTTGATTCACGTTCTCACTTCGCCATCGGGAGAAACGTTTTTAAGCCAATTAAAATAATATATAGTGTTCAGCTAGACAACTAATGTGGCATTGAGGGCGCTGCTGTCGTTATTTTGTTCAGTCGAGACCACAGAATACCATAGTAGTACATAATACCAAACCTTAATTCTCGTGTATTACCTACCACAATAGTTATAAGCTTAAACAATTGTTTAAACAGTTTCAATGTACCTACATTAAATAATAATAGCAATATTAGTAGGTATAATATGTGTTAAAATTGTATTTTCATAAACTATTAATTGAATTGCTCACGTTAACTAAAAACGAGTTCAAACTCTTTTTAACCGGCTTCCAAAAAGGAGGAGGTTCTCAATTCAACTATATGTACATCAACATCTGTTTTTATCATTAATGACTAGATTGTTATGGTAATCTAACTATTCATAAGCCTACCTACCTCACCATTCATTCGTGACGCTTATTGTATATCGTCGATATGTGCTCGTTCGTGCCTTTCACTCCTTCTTCACCATAACTCCTGAACCTCCAGAGGGGAGACGTTTCTGCCCCTGATAGTGTCTTTGATAAAGTCAATTCTACGTTGATATCGCCCGACAAGATTATTCCGCCGCCTCTCACCGATTCAATTTTTTTTTTTTTTAAATCTTAAGCATTACTTAATTTGAATTTGAATAACTTTTTTATTTTTAAGCTTACCTATCTTACACGTGTAACAAAGCCTATGACTTGTATTTTCACAGATCTACTTTAATCGGCCTAGAAAGTCTAGTCTACATACCAACTTTACAGCTCCTACAAAATTAAGGCCATCTTCATGTTACTATATTATTTCATTGTCACCGAAGTTAAGAAAATATGCTAAATCCCAACGTAATCAAACCACGTAAACAATCACGAATCACGTTTAAACGATCACGTAAACTTAATCGAAAGCCTGTAACGTTCTCATTATCGTGACTGTCGTTTGAAAAGCGTTAAATCTATCCCTGTAGTTATCTGACCGCGCTACAAAGTCACAATCTGTGTAAAGCGGCGACATACTCGTCCTGCAATAAAAGGAGTAATGCCCACAAAGCTGGCTCCGAAATGGAAGGGCCGTAAAGAATCCGGGATAGTTTTACGGATTGGCGAATTTGTTTATCGCGGTCGGCGGACGGTCCGTCATGGAATTTGCGTACGGGGCAAGGGGGTGCCATCGGGGGGAGCTACGGTGAACCGGGCGAAATGACACGTGTAGGAGCGGAGGCTTGGAACACTTATTATAGATGGTCAAACTCGGATGACGTTGACATTTTTTAATACATGTACATACATAAAATCATACCTATTTTCCCTTGACAGTGCAACAAATACCACGATGCCGTTTAACGCCACATTTGACCGTGGTTAGAAGATTAAATGGAAAGAATAGAGCATTAGAGGGTAATATTTAATGTTGGCTTGCAGGAAGTCAGCTCACCGCCCACATAAATTCTAATTATCCTGAAGTCCTTCAATCATCTCTGTTTCCTGAGAACTACAATCTTGGAATTTCCAAGAATAGGGTGAATCTTCTAGATCGACGAGATTTTTCCTCGGCCACACCATCCCTTAATATCAGGCCAGTTAGTGGTCACATCTATCTTTTTACATCTATCTTGCGTAAAAAATCGACTTTCACAGAGCACCCGTATAGAGAAACACACATTGCCTATTATGTTATTCTTTTTCTCCTAGTCCACCATGATTATGGTAACTAAGTTTATTATATTTTATGTAAATAAATATATTTTAATTTTTTTTTTCATTCTAGTCTAGATAGATTTACGGTTGGCCATCAACTGGTCAGATAGTAAACTGATTAGACGTAGGATGGAGCATGTCGGCATGTTCGACTAGGAACACAATCGAGACGTTAGTTCCTGTTTTTTAGCACGACAGTTCTCTTTCTAAGCGTAGGTACTATGCTGCTTGAGTCTAAATAAACGTGTGTAAAGAATATCAAGCAAGTATTTGGTCTTTTCTATGTACTAAAAGATGATTTTATTCCAGTAAGTAATCGATCAATGCAAAATTAAGGAAAAATCGGCACGGGAAAAGATCTGCTCAGATTCCGCCACTTACGCAACATGTAAACAGTAAAAGTATTAAACTTGCCCTTTGAGCGTTTTCCTCTATCAATCCAACTGGAAAATTAAAAAGGGAGGTAGTATTTGTACCGAAAATCCAGACATATCGAATATTTGAATAAAAATAATGAAATGGCGCGGTTTCACTCGCGCACTCGAGGAGGCCTTTCATCCGCCGGTTGTTTGACGAAAATGTTATGATGTAACGAGTACGAACGATTCAAAGGTTCGTGTTTTCATTCACAAATTAGTCTTTTGTTTGATGTTTTTGCTGGCCTGGATTATATTGGGAAGTACTCTTTTATAGCCTTCAGTGAAGATATGTAAGGTTTAACATCAGAAGTGGGATTAGGTCAACGGATTTGCGTAGATATTTACATTTTAGACGTTTAACTACAGCTTACTTGATGTTGTATAATAGTTTAATCTAAAATGATAAGCAAAACTAGCCTGGAACGGAAATTAGCTTTCAAGTAAAATTGCTGGAAAAGCTATAATTAACTTTTTGGCAACAAATTTACTTGGAAGTAGCTAGACCGGCCACTAAAAAGTTCTTTACTACCAAGATATGATTTTCTCGCCAATATAAATTGAAATTACAATATGTTTTAACCGATACATTCAGTCAAGCATCCAAAGCCGGCTGCGTGGCCTCTTTCTCTTTTCCGAACACGTAGATTTTAGATTTAAGTTAAAATAGCTATGTTAAGAAAATCACAATTCTAACACTCGTCGTCTCGTCATTTTACAACTTACCATTCGTGATGAAAAACAACAATAAAGACAGCAAATTAAATTAACTTTTAATTTTCTTTCCTTCTCTTTTCCGTGTTACTTTTTGCAAAACAGAGCGAAAACAATTAAAACTTTCCCGTCTTTATCCCAATTGTAATTAAGAGCACTTTTGTTAATCAACGCCGAATAAAAACATTAACCGGACCGCATTATTGTAACATCCCTAAAATAACATTACCCTGCACAAAGCCGTTACGAAGGTGTGAATTTTATTTCGCAAACTGTTATGCTTATCTGTGTGGCGATTTTCATCTTGGGTATAAGCCGAGATTGCCGTCGGTTCGGTAATACCGGATTATTCTGGATAACTTTCTTTTGTTTCATAAAAACTCAGGTGAACTTCTGGTATAAAGCACGACAGTAGTTTTTGTTGACGTACTAACTGTGAACAAAAACTACTGTTTCATGACTTTTTTGCGTTTTGTTTTGAATGTCATTGACGGCCTTACCGAAAAACATTACTTAACTTTGAATAACGTCTCTAATTCTCTGTCTTTTATCCGCAAGTGTCATTATGTATCAGCGAGAAGTTGACAAAATATGTTGAGCATTGCACAAAGAGTAATATTTTCCGGTAAGACCCTGATGTGTGGATGCCTCTCGACGCTCATAATAAATATAACACTGCGAAGTTTTTCAAATAAAATGATTAACTATTCCTTTACAATATTTCTATTCCATTATTTAATTTATGCCATTGCTGACCTTACAATCGGTTGATTAAAACTCAAGTTGTACGAGTGTCGAGTGGCGAGCGCGCCCGTTTACTCGAATGGCCGCCCTCCACGTTCAGAACGGCCCTTTATGAACTTTACATATCCGTATTTAAGTCGTTATAAGTAACCCACTTCCACTGGATAAGGATCTCGCCCGCCCAACTTTGGAAATAAATATGGCCGCGGGAAAAGCATTCAAAAAATTTATAATACTTTTTTGGAAAGTTGAAATTGAAGTTCAGGGTTCGCCTGATTAAAAACAATGATGGAGTTTTATTCCTCGCTTAATATGGAAATTTCTCGGCGATCTTTCTAGGGCGCGATTCATCCATTTATTAGCTTAGTTCGTAAGGTTCATAACTATCGATATAATCGCGCTTCTTGTGAACAAGGTGACCCTTGTTGACTCAGGGTTCTCGTTCGTACTGTAACATTGCAAAATGAACTACCTAGCATAGAATAGAGCTGAGCGAGAACCCAATGTGCAAGTCTTCTGCGAATAGCATCAAGAGGACAAAATACCCATCTGTCTTATAAGAATGTGTGGCGGTGCTACACCAGAAGAGACAACTTCTAAAAGGACCTGTTCTCTGTCCTGAGGACAGAGGACCTTAAAATTTGTGGTGAAATTTATGTCACGCCTAGGGCTGGGGAAGGAGTTGTGACCAACAGGAAAGACGAATCCTTCTTAAGTTCATTCAGTCATTCCACATCTTCAAAACTTAGGCACGCGCAATTTAGACGGACGACTTTGAATGCAGACTTTTAATTACAATTACACGACTTTGCTGATCGTATCCATTCATGTCCTTTTGCCCTTGTATCTGTGTATTCGACCTTAATTTTGTGATATACCGATGAATCGTCGATATCAACCTAATATTGCTGTATTGTACAGACATGTAAATAAACCAGGCACTAAGGTGTTTAATAACAGTGTTAGTATTATACCAGCAGCAATCTAAACTGCAATTAAACTATCGATTCGATCTGCCTGCCTCGGGGAGCTTTCACAGCGTTATTTGATCGTTTATGTTGCGCCGTTCTGTCTATACTCTACAGCTCTACAGGTTACCTACTTATCATAAACATCGGCAGCCAGCGGACGGCGGGTTTTAGAATGAAACCGCAAATTGGTCCAAAATCACGCGCCCGTCTAACCTTCACACCGCTCTTTCACACTAGTGTGACGGTTAGGAAATAATATTACTAACTTTCACATCAGTGTGAAGGTTAGGAATACAATCTTCTCACCTTACAAGTTTGAATCGAAGCTTAGATAAAAATATAATAATTATATCCTTGTGGCTTACTAGCTGCGACATGCGGTTTCACTCGTGTAGTAATGAAAAAAAATGAATATTAATATAGCCTATTTCCGTCTTAGCTGAGAGCTACGAGTGTGCGTTAATGAACAGCATTCCAAATATTGTCATGATATAGATGCTGCCCAAAATACATTGAGAATGCATTGTACGTAAGTATACTAGTTCTACTTTGAAAATAATTATTTGCTTAACTTTACTTTATGATTTTTAATACTCAGACAGTGGTCAGGCATTTAGTGAGCAGGTGGAATTTCCGAGAAGCTACATCATAGAGATCTTTAAAAACGCCTCAATCAAAATATTTGGCAAAATTCAGCACTCGTTAGAGAATCGATAACACTTCGGTGATATGTTACCTCTGGTGTAATAAATATCCTTAACTAACAATATTGGTTAGTTTTATCTGGTGCATCCCATCCACTCCAATCCTGTCTTTCCCGTATTAAACACACAAAATACAAAACACACACAACACACAAAATCCCGGTACCATATACGTTTTAACGATTGAAAAACGTCAATAAGTAGAATATGCCCGATGCCATTTTATTGCATCGCAAACGAAATGTTGTCAAAGGCGAAATTTCCGTTTTAATAACTATTCGTGCTCATTCAGCTAGCTGCTCGCTCAAAAGATGCATAAGTATCAAAACACGTGATATAAAGATGTGGTCTTAATAATCGAATTTGAAAGCATGCAGAAAAAGGCTCTTTCAGTTTATTCTACCCGGTTAAGTTACTTTAGTATTATTGTTTCTATCGCATAAAGTTGTTGTTACAAATTTGAAATCTCATCGTCATCATCATAATGTCATCCACAAGAAGTCCACTGCTGGACATAGGCGTCCAGTTAATCAAATCATCCATAAATAAACACATTTTCAACGGATATATTTACCTTTTTATATTCCCTGTTGTTATAAGCCAAAAATATTCATCGATTTTAATAAATGAAATATATGATTTGTCGAAATTCCGAAATGATTGTTGGACAAGCGACGCTTTCTATTATAAACTTATAAAATTATGGTTTAAAAAAACTGAAAAAACCGACTTCATAATACGCAATACGACGCGTTTGTACATGACTTGCTGTTCACTTTTCTAAAGGCACTTGGATAATATTTTACCAGTTATTTTGTTATAAAAACCAAAGTACGGCAATGATTTTGATAAATTTTATATGGGACCACCTCTGAAGTATGATCTACCAAATACAAAAATAATCATCAAAATCTATGCACAATTGGCTGAGTAATCGGTGAACAAACATAAAAAAAACATTGATGAACAAAACAATACCGAACTGATTACCTCCTTCTTTTAAGAAGTCGGTTAGAAAGTACAATTAAATTGAAGAAAATACTGCAAGTCCATACGAAATATCTTGTAAGTTTGGAAGAGAATTAAGCACGCTATGACGAAATATAATCCTACACTAAAAAATATTAAAATTTCTAGAAATGCTAAGAATGTGCGAGCGAAGCAAGATAATGTTTTAGATGAATATTATTATAAAGATAACAGTGAACCTGAACGGACATAGTCTATATTCATCATCATCATCATCATCCTAGGCGGCTGAAACCGCAGTACGTAGCCAGTTTGCTAATAAATCCGACGTCGAGCTTAAAGGCGCACCGATCGTATTTAAATATTTACATAAATCAATAAATACACCGTCGGGGCGCCGGCGGTTATTTAACGCAGCGCTGCCGGTGATGCTGAGGGCTTATTTGATAACGTGGGACAATAGCCGCTACCACTTGAACTCGATTGCACATAAAAATCGTTGCGCTTGTTTCGACATTTTAATAGTGACGTAGATGCAACCAGTGTTAGGATAGATTACGTACGTACCTTGACACTCAGCAAGTATAACTTTAGAAAACTCAAAACCCCCAATTTTGGTCATAATTCCAAAGTCAACCGTTTAGTCAGTAGAGGGGGGACACATGACTAACAAAAATTATCACTTCAAAGCTTAATGTTTCGCAAACAACTCACTAAATTGAAAAATGGTTTTTGCTCACCCCCAATGGTTTTTTATTACCTATCCAAGGCCTCGGACAAACAGACGGATATGGCGGATATATAAGGGTTCCTTGTACTACGGAACCCTTAAAAACTAGATTAAAATCGATCCAACTGTTTGAAAGCTACGATGCCACAGACAGACACAGATATACAGTTACACAGATACATACGTCAAACTTACAACACCCCTCTTTTTGGGTCGAGGGCTAAAAACCAAACTACTTAACCGATAATGATGAAATTTTATGGGTAGTCCCATATCTGAAAATATAATTATGCTTTCGAACAAAAAATAAATCCAAATCAGTTGACAAATAACGGATTTATGCGGTAACAAACAAGCTTAGGTAAATGAAAAAAAATACAACCGAATTGAGAACCTCCTTTTGAGAGTTGGTTAAAAACAGATTCTATGTTAACCCTAAATAACAGATAACAACAACATAAGATTGTGACAACATATTCTCGCAAGTGTCGCACCACGCGCGGGGTAGAGGTCGCAAGTGTCGCACCGCGCGCGGGGTAGAGGTCGCAAGTGTCGTGCCGCGCGCGCGATAGAGCTCGCAAGTGTCGCACCGCGGGCGGGGTAGAGCTCGCAAGTGTCGCGCCGCGCGCGGTGTAGAGGTCGCAAGTGTCGCGCCGCGCACGGGGTAGACGGGGTAGAGGACCCAAATCAATTTTTACATTTAGATGACACGTTACTTTTAGCCTCGCAATATTTCGCTCCCCTTTTGCAAATTTCGCGGACGGTTCGCCGTCGCGATGTCTTATTGAGTGTTGGGGCCTTATTCTCGTGCCAGACGATATAACGTTCGACAAAACATCACACGCACAATATACGTACAAAAAAATATACGTCAAAAAAATAAAAATAAAATTCATGTAACTCAAAATATTTCAACATATGAGAATAACCTCTGTTCGCGTGCTTTTATCGCACCGCACTTATAGGGTTTGACAAACACGTTTATTTATAGATGCACACTTGGCAATCTTGACATTCACTTATGTATGTCTGAGTTACGATTTTCTATAGATACCGTTGTCCACAAATCAAAATAGATCAATTAAATTCTACACCGCGTTACGCGCGTTAATTAAGGGGTAACGTCTTTGTAGGAAAAACAATAAAAAAATACTAATTTCCTGTGTACAAAATATGTTTGGTATATTTTTTATTGCTCTGAAGAGCGTTTTCACATTGTTGCGTAGGAGTTGCACCACTTCTCAATTCTCATATATAGCCTTATCTGCTGTTACTTCACGTTTGCTCATGATGTCATCAAGATTTCCCTTCCTTGTTATTGTTGATTTGACTTCCCTCGTCAGCCTGATATATAATATGTAAATATTTCACTATGCCAAAACATGGTCCGCGAACTAGTTAGTGCGCGGTCGTCGTTATAACTGGCAAAGGTGTGGTGTTTCGCGACACGGACTGTGAAACCTATCAATATATCATAGCTGTTAAAATGTTCACCGCGATGTATTTGAAATGAAAGCAGGATATTTTTGTTGTAAAGCGTTCGTAGTATTTGAATAAAATTCACACTGCAATAAATAAAAAAAAATACCGTGGAACAGCTGAAAAATTGAAGCGTAAATAATGTGTATATATATGTTTTTTTTTTATTGGACTCGCGCAATTAGTGCTATTCCCAGTAGTATTAAGATTTTTTCGAGTTTCATCAGTAGTACAAGTACATATAACTTGTACTACTGGTGAAACTCGAAAAAATCTTAATATCGTCTAGATACAGTCTAAATCACGTATATAGCCATTTCATGCCTCAACAAAGTGGTGGTGACTTTACTGGAAGCTTCTATAGAGTTTTGCTAACAACATGAAAAGACACGTTTCACCACTTTATATCACTTGCCCACACTCATGCAATTGTCATACACTAATAATGAATGAAACACAAATGAATAAATCACCACAATTTTTATGGCATTTGCATTCGAAAAAAAACAGAGCGACAACATATTTCAGTAACATTGGTGCCATATGTATTTGTTATTCTTATAATTCTCGCACGTAATACCTTAACCGTAGCCGTTCAAAAGCAAAAAAAAAACATCAGTTTATCAAAGAAACATCTCAACAATAAATAAACAATTAACATGAACCTCTCGTTCTTGAGTTTGATGGGATTGTCGCACTGATTAATCGTTAAATTTTAACTAGGTTCCTTCCAGTCGGTCGCGGAGATTGTATCAATCTTAACAATTAGGTATTTATACGCCGGAGTTAGTTACAGACGCTGCTAGAACTTGCTCCTTTGCCGTTCACTTACAGTACTTTGCCTGTGGTTCAACTTTACATCTTTTAATTGACTTAGGCTTGTGTAACTACTTCTATTTATCTTTAAAAGTTATAATTTATCATTCATCCAAGTGGCAGGTAGACGCTGGATGCAAGCCGCTTTCAATCGGTCTTTTTGGAAATCCATGGAGGAGGCTTATGTCCAGCAGTGGACTTCTTATGGCTTATGGCATCATCATCATTTCGATGATGATGATGAAACCACAATATTAAGACACGATATATTTTTCTTTTATCACACCTCGCTTAAATTTTGGAGAACATGAAACTTTATATTTACTTTCACGGCCAGTTCAAGCTTTAACTTGTCAAAATTCGTTAAATACTGCCATTTACAACATCAAAGATAAAATTTCGCATTGTTAACACAATAACTTAACATATTAAACTCAGCATCTTTAATAGCATGTTCCAACGCACCAATGGAGGCGTCCCTGAAATGAAAGTTTCCCCGCCTGTGTTGCCAACTTGGCCACCTGAACGGATGAATAATGCATCCACAAGGCTGCCGCTTTGTTTTGATTTTAACTACTGACTTTACGATACTTGTTCTGGCACCACTCATTTGTTATTTATCAGAGCAAATGAGATGTGCCATGTTTTAAAAAGCCCTCCCTAGATGGCGCTCCGAAACGTCTTCTACTTAATAAGTAGGGGTTGAATTTGTTTTATTTATGGGCGACGCATTCGTGTTTGTGTTTGTTTTTTTTTTGTATGTTTGTTCGGCGATTATGCATTGTTTTTGATGATTCTTGTTTTGTTTGGTAGATAACAAACACCTCAGAAGTGTTTCCATATAAATTTTATCAAAATCGGTTCAGCACTTTGGTACGTATAACAAAATTACTGAAAAAATGTCGTCCAAATAAACAAATTGCGTAATTTTGAAGACGGTTTTTTTAAGTTTTTTTTAACTATAATTATCATGTAAGTTTTTCCCTAATTCTAAAGTCTTCAATCCTTATACATATATACTTATTTTAATATTTTGTACATACTGTGGAAATAACGTTATTACGTAGTTTATTTTAACAACTACTTGATGTTCAAAATTTCAAATTACTTTTAACTTTCGCTGTACTTTTATAAATTATATTAGAGAATAATAATTTTATTAATAAAAAAAAACTAATTTACATAATATATATTTATATAAATATACATCTCTTGTACTGCCGAAATAATAAGTTTAATCATTGTTCTGATTAAAAGCAGAAGACTACGCCGCCAGTTAACAAATCTAAAGTACATTTAAAACAACTTGAATTTTCCAAAAGCAAATCATGTGTTGAATCAGTCGAGGACATAACAAGCTGGATTAATAGGTAGCGTGCCGAGACGACGTAACGTTTAACGACGTTGTTCATCAAATAACGAGTTACGCGTTTAACGCGCTGTCATCACACGTTACGGTAACGGTAACGACGGTAACCACGATAACGGGCCTCTCATTGTGTCCACGCACGCGAAACAAGAATCCATTTTACGTCAAGTTGTTTTTTATTGCATAAGTATTTGCGAATAAATATGCACTATATAAACGCATGAAGTCTCTTAGGTGGATATCAACGTGCGCAACTATCTCTCTCGCGCATCACAACCTTATTTAAACATGTGTACATACATAATATAATCATTGGATGCCAATTAGAAAAAGAGAAATGAATTTGTTTATTTAGATAGGAGAAATATTTAAAGTAAAAGCTATATTCAGAAATCACTTATACCTGCGACGGAGAAGTGAAAAAACTTATATTTCACCTATTGACATTGTCAATTTTTTATGTTTCTCCTGTCAAAATAAATTAATTTCTCACTTTTCTTATACCCGTACTCAACTCAATTTTATATGTTTAAAAAGAGTGAATAATAATATGTGATGGCTGCGTGCATTGAGCGCACTCTTAAGCCGCGAATAGGAACATCAGTTTGATTGGAGTGAAAACAGGTAGGTTGGCGGTCAAACTTAATTCTATCTACCTCATCTCACTAATGTTACGTTAGAAGTTTTTCTTCACAGCACCACGTAGCCCCAAAATAAGCATAGCTTATAGGAAACCTAACAGCTGATAAAATTCCTTGTACTTTTTTATTAATAGATAGTTATGATACATAATAATTATAGTTTAAAAAACTGAAGCAACCGACTTCTCATGGACGCCATTGCCAGAACTGGACCAAATTGACCACATGAATGAAACACCACACGGGAAGCACCAGCTTTCAAATAAAAAAATAATTATCAAAATCGGTTCACCCAGTCGAAAGTTATGAGGTAACAAACATAAAAAAAAACATTTCTCCTTTTTGGAAGTCGGTTGAAAATACCGAAACACACAAAAAACAACTATATGTCATCATACAAATGTTTGCCATAGGTGAGGCTTGAACCCACAATGTACAACGTAGAACTAGAAGGCAGACATCTGCCTGAGTCACTTCCACTATATTTTCCGATAAATTGGATTAGGAACTAGGATTACGACTACAGAGATTAAAATAAGATTAAGATTAAAATTAATCCAACCCTAATCGTAGAGGGCCTAAAATATTTCCTCTACTACATCAAACATCCAAAATTAACGAGAAACCTGCTATTTCAACTGTAAGATAAATAATTTAACAAATATCAATGTTTAAAATTCGTGATTTAAAATTCGTTTCGTTCTAAACCATTTGAAGTGGCAATAAATAATCAATTTTAAAACAAGTTATAAATATAACGAGGATCGCGACAGAATACGAAGCAATAAATATTTATATCGACGCCTTTGAGCCACGTCGAGACGTTCCGAGCTCGAGACTAGAGGAACCCTTCCTTCGTCCACAACACTGTACGCTATTATTGCAGAGAATGTTAGGTTGCTTACAATATTACTGTGGCTGCTTCCAGCGATGTCACTGGGTATTATTACCATTATGGGTATTATTACAAAAAAAAACGGCTGAACCGATTTTGATTAAACATAGCTAAGGGTACTCTTGACAAAATCCTGTTTCAAACAAATAAAATCTTGATAAGAATCGGCCCATCCGATTGATGGGGGGTTAAAAATAAGTAGTATTGTAATTAAATGTCCAAAATCCATACACAACGATTTCGGTCCAGTTTTTTAATGCGTACTGCACAGGAGTGGAACTCCCTACCACCTTTGTTTCCTGAGAACTAGAATCTTGGAATTTTCAAGGCTAAAGCGAATAGATATCTTCTAGATTAGGAGTTCCCAACAGAGGGGCGTAGAGGGATGTCAGGGGGCGCGATACATTTGTGTTCCTTAAAAAAAAAGGTTAGTTAAAAATTTACTTAACATTTTTTACCAATCGAAAATATAAATAAATAATATATTATTATAATAATATAATATTACTAAGGTGGACATTTTTAATCGACTTCCAAAAAGGAGGAAGTTCTCAATTCAACTGTTGTTTTTAGGGTTCCGTACCCAAAGGGTTAAAACGGGACCCTATTACTGAGACTCTGCTGTCTGTCCGTCCGTCCATCCGTCCGTCTGTCTGTCACCAGGCTGTATCTCATGAACCGTGATAGTTAGACAGTGTACATTTTCACAGATGGTATAATTCTGTAGCCGCTATAACAACAAATACTAAAAAACAGAATAAAATAAATATTTAAGGGTGCTCCCATACAACAAACATGATTTTTTTGCTCATTTTTGCTCGATATAGATAACGGTAACAGGTATCTTCACTAAATATTGAGTTATATTATTCACTTTAAAACTTAATAATTAAATATTTAAGAGGGGCTCCCATACAACAAACGTGATTGTATTGCAGTTTTTATAGATAATGGTACGGAACCCTTCGTGCGCGAGTCCGACTCGCATTTGGCCGGTTTTATTTTTTATGATTGTTCACCGATTACCCCGTCAAGTTAGTTAGTATATAAATATAGTTAGTTGTATAAATATTTTGGTAGGTGATACCTCAGTGATGTGGATCCATATAAATTTTATGAAAATCGATTTTTTTAACAAAATAACTGGAAATTTTTATTCAAGTAAATGAATTGCGTAGTTTGAAGTCTGTTTTTTTCAGATTTTAAACTATAATTATTTTTATTACACTACACTATCTAGCTCCAAATCAAGCAAAGCCTATCAGTTCAGAGGTGGTCCCATATAAATTTAATTAAAATCGGTTCAGTGCTTTGATTTTTATTACAAAATAACTGGAAAATGTCATCCAAGTAAACGAATTTCCGTATTTTGAAATTAGGTGTTACAGTTTTTTAAACTATAATTATTTGTAAATACACATGATACAAAAACATACATAAACACGCCCAAACAGAACAAACAACCATGCTCATCACACAAATATTTGTCCTGGGTGGACATACCTACTAAGTACCATAAGGCCATTCGAAAAGTATGGATAATGGCAGAAGCTATTGTACGAATTTCATTATTGTTTCAAGTCATGAAGTCACAGTCACGATTGCGCTCGGCATTTGATTGTGTTCGAATCATGTTTCTGTATGTAAGTGGCGCTTGCTCCGTTTCACACACACACTAACGCAATATACACTACATACAATACTACATGTAAAAGGCCGCGCATTCTCATGACTTGCAACCATTAACAGTAATAAACGAGTAAGATATACGACTGCTATGAAAACTATAATTTAACTAATCCGCAATGCGTAATATGTGTAGGTGGATAGATTACACGCGTTATCTGTTAGAAATGTGCCGTCTTATCGTCACGCGTACACCGCGACTGGAAATATATTTACAATACTCACTGGTATTTAGAGATCTGTGAGCTCTATTTCGTGCCTTAGCTTAGTAAAATTGCAAGCAGAACGGGCTTACTATTCAATTTTGCATGACAACTGTAGTCGTTAATATATGGACATCAATAACCTAGATTTTAACAAGCAAAATAAAGAATTTGATTTGATTTGATTTACTACAGTGCGTGGATATTCCTCTCGCAATAGCATCATTTACATTTTTACCCGACTGCTTATGAGGGCGGATTATGTTTTTCGAATGTATGTATTTGTGTGTGTGTGTGTATATATGTGTGTATGTATGATCGTGTGTTACATGTATGTGTGTTTCCTAGATAGTTTTATACATACGAGTTAATATATCGAGAACACTCTATAGGTAATATTTAGAACATGATGCTTATCAATTATATTTTTAACTGATTGGTATTTATTTTCCTTATCTTAGAGCCCTTGCGACGAAAATATTGTAATCTGAAGAAGTATTAACAAAAAAATCAATTTTGATATAGTATAAGATTACAATATGATATAATTATCCTTGGCCTTTTAAATATTAGAGTGATAAATATTTCTTACTTAATTTGTATATAAATGTTATAGGCCAAGTAATTGATTAAGCCTTATTTATAATGCCCAATATGAGAGGGCAATGTGACAATAAATATTAATGAATAACATTGACCGAGCATTATCAATAACTCCCTCAACTCATTGGGCAGGGTAATATTTTTTTCTGTGAGAAAGAAATGGTTTCTGTGATGGAAAAGCAGTGGGTTAAAGTAATTTTTTATGACGAACAACAGATTTTTAATGACAGAAAATACTGTTCTTTTGCATTGAGATAGATACTCAATGTTCTTTTGTCATTTTTTTTTTTTTTTTTTTTTGTAACAAAAAATCTTTTAGTGAAAAAATAATTGTAAGTTAATGTTGTGTGAAATGTCCACAAATATTTATTATTTATTTATTTACTTTCTCACAAAAAACGTACAGTCATTAGCTTATCAAACGTAACGAAAATCGTAAGTTAGCCTGCAAAAACTGCCTTTTTGCAATCAGGAATTTTGTTATTTTCTTTTAATATAGATATCTACTTGTTATAATCAATAACAAGTAGACATTGGCAGACACAGCCAAGTGCCCCGGCCAATTAAAATTTAATTTCGTTTCCAAACAAACACCTTTGTCATATTTACAAAATATTTTTAAATATAAATTGTTACAGAAAGATTACAAGATTATTTTAATTTACTTAACTGTTACGAAGTTTCCGGCAGCCTAGTCGGGAGACCGTCTGACTTGCGATCCGCAGGTCCTGGGTTCGAATCCCGCGGCACGCACCTCTGTCTTTTCGAAGATATGTGCGTATTGTTGATTGCCGCCAACTTCAAACGGTGAAGGAAAACATCGTGAGGAAACCTACATGTCTGAGAGTTCTCAATGATCTTGAAGATGTGTGAAGTCTGCCAACCCGCACTTGGCCAGCGGGCAGGCTATCGCCTAACCCTTCTCATAATGAGAAGATGGCCCGTGCCCAGCAGTGGGACAGTTTGTATAAACAGGGCTGACAAAAAAATAATATTTTAACCGACTTCGAAAAAGGAGGAGGTTATCAATTCGTACCGTATATTTTTTTTATGTATGTTTACGAATTACTCCATCATTCGAGAATCAATTTTTGTGTTTCCTGAATTGGTGTATAAAGAAAGCTCCCAAGTTGGTCCCATAATTATTTTATAAACATCGCTTTATTACTTTTAAGGTATAATTACAAATATACCTTAAATGTTCTTAAAACGTTAAATTACGTAAAATATTACCTAAAGTATGATAATATAATCTTCTTGAAATTTAAAAAAGGTAATTACAATAATCTCCCATAACCTAGTTTTAAAACAAAAAATAAATACAGCATCATACGATCTCACTTCATCCACCAACCAAACTACTCGTATCTCGCTAAAACTTATCTCGACGCCGCAGCATGTTAGCTGATAACGTCACTGAATTGATGGCCTGATAACACTGATAAGGCGTGTTTAATACTAGTATTAAAGTAGCCATGTACAAGGTAGCTCTGGTCGTAGGAGCCGCCAGCAATTTAGGTTACCAAGTGCTAAAACGACTCGCACAAACGTACGATGGCAGAATATACTTCACCACCGAAGAAGAATCTATCGGTTACAATATATACAAGAACTTAGAAAGAGATGGACTTGATCTACAGTACTTACAAATGGACATAACATACACAAAGAGTATTATCAAAGTGAGACATCACATACAAGATCTGGATGAAAGAATAGATTTACTTATAAATTTAACGGATTATGTGACAGAGAAGAACATATCGCATTTCGAACGAGTCAGAAGAACGTTGAGTGTCAACTTTTATGGATTCATAAACTTTGGAAAATTGGTGTATCCTATATTGAATGAAGGTGCGAGAGTTGTGAATGTTTCTGGGCCGGCTGGTCTTCTAGCCACGATTGAAAATGATGAAATAAAGAGGAGAATAAGTGATTCGTCTTTGACAGAAGATGAGTTAGTAGCTATAATGCAAGAGTATGAAGAAGCGGCAAGGAGAGGTGTTGAAAAAACTGAAGGTTGGGGCGCAAACGTCCAAGCTGTCAGTAAGGTCTCCTTAAACGCAGTGACGTTTCTGCAGCACAGAGAGTGGTCTGACAAGGGAGTGGTGATCAACTGCGTGAACCCTGGAAATTTATCACAAAAAGAAGTGCGGAAAACTGCAAAGGTGTTTGAGGAAGGTGCTAAAGCCATTCTATACCTTGCGTTAGAAGCTCCGTTGTCTCTCAAAGGGAATTTCGTGTGGAGTAACTATTCCGTGATAGAATGGAATTCAGATCCGTATGTTGAAGTGACGACAGTGTAAATGGCAAGTTAGTGCGTAATTATTTAATGTGTTTGGTATTATGTCATATTTATTTTTAGTGTACGCATGAAGTAAGGATTTTTTTGGACGTCGTGGAAACATATTGTTGTTTTATTTTATTTTCCTAAACTGGTGCTTTGAACTTTAATGCTATAAAAATGGTGGTGTTTTTTATGTATTTGACAAATGCGTGAGTGTATGCAAGTGAAATAAAGCGACGAAACGTGTCTTTACACGTTGTCGGCAAAACTCCATAGAAGCATCCAGTAAAGTCACCACCAATTTACTGAAGCACGACTTGAATTTGAAAATGACTGTATACGTGACTTAGATTGTGACTAGAACATTTATAAATTGTTCTATTCAAGGTATTTGAAGAAATCGTAATACTTGACACTGGCAAATGCTTTAAGCGGGTCCAAATCTACTTAAGAAAGTGAGAAGCTTAAGGATTAGTAAATAAACTAGTCATTTTAGGAGGTAATTTGATTGTTTAATTTATATGTGACCTTTTGTTTTATATAATTACAATTTATTCGAAAACATCATAGTCAGATAAAAGAATAAAAGTTTTTTTTGCTGTATCATCAAGATTAAAGCAAAATTTCATACCTATACTTTAAATTCATACATGTATTCATCATGAAGTTACACTTACAAAATTGTACACAAGTACAAAATATGTTTCGTTCCGTAGTAAATACGAGAAACCCTTATCTGTACATTGACCATATCCGTTTGTCTGTATCTATGTTTGTCTGTCCGTATGTCACAGCTATTTTACTCAGAGACTATCAACCATACATAAACTTACTTAACCATACTTAAGATGGGATTGAAGACGCTGAGGGGTGCCATAGATTCGCCTAGCTTACACAACCGGTTATGTACATTCTATATACCGGGAAACTATCTTAGACATAGGCCTAGTCATAGGCATAAGCTATTTTACACCGGCGTTAACCGCACGAAGTCGCACGATCACAGCCCAATGTGCCGCATCACTCGTGCTCTCAACTCATTCTTAGAAAAATACCCTGAATGTGACATTTTTTATGATAAATGGGCCATTGTTCTAAGGCCTCTAATGAGTTTCTGTGAGAAACATTTTGTTTGACGATATATTTAATAATATTAACATTTAAGTTAAGGACTTGACATTGACTAAGCTATCAATAATTAATAATTATAATTAGATTTTAAGTAATTTGATAATAATTGTAATTGGCCGTAAGCCGTTATTATTATAATAATAAATAAATAAATAAACACAATTTTACAAAGTAGAGATGTATTGCGTGAAGCGCTACAATGCCGAAATAAAAGTTCATGATTAACCATACTTAGTACCTACTTAGTACCTACTTAGTACCTACTTAGTACCTACTTAGTACCTACTTAGTAGACAATATCAAAAACTTTTAATGAAAATTATCTTTAACACTGTGATTCCAAATTTTCGTAATATAGGTAGCGATAAAGTTAAATATTTAAGTAGTAAACGTCATGATACCTTTTTGTGCAAGTAATCTAAGCAAATAATACTCGCCAAGTAATTTTCGTTTAGATTACAGCATTAGAGCTACGGAATCATACCATGTGTGTCTCGACTCGAACTTGGCCACTTATTATCTGTAGTATTGTATTAAATTTTGTGATACATCATTAATTCATACGATTTTTGACATATTTAGTTTAAAACTTTATTTGGTAATTTTATTTCATTTTATAACAAGTATACAATAAAGATACAAGTATTTAAGTTACAAGAAAAATAAAATACCCAACTTTCGTATTACAACACACGCTTACGTTACACATTGCATAGTGTTGAGTGTACATTTTTGCGAAAAGTATGCATAAAGCTACTGTATAATATATTTACATGAATATGCTGTAAAATAGTTTGTAAAATCAATTATACTTAGTCTGGCCATAAATACTGTTACATTTAAAAATAAGAAAGATATTACATTTGAATTTGGAATCTGTCATTTTTATACGATTGTTCATTGAATTTTCTAATTTTGGCGCCAATACATTGTACAATATTTTGCGATATTAAAATGGAGTGGGGTGATAAAGAGAACCGAATCGCTGTGATTGCATTACACAAAGTTGGTATGGAGCCAAATGCAATTTTTAAAACTCTCCATACGCTTGGTATTAGTCAAATGTTTGTGTACCGGGCTATTAATAGGTACAATGAGACCTCCTCTGTTTGTGACAGAAAAAGATCTGGCCGTCCACGTAGTTTTCGTACGAAAAAGGTGGTCAAAGCAGTAAGGGAAAGAATTCGAAGAAATCCTGTCCGAAAGCAAAAGATTTTATCTCGGGAGATTAAGATAGCACCCAGAACCATGTCGCGTATTTTAAAAGATGACTTAGGACTTGCAGCCTATAAGAGACGCACTGGTCATTTTTTAACTGATAATTTAAAAAAGAATAGGGTGGTAAAATCGAAACAACTACTGAAGCGGTACGCAAAGGGAGGTCACAGAAAAATTTTGTTTACGGATGAGAAAATCTTTACAATTGAGCAAAATTTTAACAAACAAAATGACCGTATTTATGCTCAAAGCTCTAAGGAAGCTTCCCAATTAGTCGACAGAGTGCAACGTGGGCATTATCCGACTTCAGTGATGGTTTGGTGGGGTGTTAGCTATGAAGGAGTGACTGAGCCATATTTTTGTGAAAAAGGTATCAAAACATCGGCACAAGTGTATCAAAATACCATTCTTGACAAGGTAGTTAAGCCCCTTAACAACACCATGTTCAATAACCAAGTATGGTCCTTCCAACAAGACTCGGCGCCAGGTCATAAAGCTCGGTCCACGCAGTCTTGGTTGGAAGTGAACGTTTCGGACTTCATCAGAGCTGAAGACTGGCCGTCGTCTAGTCCTGATCTTAATCCGCTGGATTATGATTTATGGTCAGTTTTAGAGAGTATGGCTTGCTTTAAACGCCATGATAATTTGGAGTCCCTAAAACAATCCATACGATTGGCAGTGAAGAATTTTCCCATGGAAAGAGTGTGTGCTTCTATTGATAACTGGCCTCAACGTTTAAAGGACTGTATTGCAGCCAATGGAGACCACTTCGAATAAGCTTTTATATTTTAAATTGTTTTATATTTATGTATTAAATTAACACACTGTAAAAGTAATAAATATTATTTGCAATAAAAAAATATTTTTTTTCTTCGTGACAATATTTATGGCTAGACTAGGAATAGTTACGAAAGAGTTAGAAGTTACAAAAAGTGTATTTATTTTTATTTTTGCGAGAGTCGTATTATTATTATTACGAAAAAATAGCAAACGCACGTCAAACTCAATCATGACGCTTAGGCTGTAGGGGGTAATATAAAAACACACATATACACACTTGAAAAACATAAGCCTCCTTCTTGCACAGTCGCATAAAAAGTACCCTAAAGTCACAAAAAACCTTACATGGATAAAAAAAACTCAGAATGATCTACACGCGAGCTATACGAATTACAATCACTTGCTATCTATATAAATCCGCGTGTTTTCCAACACAGCGCTGTCACTTTCAAGTGTTCCAATCATTGATCATTCCTCTCGAATTTATCGCCATTGGACCGCCGCTGTCAAAAACAATACCTCCACCAGAACTTTTAGAAATCAGCTGCTGAAAACGTTTGCATTGTATCTCATACATTGCGCGATTCGTATTCAGCTCTTCGTGTGACTCGAATGTAACGCGTCAATGTAGCATATATAGATTGTCGCAGATAGAATCTTGTGTACAGAAATACGGTGGAGCTCGTAAAATCGCTCTGTACTTATCTCAAAATGTCTTCCGTAGGATCAAGTTGTCGCAATTGCATTTTTAACGCGAATTGCTTAGTGCACTCCGCATGGAACAGTATAGTATATACTTACTAAAAATATATACCTAAAATTAAGATAACTCACTCGATGTGTGCATGCTACTGAAATTCATCTTACTATAGTTTATAGTATATATTATATGTCTGAGAGTTCTATATCGACACAAGTTTTTGATGGACAACATTTTGCGTACACTCGCCGAAATCAATCTAATAGAATACAGCTAGATAAAAGCAGCCATCGTAAGTGAGACGAGCTCCATCCTCGGCCACACCGTGGCTTAAGATCAGGCTAGTTGGTGGTATATCGTATTTTTTTATATAGAATAGCTCTACGTTTGACCACCAACACGCCTGATGGAAAGCGACGCTGTGGCTGAAGATGAAGATAGATAGATCTGACTACCACAAAGAAAAGCATAACTTACGTTCAAGAAGTCTACACTACTATGTAGTTTCTTAGCAACTAACTTATCATTACTTATTGACCTCATATCATAGCACCATCCAAACGACTGTAAAGCTTCCAGATGGTGCTTGCCTGCTTCGTCAAAACCTAGCAGCAATACTCAACATACGATACTTGTGCTATTGTAGATGAAGTGGGTGTCATTGGAAAGCTACCATTAGGCTTAAATAAGAAAACAAAAGGCCATAAAAATTAACAAACCTAAAAACGTTTTTTTTTAAATTAATTTTTAGCTCTACAGACACCGGGGTCCGTGACTTTTGTCAATTTTACAAAATATTGTTAATATACATACATTGTTACAGGAAGACAAGATTTTTTCTTTTTAACTTACCTAACTTATTTCTATATTGTGTGTATAAAACGTAGGTATTTCAAAGCAACTCGAAGCTTCGTTAGGTTCGATTGATTAACTTCTTAACTGTTAAAAGAAGTTCCGATGTGCACTCGCAGTGAGAGATCGCTACACTTCAACGAGTTAACTATTTACTGAAGGATACCGCTAGAGCCGCGAGGCGATATTTTTGCGCTAAGTGTAAAGTTGGTGTCAAGAAAACAATCGTAAAGAATTTCGAAATTCAATTCGATTGTTGAAAATAGATTTTTAACCATCGAATTCAATCTTAATTTGCTCACAGATAAAATTGTATGAAATGTTTACGAGGTACCTCCTGAATAGCTAGTAGGACATGAACATGAAATTTTGCACATCCTAATAATACTTCTAAATGTGGTCTCAGTCGAGAATTCATGATACAGCCATGAAGACAAACTCTTCAACAGCCAGTTATTTCTTTTATCAAGTTTTTAAGTGTTTGGGTTAATTATTTGTTCATTAAATTCATACAATAAGGTGCTTGCAAAGTCAATCCTCTCACTGCTCTTGTAGTTTCATTGATCGGACACAACACATTAGGTATCTCGGCGTTACAATTGATGAGAATTTATCATTCAAACAGCAAATACTGGATATAGCCTCGCGCACCCGTAAGCTGATTTACGTCATGAAAACTTTACGTGACTGTGCTCCTCTGCCTCTTTTGCGGCAAATCTACTTCGCCCTGTGTCAGTCAGTGTTGCAATATTGCATAACTGTCTGGGGCAGTGCGGGTCAAACAGTATTCATGACCGTGGAGAGGGCTCAGCGAGCTTTGTTAAAGGTAATCTTACGAAAACCTTTCCGATTTCCGACTGACTCTCTCTACGCTGAGTTTGGGGTCCTGCGGGTTCGTCAGATATTTGTGTACAATGCAACCTTGAGAACTCATTATAATCAGACATGTCGGCCAGAATCCACTGGAACTGCTAAAAACAAGCGACATTATAAAGTACACCTCCCCCGTGCTCGGTCTCTCCTTGCCGAACGGAGTCCTGCCTATTCATTACCCTGCACTTATAATAATGTGTATAGAAAATGCAATCTGTCAAACCTCACTCGGTATCATTTGAAGAAGCACCTTAGAACCTGGCTACTTGGTCTAAATCGCGATGAAACTGAAGCTCTTATACATAGCATCTATAAGGAATAGTTACGGATGGATTATCTTCTTGTACAATATGGCATCTGTAGCATACATCTTCTCCCTTTCCTCATACAAAGTACTGAGTAATACAATTTGTCCAACCTTCAGTAGATTTTTTATCATGTAACTCACAGTTGTTAACCTTGTTTGTTGTACACAACAAGGCCCCTGGTAACATCTCACGAGAGCCCCAAGATACAAGCCGCGAGCTTAGTTTGGGACTCATTGCTCAACTTTCTCAGTTTGTACAATTTGATTTGATCTTAGTTTATTAATGTTTAGTTACTATATATAGTGTAATTACATTGTACTTTCTTAAAGTAATAAAAATTTGTATTGTATTGTATTCTGGATTTCTGAGGACAAAACAGAAATATGTTTTTAGAAAACTAATTTCTCTAAATCTAATTTAATTATCTGTAAAGGTCCAAGTGACTAGCCGGGGCTGTCAGACATAATATACTTTATTATGGCAAAATCCAAAACATATTATATAAAATATAAAATAAATTAGCAAAGTTTTTTGTCACAATCCAGTCAGTCCAGCAAGGCTTTGCAGCAACCTACGCCGGTCTTTCGTCGGGACCGGCAGGGTGTCATCACGCACGGACTTAACTGGTGAACCAGGGTGATACGACAATTTTAATTAAGGTTATTTCAATATTACTTTGAACTTTGTCATGTTCTCTCAACTGTAGTAAGAGCGAGACAAAAGGCAAAGTAATATTGAAATAAGAGTGCTTGAACGCTTGTGGTTCGGGGGCAGCGCGTATTTTACCTGGACAATATTTCCATAATCCAGGCTCTGACAAACTAAGAAGGACTTAATTGTTCTGAGAATCCAAGTAACATCAAACAACATCAAGTTTTATTCAGTCATGAACATGTACAAAGTTCGGTCATGTACATGTACAAAGTTCAGTTATGTACATGTTTAAAACGCAATCACACACTTTCACACTAGCAAACTTTCGAGTAGTTCTACTAATTTCTAGAACTACACTTCGCTGAACGGTTACCTCGTTCAGCGTTTGTAGTAAAATCACACATGACATACTTTTCCAAACTTATCTAAGGTTTCCTGCAAGTATCGCCGTGTGAGAGGCAGTGAGCGTCGCTTGTCACAGTTGCAGCTAGTTATCTACTTCGGTGAGATTCGACGGAACTTGAGGGTAGATGCAGACTAGATTTCAAATGTATTTGAATAACTAATATGTGTTTACAGATGTATTTGTACATACTTGACGTAATTATTTTGACATATTTCCGTAAATATACTAAAACTAAACCGTTTATGTAATGACCTGAACTGAATATTAGATTTGCATGTAGGTGTTTTTGTATAAATTTGTATAACTATACACATATTTTTAAACAAAACTGTATGGCTACTCTGTGAACAGTCTAGTTTACGTAATACAAGCTTTGCTTAGTTTAAGGCTCTGTGAAAATATCCACAATTAGATATTTATATTATTGCAAATTTAATATTATATTAAAGTCTCTCTCTGTCCATCTGGCGTCTTTTTGTGTGAATATATGTTTGTTTGTTACTTTTTCACAGTTAAACTGATTATTGTGAAATTTTTATTTTTAAGTAGAGGATAACTGAAAACTTGGAGACGGACGCATAAAAAATTGTTCAGTAGTTTGGTTAAACAAAATTGCGCATTTTGAAGTCGATTGTTTCAGTTTTTTAAACTATCAAAATATATATTTTTCTACTTTTCCCAATCTCACTGACTAAAGACAGCCTCAGCGCCATAACTACCCATAGTCTCTACGGCAATAGGCACAAACATATAGTTGGGCTAAAAATGGCCGCGTATTTCTGACGTTTTTCGTGGGCTGCATCATCCCGCCATTGCTGCGTGGACGGTACGACTCGTGGATGTGACAATGCTGACGCGTGTCGACGAGTCCCATGCTAGCCACTTACCATTCTTCCACGGTACCAAAGTCAAACCGTCCGAACGCTTGCCATCAGACTGCTAAGAACAAAACTAAATAAAAACTTAAAACAAATTAACTTTATTGGGTGCCTTAAGCAAATTAACTTTTTTAACAATAATTATCGAAAAATTCAAACTTAAAATTTAAAGCACTCAGCAGTGGGTTTATGATTATAATGATGATGAAACAAAATTTACCAATAGTTTATTTTTTAAATGATTACATTTACGAATGACCACCCGATGTTAAGCGACGGCGTGCTTTTACCTATTGTCACAAATACTAGCAATATCAACGTTACTTATCAAATCTAATTCCTTGTTCCCGACTCTCACAATATTTACTTCATCTTTAAGTTACATGCACCTCCGAGCCGCTCCGTTGTCGCAGCGTAACCGCAGCGTAGCCGTGCGGCTGACGCGTCGTTAAAGTTCTTTGTGCCGTTGTGTTTACATGCTGGCGGCTACCAGTTTTATTCAATAGTTGTTTGACTATATTAAAGTAAAACCATTTGGTAATACTATTTTTTAAACTAGTTATTATTATTATTTGTGTGTTTTTGTTTCTATACGTAACATAGAAAGAACCTTATTTCTATTAATGGGGTAGTGATTTTTGTAGTATGTGTATTTACTTTTTAATTTTTTCCACGATATCTTTTGTTGCGAAGTAATTCCAATCTTTTTTTCACAAAGTTCGAGGCTCTATTATATTTCGTTATTTAAAAGGTTGATTAACTTTACTAATAAATTAATTTCTTCGCCAGCTAATATGATTATTATCCTTTGTTAAAAATATTATACTATTCAGGTAAGTAGTAGATTATTTTCTTGTGTCTTATAGCAGATTCAATACATTAACCTTCGTTTTCATTCCAAGAAAAATAATTAAGTTGATTTAGAAAAGAGCTTCTCTTCTTTGTATTGGATTCCGTAGTAGCTCAAACGCTAGGTATATTGTGTAAAACCTAATAAATTTCATGTTTTCCACATTTCATTCATTAGTGCCTGGGCGACCGAGCTCCACTCGGATTTTTTATGACTAGAAATACGAGCAAACCCGGGTTCACTAAAAATGAAACCTATAGCAAGATAGATTTATCGTCTCCGTATCCTCGTAGGTAGATTACCTACAAACTACCTATAAAGATAAATATAATTTATTTGCATACAACATGAGAGTCTATATGAACAAAGATATATGAACAAAAAAATTATATAGCTATGCACTAATTTAAATCTCATGTAAAATGTAAGTAAATTCATATTTACTATTATATATATTATTATGACGTTCAAAAGTGTACCAAATTGTATGTACCTAATTGAAATAAATGAATTGAATTGAATTGAATTGAGTCGTTTTTTTATGTCTATGTCTATAAATATAAGAATCGCTCGTTTAAAGGTATTAGATTTCTATTATCAGCGGGAGTTAGTTATACTTTAGAGTATATTACACTTAATAAGATGACAGAAAGTATTATACAACACATCTTAGATAGATGTATATAACTTAAAGAATACGATAGTAGTTATAAAATAAATATATAGAAACAAGTGGTATAGTTTTATTTTAATGTTTTATTTTAATAGAAACAAGTGGTATAGTTTGTATGTGTGTTGTGGGGTCTTACTTGATGGACATAATCTGGTCTTTAAATCACGAGTGAAAAGATTCCACCATAGACCGCAACAGTTGCTTAGCATTAGGCGAGATAGCGGTCAAGCGCAAGCCTATTTTCAAATAAAAAAACTTATTTTTGAAGTCGGTAAAAAGCTCCTTCTTGTGGCGGCGTCGTGTGGGGTTCGGTCACCTTCTATGGTGACTTTGAGTAGTCTTCCCTCAATCATGCTTGAGCTCACACACACACACGCACACACACACACACACACACACACACACACACATGATGATGATGATGTGTTGATGGCACATGTGTCAACTTATGAACGGGATTCAGCTTACGAAATCTAACCATAGATCTGAGCACGTGTAATTACGATTGAGAATATAATTCTCTTGTACAGCCGTGTCCTCATAAAAGTGGCAGGAAGACGCTGGATGCAAGCCGCTTCCAATCGGTCTTTTTGGAAATCCATAGGGGAGGCCTATGTCCAGCAGTGGACTTCTTATGGCTGAGATGATGATGATGATGATGATGTACAGCCGTAAAAATACTAAAAAAAAAACGATTAATTTTCAAAGGGCATGAACCCCGGCGTCCGTTGAGCTAAAACACAAAAATCACTTACATAACCTAACTCTCGCAAATCCGTCTCATTAAGAAGGAGGATATTTATTATGGTAGCTACAACACACGCGAGCAAAATGTCCAAATTACAAAGTGTCAAAGGCAGTGGTGAATGACGAAGGTCGCGTGTGCTTATTGACAGAAAATCGAAAGCCAAAATAGAAATAGCCATATTGACCGAAAATAAAGGTCAAACTGGGAATATTACGATGCGCCCGATATTTCGTTACGTGTGATTTCATGGGTATTCCTATTTTGAGGTTACTTTCGTGTTATTGATTTTCTGACATATCGTATATATTTCGGTAAAAACGTGATTTATGTAACCGTATAGAATATGGACCCTGACATAACCTTATTACGATCTGTTCGGGGTGTTTTTAACCTCTGAGCTAAAATGAGGTGTGTTATAAGTTTGACATGTATAACTGTGTATCTGTGTGTGTGTCTGTGGCATCAGAGCTCTCAAAAGGATGGATCGATATTGATCTAGTGCTTTTATTTGAAAGAGGATTTCATCGAGAGTGTTCTTAGCTATGTTTCAACAAAATCGGTTCAGCCGTTTCTTTTTGTCGGGGTTTTTTGATTTTTCTAAAATTATACTTGTAAAAATGGTGTCAATACCTCTCGGGGTAGCAAAGCAATAGCGATACCACTGATGTTGCAGTTACCCATAGGCAACAGTTATCGTTCCCCACCAAGCGAGCTGTCTGCCGTTTTGATGCTCTTTTTATGTAAAAAAAAGCAGTCTGATTATATTGATAATATCAACACCAACTTTAAATATTAACTAGCGAAATGTTTTGATTTGACAAATTAATAATGAAGTATAATATTTCATAATCATAGCATTGTGTACCCAAACAGTTGTAGCAATGTAGCAAGACTGAACTTTGCCAAAGTTTTAGAGCAATAGGACTGTTGTGAAACATCGTGAAGCTCAACATCTGCTGAGCGACTTGCTCGTTACGTCACAAAAAAGTGGTTTTTAGGGTTCCGTACCTTAAAAGGAAAAAACTGAACCCTTATTGGATTACTTTGTTGTTGTTGTAAAAAAAGTTATAGCCGAATATGTCGCATAAAATACATATTTCGACACTCGTTAAGGAATCAAAACCTATGTGGTAATTCCCGTTGACCTATAACTGTGTTTGACAAGAAGTATTGTTATATAGTACACATAAAGGGAAAAATCCTAAAACTGTAAATTTTTCGGTTTATGAAGGAAAATATAAAAATACATATAATTTCCCCCTATTATCTACTAGTTAGTACCGGACCCTCGGTGGGCGAGTCTGACTCGCACATGTCCGGTTCTTTTTTATTTCAATAATATTATTGACCGAGTGAGCGAAGCGAAGAAAGGTCCCTTAGGCGTCTTATTTATAATATTAAGCTAATTAGTAAACTGTTGAGATAATTTTATTTGTATAAAATATGAGATCTTTTTTTTATTCGATAATAAGCTTGCACTTGACCGCTAACTTGCCTGATGATAAGCGACACTTGCAGTCTACGGTGGAGTGCGCTTGCCTAGAAGGAACCTATTCACTCGCGATTTGAAGACACCCAGATTATATCCATCCCGAAAGACAAACGAGCGCAACATTGGAACGTTGGTATATAGAGAGGTTACCTATCAATAATCCGAATTACGAAATACCAAACACAATTTGCCCAATAACTATTTTTTTTTCAAAAGACAATCAAACGTCAGAACAATCAGACGTTATCAAAATCATTGACTACCAGTCTGATAAACCAAATCTTTGTAATACGAAAGTTTTTGTGTATAACAAACAGAAACCCAACGAACTTAATCTAATAATGCATATACCTGATAAGGGTCATTCCATAATAAACGTTACTAAGGCCTCAGAAAAAAAATCGGCGTAAGAAGTCAACTATAACCTATTTTCAGAAAGACACAAAACGTATATAATTAAACTCTAGACACGTATAAACTCGACAAATGGCAAATGTGGAAGCATGATGCCAACATCAAGGGAAAAAAAACTCTAGACAATCAGCCGTATGACGCGATGAGTTGACAATTAGACTTTTTTGCTTGATGTTGGCATCATGCTTGCACATTTTACCAATAATTGTTAGTCTAATTATTAAACCTAGAATCCTAATACTAATAATAATATTGTTTTTACATTATTCACAATATTTTCCATATTTTACCTACTTAATTTTTCATCTAATTATCTTTCATCTAACACGTTTTGCCAAAGTAATGTTACGTTGTTAATATAATCGAATATCTAACAATGATCACGGAATCATGTGTTTTAATTGTATTTTCAATGTTTGAAATTATTTTAAAGACAGGCTTATACTGATTTTATTATATATATATATATGTGTATATATTCGTTATCACCCGTTAAAAAATATTTATTTTGATACCACACTCGATGTATTTTGAAAACATTATTTCTTTTTGAGATTACTTTTTGCCGCCAAAAATCCTTATTTGTTTATTTTTATTTTTATTTTAATGTACCCAGTGTCATTCTCACGACTAAGACGAATATATTGACAATACTCACATAAAAATACGACAAGCCGTTTAGGTTCTAGGGCGTGTCAAAGAAATATACATACATCCATACATACACTCGAAAAACATAACCCTCCTTCTTTCGCAGTCGGGTAATAAAAAGGGTGCTGTTGTCAAGAAAGTAATAATTGATGTGTTAGGAGGAGATTATGAAATAAAAACATCATAGTTTTTCAAAAATAAACGCCCGAGAATTACAGAGGAAGCCTAACAAGGTATGGATCGTACGTACTACAAATTTCCAGTTGAAATTGATGTCTTTGAAAATAGATATTTTCATTATTAAATATTAATATGTATTAGTGTTTTATGATAATTCTATAATCGTTGATTAATTTTTGTTACGATTTTAAAAGAGAGCGTAAAATTTCATTAATATAGCCCATAATTTCGGATATATATATATTTTAATTGCGTACTCGTAACACCCGAAACGAAGCATTAGTAACACCCAAAACAGACAATTTTATTCATTAAAATTAATGGAAACTTGATATTACTAACTTTTTGTTCCGTGTTTAGTTGGCTATTGGATGTAATTTGAATTGTTATAAATTAAACTGGAGATTGCTAGGGAAATTCGCTGAATTATGCATGTTAAGACAGATGGTCAGAAGGTAGAGGCAATTTCGTGTAACACGCGAAACAGCTACTTATTCGTAATTTTCTATTTATTGCTCAAATATTTAAAAAAAGCGATTTTAGGAAAAAAAATATTAGCCAATTGATTGAATAGTTATAATAGTCTAGTTGCTAATTCTACTTCTAATAAAACATATTTTATTGAGTTCAAATGTAACACACGAAACGATGGAATGACCCATAACCAAACCTTTGTAAATTATAAGATATCTGGATATAATAAAATAGCAAAGCAACCTAAAAACTGTTCGGGCAAAAGAACCATATGGCTAACAAACTTATAGAATCAGATACTCCTGTCAAGTAAAACATCTAGAATCAGATCTTTCTATGAAAAGGATTCGGGCAAGTAATACAAATACAATACAAATTCAAATACTTTATTGTTTTAAATACATCTCACAGTAATAAATTGTAACCCTGTCTACTGCTTTAGTAATAACTGCGTTGCAGTAGACAGTGTCTTTCCAGAAAGTTGAACAATTTAATAACTTTCAACTTATTGTCTAGGATAGTAGTAACATAACTAGGTCTAAGATATGTTTATATGAGTTAAATGCAAATAATATATGTAGTTTGTATATCTTGGGAAACTAATAATTAAGTTTAGGAAAGGTGCATTAGAATGTAACCTAACCTAATGTAATATAATATAATCGTACATGCTTAGGGTTATTAGTATGGTAATAGATGGTAATAGTAAGATTCAAACAAACGTATCTCGGTTCATCGATAGGTTTCTGTGTATAGATTTCGCAGGATTTTGATCTAACGAAGTTCGAAGTATGTGGAACTCAACTTAAGCGACTTGTTCGTCCCACCACTCAGCTACGAGTACGAAGATTGACTTGCATTGTTGTAATTGTATCCACTCCAGCTCATACAAATTAAATTCATTTAACCACTGTCTTGCAATCGCTAACCAATTCATCAATTTCCCATTTAATAAGCCCCGTCCCTATAACGAGTCATCTCATCCAGTCACCGAAGAGTTTAATTTTAATTACGAACAGAAAGTCTCACAACTTCGCGATTGTAAAGCTTCCTAACTCGCAGGAAGTCGCTTTGATAAATGCAGAGATGAGACAATAAATTTCGGACAAGTTAGAAGTGTTGTTCATGAATTCGTTAAGTTATATGGAGGGGGGGGGGGGGGGGGGGGCATCTATTATTATTTTTGTAATTAGTGCGGATAATCCTTGGACGGGAAATGGTGAGGCGGCTAATGGGATGCTATGAAAATGATATACGCTTATTATATTTGTACGGGGCTTCAGTAGCAGGTAGACTGTAGGTAGGTTGTGGTTGGTATGGGTGGGAATAGTTCGAACAAAATTACGAAGAAATTTTAAAATACGTTCTCTAAATATGGGAGATACCGTTTCCTACATAAGAAAAATTACGTATCTGTAAATAACTTAAAAAACTATATATTTATCCATGGATTACATCTACATCTATGTCATTTTTAGGGTTCCGTGCCTCAAAAGGGAAAAACAGAACCCTTATAGGATCACTTTGTTGGCCGTCTGTCCGTCTGTGAAGACCTGTATCACAGGAACGCGTGAAGGTATCGAGTTGAAATTAAAACCATATACCTACACAGATACATAGTGTCTTGCTGCACTTCTTTTTTGTTGTAAAGAGGATTTCATCGAGAGTGTTCTTAGCTATGTTTCATCAAAATCGGTCCAGCCGTTTTTATTTGTCGGGGGTTTTTGAGTTTTCTAAACTTATACTTGTTATGAAAGACAATACCATGAAAATAGTTCTTTAAAAAATTCTTTAACTCTTTTTCAGGAAGTATAGTTTTTTCTTTAATCATTTGAATCATTATGGCACCAGCTATTTAAAGTCTTTTTTGTAATGCAATACATATCGTGATAGCATTCTATAGAAAGCAGGGTACTACCGATTACCATTAAGCGAGCCGTCTGCTTTTTGCTGCACATTTTAATTTAAAAAAAACTGTCAGAAAGATTCCCTGCAGAAGATGAAACACTAAGCCTCATCAAAACTGGTGCAACAAGCGGCTGGTGCATACGTATTAATATTAACCACTTTACACTCGTAGGCCTCTGGGAATGAAAAATGCGGTGAACGCGGAACACTGGCAGCGCTGCAGCGCTTCATGTACTATTCAGCGGATGGGCCAATCCACTATCTCTGAGGAGTTGAAGTTGCAGCCCGCACATGTATTCTGGTTCAGAACAAGAGGCTTGTCGGATGGGGATTGAGATTTCTATACTTGTACACAGCTACAACTTGTATCTACAGACGATAACGGTTAACTGAGATATGGCGGTTTCGGGTTTTATTCTCGCCGCATGTTGATTTCTTAAATTATTTATAATTAAACTAAAACTAATATAGTAAATGTCTTGTAATTGTAACACATACTTATTGTAAACTGTAAACAAGGAGTGAAACAATATTGGTACAGTCATATAAATTATATATGTGAGCTTATCTGTGTCTATTACTATTATTGGAAAAATATTTTTCTCCACGATAGGAAAAATATTTTAGGTATGAGAAAGCCATTCTTGATCCGATATAGTGATCCGTTTGTAAAATACTAAAAACTTTAAAGTAATAATTTTGGTTAGAGTCAAGTCAAGTAATATTTATTCCATATTCATAATTTTCTTTCATAATTAGATTCAAATAAGGCTGTAATTTTTCTAATCTCATGTTTAGCTACGTAATTCACACAAACTTACCCAAACTAAATAAAACAACAGTAACATTGTGACAAAATCTATAATTTCATTGAATAAACCAACAAAAAAAACGGAAATTAATAAAAAAGCGGCTTACACGCTTAATGAATAAATTCACAAAACAGTGCAACTGTGAAATCCATTAATTAATACCGGTAAAGGATTACAAGCTCACTCGCGTGGTTTTTGATTGAACGCAATGAAATGACGTATTAGGTGTCATAACATTTTCTATTAGTAATAAACTCCAATCACTGAAAACACGTATTATTTAAAAATGCTTGTGTTCTGCGATTTAATCAACTTTACCACAGGATTCGTTTATTTTTTTCCAGGATAAATAAGTTTATGAGTTATTCTAGTTAGTTGAGTCATTTTTGCTGGAAAAACAAAAATCAAGCACATAGTTATAAAAAAAACTTACATATTTCAAATAGATATATATAGATAAGATATATAAGATACATATCAAATACAACTTCCTATCAATTACGGTTCAAAAGATACATCCGTTTAAGTGTGGGACAGACAGACAGAAGCCGTTGTCTCACGAGCTAAAAATGTACTTAAAATCTAATAAACTCTTTTATTTTTTATCTTTACAAATACTAAATATGGTTATGATGTAACAACATGATGTAAAGATAATCTTTACTATAAAATAAACATCTATCCACATCGCTAGCCACAACCATACGTAATACCGTCTCGAAGCGATATCTGTCGCACAAGTTTGAAATAGAAAAACTTCCGTCGTTAGTGTAACCGCGGGCTTATATATAGTCCTCCCTTAGCCCTGGAGAGTGTGCACTATGCTTTATAACTTGCGTTCTGATATAAATGGTGTGGTCTGTTTGTATGGAGATAGATGGTACGTGTGTTATCAGAGAAAGCAGAATATTGATGAGATGTTTAATTTAAATAACGTATTAAATAAAATAAAAGCTAACGTTAAAGTAAAAATAATAATAATATACCTACGTCTAAATAATTATAGTTACAAAATCTGGAAAACCGAGTTTGAAATACGCAGTTCTGTTAAAATCCAAACTACTAAACTGATTGTGATGAAATATGAGACCAGTCTGAAAGTATATATCCTTTCAAGCAAACAAAACATTTTTCAAATCGGTTTGTAAATGACGGAGTTATGCGGTAAAAAAAATACAGCTGAATTATTTAACCTCCTTCTTTTTGAAGTTGGCCTGAAAATACATACTTACGTCTGTTTTACGTGTTTTTATTATGGTGTCAATAAAGTGTTTTGTATTGTATTTTGTAAACGGAAAACGGAAAACGGACAACGGAAGTACTTAAATAGTTTTTCTGCGCTTGCTTTTTTTTTATCAGCCCTGCTGGGAACGGGCCATCTTCTCATTGTGAGAAGGGTTAGGCCGTAGGTGGCCAAGTGCGGGTTGGTAGACTTCACACATCTTCAAGATCATTGAGAACTCTGAGACATGTAGATTTCCTCACGATGTTTTCCTTCACCGTTTGAAGTTGGCGGCAATCAACAATACGCACATAACTTCGAAAAGACAGAGGTGCGTGCTGTGGGATTCGAACCCAGGACCTGCGGATCGCAAGTCAGACGGTCTCACCACTAGGCTGCCGGAAACTTCACCGCTTGCTTACTCACCTAACATTAGCCACATTAGCATAAAAAAATTAAATTCAAAATTCCAGATCAAATAAAAAAACATAAAAATATTTGATACAAAAAACTCTAAATGAAAGATCACTGCATTTTCATTTCCCTTAACAACCCCTAATCCCCTCAAAAACTAACTCACTCGCTAAAATCGTCCGCAACAAAATGGGTCCGTTTGGAAACACAAAAAAAGATGGATACACTCAAAGACTGGAAATAGAATGAACGGTCTGAAAAGCCAAAAAGAATTCATAAATGAAAGGGGATGGCCGACATTCCAGGATCTGGCTGAATGCTGGCGCTCTGAGTCGCACAATCTGCACTGGCTCCGTCACTCAATCATAGTATGAGTGGACGACGTCACATCGATATGAACGAATAAACGACCCAATTATGGTGTTACTAGAGTTTGTGTATCAAATATCTGTGTATGCATTATTTCTATGTAGTTTATTAATCGATTTCAAAAAAAGGAGATTATTGACGTGACAACGTCTAATAAATCAATGAACGCCGGCTGCATGCACGAAAAAGTATGACTCATTGACCCGTTACGCTCTTTGTCCCGTTACAACCGCGCGCGGTGGCTGAGGAAGCGAGCGGATGTGCGCCGCGCCCAACCGTTGCTTCAATTATCATTCCTCGGAGCTCGCGCGCGGACGTATGTTGTCACGTTAAACTATCATCCGTAAAATAACGTAATAACGAGTAATCAAATTATATATACTTTTTTAACACATCCCAAGGTTGTCTGGAAGAGATTGCTTTCAGCGATAAGACGGCCTTTTGCCATTTTCCTATGTGCTTATTGTCTTATTACTTTATGTGGTGAATACTGAAACTATTTTGTATAGAATATACCAAAATGCGTGATATGATAGTTGATCAAAGCATTCTTTGTTTAAAACTAAGAAAGTCAATCAAGCTTGAACAGGATTATAGAGTCACTGCGGTTTTTGCTGATCTATTGTGACATTATTATTGCATACAATTCTGATAACAAGCGTACACATCTTAATCTTTCATACTGGACTGGGAGAAATCTTTACCTTGCCATACTGGTCAGTGCGTGGTCAGCACCGAATACACACACTGAACGCACTGACAGTGAACGCAATGCACCGTCTACCTATAATATGTAGAACAACTTCTTTCTATATCTTTTAGCCGTATACTAATAAAAAATGAGGGAATTTTATCCTGTATATTAAGTCTATATTCTAAACTTGGCATCAGTTGAACGTGTTGTTTGAGTTTGAACATAAGCATGAAGAATGCAGCGCGTGCTTTGACACCGTTACGTGACGATGTAAATGCGGCCGCCTAAACCCGCCTCACCTTGAAATACTCGGGACTCGGCAGTGCAACTCAGTAGCTTAGCCTAATACAAATAAATCCGGCAAGGTACGAGTTTCACTCGCACATCGAGGCTTCTGTACTCCTGTGCATGACACATGACACTGACACCCATCTTGCCAATTTTGAGCCTTGTATCTATTGCCGTTCAAAAGATTCAGCCGTTTAAGCGTAGGACAGACAGACAGACAGACAGACAGACAGACACCGTAGCCTCACGAATAGGCTCCCGAACCCTTACTACGTAAGTACAAATACCGTGTTACCCAATGACTTTCCATCACGTAGTCGTAAAAAAAAATCACCAATCTAATGTCCTGGGTTCACCGATACTCATATACCAACAATGACAAACTTATATATTTTGACATAATGGGCCTTACCGAAAAACGTTGCTTAACTTTAACCAACGTCTTAAATTCTCTGTCTTCTTTCCGCAAGTGTCATTACGTGTCAGCGAGAAGTTGAAAAAATATGTTAAGTATTGCTTAAAGTTAAGTAACGTTTTTCGGTAAGGCTGTAAGACTCTATGTCCGGCGATATAGAGTTAAGACGTTAAAGCCTAATTAGATTGAAAATTCTAGAGACGTCTATTTAGCCGCTTCGAATTATTTTGAAAATCGAAATTATCGTGTAATTAGACCTCATTGAACTCGGACGTTTTTGAGGAGTGACGCTACATCCCGTTGATACTTTATAAAGATGTTTCCTCACAAAAATAAATAAGTATTAAGATAATGTATCTTTGTGCGCGCTAATCCAAATGCTTTCTAATCTAACGACCATCTTATGGTAGATTTCAATATTCTAGAGTTTCAATCCAGTTTATATACCTACGATTACACTAAATATATTTCATTATATCTATCTATAAGTACATAAATAAATATGACTCACCAACTCGACCGGACACTCAGTACTTTAGTACAGCGACAGAAGAGATAAGAGCTAAATGATAGAATGAGACGCACTCTATACGTATGTGTAGGTTAGTAATTATAGGAAATTAGGCACTTAGTGCCTGTACAAGCTGATATCCACTTTATTGTGGCGCAGCTAGAGCAGCTATTTAATTGAATAGGAGTGAGTATTCTGTATGAAATACTTTGTGGTGGTAGCTAACCGTGTCTTTTTGTTAATTACTTTGGTATCTTCGATGTATTGTGATTCGTGGAATGCCATGTCTCTATTTGGGAGATTCCCTGTAGAGAATTTTAATCCAATGAAACACACACTTCTTGTACATAATTGTTTCTATTTGATTAAATAAATCAGCTTTCACGTTTGCGATTTAAAAAAATAACGCATCATGAAAGCGACGACTTTTGCCTTTTTAGGGTTCCGTGCCCAAAGGGTACGGAACCCTAAAAACGGGACCCTATTACCGAGACTCCGCTGTCCGTCCGTCTCCGTCCGTCCGTCCGTCCGTCTGTCACCAGGCTGTATCTCATGAACCGTGATAGTTAGACAGTTGTTCACAGATGATGTATTTCTGTTGCCGCTAGAAGAACAAATACAAAAAAACAGAATAAAATAAATATTTAAGGGGGCTCCCATAGAACAAACGTGAATTTTTTGCTCGTTTTTGCTCGATAGGTATTAATAACGTCAACAGGTAGACACCTGAAATATTCACTGAATATTGAGTTATATTATTAACTTTTAAAATAAATAATGAAATTAAAATAAAATTTATATTTATACAACAAACGTGATTTTTTTGCCGTTTTTATAGATAATGGTACGAAACCCTTAGTGCGCGAGTCTGACTCGCACTTGGCCGGTTTTATTTGGAAACTTATGTACTGAAAAGTTTAGTTCATAGAGACTGCTCTTGTTAGGAGAAAAAAATATGTTTGTACTATGCATCGAACAGATGATAGTAGCATATTGTAAAACATCGACAGGTATACTTAGAAAGTTACCTAACTCACAAAAAAAATAATCATAGCATCAAGTTTAATTCCACTTTCATCTTGCGGACTGCTAAATTGCGGAATACGCTTCCTGAGTAGGTCTAACCGAGAGATATAGTCTGGGTGTCTTTAAATCGTGAGTGAATTTATTTCTTCTAGGTAAACGCGCTCCATCGTAGACCACAACGACGCTTAACATCAGGTGAGTTGGCGATCAAGCTCAAACGTATTACAGCATAAATAAAAACTTTTTACAAAAAAAATAAACCTCCGAAAAAACTAAAATGCATAAAATAATGGACCATTTTTTATGTAATTTAATAACTAAAAGTATACCTTAGTAATTTTGAGTCGGCGCCTAAAAAATTATCATATATGTAACTAGTGAAAATTAGTACAAACAAAATGGCTACCAACATGAAACCGGAAAAGGAAACAAAAATAAAAAGGAAAAGAGTACAAACAAAATATGTAACGTTTTTTATCATAAAACCAGTAAAAGTAGATTATTTATTTGTTATCCAAATGCGACATGTTGAGAAAACGAATACATTCAGATCTCGTTCGCGAGTCAATAATGCACGCGAGAATATTTACCAGCACGTGTGTGTGTTCACACAGGCGTGCATGACACAGGCTTGTGTGCAGAAGTATGTATGTATCATGACGTGAGAGGTTAAATTATCTGTTCATAAATTTTCTAGAAGATGAACTAGCGCGGTTTGTATCGGTCGGAACTCGGAATCGAAGAAAATCTGACATCAAAATAATGTCGGGTGTAGCCTCAGGTGCTCGATAAGAAGCTGAGTGTGTGGTACAGTAGTGAATGTATTTCCATAAAGTTGGGTAGCTCTCTTCGTTTGTAGAGTGGTAAAACCACCCGCCTTACTGAAATACGTTACTTTCATCAACATCTCAAATTCTCTGTCTTCTTTTCGCAAGTGTCATTACGTGTCAGCGAGAAGTTGACAAAATATGTTGAGTATTCCTTAAATTTGAGTATCGTTTTACGGTAAGACCCTACATGTCTAAATATTATATATTTGATGTCTTAAATAATTTAAAATAATCGGCCAAGTGCGAGTCGGACTCGCGCACGAAGGGTTCCGTACTATCATCTATAATACTACAAAGTTTAGTTCTGTTTATAAAATAACGAGAAATCAACGAAATTCCAAGTAGTAAATTGCAAACTTATAGGTAGGTTTTCGATACACATCCGGGCAGCATGACGACGCTCGCGCGAATACGCGCGGCTATGGCTCGCTCCGTGATGTTACCTCCCCCGCTACCCGCGCGTTCGCGCCACCACCACACCGCGGCGCGGCGCTCGCACCGCGTTTAGATGCACGGATTATTTTCATTTTGTGAGTTTTTATGTATTAGATTAGGTATTTATTTTTATAGTTAATATATTTCTAAATATTTACATACAAATATTCAAGTTTCTACCTGTTAATTAAGATCGAGTAAAAATTGCCTAAAAATTACGTTTGTTGTATGGGAGCCCCCCTTTAATATTTACTTTATAGTTATTTAATTATTTATTTTGAAAGGTAATATACAAGTAAGTATTCTGTGAAAATTTGAAGCGTCTACCTGTTACCATTTTTAATATTGAGCAAAAAAATACGAAAAAAACACGTTTATTGTATGGGGACCCCCCTTAATATTTTTTTTTTTTTAATTTTTAGTATTTGTTGTTATAGCGGCAACGGAAATACATCATTTGTGAAAATTTCAGCTTTCTAGCTATCACGGTTTATGAGATACAGCCTGGAGACAGACAGACAGACAGACAGACAGACAGACAGACAGACAGACAGACAGACAGACAGACAGCGAAGTCTTAGTAATAGGGTCCCGTTTTTACCCTTTGGGTACGGAACCCTAACAAGCGTAATTTAAAGTATCGAAGACCGCAATCTCGCATCAGGAAAGTTAACGGTAAATCGCAAAGTAAAAATTTTATTCGAATATAAAATATTTGTCAAAAGAAAAGTAACGAAAAAGTAGAGTTTTTATTTATAAAACTGCCATTTGTACCCTATGACATTCCCACCTTATCAAAGATTGTACGTATATCAGATCTATTATTCCGCACTTCGTTGGCTTGCGCTCGTCACCCCAAGATATTAAGATGGTATATATCTTTAAGCCATATAGTTTGACTGAAAATATTACTCAGAATAATGCTCGCACATTGACGACTGTAACTCGACTGAATAAGACTGCATTTCCACTGAAGTGAAGCTTACCTGAGCGGAGCTTCACGGTGCATACTTAAATGGACCAATTACTATGCTTGAAATGTCCGCGCAAATATTTTTGAGCAATTGGTTGATTGGTTAATTCGTGCACCGCTGATGCTCCTCAGTGACAAATATAAGTGGAGAAAACTCAAAAATCTCTGACAAAAAATGGCTGAACCGATTTTGATGAAACATAGTAAAGAACACTCACGATAAAATAAAAAAAATAGATCAATATCGATCCATCTTTTTGAGAGCTACAATGCCACATATAGACACACAGATACACACGTCAAACTTATAACACCCCTTTTTTGGGTCGGGGGTAAAAACGTAAACTAACTCTTGTGAGTGTGAGTCCTTGAACCGGATTTTATTCATTTATTTTGCAAAAAATTCACAGTAGTTTCAACGAAATGCTCACATATCCGTAATCTGAATACTTTACATAGCCTTATATAGTATGCTAGTGCACGCGGGCCTGCATACGACGTTTAAAGGATCTCACCTACACTTTTATGTAGTTCAGAAATAGCGCTCGCCCCAGTGTTGAAGACAGCCAGAAACGTGTCGAACGATCAATTTTTAAACAAGTTGTAAAACTCCTTGTAAAATTGGAAAATGCTCTTAGGATGACGCGTGGAATAGATTATTAAAGAGATACAATGTTTGAGCACCTGTACTGCAAACATGGCTGTGTTTCATATTTCCTTTTTAACCCCCGAACCAAAAAGAGGAGTTTTAAATAAGTTTGACGTGCGTATCTGTATATCTATGTTATTGCTATAAAAGCCACGATATATCGTTAAATATGTCCAACAAACGATACTACAAATTTTACTATGGAAACTAACGTGGTTTTCACACATTTTAAATAAAAACTACGGACGTGATGTTTGCACTGCTCCTTTGAAAAAGACCGCCGAATGCGGTTGAAATTATAGTCGAATTTCTCGGCTTAAAACAGAGGTGAGTAGCTCGTAGTTTTTATTTAAAAATATACTACAAATTATATAGAAAAAATATAACGCACTGCAATACACAAGCACACATAAAACCTACATCATTCCCACTACAGAGCATTCTAGTGGCCTAGTTACTGCAAAAAACTGGCGTCCCAACAAAAACCAGCGGGAGTTTTCTTGAGGTTTAAACTTGTACTTGTCGGATCTTCCACCCCTCCTCCCCCCTCACTAAATAAAGGGCTGAAGTTTTAATGGACGTACGCTATCAGAGAAACTGAGAGTCATCCGATTGTTATTTTTATGAATAACTAGCTGGGTGCTGTGTTTTGGCCGACATTTAGATTTTTTTGCATTCTTACAAGATTTTACTTAAGATGATACTTTATCTAACTTTGATGACAATGCAATAATATTATGATGTCTGGTCGAATGAAAAATCGGGAAAGCTGTCGCTGTAACTACTTAAAGCGTGTGGCGTGCGGCGAGCGGCGTGTGGCGTGCGGCGTGTGGCGTGCGGCGTGTGGCGTGCGGCGTGTGGCGTGTGGCGTGCGGCGTGCGGCGTGCGGCGTGCGGCGTGCGGCGTGCGGATGGTAAATACAGTTATACCTTATAGGTACCTTACCAATTATTTTTTACGTTATTCTATCAGTGATTTTTTAAATGACAAATTTTAATTTTATTTACATTATGTGTATCTTTTATTGCTTCTGCTTTCTCATATCTTTTGTTTTTGTTTTAATCTAATAACAAATAATAATATTATTTTTGATCTCGATATTTATTCTATCGAATCTAAGCTAAACGAAATGATTGACTGTCTTCAGAGTACCTACAGACAGAGTTAGTTTCGCTTTTATAATATCAGTTAGTATTGGGTGAGCAACAGCAGGTTCTCTTTATAATTAATCACTTGAGATTAATTTTTTCAAATTTAATTCCACTCTCATCGTGCTGAATTCTGGAATACGCTTCCTGAGTGGGTCTTTTGCGAATTTAACCTGTTTATCTTTTCATCGCAAACGAACGAGTCTCTGATAGGTTAACGCGCTCCATCGTAGACCGCAACATCACGTGAGCTACTGATCTAGCGTGAGCCTGTTACAGAATAAAAATAATATCGAAATCGTTAGGTATAATATTTAAGGTTAGTTATCAGTTTCATACGTCTCCTTCTTAACACCCGACCTAGAAAGAGAGGTGTTATAACTTTGACGTGTATATCTGTGACGTCATAGCTCTCAAACGGATGAACCAATTTTAATCTAGTTATTTTTATTCGAAAGAGGATCGCATCGAATGTGGTCTTTACTATGTTTCATCAAAATCGGATTAGCTATTTCTTTTTGGCTGGGGTTTTTGAATTTTCTAAACTTAAACTTGTGTATGGACAAATAGGAACCCAACAATCCTCTTAACGGAGTGGTTGAAGTTCCAAAGCCTATAACAATAAACAAGATTTGAACGGATACGGCATACAGGCGCGCCAGTTAGTTCAGAGTGAGTGCCAGGAAGGAAGTGCGTCGGTCAATGTGCGCCGGGGATTTCACGGGAAATAACGTACCTATGATATTATTTAGGAAATTCCCCAATATCAGAGGTGAGGAAGCTTTCCCCGAAAAAGAAATATAGACGTATATAAAAATATAGGCCTTTGGATACAAAGGGTACATCCGGGGTGCTCAAACTGTCGATTGCGACTAACTTGTCGATGGGAGAGCGAAGTCGATCGCCTAGTCTTCTATAATATTTTAGAGATTCAGATTTCATTTATTTGTCAAACATATGTACAAAATAAGATGTTGCAAGATATATAACATGTCCAATTATGTTTCACCTCAATGAGGCATGCAAATGTCAATACATAAAATACAATATTCTACTCTAAATTAAGAAACCAAGATGTCACAGAGTGAAATTAAATACTTCGCGTCAAAATTATGATCAATTTGTTATTACGATTAATTATGATTAATTGCAATAGTCAACTATATTTATGTCATAGGGGTTTATTTTGTAAATTCTGTTGTATGGGAATTCCACAGTACATATTTAGATATTCATCAATAGAATAATAACACTAGTCTAGAAGCCACTTATGCAAGTTGAATTTGAGCCCAGAGGGAGTCATATCTTTAAATTTGTCGGAAAGAACGTTGAATATTTCTATCGCCTTAAAATAAGCATTTTTTGCGTTATCGCTAGTCTGCAGTACGGTGTCGCCAGTGTCTTAGAAAAGTTAGTACGCAATTTTCTGTCAGAGCCTTCTTGTTCAGTTCAAAAATATTTAAATAAATAATTTGTGATGAATGCACTCGAGTTACGGAATTAAAACTCATCGCCATCTGTCTAATTTAGAACAGAACAGTAACAAATGAATGACATTACCGTTAGTAGCAACACGAAAGTATCGTTTTGTCCTGTTCTCTCTGCTAGTTAATGTTGCCCCAATTCATTCTGACTAAAGCTTTAGTCTCTGTCTAACTTTATTGAATTACTTCATTTATTTACAATTAATTCCTTCAAATACGTCCACCTTTTATGACGGCCATACATAGTCGACCAGCTCCCCCCGTACACGGCTGGCCTCCTTCAAGTGCCCTAACACAGCCGGCCCTCTTTAGAGCAACAATTAGACATCAGGTAATTCGCGTGTGAATCGGTTTCTTCCTAGCCAGTACATGTCATAGTACAGGGTATAGTCTGTAGAATAGAATCTTCTTGACTCTATTCTACAGACCGTGCGACTCAAAGACCAAAATCGAAGACAACTTTACATTTTACAAAAATCAATTGAGAAATTTCAAACGCAAAATATCTGTGAACGGGATTGTATAGTTTGATCTGTGAGTGTAACTATGAGCTCTACAACAATTGTGTGAAATAATATCTCTAAGGCTATACAAAACAATATCTCAAGTATACCTACAGGCACGCGCGCACGCACACACACACACACACACACACACACACACACACACACACACACACACACGCATACATATATTATTTGTTCCTAATATTTGTGTAATAATAAAGTATGTTTAAAGATTTCATGATCTTTAAACATACTTGTGATGAAACTTACTTAACGCGTATATTTTACGTATTTTTATGACCTGACGTTTCGAACACTACAGACTTTTTTGTTATGAATATATTAATTACTACCGCCTATTTATTTTTGTGCAAAACGTTCCTCATTCACGCAGAAATCGGTCGCAGTGTCTACAGGTTGCTACATTTCAATGAGTAGCAATCGTGAAAACATTAGAAAACATACTTACATAGCACCACAGATTTCCAGATTAATGTCCATCTCCAGATTTTCAGCTATATCAGTACCAAATTTCATAAGAATCAGTTATACCGTTTGATCGTGCAAAGTTTACAAATAGGCAAAGAAACAACCCTTTTATAATAATAAGGTAGGAAGTTAGGGTAAATATTGCAGAAAGCGTATCGAGCGTACTGGTTCCTATACGGAGAACCAAGAACACTCGATCGCAGGGTGTCAACCCGCAGAATTAATAAAATCCTAATGCACAGAGAGGGTAATGTTTTATTCTGTTTCTGTTGGTTCGTTTGACAGCTGAGTGAAAGCTGTCGGGCCCCAGAGAGTGAGCCTGCTTTTTAACACGAGTGCGGTAGCCGACTGTAAGACTGTGACTTACTATCGCGTGATACCACACCGTGCCGCGGTTAATATAGTAACCAGGAAATAAATAAAAAAAAACGTTTTATTAAATTTCTCTCGGTACAGACACTATTGTGGGTTGACATAATATCCTCTAAACCTCTAATATCGCAGTTTTTCCATATCATCACATTTTTTTTTTTTTTTTCATTTATTGACTAAGCGATAGTTTATTTATAGGAGTGTTTAAAAATTGAAGAATGGAAACGAGTGAAATAATTTACTTTTTTTTTCATGTGTAGGTGACTGTATCGAGGCTTTATGTAAAGAAGAATGTCAATACAGATTCATCGGAGGTCATCTAAATATTATTACTTATTATACGACTAGCGAGAGAGGTCTACTTGCTTACAAAGCTACCTACCTAGAATAGCTACTCGAATCAATCGCTTTACTCACTACTTTCCATTGATAGTTTGTTCAAAACCATAGAGACCCACGCCCAAGTGCTAAGCCTGTCAGAACTAAATTAAAGTACAAATATGATAAAACTACCCATATTTTAACACAGCACGTACTGCTGCGACTCTGTACACTATTGGTAATAATGATTTTTATTTATTTATTTTTAAAGTGCTGCAAAAAAGGCAGACGGCTCTTATTCGGCGGTTTTTGTTCTTACTTTGTACTCATATTGTAAACAAAGACTGGACTAGGCTAAGGGACTAGGTATATTTGAACAATAAAAGGATTGCACACGACGGACACGCGGCTGGTAGATAAAGCAGCAGAGTTGCAGCCGCGGTCGCTGGCAGCGCACGATACCGTCCGCCCTAGCCACTATACTGTTGTGGCGCCACTGGCAACCAAGGACGGATTACCGTTGCATTTTTGTGTGTGGGTAACATTGTTTGATGATTAACATGTTTCAATATACTTACTTAAAATCACTTAAAAAAATATAATCTATTTCCTCTTACAGAGTAAGCAGAGAAGAGTATATTGTTGCTATTAGACGCGACATTGCACAATTATTAAATCAGCAAAAAATCTGTAAATTACGTATTCGTCCAAAATTTTACAACCATCAAGACTATAAATTATAATCTTACTTAACTTTAAAAAAATAAAATATTATATATGTAGTATATATTGATGTACGATATGGTCAAAAAGTTGTCGAGTAGAGCCCACGCACCGGCAAACGCAGCGTAGGAAGACCAACCACGAGGTGGATATAAGACCTCACAAAAGTGACTGGAAAACGCTGTATGCAGCATGGTCTTTTTGGGAATCCATAGGGGAGGCCCATGACCAGCAGTGGACTTCTTGTAGCAGAAATGATAATGATGATGTCAATATTAACTCTATATACTAATTTTATCAATACATATTTCCATCAAGAAAGTTTTCGCCGAATACGTACAAGTTTTTACTTTCCCACATATTTTGAAAGCTCAAAGTGTTCCGTTTCTCTTCCCGTTTGCGGTAAACAGCTTTTACAATAATTCAAAACGTTTCTCCACACAATAACACGGAAATCGCAAACTACCTTCGCAAGTTTTACACCTCTTGCCAACCAAACTGATGGTCAGAGCTCATTGCACCAGTACAACACCGAACCGAATCATGTCAATTACTGTCAACGTAAACTTTGACTCTGTGCCAAACATTGTACGTAGCTAATTACGTAGCCTTTTTCAAATGTTCTTGATTTTTTCTCAAAAAATTTATCAACAAAACGATTGTTAATTGATCGAGTAAATTAACTCCTAACCTTTTACGAAATAAATCAAGAAACTTCGAAAAGGGCTATGTGCAATATTTCACACGGAGTAAACCCACTGTTGAAAGTAATGACTTTGTTGCTTGAAATTACTCTTATGTGAGTAAAATTAAATGCTGCTGAACTCTGTCATACTACTTATGATGTGCTTGCACTGAAATCTAAAGAAAACACAAATTCAAAACATTTAATTTGCGTAGGCACTGGAAACATGCTACACAACTAATTAAGACCAAAAAGGAAAGAGTTACATAGTTAAGACCAGTTTTCTCTGTCAACATGGAATGTAAAATCATTTGTTTAAAATAGTTTAATTGTATAAGTTAAAATAAAAATACTTAAACTTGTTGTTAAAAAAGTGGGAAAAAAAATAAAAAAAATAGGATTTACCGAACAATGACAAGTTAAACTTTGGGAGAAGCTAATTTGTAATAAGATTGAAATTACTAAATTTGAATTCACCAAATAATTATAACTGTAATAGATGTCGACTGCAAAATTAACTTTACTACCATTTGATAGAGTACTCAAAGTTGATGCTCAAATTTTAATACTTGTCTATCTGGTGTCGAAGTGATGTAGTGAGCTGTGACCATGAAGCGGCAAGTTTTTAAATGCACTCGAGTGTAACATGATTCTGCCGAAGTTTAGAGGTATCCTTGTAAACATGTTTTTCTTGTTTACGCCATTAGTGAGGTCTGTATTTTATTGTTGGTGTATGAAAGAATCGAAACTATGTGTTTTGAAGATTTTACGCTAGTTGATCACTGAAGAGCTATGATCATACAAGTGGCAGGAAGACGCTGGATGCAGGCCGCTTCCAACCGTTTTTTTTGGAAATCCATGGGGGAGGCCTATGTCCAGCAGTGGACTTCTTGTGGCTGAGATGATGATGATGAGCTATGATCATCACTCTTCTTTGTATCGCTTGTGTAACTAGTATAATATAATTTGTCATAATTTGGATATGTTCAGTTCATTTATTTATACTTTTAAAAAATAATTGGGAACAAGTATAATTCAGCGAAGATTATAGGAATATTATTTAGAATAATAATTAATTTTGGATAGAAAAGGGGCAAGTGCCTTTATTAACTACAACAAAACAATATACAAACTACACAAACTAAACTACTACACAAAAACTCCTTTATTAACTTTTACACAACAATATTCTCAATTTCTCTCTCTCCCTATCCCTCACTCTATCTTTATCTCTCTCTTTTTATCTTTCTCTACCCTTATCTCTCTCTCACTCTCTCTCTCTCTCTCTCGGCGTAACAGATACATAAAAATACTCCGTAGGCTTTTCTACGAAATTTTTATTATAGTTACTAGATTATTCAAATTAAACAACTTATAATGAATTCATGAAGTACATTTATAGCGACGATGTGGCCGAGGATGGAGCTTCACGATCCAGATGATATTTATTCAATCTAGCCATGAAAATTAAAAAAAAAAATGAGTGACGTTCGAGCACATAAATCATCCTCTGATTGCTCAAAGGATTTCTCATTCGACAGAAAGTATAGATATTTGTGGTTCCCAGTTTTGTTGAAAGTTGTAAAACGTTGTGAGAAGCGAGCGCGGGAAAGGTATAAAATAGTTTTTATTTTTTATTTTAGCCACAATTTTATATTCACGTCAGGTCACCTTCGAATTAAGCTCGTTGTCTATTGGAAAACCAGCACTGGCTCTCACCACATCCGTAGTATTGAAAATCATGACTCTCATTCTTACTCTGTCCGTTAAAAAAGGAGTTAAACTTTAAAACATAAAATTTATTTTAGTTTGAATAGTGCACGCGGTGAGCACGCACGGTACTCGGTCGGTCCATCATCGACTACGACTACACTGAGTGGTCCGCGCCATAGATGCAGGCTACTCGCGGTCGCCAGGGCCTCAAGGCTGCTAATAGAACATCACTCGTTCGCCGCTCACTGATACAATTCAACGACGATTTTGATTAATTGTTAGTCTATTTATATAGTATTCGTCAAAATACTCGTTGAATCGTGTCAGCGAGTGACGAGCGAGTAATGTTCCAATAGCAGCCTTGAGGCCCTGGTGCCTCGCTCACTGGCCCCGCGCAGCTGATCGAGTGCGAGTTCGATCTCGTTTACATGGAGCGCCGCAAAGCACATTGTCGCGTGGCCCGTTACACGATTTCCCTACACAAGAATCATGACGCGACGCATCAAGCGTCACGGCGCGGGTGGAGTATGGCGTTGTTCAATTCGTCGCCCCTATAAAGACGTAGAGCGTCGTGCAAACTATGATAAATTTATGGTGATATCATTCGTCCGAGTTCTTGAACGCTCTTTCGTGTGTGATTTGATCTCGTGACGCGATATTAACACGATCCCTATCTAAGAAGGCCCTTTATTCGTTGGTTAATGTGTATCGAGTGTTAGCTGACTGACGCTAGTCTACCCTTGAAGCATCCTAACGAAAAACGATTTATGCTTGATTTCTAATCAAAGAATTAGATTAGATTAAAGATTATAAATCAAGCATAAATCAGCTTAACAATCAATTAACAATTAATAAAACAAAATAAAGTACAATTTTTCTTTTTGTGCATTATAAAGTTAAAATTCTCTTGTCAAGTTAAATACATTGCGTCGACACATCAGCGTCAACATAAAATGCAGCTTTGTAAAACTGAACAGTTTACGCGTGCGCTGGCATTATCTGGTTTTAGCCAGTTTTATCCAGTTTCAGCCGGCCAGGCTGCCCCGGGCTGTGTTTAACACCTCATTGTAGCGGTTTGGACAAGTTACGGCCACTGACAACTGTACAGCCTAGCCCTTGCAGCTTAGAAGATAAGGTTGAAATTCGCGGAGAGTGACAAAAGTCCGGTTCTGTTTGTTAGAATTCAAATAGCAACTTTCGTCACCTTTGCCTCGGCGAGGACAACATAATGATGGACGTAAAATGTCCGGGTTGCGCTGTTGGGATGTCTTTGTGCTAATCTCTGTAGTGTGTATATACATTTAGACATAGACATAGACATAGACAGAAATTTATTGTGACATATAAATCATACACAAAATACTTATATAACATGTTTTTGTCATTTATGTAGATTGTACAGATGTATATTGTACATACATAATTATCTAAACGCGAACCAGCTCGTTGTAAGTAGGCTCGCCTTCGCCTACTCGTTGCAATATGTAACTGACTATTGTATTTACTATATTTACAAAATTTGAATAAAACTACAAATTTATGGCCAACATTTGAATAAAACAACAAATTTATGGCCAAAATTTGAATAAAACTACAAATTTATGGCCAACATTTGAATAAACTCACAAGTCGAAATTTTTTCTAATGTATTCTCGATTGTTACTCATTGAAATGAAACAAATTATAAATTATATAAAATATACGCGATATAAATACGTTAGAATTTGTTTAATTTCAACTCGAAATTTTGTTTGTCTACTGGAGTTACAGAAACATATTACTTACAACAAAAACCGAAATGTAAAAACATTAACCCCCCCTCATAGGCTAGTCGGGTAAAAAAATAATAAATAATAAAATAATAATAAATATTTGTGGACATTTCACACAACACCATCTAGCCCAAACTAAGCAAAGCTTGTACTATGGAACTAGATGGCTAAAAAAACACTAAACTAAATAATAGAGGAGTGCGATGTGTATATAAAAAAATATTGAGAACAAATTAGATGACAACTTTTATGTAACTAATACAATCATAGGAATTTAAAGTGTTCTTGAGTTCATTATTGACAATATAATTTAGCATAAAAACTAGTCATGTAATGTAATGTTGTATGTTTGTAGCTTATCAACAAAGAATAAAACGACCCTGAAGAAAGTTGTAAATTTATTTTAGTACCTAGTATTTTAACAGTTACTTACAATTATTTTAAAACTACTTGCTATAATACATAAAAACTTTTAAAAACAAATTAAACAAGAAAATAGTGAATTAAAATCCTTAACCTCCAATATTATAAGGTAAAATAAATATTTGTTACCTACATCATAACAAACATTTAAGGAAAAGACACGAGATAAAAAAAATCACATAAAACAACAGTAACATAGTACCTACATAGAATAAAGAGTCCGTTTAGCTAGATAACTAATGTGGCATGGAAGGCACTGCTGCCCTTATTTCATTATTTTGTTCAGTCGAGACCACAGAATAGTTTAGTAAATACTTCGAGACGTTAGTTCCCGTGTTTAACCTTGATAGTTCTCTTTAAACAGACTATAAACATGAACAACGGAACCACATCAAGTCAGGCAAATATAAATCATGCAACAGCGGTAAAGCACAAGCTCTGCCGACATTAGTAGTTACAAAAACATTTCTTTATATGCAGCCGGACGATAGAGGGATCAATCTATCAAAGTCGGCCCTTTTGTCCGGGCTTGATTTACTGGCGCCTCTGATACCGCGCCCAGATAACCAGGGCCTGCTTTTTCTACATCGAATTAAAAACGGGCTTCACTTTTAACCGATACCCAAAAATGGAGGAGGTTCTCAATTCAACTGTATGGTTTTTATTTTATTATTCTTCCCGGACGGCAACGTTGAGCTGAAGGATATTCATGGACAGGACACATAACAACATGACATTCTAATAAGTTTGCCAGGAAATCTTCGTTAGCACTTTTCCACCCGCTTTCTGTAAAGCTAAAAAAAGGGTTATGATTAGGTATACCTATTTTGTGAATGTATGTACAACTTTTTTGTAAATTTGTTGTAATTTAACAAATCGTCGGGAATCGTCTAGATTGTCCGCTGGTTATAGGCTAGGTGACGTCATACTAAATTCAATAAGTCTAGAAGATTTATAGTAATGAATCAATGAAAACAAAATGTAATATTTAACGTAGCCGGGTTTCAGATATAGTTTGTACCATATCATCAACTAGAAATGAAGTAAAAAAATCTGTACAAGAATTACAATACACCCATTGACTTTTAAATAGCAGATGGAACAAACAATATACGCATTTACCACTAAAAGAACGCGAAAATGATCTCCTTACTGGACGACATTTTCGCGTTTCTTTTAGTGGTTCTAATTTCAAAATGTTCGAACTGTCTCACGATATTTATTCAAGAACTATGTTCCATTACCTTGTAGAGCTAGCATTTTAAATAGCACGTAATGTTCCATCAGGGGCGCGGCGGCAGGGAGGGGACAGCGGGGGCGGGGGGATCGGTACCGGAACAACCAATCAATCACTTGCTGACGTAATGACGTCATCCATTATCAATTATTGACAGAACAGCGATCCACCGTCCGGCGATTTTCCAAGTTTTATGCCTTGTCTGGTCCTCTTCATACTAACTGTTAGGGATGACACATTTGTTTTAAAAATAATTAATGAACTGAATGAGCGAAACTAACAAAGATCTCTGATGGCAAAATGGTAATTTAAATAACTTATATTATATGTAATTTTTTTATTAAGGAGTTATTTTCTCCCAAAAGGGCGGAAGTTTGCTCTGACAAAAGTTTGGAAGTTTATTCACTGACCAATTTTGATAATATTTACTAGTATCGTTAAATTGTATCAATATATTCATATATACAACGCAACTGAGCCTATTGTCTTCTAATTACAGAATTCAAAAGTCGGCTACTACTTGAATAAGAAGCGCACATTTGCCTTTATAATAAGTAGTCAAATGTAAAGTACATATTGTAAAGATTGTAAAGTGTGCGCTGGCAGCCCTAACGTCGCCGCTCCGCCTACAATGTCGGCTCCCCATTGATCATAGTTCCGATGGAGTGGATCATGCTAATCTAACTTTAGGAAACTGTATTACACTTGCTTAGGTATCTACAGATCTTATAAATTAATTTCTTAGTTCTCCCTTTGATGTCGGAGGATAGTTTCAAATTATACTGTTTCGAAATAGGGTTGTGGCTACAGATAACTGATAGACAGATGAAAAACCAATTATTAAAATATTTTGGGCTCTAAAAATGTATAGTCATAATCTAAGTCATAATCTGTACTTTTTTATTGAAAATGAAAACTCAAAAGTACTTATTATTAAGGATTCTTATGTATTTACGATTGTTATTTCTTGATTTTAAATAAAAATTTCAAAGAAGAAATAAAAATAAACATCTTTCAAGTAAACGAATTGCGTATTTTGGAGTAGGTTTTCTTTCAGTTTTTTTAAAGTATAATCATTTCTTTTATGTTTGTTACCGCATAGCTCCCTTATTTATAAACCGAGTTCAAAAATTATGTTTTTATTTAAAAGAATATGCATTCATATTAGTCTCATAGAAATTTTAATAAAACCAGTCAGTAGTTTGGTTCAAAACAACATTTCGCATTTTGTTGTCGGCGTTTCAGTTTTTGAAACTATAATTATACAAATATAAGTTAAACTCAAAAACCCTCTAAAATAACGGCTGAACCGATTTTGATGAAACATAGCTAAGAACACTCCCGACTAATAAAAACCGGACAAATGCGGGTCAGACTCGCCCACCTAGGGTTCCGTACAAACTAAATAAAAGGGGGAAATCATTTATTTTTTTAATATTTTCCTTCATAAACCGAAAAATATACATCGTAAAAATATTTAACACATTCCTTGCTCACCACTCGGATCCGAGTGGAGTGGGGCTATAGTAGCGGCGTCTCCCACTCGGATCCGAGCGAGCGTCCTGTTCATTTTGTAGTAGTCAGGAAACCGCCGGCGTCAAACGACGTCAAACTTATAAAGCCCCGTCGTTTTTGTATCGGGAGTTAATAAAATTAGTAAGGATAAGGATTCTACTACCGGGACTTGTGAAATTGAGCAAAGATATTTAATAAATACCTACTGTACTGGTGACGAAATGAAAATTTGTGATAAAACCGTGCTCCCAAGTATATATCTGTAGGGGAAAGTGGGGGAAATACGAACACCTAAGGGAAAACTTAAATAAAACAGTGGAATTTGATCACAGAATTTTTTAATTTTTTTAATTATAAAGTTTACTTATCTGTCTAACTAATTCCCTAATCAACATTTATATTTTTTCAATGAATTGCAACAATATGAAAGAAAAACAAAACCCTTTGTGTTCGGCTTTGCCCGACATTAGTCGGGTAAATACGAACACCAAGTGGGGTGATTACGAACTAACATTATTAACGACAGAGATCACATTTAAAACCCAACGATGTTGACTGTCTATCAGTATAACTCTCGTAAGCTCATTGTTTCTTGGAACATTATAAGTTTCTGCTACTTTGCTAACTCATTTTTTTTGGAACATAAGTTTCTGCTGCTTTGCCGAGGGTGAGTTTTTTGGTTTTAGCATCGTCTATAGCCTTTTTTGAGATCTTCTAAAGTGTACTTCAGTTCGGTCTTTCATATGTAAGTACGAGGCATCTGTAACAATAATAATAAAAAGTTGAACGGGAAGCCAACAAACGGGAGTGAAGTAATGCCAAATGTTCGAGATTGCCCGACATGGAGTGTTCGTCTTTACCCTGCGGGATCGAAAATAATAAAATGTCAAAAAACAAAAAAGTTATATTTCTTTTGCCAACTACGTCATTGTCATTTAGCTGATTAATATGTGATTATTCCATTATGTTAAAGCTGAATTACTATTGTAGATAGAAATAAAGCTACACCAACTTGAATTTACCAAAAAATTACATCTAAAACATACAAAATATTGAAAAATGCATACCTTGATAAGTACGTGCGTCCGCGTCTCCCGTGTTGTTGACTGGCACTAGTAGTGGTGTGATCTCCGAAATGGTGGCAAGTAAAATATGGCTATCTCTTTCTAACATATTAGAACCATTGAATTCGGCTTTACCCCGCGTTCGCGTTTCCCCCACTTTCCCCTACATACGTACATCCAGACCTCCCAAGGTCGTGGGAGGCGCAGGTAGGTAGGTCCTCTGGCTGTGAAACATCGCTGCAACAATACAGCCCTTTGTCTCTGTGATTAATGTGGCCAGGCGGCTTCCTGCAGCCTCTCTGATGAGGGCTAAATACCCGCTACTTTGGGGTACGTATTATTCTTCAAGGTAAGTATGTACCGAGGATAGGCAGGGGCGGGAAGAATTGATGTACTTGTGTTGGTAAGTGTCAGTGTTATGAATACTGTAAGGAGTTCTGTTTCTATTATTATTACTGAAGATATTTAGGTACATCGTGTTAAAACTTGCTCAAAATTTACACAGGCAACGTAGGAATAAATTTAGAATAAAGATTTATTTAGTCTACGGCGTAGACGATGATAAATTTAACTTATATGGAGTATTGAGCTTAATATGTAATTACTTGATACACAAGAAAGAAGGTTATATTTTTCGAGTGTATGTATGTATATTTTTATGTGGCTTCCTACATATATATTTTTTACGCGAGATAGATCTACGATTGACCACCAACTCGCCTGATTTGTGAAAAAAAGTGAAAAAATAATATCATTTATCTAGGATCGAACCTCGTCTTCTGATCGAAATGCCCGATTTCCCACCTGAGCTATTACAACCTTGTAGACAGTGGCGAAATTTACCTTCGTTTTCTAATGATATTGTACCAGTTTTTCATTGCATGAAAACACGGATAAGCCGACGTTTTCTAAAAACATAACTAGATAGATTTATTGTCCCCTAATCTACCTACAAACCAAATTTCATTAAAATCGTTGGAGCCGTTTCCGTGATTCCGATTATTGTATTGTTGTACAAGAATTGCTCATTTAAAGTATTACATTAATAACAAAAAGAAAAATGTCATCTAGTCTCACCTGCGACCACGGACGCTGCAAAGTGTTCCAAACGTCATGTCATAAAATTATGTAAATATACGCAATAAATCCGTAATTTTTTTCATTTTAATCTCTTTGACTGATTTTATGCGCGTTGTATTATATAATGTCGCCATGCGGGATATGTATGGTTCTGTGACACATGAAAAGTGTTTAAAATTACTCTACCTCGAAACATAAAATCTATACAGATTGAAGCTAAATAAATCGGGTTTTATCATTTATAAATAAGCCTGCTTTTAACCGCCCGCCTCGATGTCCAGCTACCGTCATGGTAACGCATTCACTCCCGGTTTAAAGACACCCGAATTATATTTAATACAAAATACTAACTCAAGAAGCATATTGGACATTTTAAAGGGACGTATGATGAAAATGGAAATAAAGCGTTTCGTTCGAGTATTGGAGGAATCCTTTGCACAGCAGTGGGGCGAAATGGTTAAACAAAAAAAGTATAAAGTGCAAAGTATATACGAACAGACAGATCTGAAGCAAACTCATTCCTATGTATCCAATAAAACATATTTAGGAAAAATCTAAATAATGTGACAAAATTGGCATTTGTTAAAACTGTTTTTATTTTGTTTAAATAGCATTAAGTGGAATGGCCGAAGCAGCGTTGGCTTGGTTCGTGCTGAGCCGATTCGTTCTGTTTGTCAGAGCAATACGTCCTCGATATTGAATTAGAGCGGGCACACTGCCATCTGCGAGCCAGACAAATGAAGCGGTCCCTGCTATTGCTAGGATTAAGAGATGCACTAACTCCGCTGCTACAGAGACTATAATTGATCTGGCTGTCACTTTAGAGAAGATAACACAATTCTAGCCTTTCAAAATATTAATTAGAATGAGTAAGTATGTAGAACTGAAGACCGATGGGGCCGAGAAGTTCTCAGATCGAGACCACGAAACCGGCAAGCGCAGCGTAGGAAGACCCAAATATCCCAAAATTCTGTGAAATTTAATTCTTTTGACACGATAAAATTCTCGATCTTAATAAGTGTTAAAGAATCTTAACAAGTTTCCGGCAGCCTAGTGGTGAGACCGTCTGAATTGCGATCCGCAGGTCCTTGGTTCGAATCCCACGGCACGCACCTCTGTCTTTTCGAAGTTATGTGCGTATTGTTGATTGCCGCCAACTTCAAACGGTGAAGGAAAACATCGTGAGGAAACCTACATGTCTGAGAGATTCAATGATCTTGAAGATGTGTGAAGTCTGCCAACCCGCACTTAGCCAGCGTGGCAGACTATGGCCTAGCCCTTCTCACAATGAGAAGATGGCCCGTTCCCAGCAGTGGGACAGTTTGAACAAACAGAATAGATAAAAAAAAAATAACAACTGTTTAACAAAAGCCAAAGAGAAAAGGTATAGATCGGGCTAATGCGGGTTCAAATCCCGTCGGACTTGTTTAATTTTTGAACTGTGTATAAATGTGTAGATACTTCAGTGTGTAAAACACTCAAAAACATCTAATATTAAGCCTCATGTTTGTTAAATCAAACACGAGTTCATTGATTTTTTCATTGTATAAAAATAAAAGATAAATGTGACTCACCGGCTTCAGTAGCGCCTAAGCTTAGTCCTCAATAGACTGCCGCATTATTGTAAAAAACCTGAAACAAAATAATTCCATTAATCACTATTCCTTCACAAAAGGCTCGGTAAAATAAAATAAAAACGCAAAAAAAAACATCATCTGTATTCAAATTGTACAATAGTTTCTGGCACGTTAGATAGATAGATAGATAACACTTTATTAAAAACCACATGATGACAAAATAACAAAGATAATTTTAAATACTTGGAGCTTTCAAAGTCAAATTAATATCAATTATACAAATATACAATTATACAAAGTCAAATAAAATAATATATTTAAAAAAAACGTAAGCTCAGTTAAGCTCAGTCAAAAAGCCCGCCCCGAACTGTACCAGGCGCAAAAGTAGGGCTAGGTTTTTAAATGGAGGCCTTATCGCTTAGAGCAATCTCTTCCAGGCAACCATGCAAGGACAGGAATTGTATGTTAAAAAAACAGTGGCCTATAAAGAATAAAAGATCAACTAAATATGAATGATTAGTAAACATATTTTACAAATTAATATACTTACACACATAATATAATATATATATATATATATATATAATTATATATTACGTACCCATAAATATATACCTAAAAGATAATAAACATACATAAAATTACGTAAACATCTACATAAAATATCATAAATAGTAATATATACATACATAAGTACGCAATAATATAAACAATTATAGCTATAATTCGACATAGTGTGATTTAGGCACGTTATGACTAAACTGAACATGTTCGCAATCAAAAGTACAAATAAAATACCTACTTAAATGATAAAATCCAGAGATCTACAAAAATTCTAACGAGTGATCACGGTATGTTACGGTGGTGGTGGAATCTTAATATGTATGATTGTCCCAGTGCTAATTATTGATTTAGTAGCTTGTGATCAGTAGACCTTGTTCACATCTTGAATCTTGCTTAAAACCGAGTTAGTATTATTTTTCCCGAATAGTACCTAACCACATTATACAGTAAATGATGTTGTTTACTATCAGTCCTAGTATAATTTGTATATGTATTTACAGCAAAGAGTGGGAATAGAATAAATAGGCAAACAGGAGAAAATCAAATCATTTGATATTAAAATGGATACGCTTAACTTGCTTGGTCAAATAAAAATAACCGGACAAGTGCGAGTCACACTCGCCCATCGAGGGTTCCGTACAAACTAGTAGATAAAGAGGGGAAATCATTTTTTTTTTATATATTTTCCTTCATAAACCGAAAAATACACATCGTAAAAATATTTGAAAACCTATTTTAGCTTATGCTAATGAATCTCTTTCATATGATACGGTTAATTCGCTTTAAAATTTGGGCCCTCATTCCTTGCATAAAGACTATTTTTTGTGATTAAATTAAAAATGTCCAGTTTTCGGTTTTTTTCCTATATGTGTACTATAACACAATGCTTCTTGCCAAATTTCATAGTTCTAGGTCAACGGGAAGTACCCCATAGGTTTTGATTCCCTTGTGAGTGTCGAAATGTGCGTTTTTACGATATATTCGGCTGTAACTTTTTTTACGAAAACTGAGAAATTTTCTTTTTCTTTCTGCAGCAAGATACTATGGATCTGCGTATATGGTTTTAATTTCAACTCGATACCTTCACGCGCTCCCGAGATAAAGATCTTGACACCCGGACGGACGGACAGACGGACAGACGGACAGACGGACAACAAAGTGATCCTATAAGGGTTCCGTTTTTCCTTTTGAGGTACGGAATCCTAAAAATCGCAAAACTGCTAGAATTATCCATCATCTTATATAATTAACAAATAATGTATAAACTACGTGATCAAAAGCAAGCTTCCTTGTAAACCTTAGACCAGCATATAAAACTTTGACGTAGGTATCAATCGCTAAATTTTTGTTGTAAAAATTAATAGCTAAAGTATCAAGACATCAAGAGCAAATTTGAACGTCGCCGCCTGCGCAGCACTCAAGATTACACTAGCGTCCGTAAAACTAAATTTTTACGTCCAGTGAAACGGCAATAAATGAATGTTTAGTGTCGTTAGACGCTATTCTCATTAAGTGGCTCGTAAACGTTGCTGTTACGCTTGTACAAGGAATGTGAGAGTTTCTTTAACTGTAACACAGAATGCCCGTTGCCCTATTTTATTGTGGCCCTTTTGGTCATATTTGGAAGTGTTCGGGACCTTGGACGGAAATTGGTATTGTGTAAACATCTAAGTAACTACTGTTATGAAATGGATTTTAGTGTTGTTTTCATTGTTGTTTCGTAATTTAACTTAATTTCACATAGCTATAATAGCAGCCAACCCGTTGTACTTTCAATACAAGTGCTCGTACGTCTTTATGACGTAATAACAAAACTTTATGTAAAATTGTTGTTATAACAGATAAGTAGTATATGATGTGATGCAGTAGATCTAGTTTTTGACTGGCCTTGTGGCTCAGTTGGTAGTATGTCTGCTTGCTGAGCTGTAGGTCGTGGGTTTGACCCCCACCCAGGACAAACATTTTGTGTGAAGAGCATGGATGTTTGTTCTGTGTCTGGATGTTTCTATGTATCATATGTTTATATTTCCAAAAATATATATATATATAATTATGTATTCTATCAGCCATCTAGTTCCATAGTACAAGCTTTGCTTAGGCTAGATGGTGTTGTGTGAATTGTCCACAAATATTTATTTAATTCTATTTTCGAATTTAATTTCTAATTTTGATTGCCGCCAACTTCAAACGGTGAAGGAAAACATCGTGAGGAAACCTACATGTCTGAGAGTTCTCAATGATCTTGAAGATGTGTGAAGTCTGCCAACCCGCACTTGGCCAGCGTGGCAGACTATGGCCTAACCCTTCTCACAATGAGAAGATGGCCCGTTCCCAGCAGTGGGACAGTTTGTACAAACAGGGCTGATAAAAAAAAAAAAAAAAAAAAAAAAAGTAAAATTATAAATTATGAGGCAGAAATTCAGGACAAGTCTCCAAAGATTCATTTTCTTCAACAAACTAACGCCACTTATAACATGCTCGGAAATTATAATTATATAATAAATGTTTCAACATATACAAGACTTAGTAAATATATTGGAAATTCCAAATAACCAACATTTTTACTATTATTAAATTACAAACTTTTCGTAAAACTTTCGTAATTATGTTTTATTTATTTAAATAAACGATTTCTTTCTTTTGCATACACAATATAAACATTATAATATGTACAGATATTTTGCCAATATGTACCTACCACTGTATACAAATATCTTATAAACAACAGTCCACACTTTTTCATGGTATTTAACCAAGTGACGTCAACTTTACGCCGTCGTTTATTCCTTTGGCTTGTTTTAAAGCAGCTTTAAAAGTGTCCATCCATTCCAACACTCCAAGATACAAAGATACTCTATTCTCTCAATAAACATCGCCAATAAATTGTGCCACGGCGAGTGGTCACGTGACGCCGCCATAATAATGCCGCAATAGAAAACTTACAGAGGAATACCTCCGGACATTATGAAAATGTCAAATAACGAGCGGTATATATTCGTAGTGATAGACTTCTTAACACTCCATCACGTTATATTTTAATTTTAATTATTGCGTAATTAATCAATTGTCATGTATCAGATGTCATTTGATTTGATTTTTAAATAATAATAATAATTCATTTATTTGCGCATATGGATTACAAAGGTGGTAATAAAATTAACATGAGACCGCCATATCCTACCTTTCAGCATGCAAAATTAGGCAAAATTAAAAAATAAATCGATTTATCTAAGTACATGAATATCACTGGATTTATCAAACACCATTCACTATTTACGAAAGGAAGCAATTACGTGAATCAATTTCATCAATCGATCAGCCCGTCATACACAACACAATACATACAGATTTAAAGCCATCTATACATGGTACAGTTTATAAATAATAAAAAAATACATGTCACTTCAAGTTCATTGATTAAAATATAAGTATATAAGTCAGAATTATGTCACAAACAATATAATATATAAATAATATCAATAACAACATAATGTAAACAATATAATATATAAATAATATCAATAACAACAACAACAACAACAATAACAATAACAATATAATATATATAAATAATGTCATTTTTTCCATAGTAAAATTTATAGTCAATGTTAAAGTTTTGGTTTTTGATATAAATTAAACGTGTGTACATTATCTACTCAGTGAAGAGTCTAGAACAACCCACACCAGTGACCGTTGCAGTTTATGTCTAGGGTCACGTGGCGCCATCACGGACCAAATTGCAGTTTATTCCTGAGATAAAACAGTAATATTTACCTCGGGGGATGCACTATATGGCGAGCGCTCCAGGTTCTTATACCATCGCTTTATGACTTATACCTGTTTGCAATACATGTTCATTGAAATTAAACAATTTTAACGGATTTATGTATATTTATATAAAGTTCAAAGTATGAACTCACGAGTGGTGCCTAATTATAAATACCATTCACAGTCACCCGTCCAAAGACTGATCGTCGGATTTATCGTAAACGGTTAGAAATTCACTTTTTTATACTAAATAGATCTACGTTTGACCACCAACTCGCCTGATGTTAAGCGACGGTGTGGCCGAGGATGGAGCACGTAGATCCAGAAGATCTATTCGCTCTAGCCTTGAAAATTCCAAGATTATAGTTCACAGGAAACAGAGAAAGCGGCAGAGAGCTTCACTCCTGTGCAGTACGCATAAAATATGTGCACCTAGAATCCTTTGAGAAGTGGAAGATAATGGACCTACTTTCTGTTTTTCCTGTAGTGAAATGGGGAAGGTGGAATAAGTGTTGAGCGCAGATGCGTAGCATTTGGCGTAGGATGTAGCAAGCTATACAGAATGCTATGATTTCGTTGCGCTTTGCCCACTATCGTAACTCTTCAAAAAGTTTGAATAATCGGTAGCGCGATGTCTACTTTTTTAAATCGCTTAAACTTGTTTGCTATATCATTTAGTTGGGCATATGGGATGTAATAATGAACGATGTGCTATTTTAAAGGATCAACCCACCGTCTTATATAGCTTTTTATATTCGGTCCCATAGTAAAACTTGTTCAAAATGCTGAGTACAACAGCCCCTTGAAGTGTAGCGGATATTTGTTGTTTTTCAAATCGCTGCCGCTTCTAGAGCGAATAATGTAAAGTGAATACATGGTGCAGATACGAGTACGAGTAGCTAGGTGTGTAGTGTGTACAGTACAGTGGCGCGTTCAATCTAAGCCGGGCGCTATATTGTTTTCAGCTGCGACTAGCTGCCGGTTGATTGATCGTTTCCGTGCTACGAGGGACGAAGCTGCGATGCGCGCCGAGGAGGAGGCAAATCTTCGATAACGATTTTATTTTGACATAGACATTAAGAAAACTATGTAATCGATTTTTATAGATAAATACAAAAAACAGCAAATATACGGCTTTTTTCTAAGACTGAGTTCCACAGACTCAGGCTTTTTGTTAACCATGTTTAAAAAACGGAGAGGTTATTAATAAGAGTTTTTTTTTTAACTTTGAGACAGTTCACCTATTGGTTGACCTCATACTAGTGGCGGGAAGATGCTGGATGCAAGCCGCTTCCAATCGGTCTTTTTGGAAATCCATGGGTGAGGCCTATGTCCAGCAGTGGACTTCTTATGGCTGAGATGATGATGATGATGACCTATTGGTAAACGTTCCATATCAATTACATAGTGAATTTAAAAAAGTCTCCACAAAGTGATTAGGTGATTCTTTTTTAGTAAGAAGTAGAAAAAAAAGTAGAACGTTCTGCATATCTCAATTTGTCCTAGAAAATACAATCTGGGTATCTTCAAGGTAAGAATGAATAGGCATAAACCGTTGGAAAATGTGCTGTATGCTGATGCTTTAATGAAACAGCCCATTTAATCGTAAAAATCAAGATATCCTTTGTTAGTCGACAACCACAACACTAGTGGTGACGCTAAAGTTGTGCTAGTTTTAAGATGTATTTTCAATCTTAACTATTGAACTAACGTACAAATTAAACAAAGTTCGGTCTGCCTTCCGAATGGACATGAATTAATTAAAATAGTAGTTACTAGGACTCCTAGTTTACTCCTTTTAAAAGGTAACTGAATATTTTTCTTCTTTTTCAATTCCGGTCTTCTAGCATTCTATTCTGACAAAATAAAAAAAATTAAAAGGTAATACACATAGGTACTCTAGTCATTACTTTAATATTTTTACTTTAGTCTCACTTTTTTTCTGCAGCTTAGAGAGAGAGAGAAACAAAACATAACATAAATAATCATGCTTTAGAAAATGAAGTAGACCCCAGTTCGTGTCGTTATTATTTTTCACTTAACTCTCACTATGTTTTTTATTAAATGAAATAGGGACAAAAAGCTAAAACTGACTACATTTCGATAACAAAACGCAAGAAGAAACCATATACAGTACAACTCAATTGATTCGCTACAAGTACGAGCTTAGAAAACTCAAAAAATAAACCCCCCGAAAAATAACGGCTGAACCGATTTTTATGAAACATAACTAAGAACACTTCCGGCTAATTCACCTTTCAAACAAAACAAACAAAATCAAAACCAGCCGTCGTTTTTGCGCCGGGTGTTAAATAATAAAAAACTTGAACATTTTATTTATTTATTACATTAGATAGATACATTCATGCACTACCCTTACATAATACGTCTGTCACGTAAAATCCTGGGTTCTAACAGAATCAATGACAGTTTCAGAGGAAGACGCCCTAACATTTCAATCTACAAACTAGGGCTTGACAAAGAAAAAATCTTCGATCAAGGTGATACCTAACAACGCTTAAACGATACCTTCGTTTAATAGCAAAAGTTAATTAAAAATTAAAGTATTCATGTTTTTATGACTGACACACACATGTTATGTGTCAGATGTGTCTTACTTAGGTCCAACTATGAAACACCGTCACTCGTCTTCGTCTACTGACTTTGACTGGCCTTGTGGCTCAGTTGGTAGTGTGTTTACGTCTACCTGCTGAACTGAAAGGTCGTGGGTTCAATCCCCACCCAGGGCAAACATTTGTGTGATGAGCATGGATGTTTGTTCTGTGTCTGGGTGTTTCTATCATATGTATATATTTACAAAAAATATATATGTATAGTAAGTATATATGTATTCTATCAGCCATCTAGTTCCATAGTACAAGTTTTGCTTAATTTGGGCTAGATGGTGTTGTGTGAAATGCCCACAAATAAATATTTATTTATATTTATTAACTGGAAACAGTCATTGATCAGAGTGCCACCCCCGGCGGCTGACGTGCGCCCTGCCGGTGACATTGAGGGCGAGGCGCCGCGCCGCCGCCGGCACACCATGCTTATCTAATCTCACGGTGCGCCTATCGATCCGCAAGCGCCGGCGCACTCCGACGCTCACTCGCACAGCTAAGTACGTCTGATTCTGCCGTTTGGAGTTTACCTCACAATCCGAATATGACATATAGATCGAGACCTCTGCCTCGGCCACACCGTCGCGAGTTGTCATACTGTCATCAGATGAGGCCGTGGTCAATCGTAGATCTATCCAAAATTAAAAAAATAACCAAAGGACAAATGCCATAAAACTTACGGATCTATTTTCTTTAACGATACTTTAATTTCTTAATTTCTCACAGAAACGTTCTTTTTCATGCCCCCATCTCGGAAAGAGTATTTTTGCTCTTCGATATCTGAGTGCAAAAGCCGTTTTTATCGTCTAGAGGATAAAGTAAATTCAAATTTAGAACATCGTGTGCACTGAGTTTGTGAATTCAAAACATCATAAAACCTATTTTCTTATACCTCCATGGTGCCGAATTTATCATACAACCTTTTTTAATTTGTTAAAAACTCAGACTCGGAACCTTCGTGGTGTACTTTTTTTTTAATTTGTTTTGCGCGCGCCATTTTCTTTTCACGGCATATTGTTAAAATCTTAGATTTCAAGAAATTGGAAAACAAGTGAAAAACCTAAAATGAGTGATTCTAGCGACGAAGAAGTTTATTTGACGCCAACAGAATTGACTGAAACTGTTAATGCGCAAATGAGCTTTCTCCCTCAACAATCACGCGAGAAGTATTTGAAACAGTACGATATGTTTAACACGTGGCGACTAGCTAAAGGAGCCAAAACTTTCTCCGAAAACGTTTTGCTGGCATATTTTATTGAATTATCCGAGACCAAGAAATCAAGCACTCTATATAGTACGTATTCAATGCTAAAAGCAACAACAAAGATGAAAAAAGACATACCTCCATAACGACACCTATCCTAAATTAGTGGCAATTTTAAAAAGAGCCTCATCTGGTCATCAACCATTATACCTTAGTGTTATTTGTTATAATTTAAAGATTATTCTGTAATACTAACCTATCATAATGTAGTAGTTAATACCTAAACTGAAATAAAAGTATCTTGTGATTGTAAATGTTTTTTTTGCATTTAGTCATTTCCTCACTGAGGTGAGATAAAAAGTTACGTGTTGCACTCGAGTGCAAAGATTTTTCACCTCGTGCTCTTTTGATTCCCTCGCTAACGCTCAGGATTCTAATTTTTGACTCCTTCGCTTGCTCGGTCATCAAAATTGAGCACGCGGTTAAAAAGCAACTTTGCACTCTTTTATAACGAATAACTATTACTGATGATAAGTGATATTGTAAATCGGTAAGTACCTACGTAATTTTATTATTCATATTTTATTCTATAACTACCTGAAACATTCCTAATATTGTTTATGTTTCACAATATTATGAAACAACATACAAACAACAAATTTAGAATCAGAAATCATGTATATCATTAATAGGATCGTTCGCATTTCATCACAAAAATCTTAATTCACTTATGTTCAGTTGATGAAACTCAAAAAAGCATACTTTTTCTTTCCGCAACTCGCCTTAAAACTATTTTTTTTATTTTTTTTTATCAGCCCTGTTTGTACAAACTGTCCCACTGCTGGGAACGGGCCATCTTCTCATTGTGAGAAGGGTTTGGCCATAGTTTGCCACGCTGGCCAAGTGCGGGTTGGCAGACTGTACAAAACAATTTACTGACACCATAATTTAAAAACACTCGATTTATAAGACGGTAGAGCCCTAATATTACCTACATTGATCGGTAAGAACTTAATTTTGTAGTATCTATGCCTTAATTAAACTAAAACTGAAGAATTTATTAACATCGAGTTTCAGCAGAAGCATTATTTTTGCAGAGTGATTTGTATAATTTTCAGACTTCCAAATCTCCAAAAGCTCTCAATAAAATTTCACTGAATGAAAAGTCGGAAGTACGATGTGGTATTCTAGAATACTGAAGCGTTATAATCCGTTCCCGCAGCGATCCTTTGTCCATAGATTTCCCTTCCGCGTCCTCATTGATAACTGGGCAGGAAACCTTGGACTTGACGTATTGTTCCGAGGAAGCCTCCTCAGCCATCAATCAATCTCGAACGCGTTATAATATTCGCGCTGAAAATTTTAATACAAAAACATTTCCACGTTCCTGACGACTTTATCTTTTGTATTACTGTTGCTTCCCCATCTTCCGTGTTGCCATTGTTCGACCCTTATCTCGAAAATAAATCCGATACCCATATTTCGAAAACGCATTGTAGCGCGAAAACACCGAAACTGAGTGACAAAAAAATCACAAAGAACGAAGCAGCCGGGCAAATATGGCGCGATGTCGGGGCGCAGTAAAAAGGCCCTGTTTCCCTGTAAACTCCCTGTTATGAACAAACGGAACTGTCTTTTTATTCGTTTGCGCTCTTTCACGTCGGCGGGGTTGCCAGAAATAAATGGTGAGGAGACTAGTGACTGGCGACTGGATTCTTAATCACACGTTATTTGGTGGAATGACTTCTATGAATGTTCATAATAATTAACGGTTACGAAGATGAAAAATACTGTAATGTGATTCGAGCTTGCTTCATATAAGGATCACAATTATCCATCCATCGTAGACCGCAACGTCGCTTAACATCAGGCGAGTTGGCGGTCAAGCGCAAACCTATTTCTACATTAAAAAAAATGTGTTGTAATGTCGTTCAGACGCCATTTTCTATTAGACAGGACAATAGTGTATTAAAAACGCTACACTTGCTGTTATGGCCATAAATCAATTATGATAAATAGTATGACGACGACCCAAAATATTTATTTGTAGGAGGCTGGCTTCATATCAATAGCTGTGTTCTTAAATTCAGAATTATGATGTAAGAGATTGTTTAGATGAATGGAAAGTGACGCAGGTGTTCAGAATTTCGAGAGCATCGTGTTCTCAGAAATTGTACACCATCATCTCAGCCACAAAAATTTCATTTCAAGAAAAACAAGTCAAGTCAAAAGTCTGAGATTTATAAGAAAATATTCAGGTGAAAATCTTCAAATCACTGTGAAACTGGCCCTTAGGGTTGATCAATCAATCTCTATGTATCTTGCAGTCGTGCAAGTTGAAAAGAAACCAGATCTACTGATCTAAGATTTTTAAGATTTGAATCAATAGCGATAATTTTAGATCACCGTTCTTTCTCATCTATAACGACTCATATTATCTAGCGAGTCATTGCTCATAGATTTATTTAATATTTCTAGTTATAAAAACTGTAGAAAACCCAAAGGGAAACTAATTTATTGATATTTCCGGCCTCTACAGGGGACATGCTACATATACAAAGCTACGAGTAGCTGGACAGCGAATTTTAAATAAATTCAATGCTTAAAATACCCGAATTATATTTGAAACGTTACTATAATTTAATAGAACATAATGGTTATAATATGCGAAATCCGGTTTTACCGTGAATAAGGTATTTCGTAAAAAATTTACACATAACATGATATTGTTAGCAAGCAATGATTAATGAAACATATATCTTAAATGACATATTACTTATTTATTTTAATAAAGAAATATTTTGATTCATGCAAAATCTTAAATAGGATAAAATTTAGATTTCGTAGAATATTGGCATATTGGCTTCACATGTCCAGTCATAGCTTTAAGGATGTCTATTTATAAAACAGACAATCCTATCAATATTATGAAATCGCGGCTCCGTTTATAAATAATTCTCTTTCCAAGTTTACATGAATAAAACTTAGCATAAATTTATTCCAATGCGTCCACACTTTTTTATTCTTTAACTCCCCAAGTTCTTAAGGAAAGATAATATACATTTACTTTTTTATCTTTTACATAGGTACTTAATGTATTTTTCTTTGTTTCGTTCTGAATACAGTAACTACCAAGTTTCTGTTTTGCATTAAAAGGAATTTTGTATTTAATCAGATTACTACTTAAAAATAAGTTTTGAAGTGGCAACACCAGGCAAGAGGCGTGTAATTCAAATTTCGATCGGTTTTTTATCCTTGTAGCTTGGGTAAGTTTTATAAATGATCATAATATTAAAATCAATTTTTATACTACCACGTCTTATGTCATATCTTTAGTAACCTACTTCCAAAAAGAAGGAGGTTCTCAATTCGACAGTATGTTTTTTTTGTAAGTCAATTTTACTATCAATAATAAAATGCTTACACATTCCAAAAAACTACATAATCTAGTAAAACTAGATTTGTATAACAATAGTTCAAAAAAATTAAGCACCGTCTTCAAAATACGCAATTTCGTTTACTTGGGGTGATATTTTTTTCCAATTATTTTATTATAAAAACCAAATTACTGAAGCGTTTTTGATAAAATGTATACGGGACCACCTCTGAAACCTACTAAACAAAAAATATCATTAAAACCATGTAATAATTGGCGGAGTAACGCCTAAAAAACATAGTCGAATTGAGAACCTTTCTTTTTTGAAAGTTGTTAAAAAATGGAAGCCATGAACATTTTAGGCAGTAGGCACTGTTTGGCGAGAATACGTATCTTATCCTTTACTCGACTTATAATAATATGTGTATCAATGACCATCTCCGTTATATAAATAACAACTATCGTAGTGCCTTAATAAATATTTAAAAATCGATACAGCGATATAATTATTGCGGTGGCACTATACGCATGAGTAAACTAGCATGCGACATAGGCGATCTCTATTTCAAACAAATTGTTATTTACAGGAAACATAATTATCATAGTAATGTTTGCAGTAAATAAGCTACAAGAAACAAGCAACAAAAGTAAACTTCCATTACAGAGATAGACTTAACAAGCGCCATAAATAAGCCATCCGGCTCCTTTGTACGGAACCTTAGTTGTGTCGCAGAAACAACTACAAGACGGGAAATTAATTGCAAATAGTCAAAGAAAAGGAGTGCATGAGTTAAAAGGTAACAAGTCGCGAATTCAGACGCTAACTATAGCTTTAAACTAATTTGGGATTCAAGCCCAGCGCTGGATGGAGACCTAACTAGATTGAACCGGCAGTCGGGCTTTAAACATTCTCTTTGTTACTGGGACCAATTCATTGCTATTACGATTTAGATATTTGTTTTAAACGAATTTTGTTCAGACAGTCAAAGCATAGATACATCTTTCTTTTGGATTTATGTCACAGTTCTTTAAATACGTTATAATAGCTTTTACTTTTTAGTTAGGACGAATATACCTATGAGAATACCTAAGAATATTAGGACCTTTAATTAGAATGCAGATGAGATCTATTAGGCTAATGTTGGCAGTCTTCGTGAAAACATGGAATGTTAGACTGTCATCTGAAGACTGGCTGGCCCTGGGTACTTAGGAGTCGCTTTGCACTTCATTAGAATTATGTGTATGCGTCGCTAACATCACAATTACAATTTGTGAACCCAAATTTTTACTCGCTTCGTCGACTTTTTTTCCACACAGAACATTTGCGCATACTCGCTATAAAATATCACATGATCCCTAATCTGCAATATCACTAGCAATATACGAGTGTAGCGATCGCTTCTAAAGGAGAATTTATCACCGTTTCATATCACGATATTAAACGCCAAACACATAATATAATACCTACCAGAAGCAAAGTATATAGAAACAATATCTCCGCGAACCGAGGAACTAAAATCGTTTTGCATATGCCCAAATTGAATCAATTTTTCGACAAAAATGTATCTTCTATAGTACACGCCTTCACGCGGAATTTGTAAGGCTGGGTTCAGACATGCGATAAATCGGGGCCATCAATCGAATCGCAGCCAGATAGAGATCTATTCGTCGCCTAAACTGCACCTTCAGAGATCATGGAGCGAAAATCACGTCAGCAGATTTTGGCGCAAGTTAAAAAGAGGGAGCTGTTTCTAAAGATATTCTATGAGGAAAGAAATTTCAATGTTTTCAATTTTTGGCTTGTTGGTGTATGAAATACTTTCTCATAGCTTTGTCAATGAACATACGGAAGATTTCAGTAGCAAAGACGTACATTTATTACGAATGTATTAATTTTGTGTTTGAATTCGTTATCTTTTTACCTGACTACTTTAAAAAGATTCACATTTTCTGGGCGTGTGTAAATATTTAGTTAAGTAAAACGCGGATAGATGCTTCTAAATAGATAATAATTTGGGTGTCCTTAAGTCGTTAATATTTTTTTTTTTGAGTAAGCATCGTAGATCTTCGCTGATTCTTGACGTCAGACAAGTTGTCGTTTAAGCAAGCCAGGATTTAAAAAAAAAAAAATATGTTGGTTGGCATCGGTTAAATATTTGTCTTACCAAAATACTATTCTATTAATTTTTAGCCTCATTAATAAAATTTATTTTCGGGAAAAAAATTGTATTTGTAATGTAATCCATTCATATGAAACTTCTTACATTATTCAATATAACAAAACAATCGTACGTGTGTATCCGTCCTATTGTTTCCTCGCCACTCTAGGTGACGAATGCGGACAGTTACCTGCCTCAAAGGCCCAAACCACTTTGGTATACGATGTAACACCCATCCTAGGAATTCGCAGAGATATTTTAAGATTCTCGTCTTATCAAACATCCGATACATCTTTGAATTATTTAGGTATATAAACAAGTGTGAAAATAACGTGTTCAAAATGCCTAATCTATCAATCATAAAGCACTTATATTTACTCATACGTACTAGTGTAGTTCTGCAGTACTTAGTAAAATTGTTCAAATTAGTGATTCTCAGTTGGTTTTTTACTATAATTTATTTAATATGTCACCTATATTTTGAAGAGCCTAGGCTTCTATTAACTGACAATATTAAAACAAGGCGTAAATTTTAATGAAACCACTTTTTTCAGTTGATATTTAGTTGAACGTTGCATTTTTAAACAGCGCTATTATAGAATATTAACGATTTACACATTTTTCTCTCGTTACGAGTATTCTGCTTCATTCAAATAAAAACTTTAATGCCCTACAATAAAGTTTACATCTGAATAGCGACAAGTCGTGAATACTCTACTATTACTGCTAAAAGAGCTGTTGTAATGTACGTTCGTTCAGATTTGTGACGTCTAGCTTCGCTCGGTAATCAGCCTTTATCTCGCCATAAATATTGCGATACTTATATTCCAACATCGGAGTCTTTTAAGATGATAATAACTAATATAATAAATATAAAACTCTGTCTCTGATCTCTCTGGCTCTTTGTTACCTTTTCAGGAGAGCCCGAGCTGTTGGCGCATCATTATGGTATTTGGCTGGTACGGAGACTCCTGACATACAGCAACGGGATTATATGTAAGTATAGAGAACGACGGCCATCTACGATGATCTACGATTGACAGTGACCAACTTCAAAAAAGGAGGAGGTTCTCAATACGAAGAAGAAGAACCGTTTTTTGTTTTTTTTTTTGTTTAAAAGAGTATACTTTCATAAAAATCTGTTTATTAGTTGGGTTTTATAAACAAAATTGTGCATTTTGAAGTCTGTTTTTTTGAATTTTTAAAACTATAATACTTTATTACCTTGTAGCGCTCGTGGCGTAGCTTGACTAGGTGTTTCCGAACGATCACCAATGTTAAGCAACGGACGGATCGGTCAGTCTTCGGATGGGTGACCGTGAGTGGCATTTCTTTCTGAGTGCTACCGTGGGTCGGATGACACGTAAAATTGTAGGTCCCGGTTGTTCAGCAATCGTCAAGCCAAGTCAGAGGCCTTTCGGCGGCTTAATAACTCTGACAATAGGGCTGGCCACTCAGTCTTGTGCTGGGTCCCCACCCAATGAACCTATAACTTTCTGCTTATAAGGCAGAAAGAAAGAACTACCAACTGAACTGTGAGGCCAGTATAACCGCAACATGAAAATTTAACATCAAGCATTACGGTGTTTTCCAGCGGACTTATTTCAAAGCAAGTTAATATTACTCGATAGGTTAACTACCACATTCAACCGAATATCACTTAGCACTAGATGAGCTGTAGTCGAATCCCTAGGCTAGGCATCAGTAATCACACACTAAGATTAATTTCGCACAAAAACTACGCGATACTTATATAAAAAGTAAAAAATGTTTCTACGTAATTGAAAATTCTGTAATTTTATGATTATGCATAAATGTATAGCGTAGATATTAACTATATTCATAAAAATCTTCATGAAATATGAGTTGCGAATGTGACAAGCGAACTTTATGACTATCTGCTTTTATTACAATGTGACAGAGTGTTTCATGAACTTGCTTGATCTTCTACCATTATTTAAAGCTCAGTAGATTATTTATTTAAATAGCAAGTTAATCATATTTATTTTAGCATTTTTTGCGTTTTTCATTACAGCGCTTCTTTTAAGTAACAAGCCATAATTTAAGGCTTTATATGTGGTAATAAGAAATATTAAAGACTAAACATAATATTATGAACATTATTGAATCGTATCCTTCTTGTTATACTATATTCTCAAATTATTTTTGTCGTCCAACCAACAATAGATCAATATAACAATACCTATCGTAATAATTAACTTCTATAGCTAAGGTTATTTGTAAAAAAAATGGCAATAAATATTTTTTATTTCTTTTTCTTTTAGACATAGACATATATTTATTCATTGAAGACACATTACATCACATTAACATTAAGCACAAAAATATTTTTTGTATATTTGACAATAAAATTGATTCCACAATACACAACAAAAGATAAAAAACTCAATAATGTTCGTGATATTGTTCATACTATATTTAGATTCTAGAATGTTCTTCATAATCATCAATATCATAACCATTGTCTACCTACCGTTAAGTATTCTATAGGTCTCCTCTTTTAGTGCGCCAATCTTTCCAGTCCTAAGCCAGTCTCATCCACTGGGATTTTATATATTTAAATATTGATGTGTAAAACAGAAGTCGCATTTACTCAGCGATATCGATCCACACTCTTGATACGTACTGCACAGGAATGGAATTATTTGCCGCTATCTCTGTTTTCTGAGACCTACAATCTTGGAATTTTCAAGGCTAGAGTGAATAGATATCTCCTATATCCACGAGCTCCATCTTCGGCCACACCGTTGCTTAACATCAGGTGAGTTGGTGGTCAATCGTAGATCTGTCTTGTATAAATAAATAAAAAAGAATACCGTGTGCTATATAAAAATAACAACCCAGCGAGAGCCTGATCAGGATTACTTGAAATTCTAATTTGGAATTTTCGTTGCAATTGGACTGGTAGTTTAATTTAGCCTCTTGGTAAACGTGATGGATATGAATAGAGAAGAAATTCTAATAATTTTGGTAAGTTTTTTCACGGCGATAATTCTTTCTATCGTTCTATCAGTCGTTCTAACTCAGTGGTTGATTGCACTTCTTTGAAAAATTGTTTTTATGTCAAAAACAATATTTTTCATCTCGCTCCGAAAGCCTTCTATAAAAAACAAATTAAAAAGGTCGCGTGTTACAATTTTGAACAGTTATATCGCGCGTATTTTACATAATTTTATGACGTAGGTACAAGAAGCATGATACAGTGATATCGTTTAATGGCGGATATTCCAAAATCTCGGATGAAACGTTTCAGTTTAGTTCCTCTTTAATTGTGTTTACCGACAAAAGTGGAATACGCTTCTGAATGCGCCTTTCAGGAAATTTAATCTAAGTAATGTTTTCTAATTTCGATATAGCACAGCGGATTAGCAAGTTGAAGTGGCAGTGGGCAGGGCACATAGCACGCAGAACTGATAGCCGATGGGGCCGAAAGGTTTTCGAGTGGAGACCACGTACCGGCAAGCGCAGCGTAGGAAGACCAGCCACGAGATGGACAGATGGCCTCATACAAGTGGCGGGAAGACGCTGGATGCAAGCCGCTTCCAATCGGTCTTTGTGGAAATCCATGGGGGAGGCCTATGTCCAGCAGTGGACTTCTTATGGCTGAGATGATGATGATGAATGTTTTCTAAAATGTTCGCGGATGTTACTCATTGAAATGAAAAAAAAACATCTAGTCTCACTTGCGACCACGGACTCTGCAGTGTTCGAAACATCCAGTCTCACCTGCGACCACGGACTCTGCCGTGTTCGAAACATCCAGTCTCACCTGCGACCACGGACTCTGCAGTGTTCGAAACATCCAGTCTCACCTGCGACCACGGACTCTGCAGTGTTCGAAACATCCAGTCTCACCTGCGACCACGGATTCTGCAGTGTTCGAAACATCCAGTCTCACCTGCGACCACGGACTCTGCAGTGTTCGAAACTTCAGCTTTAAATACGTTATAATAGCTTTTACTTTTTAGTTAGGACGAATATACCTATGAGAATACCTAAGAATATTAGGACCTTTAATTAGAATGCAGATGAGATCTATTAGGCTAATGTTGGCAGTCTTCGTGAAAACATGGAATGTTAGACTGTCATCTGAAGACTGGCTGGCCCTGGGTACTTAGGAGTCGCTTTGCACTTCATTAGAATTATGTGTATGCGTCGCTAACATCACAATTACAATTTGTGAACCCAAATTTTTACTCGCTTCGTCGACTTTTTTTCCACACAGAACATTTGCGCATACTCGCTATAAAATATCACATGATCCCTAATCTGCAATATCACTAGCAATATACGAGTGTAGCGATCGCTTCTAAAGGAGAATTTATCACCGTTTCATATCACGATATTAAACGCCAAACACATAATATAATACCTACCAGAAGCAAAGTATATAGAAACAATATCTCCGCGAACCGAGGAACTAAAATCGTTTTGCATATGCCCAAATTGAATCAATTTTTCGACAAAAATGTATCTTCTATAGTACACGCCTTCACGCGGAATTTGTAAGGCTGGGTTCAGACATGCGATAAATCGGGGCCATCAATCGAATCGCAGCCAGATAGAGATCTATTCGTCGCCTAAACTGCACCTTCAGAGATCATGGAGCGAAAATCACGTCAGCAGATTTTGGCGCAAGTTAAAAAGAGGGAGCTGTTTCTAAAGATATTCTATGAGGAAAGAAATTTCAATGTTTTCAATTTTTGGCTTGTTGGTGTATGAAATACTTTCTCATAGCTTTGTCAATGAACATACGGAAGATTTCAGTAGCAAAGACGTACATTTATTACGAATGTATTAATTTTGTGTTTGAATTCGTTATCTTTTTACCTGACTACTTTAAAAAGATTCACATTTTCTGGGCGTGTGTAAATATTTAGTTAAGTAAAACGCGGATAGATGCTTCTAAATAGATAATAATTTGGGTGTCCTTAAGTCGTTAATATTTTTTTTTTTGAGTAAGCATCGTAGATCTTCGCTGATTCTTGACGTCAGACAAGTTGTCGTTTAAGCAAGCCAGGATTTAAAAAAAAAAAAATATGTTGGTTGGCATCGGTTAAATATTTGTCTTACCAAAATACTATTCTATTAATTTTTAGCCTCATTAATAAAATTTATTTTCGGGAAAAAAATTGTATTTGTAATGTAATCCATTCATATGAAACTTCTTACATTATTCAATATAACAAAACAATCGTACGTGTGTATCCGTCCTATTGTTTCCTCGCCACTCTAGGTGACGAATGCGGACAGTTACCTGCCTCAAAGGCCCAAACCACTTTGGTATACGATGTAACACCCATCCTAGGAATTCGCAGAGATATTTTAAGATTCTCGTCTTATCAAACATCCGATACATCTTTGAATTATTTAGGTATATAAACAAGTGTGAAAATAACGTGTTCAAAATGCCTAATCTATCAATCATAAAGCACTTATATTTACTCATACGTACTAGTGTAGTTCTGCAGTACTTAGTAAAATTGTTCAAATTAGTGATTCTCAGTTGGTTTTTTACTATAATTTATTTAATATGTCACCTATATTTTGAAGAGCCTAGGCTTCTATTAACTGACAATATTAAAACAAGGCGTAAATTTTAATGAAACCACTTTTTTCAGTTGATATTTAGTTGAACGTTGCATTTTTAAACAGCGCTATTATAGAATATTAACGATTTACACATTTTTCTCTCGTTACGAGTATTCTGCTTCATTCAAATAAAAACTTTAATGCCCTACAATAAAGTTTACATCTGAATAGCGACAAGTCGTGAATACTCTACTATTACTGCTAAAAGAGCTGTTGTAATGTACGTTCGTTCAGATTTGTGACGTCTAGCTTCGCTCGGTAATCAGCCTTTATCTCGCCATAAATATTGCGATACTTATATTCCAACATCGGAGTCTTTTAAGATGATAATAACTAATATAATAAATATAAAACTCTGTCTCTGATCTCTCTGGCTCTTTGTTACCTTTTCAGGAGAGCCCGAGCTGTTGGCGCATCATTATGGTATTTGGCTGGTACGGAGACTCCTGACATACAGCAACGGGATTATATGTAAGTATAGAGAACGACGGCCATCTACGATGATCTACGATTGACAGTGACCAACTTCAAAAAAGGAGGAGGTTCTCAATACGAAGAAGAAGAACCGTTTTTTGTTTTTTTTTTTGTTTAAAAGAGTATACTTTCATAAAAATCTGTTTATTAGTTGGGTTTTATAAACAAAATTGTGCATTTTGAAGTCTGTTTTTTTGAATTTTTAAAACTATAATACTTTATTACCTTGTAGCGCTCGTGGCGTAGCTTGACTAGGTGTTTCCGAACGATCACCAATGTTAAGCAACGGACGGATCGGTCAGTCTTCGGATGGGTGACCGTGAGTGGCATTTCTTTCTGAGTGCTACCGTGGGTCGGATGACACGTAAAATTGTAGGTCCCGGTTGTTCAGCAATCGTCAAGCCAAGTCAGAGGCCTTTCGGCGGCTTAATAACTCTGACAATAGGGCTGGCCACTCAGTCTTGTGCTGGGTCCCCACCCAATGAACCTATAACTTTCTGCTTATAAGGCAGAAAGAAAGAACTACCAACTGAACTGTGAGGCCAGTATAACCGCAACATGAAAATTTAACATCAAGCATTACGGTGTTTTCCAGCGGACTTATTTCAAAGCAAGTTAATATTACTCGATAGGTTAACTACCACATTCAACCGAATATCACTTAGCACTAGATGAGCTGTAGTCGAATCCCTAGGCTAGGCATCAGTAATCACACACTAAGATTAATTTCGCACAAAAACTACGCGATACTTATATAAAAAGTAAAAAATGTTTCTACGTAATTGAAAATTCTGTAATTTTATGATTATGCATAAATGTATAGCGTAGATATTAACTATATTCATAAAAATCTTCATGAAATATGAGTTGCGAATGTGACAAGCGAACTTTATGACTATCTGCTTTTATTACAATGTGACAGAGTGTTTCATGAACTTGCTTGATCTTCTACCATTATTTAAAGCTCAGTAGATTATTTATTTAAATAGCAAGTTAATCATATTTATTTTAGCATTTTTTGCGTTTTTCATTACAGCGCTTCTTTTAAGTAACAAGCCATAATTTAAGGCTTTATATGTGGTAATAAGAAATATTAAAGACTAAACATAATATTATGAACATTATTGAATCGTATCCTTCTTGTTATACTATATTCTCAAATTATTTTTGTCGTCCAACCAACAATAGATCAATATAACAATACCTATCGTAATAATTAACTTCTATAGCTAAGGTTATTTGTAAAAAAAATGGCAATAAATATTTTTTATTTCTTTTTCTTTTAGACATAGACATATATTTATTCATTGAAGACACATTACATCACATTAACATTAAGCACAAAAATATTTTTTGTATATTTGACAATAAAATTGATTCCACAATACACAACAAAAGATAAAAAACTCAATAATGTTCGTGATATTGTTCATACTATATTTAGATTCTAGAATGTTCTTCATAATCATCAATATCATAACCATTGTCTACCTACCGTTAAGTATTCTATAGGTCTCCTCTTTTAGTGCGCCAATCTTTCCAGTCCTAAGCCAGTCTCATCCACTGGGATTTTATATATTTAAATATTGATGTGTAAAACAGAAGTCGCATTTACTCAGCGATATCGATCCACACTCTTGATACGTACTGCACAGGAATGGAATTATTTGCCGCTATCTCTGTTTTCTGAGACCTACAATCTTGGAATTTTCAAGGCTAGAGTGAATAGATATCTCCTATATCCACGAGCTCCATCTTCGGCCACACCGTTGCTTAACATCAGGTGAGTTGGTGGTCAATCGTAGATCTGTCTTGTATAAATAAATAAAAAAGAATACCGTGTGCTATATAAAAATAACAACCCAGCGAGAGCCTGATCAGGATTACTTGAAATTCTAATTTGGAATTTTCGTTGCAATTGGACTGGTAGTTTAATTTAGCCTCTTGGTAAACGTGATGGATATGAATAGAGAAGAAATTCTAATAATTTTGGTAAGTTTTTTCACGGCGATAATTCTTTCTATCGTTCTATCAGTCGTTCTAACTCAGTGGTTGATTGCACTTCTTTGAAAAATTGTTTTTATGTCAAAAACAATATTTTTCATCTCGCTCCGAAAGCCTTCTATAAAAAACAAATTAAAAAGGTCGCGTGTTACAATTTTGAACAGTTATATCGCGCGTATTTTACATAATTTTATGACGTAGGTACAAGAAGCATGATACAGTGATATCGTTTAATGGCGGATATTCCAAAATCTCGGATGAAACGTTTCAGTTTAGTTCCTCTTTAATTGTGTTTACCGACAAAAGTGGAATACGCTTCTGAATGCGCCTTTCAGGAAATTTAATCTAAGTAATGTTTTCTAATTTCGATATAGCACAGCGGATTAGCAAGTTGAAGTGGCAGTGGGCAGGGCACATAGCACGCAGAACTGATAGCCGATGGGGCCGAAAGGTTTTCGAGTGGAGACCACGTACCGGCAAGCGCAGCGTAGGAAGACCAGCCACGAGATGGACAGATGGCCTCATACAAGTGGCGGGAAGACGCTGGATGCAAGCCGCTTCCAATCGGTCTTTGTGGAAATCCATGGGGGAGGCCTATGTCCAGCAGTGGACTTCTTATGGCTGAGATGATGATGATGAATGTTTTCTAAAATGTTCGCGGATGTTACTCATTGAAATGAAAAAAAAACATCTAGTCTCACTTGCGACCACGGACTCTGCAGTGTTCGAAACATCCAGTCTCACCTGCGACCACGGACTCTGCCGTGTTCGAAACATCCAGTCTCACCTGCGACCACGGACTCTGCAGTGTTCGAAACATCCAGTCTCACCTGCGACCACGGACTCTGCAGTGTTCGAAACATCCAGTCTCACCTGCGACCACGGATTCTGCAGTGTTCGAAACATCCAGTCTCACCTGCGACCACGGACTCTGCAGTGTTCGAAACTTCAGCTCATCAAATTATTTAAAATATACGCGATAAATCCATTAAAATTTGTTTCATTTCAATATATTAATGTTTTCAAATTGCCAGTGTATAGATTTCTTCTAAGGAAGCGCTCCATCGAAGACCGTAACTTTTGCTTAAAACCAAACAAGTTAGCGATCAAATGTACGAGTAAACTATAGTCGGATATTTCGGCTCAAAACAGACGTGAGTGACCCGTAGTTTTTATTTAAAAATGTACGAGTATACTTATTATTGAATTCAAGAAACTGCCGTTCTAGAGTGTTTGTGGTCACAGGTGAGACTAGACTTATCAATAAAGTTAATTTTGCGATTGACTGCCGATTTTTCTGATGTTAGGCGACACTGCGGTCTATGAAAAAGCGCGCTATAAAAACATATTTGCCCGTGATTTTTATAAAACTTTTCCTAAGCATGCAGAAATTGCTTACGATACAGGCAAGCTTAGCAGATCTATACAGAGATTGAGATTTTATTAATTTGCTGACTGATGGATCCCATGCATGAGGCACCATCTTATTTTATTTATTTATTTATAAAGTTCACCTACACTGTGTACATAATAATATATACATTGACAATAAAAAATCATACAAATAAAATATAGCATAATGTCACAATAATTACAGGTGAAGTCAGCAAGCATTAATAATGAGCGAAAAATAAAAATATGCCATTAAAACACTGGATATTGATCTATGGATATTGAAGTCTTATATTTTCTTAATTTCAATACCTTCGCAAAGCGATTTTTGGGGAGTATAAATAAGCTTATACCCAGCAGTGATACAAAGTAGGCTGTGGATGATGAATATGATAACACACAGAAATTATTTTATATTACAATAATTGAAAATTTAAAAAACGCGTACGTTTAATAATATGGAATTTGCGTCGCGCAAATTAACTTATTAAGACTGTAATAGATACAAACGGCCTTACCGAAAAACGTTACTTAACTTTAAGCATAGCTTAACATATTTTGTCACCTTCTCGCTGACACGTAATAACACTTGCGGAAAGAAGACAGAGAATGTAAGACGATGGTTAAAGTTAAGTAACGTTTTTCGGTAAGGCCGCAAGACAGATAGTTGTGCCAGCTTAACTTATAGATTCACATTTGCCAGTGTCCCTAATACAAGGACGCCATAAATTACTAAAAATTTGAAAATTATGTTAAACCAAAAACTTATCACACGCAGGGCATGCGACCCCTATTTCGGCTCAACTAAGCTCCTCCAAAATCACTTCAGTATCCATTTCGTAGATTTGCATAAACTTAACCGACTACTTAGCAGTGTCAACTCCACATAGTTCCAAGAACCGGCAGCCAATGAGGGCATCTCGGCCCTATCACTTGCAGCCCCATCCATTATCTACGCTACAACTTCGAGACGCTTCGGAACCTTATCAGCCCTACTCGGCCAGAATCAATGGACCTACCCCGCTTCCCTCTAAGAGAGAAAACTCGCAGATGAACGGGGAACTTGAATATTTTTAAAGTTCAACTCGAATTGGACGACGTCATGTCGATCTGACAATGTGGACCTTTCGTGCTTCGGAGATTTTCGAGGAGAATAAAAAATGTCTAGCGGTGGTCGCTTGCAGGTCCCGCAGAACTGATGTTGGGATATCTTATCTTAAAAATTAAAACCCCACGCTATTTCTTGGTTAGGTAAAACATGGAAATTAGTGTTCTATGTGTGCTTTAGTTGTGCTATAAATTCTATTTTTTTTTTAGGATTCCGTATCTAAGTATTAATAAGATCCTAATACTAAGCCTTCACTGTCTGTCTGTCTGTACTGTATTTAAGCAGCTGTACCGTGTTATACATCCAGTTGAACCGTAACAAGGCATAAGCATTGAAATTTTTTTCGGCATGGTGGGAACGCACCTAATTGGTAGGAGGTTTGAGCAGTTAGATTATCTTTAAGCCTGCATCGGTCTGGGGTAACCTATAGCTATTTGTATAGTAGTTTAGTTAGTTAAAGTATGTCTAGTTTGTAATTACACATATTCCTATTACAGTAGTTAAAGCAAAAAATATCGTATCTTTGAGATCGGGCTGAGTGGCATTCATTGGAAGATGTCGTCTATGTTCAGCGGACTGAAGAATCACGTTGATAGTGACAAGTTACACTTATGGTATTTCTAATCTCGACCCAAAAATGAGTATGATAAGTATGACGTATGTACCTTGTATCTGTATATCTATGAATGTATCTGTGTGTCTGTCTATGGCATCCTAGCTCTCAAACGGATGGATCGATTTTGATCCAGTTTTTTTAATTTGTAAGTGGATTTCATCGAGCGTGTTTTTAACTACGTTTCAGATTAGTTCAGACTTTTTTACGGGGATTTTTGGGTTTTTTTATTTTTAATTTATACTTGTTAAGAAACAATTGCGTTTATGTTATTGTACAATACGTTGTGGTCTACAATTATAAATCAAATTTATTGATACTTCTAAACACTGATACTTACATAATTTCGAGCTTCAAAATGACCAATAGCTTTAACTGATCCGTAAAACAAGCCGTAATATTTCGTGTTATCTGCAAACAAAATGATATTACATGAGGTCGCCTGAGGAACTCTAATCTTGTTTATATTTTGATTAATTACCAGACTTGGGATTTAGAGCGGGAAAGATAATATTTTTCCTTAAACGCTACGCCGTGATTAAAATACGAAAATATAATATAATTTGGAATATTGTCTGTTATTCGTTCTTCCTTAAATTGCTTCTTTATATTTCGGAGATAATAGAACATGATGAAAGCAAATAAAATTGGATTGTGTCGTATCCTAGGTGAAGTATAATCTTAACTTTGAACAACCAATTTAATTTTGAAGTGAAACCCGTAACCATTAAGATGAACTTTGTGAATACCTAATGATGTGGTATTGTTCCCTGGTTAGAAACACATTTCATTTTTACAAAGTGAACCGTCCGCAAAACGTGATCAGTGTGGTTTTTATCTAGCCCAACGCATAAACATTCAAAACTTTAAAGTATTTTAAAAAATCGGCAAAATATGTATTATAGAATATATCGTTACCAGTGGGAACCGTTCCCTAAAGACTGCCACTATGTACCTATTGCTAGTCGATTGGGATGAATCAATCAACGAGCGTCCCATCTCAATGCACGGGCGCATCACTAGCCGGGCGCTCGAGTGCATATACTCGCGATCGGCGTCTCGTCAATATGGCGTACGGTGATATTGTTGTATAATTTACATAATCTATTACGTAGAAGTGAATAGCTACGCAGTAATCATTATCAACAATACAAAATACAAGTTGGGAGGGATCTGGGTTTCCCTCCTAACAGTATGGCGATGCGTAAAACTTGAATTTGATGATATTCCAAACCGGAATAATAGCTCTTTCTTTACTGAACATACTACAAAAGTCAGGTAAATTGAGGAAAATTGGCGTTTATGTAAGTGATGGGCAAACCCTCTGTAGTGACAAGGGGTCAGCCCATGCCAGTAGAAAAATACTATAACTGTAATTCAACATTTAGTACATTTTACTCTCCAATATCTTCTAACCTTCTAACTCTAACCACAGTCAAATGTGGCGTCAAACGGGCTCATGGCTCTGCCTAGCCCGTATAAGAAAATAGGCGCAATTTTATGTAAGTATATAATTATGTAAATCCAATGAAAAAAGCAACTGATGTTTTAAATTAATAAATAAAATTAACTTATTGTAATATAGTAATAAGTCAATTTTATTGAATACACACTAAAGACCACGGCATACGTAAAAGGGATCATAGCTCTTACGAGACGGGAACAAAACGTGGTTTTATGAAAATGCCATATCGCCGTTCCGTCCGCATGCTGATGATATATGCATACCCGTAATGTCTCTTTTACGTACATTTTCTATGAAAGGATGATACATAAATAACAATTTTAAAAGAAAAACAAAATACCCGACTGCATTGAAGCAGTTTGTGCAGTCTAACTTACGATTTCGATACACTTGATATGATGTTGAGTGTACGTTTATTGTGAGAAATTAGGCGTAAAATCGCTGTAAATGGTTTTAAATGCTCATTCTTTACAATAATTCTAGTAAAACCATTTGTTTATTACGAAAACTTTCATTGGAGGTTACGAAAAATGCATTTTTTCCGAGAGATGTATTATTATTATTACAAAAAATATAACTTATGACACTCTAGAAATGAAGTCGGATCTAATGATACCTCGCACATCAAAATCGGTCAAGCCGTTTAGGCTGTAGGTGATCATATAGAAACATACATATGTACATACCCACATACATAAATACAAACATACAGAGACTCGAAAAACATAATCCTCCTTCTTAGGCAGTCAGGTAAAAATAATCGTATTTTTCCTTTTGGGTAATAAATACGTCACGTGTGCAGCAACTTTACTCTATTACATTCATAGAAACCTACCAATATAGATATATTTCATAAACAGTTACAGCATGTAGAGTATGATGTATCACAGAACTCAAGTAGGTCACACGTAAGGGAAATCATAATTTTTTGACAAAAAAAAATTATAAATACTTTGGCATATTTTCAAGCCAACACACTAAAATAGTTAACCTAACCACGTTAACGCCAAAGGTGAGTGAAAAGCGATAACCAAGGTTATTCCACTTTATCAAGCGACGTGGAAGACCTTGGGGGGTGCTCAGAAAGTTTTATATTATGACGTAACCAGTTCTGGCGGTCGCCGGTCGACAAACTGTCTCTTGGATCATTCTATAAATCTAGAAGGAGCACGGTTATGGCAGGGATTATGGCTATTATAAAATATGTCACTATAAACGTTTAGTGCCTAGACATTTTTGTACGAAATTCTTCGAAACTAAAGTTATATACCTTCTGCGTCTATGCATCTATATCCTACTTTTGAACTAACATTAAGGCGGTGAATGATGTTTTTTGACTCTACTCTACGTGTTTCTTCTACACAATAACTGAATCATAGATTTTTTGATCTCTTAATATTCCACCATTTATTAGTCGTTTTTTTTTTTCGAAATTGGATCGAATCACAGCTCAGTTAGTGGTCTGCCTTCTAAGGTATCAGCTGTGGGTTCGAATCTCAGTCAGATTAGTCATTTGTGTAAAAACATAGATGTATGTTCTATATTTGGGTAATTTCATCCACAATAGGTAAAACTGCATTGTACAGTTAGTTACAAAAGAAAATATATGTTTTTTGTTTTGGGAAAAACAACAAAATATAGGTTCGAGTTTATGGGTAACTTATCTATAATCCAAATTACATTTCTTTAAATTCTATTTGCCTGAATCTGTTCGATAAAACTGCCTGATTCCAGATGTTTTACTTGACACGATTTTCTGACCATAAATTTATACCGTTAAAAATGTGAATGTATGTGAGTGCTACATTTTACATTACGTAATTTTTTTGTCTATGAGCATTTACTGAACTTGGCATCTGCTACATCCACGCCAGGCTTGTGAATGTGCGTAATTAATTTATTTCTCGATACAGTTGTGACGTTTCAAGTTGGCGTGCAAAACATTCTCGTTTGATTGAAAAAAAACTGTCAAATCCCTACAAAATGTAAAATAGAGGTCATTAGAAATAATCGAATATTTTCAAATCAAGTGTCACCTACTTTAAACATCCTCTTTTCAATACCTAATGATTGTTTTCGTAGAAAGCGCTACGGATATGATAGAGCTACGCGTGTGCTACGAGTTACGAGCTACGGCCGCAATAAGCGTGTGGGACAACCACCTAGTTAGGGTTCCTACAAAATTCTTAGCTGGGGGAATAAAACAATTATTTTATTTTCGACCTGTACTATATAAATATATCGAACGCATGTTGTCTTTTTAGAAAATATAAATTATTTTAATCGTGTAAGGGGTCTAATTAGACCTCATTGAGCTCGGAAGATTTTGAGGACTGACGCTACATCCCGTTGATACTTTATCAAAGCATACTCGTACGTACCCAAAACTGTTGTTATATATAGAGAGAAGTAGAAAGTGAAATGCCTAAAACTGACATAACTGCAAATATTATATGTAGAACATTGAATATACTATGTATTTTGTTGTGGGGTCATCCCTAAAGAACCACAAAAATCACACAATGCGGTAAAGGCTTATAACTGAACATACAAAAAAACCTTTATGATATAAACAGAACCTTCGTTTTTAACTAAAAACTACGGGTCACTCACGTCTGTTTTGAGCCGAAATATCCGACTATAGTTTCAACCGCATTCGGCGGTCTTTTTCAAAGGAGCAGCACACACGTCACTCTCGGTCGGTGACGCGCCTTGCACTGCCACGTGACGTGTAAAACAGACGTGAGTGACCCGTAGTTTTTATTTAAAAATGTGTAAAAACCACGTTAATTTCCATAGAACCTTCGTTTTCGTTTAAAAGAGTATGTAAATAAAAAATATTTTGCATGCAAACTTGTATTTGTTTGACCTATTATATTCAAAATATATATCGCATCTATTTTCCCAACTCCCATTCATAATTACCCACAACTTATCTAAAAATACCCTGAGCCGTTCAGTTTTCCCTTTCACCAGCGGGGTAAAGCGGGCTAAAGCTGGCCTTGCGCTATTTGTGGGCCGGCGACATTGCACCAGGGCCTCTGAGACTACATAGATAGTTAAATCTGGTTTACTGAAGGTCCGCGGCTCGATTTAGCCCTGAATATAGAGAGAGAGAACGTTGTACTTGTTTATAATTACTAACAACTTATTGAGTAATAATATACCTATACCTATATGATAATATACCTATGTAAGTACTATTTGTATGTAGTGTATTTCATGTTTATATATATATATATATATTTGGCCATAAGTCTTGTTTCATATGTGATTTCACCACCGTCAGCGTTTACTTTTTCTTCTCTTTTAACATCTTAAGGTTAACTGGAAGAGATCGCTATTAGCGATAAGGCCGCCTTTTGTAACTTTCTAACGCCTTAATTATGTACCTAATGTTATTTTATTATGGTGTCAATAAAGTGTTTTTGTATTGTATTGTATTGAGTAAGTCCAAGGGAGAATATGTAAGTAAAAGGATTCAGTTCATAAGATCCCCGACCCAACAAGAGAGGTGTTAATAAGTTTGATGTGTGTATCTGTGTGTCTGCCTGTGGCATCGTGACTCTCAAACGGATGTACTGATTTTGATCTAGTTTTTTTTGTTTGAAAGATGATTAATCGAGAGTATTCTTAGCTGTTTCATCAGAATCGGTTCAGCCATTTTTTCGTCTGGGGTTTTTAAGTTTTATATGCTTATACTTATATCAATGTAGATACACCTTTTTATGAGTGTGCATTTAAATATATATAAAAATCATATAAAAAGATCCATACAAATATTATCTGATTTCGATTATTCTTTAATGTCGTCGAAACTATGAATAGCGAGGATTATATTTTTATTTTTTTATTGTTTTATTTTAATATTAATGTTTAATAATTTAGTTTAATTAGTTTATTAAGAGCTAAAAAAAGATTACTCTTCTATAAAATGTTGTTCTGTTAATTCTTATTTTAACTATTAGAAATCCATATGTCGGGGAATCCATTCCATATGTCGCCAAGCACCAATCCTGCCAAGATTACGTAAGAGCCAGTTCCCCTTCTAGCCACGCCATCACATAATCATCATGTGGTCTAAGCCAATCTCGTTAACTGTAAATATATACCTGTATAACATAAAGCTTTGTCTTGAGTGTCCGACTGAGTCATACAGACAAAGTTTTTTTATACTTTAACAGATATGTACGTCTATTTATAGCGCAAACTTAGGTAATTTCCATACACAAATATCCGTTAACGAATACTCGGAGCTATCCAACCCGACATCCAATGACGTATTGCACAAATAACGTGTTTTCAAAACAAAACCTTGAGTTGTAGGTAACTGGGTCTAAAATAGAACGCGGAGGTGCAGGGCCGTGCCCCCACCCGGTCTATTTCCGCTGGTGACGTCACGCGCACGCCCCCGTGACGTAAGCAAGTTGGGAGTTTTAATAAAAAAAAATCGTGGCTGATGCGGGCGGCCATGCGGTTAAGACTGGTCTAGATGCGGTTGCTGTTGGTAATTTACGAGTACATCTAGTTCTATCTTAATGGATTGCCTTTTTACACTTGTATTTTTTTTTTGGTGCTGAATATTTGTTGCAGTGCCAATATATTTAGGTGTGAACCTGCTGCCTGCTGACTTGACATGTAAAGTATATTATCTTCCCGCATTTTTGACACATTTTCGATCTAAAATATATATTCACTCTAGCCTTGTAGATTCCAAAATCGTAGCTCTCAAGTGAATGGTAAGGAATTCTATTCCTGTGCAGTACGCATCAAGAACGTGGACCGATATCGCTGAGTACGGATTTTTGGCAATCCAAACCAGAGATAATAAATACATTGTGTGAACTTTAGAGCATTTATATTGATTATTTCGAACAATAATTTATTTCTTTAATAATAATTATAGTTCAAAAAACTGAAAAACCGACTTCAAAATATTGCAATACAATACATATATACGCGACTTGCTAATCACTCTTCTACAGGTACTGGGATGATATTTTTCAAATTATTTTGTTACAAAAATCAAAGTACTGCATCGATTTCGATAAAAATTATATGGGACCACTTCTGAAGTATGACCTACCAAATACAAAAATAATCATCAAAATCAATGCACAATTGGCTGAGTAATCGGTGAACATACAAAAAAAACATACAGATCGAATTGATAACCTCCTTGTTTATGGAAGTCGGTTAAATTCAAATTCGTTTAAAACGTCATCATATTACATAATTACTTATTTTCACCACACGTTTACTCTAAACCTAACAGATACGTGTAAACAATCGGACCAGTTCCCGACAGCCGAAATGATAACAATGTACGTAAGTCTCGGAGCATTTCGCGGGAGCCCCATGAAGCCGGCGCGAACAAACAAACACGCCGTAAGTTTCATGTAGTAAAACAAACAACGGTGTAATTATTGGTAAATGCGCGGGGTGACTGTGCTGGAGCCCTATGGTAGAACTTGAGTCTTGCTTTAAAGTCCAACGCGATTTTAAGAAGTGTTAAGTGTAAGTTTGTGTATTTTTTTTTTTGTGTGTTTGTTTGTGTTTTTATCCGACTGTGCGAGAGGTTTTTCGAATGTATGTATGTATGTGTTTCTATATTACTTTCTAGACCACAGCTTGACTTCCCAGACTTTATTTCGTCTTTACTTGTCGGATTTCTTTTATATTTTTATATACCTGGCTATAATTTTTGGAATAAGAATACAAGTCTCGTATAAAATAAAAATTGTTTTTTTTTCGTATCCTCCAACGATTTTTTCTTATTCTATAGACGAGTAAGGGTTTTTTACAAGAATTATTCTTAATAATGCTCATTTACATATATATTAAATCGGTTTTGTGCATACTTTCTCACGAAAATGAACACTCAACAGCATATTATAGAGTTACTAAAAAGTGGTTCTCATGCAGTCGAGTTTTTTTTTTCTTTTGTTACGAGATTGCTTGAGAAGAGCTATGGTTTTCGGACGTAAAATGAACGGCGCGACGCGTGACCGATGCTGATGCTTATCTATACCAATGCAGCACTGCTAGTGAACAAAGGCAAAACCGCAAATATGCTTCATACATTTTTTTTTTTTATAGAAGATAGATCTACGATTGACCACCAAATCGCCGGTGTGGCCGAGAATGGAGCTCGTCGATCTAGAAGATATCTATTCACTCTAGCCTTGAAAATTGGCATTTATACTCTTTCAAATGTGTTCAGATTACTTTTATGTCTTCATCGCATGGGTTTACTTTTTTTACTTAATGTTGGCATCATGTTTACACATTTGCCATGGGTTTATATTTCTGGGTTACATGATATTTTTTGTATTTAGGATGTTAGCTAAAATTTGGCTTTTTCTTGTTAGCCTAGTATGACTACATTTTACAGTCGAGCTTATTGTATGTATTTCGTTGTATTTTTTTACTTTCACATTGTTTTCTTTCGCACTGTTGGGTAAAAAAGAAAATGAAAATGAAGAAATATTAAACATAAACTTAAATAATTATTTACACCATTAATTTTAGTTTCATCTTTAGGATAAACCTGTATCGTGGAAAATAAATACACAAATATAGTTTTTAAGCTGAATACAATACAAATATAGTGTTTTAACCGAATATGGCATCTGCGCGATCCAATCTCATTTATTGCGTGCCTACTTTTTTACTAATATATACGTTGGCATATATTCCGTTGTTCCTATCAATTTAGTTTCAAGTGTTAGTGATCGTGAAACATAACTGGCCCCATACAACAAATATTTGGCAAAGTGGTTATATTAATTGCGTAATAAACATATATCACATTTACTATATAATTCCTCTATAAAGTTTAATTTTATTAATTTTCCAATTCATTTATTTTTACACTTATTTTAATGAAAGAGGATACACAAAGAATACTGTTTTAAATTACAACATTGAGGATACAGAAACTTTTTTGTGGCATTTTATACGAACTAAAGATTTTTATAATCTGTAAGTAGGTATGTGTATCTGTAAGTAACGAATTTGACAGAACAGCATCTTTCAGGATCAGATAGTTATAAAAGTATACTGCTTGAATAATCAACTAACATCTATATATAGTATTGTTTCAATTAAATACGTTAGTTGAAAAAATAATTTTCATTTAGGGAATATAAAATATTATCACAAAATTATATAAAATTACTGACTTCTACTTTATTAAACAAAATTCAACCATCTCGCGGCGAGCTCCTTCACAAAACAATACTGAGTATCATCTATAAATTAGGGGTATAGCATCTCCCTTTACCCGTACCTGCCTCATAGACGATGATGGGCCCCTGTTAGTGTCTTAATACATCCCCGGCATTACTCCTTCGAGGAAAATGTGGCGGCCACTAATAATGGTAACGATGGTAGTAATAAAGGAGCACGGTCTAACCTCCGCGTTTTAGGGAAATACTCGGATACTCTTGTTTCGAGATGTAATGCTGATGAACAAGAGTGGAGGATCATCTTTATTTTTACTGATGCAACGGTTATTGGAAAAGTTTGTGTTACGCTGAATATTAGCTGAAATATAATCTTAGAAAGCGTTTATTTTATACTCTATCTTTGAAAAACTGTCTATTAACTTTACTTGTGTGTATGTTTTACAGAAAATTTGCAATTCTAAATATTTTAATAAATGGATGCCGAATGCGGTTAAAACTATAGTCGGATATTTCGACTCAAAACAGACGTGAGTGACCCGTAGTTTTTATTTAAAATTGGATTTGCGGTCAATGACTAGACTTGTAAAAAACTATATAATTTAATTAATTTAATAATTTTATTTTAATTGTAATTATGTAAATATTTAAGTTTTTTTCACAATAAAAACATTGTCTATTGTCTATTTTGACTTAGATTGCATTGATACATTGCACTGTTGCTGTGTGAAAGAGAAACAAATTCAAATCCAATAACCAATTAACACTGCTTTAAGTGATAGCAAGTAGTATAATTGTGAAATGTAGCATATACACAAAATAAAGAAAAAAAATCATGAATCAACAATGCCAAAACTGTCCAGCCATCAAGGCTACAGGAGTTGATGTGTTTTTATATCAACTCCAGAAGTAAGTATATTTAACTTACATACTTTTTTATTTGTACCTTGAAACAGTCCGGTAATTAAAAATTAGGGTAATAAAAAATAAAACAAACAAAATCTTTCATAAAATTTATTCCAATAAGAAGACATCCAATCTCGTTCAGCAACCTGTCTTTTATTAGAAACCCGAACATTCCCACACTGTTTTTAGTTTCCCAACTTCTTAGACATAACAACAAATTTACGAGGAACACGAACAAACTACCAGTAAATATAAAAACAACCTACATGTAAAACAAAAGGCCCTCAGTAAACAAGATTTAAATATTTTCACCCCAATTATTACTTCATCAACATAGAATAAAACAGGTGAGGTAGGTGTAGGGGTAGCCGTAAATACCTAATCCCCCCAATTACTGGGGCTGTAACGAGTGGATGTAATCCTGGGCCAGAAATCGAAGCGGCCATTACCCCAGCTTCGAAGGTGGACCTATAAACAAATTAACAAAACGTAAAGGCACCTTAAACTCTTGGATAAATTCATTATGGTTGGCAGGGATTTAGAGGTTTTATTTCCTGCTCACAAAATGTTTATTTTAGAAGAACCTAAATGATAATAATCCTAATCTTATCTGATGATGGAGTTTCATGAAGTTAAACGGCGTCTATAATGGATAGCGTTTGTCTTAATGAAACATATTCAAAAGCACTCACAACGTACATGTCATGGGAAGATCCAAGCAGGCCAAGTATTCCATAAATTAAAGGTTTTTGCAATAAATATAAAAGTAAAGAGTTTCATTTGGGTTTTTTCAAAATTCACCATGTAACAACATCGCTTTTGTGCTTCTAATAGTCCCAGTGATATTGAAATCGCTAGCAGTAATATTGAAAATTACACATTTAACTTTGAATGAAGTTAATTTTTAACAAAAAAAAATATATCAATGGTCATAGAGAATAAGGCTTTATTATTTCTTTGACCAAATTAAGTTTCACGTTGTCTACGTATATTGCTTCTAGTTCTACGGATAATACATTAGTAGTAGTTACACAGGCAATATATGTTATTAGTACTTAATGCGATCGAAAAACTAAATTACCTCTGCTATTAGTAGTAGGACACAGCTATAGAGTCACAATCAACTGTTGTCAATAAGCTGTTTTAAGCTCAACCATTGCAAATTTTAGAGATCATTTTTTCTACAAAATTCAAACCTATTTTTTTGTAGTCTGTACATACAATAGAATTCACACAATACGGTTTAGATACACGGTATCGCAGGTGTATTATTTGGAGATTAATGATACCAACCTGCGTTCGATAATATTAACAAAAACCTGAACGATAAAAAACGTTGCCAAAACTCCGTGATGACATCTCAATATAGGAATGAGTTACGATTTTTTTATGTTTAACAATCTACGCGTGTGACCATTTGATGTTAAATAAAGAAGGCTCAAAGAAGTAACTAACTAGCTTCACAGCTCTGTAGTATGTTTGCCTTCTAAGCTACCCAATTACCCATATATTAGCATGTTAAACATTCTTGACCCCAAGGGAATTCTAGCAGGAAGCTATAAGTATGAAGCGTTAATAATTATAATTTCTGACACATATTCGTATATTTAAAATGGAACTAAAATAACAGGACAGTAAGTATATCAGCTTCGCGACTATATATAAAAAATGTAAGGTATTTTTGTAAAATTCTGTCCCCAAATTAAATAAGACTGAGTAAAATTGTGTTTTCACTCCTCTTGCTCTAAAAGTCAGTCATTGTAGCGTAGTAAAGCGGGGAAAAAATAGCAATTTAAGCTCTAGGGGAAAAAGTTTTTTTTTTTTAATATTTATCTGTTACCAAAGAGCCTACATACACGAAACAGTCTTTATTCAAAACTAGAATAATCTCTTTGGAATATATTTACATTCTCTTTGCAAACATCTCGTTAAATGTCCAGAATTGTACAAATTGTACATATCATTTTTAATAAAATAAACTTTGAATTATTGTATTGGATTATTTTATTATCTCGCACTCGTAGTGAAAAGTAGAGTGTAACACACGGTGTTAAAAACCCATTGTAACTCGGTTTCTATTTACTCCCTCGCTAAAGCTCGGGAGTTAAAATCTGCCTCGTTACCATGGACGTAGCTATAACTTTCTCATGGGGGGGGTCCACGGGTACAAAAATTTACTACTATTTGCCTCTTTATTTGCGCAGACTATACGCAGACGAGTACTGGTTTCTAAATGTCAATCTTAAATTAAAAACATTAAAATACACGAAAATTAAGCTACGGACAAACGTATAACTGTAAATAAAGTGTATAAGTAACGTCGGAACATTATTAATTCATATTATACTAGATATGATTTCACCCGTTTTAATTAGTTTAAAGAGCGCTCAACATTTGCATGACCCAAGTAAACAAATCATAGGTAATAAGTATGCGCGAGCGAAGCGAGCGCGAAAATTGTTGTAGTGTTTTTATAGTAACATGATTTATTTCTCGTATTAGTGAGTCCACAGTACTTCTATGGTAAAATAGTAATAATAATAATAAGCGAGCGCGAAAATTTTTAAGGTTTTTAAAATGAAATCTTGGAAGTGATTTGATTCATTGATCGTGTTAGCGAGCCTAGGTGTTTGTAGCCCAGATGAACCAAACAAGTATATTAATGTGTTTAAAGAAAAAATGGAATACCCGACTGAATAAGAGTGACTTTTACGCTATAAAAAATTATATATACAACCATTTGAGTGCATTGATTGCCAGTTTATTATTCCTAAATTTAAACATATGATTTTATAGAAAATTACAAACATACCTACGCGGTACTCCCTTGCAGGTGGAAAATATTTTTTGGTTAGTGATTATTTTTTGGTGAAGTATTGGCTTGCATCGAATTGAAATTTTTGTGGAATATTTGTGTTTTTGTTTACATAAGATAGATCTACGACTGATTGCCAACTCGCCTGATGTTTAACGATGTTATTTTCTAGTTTTACGAAGGACGTTTTTTTATGAGTTTATTCAGTTATTCCATATCTTTAAAATGTGGCCATGCGCGAGCGAAGCGAGCGCGAAAAATTTTGAAGCATATTAATGCTTCAAAAACATACTTAAACAATGTAAGTTTTTTGTAAGAATAAAAATGCGTAAAATCACTGTAAAAGATTACAAATGCACATTCTGTATAATAATTAAAAAAAAACACTTGTTTATTACGAAATAATTCGTTAGAGGTTACGAAAAAACGTTTTTTAATTTTTGCAAGAGATGTATTATTATTATTACAAAAATTATAGCCTGTGACTTTCTGGAAGCGAAGACAAATCTAATGACACCTCGCACATCAAAATCGGACAAGCCGTTCAGGCTGTAGGCTGTCATATAGAATCATACAAACATACTCGTACATACACTCGAAAAACATTACCCTCCATCTTATGCAGTCGAGTAAAAATATATAGTTTCGATTTGTTATGCGCGTTTGTAGTATGCGCGGGCGAAGGATGGACTAAGGTCATACTGCATCTCTAGCAAAACTGTCGTTATGACAACCGCGCATCAGGTGTTTATGTATTATTTTGTAACATTCGTGCCATCCGCGATAATCCGGCAATAGGATAGCACATAAATTTTTTTTTCGGCCAATGCCATGGGGGGGGTCCGGGCCCCCTGGACCCCCCCCTTTTATATGCCCATGCTCGTTACAATGGGTCTTTTTAGCCCCTTGTATAACAATCTACTATTAACTCATTTCTATGTAGTATCTTAGTATATTAAAGACTTCACTTACTTAATATCTCCACTTAGTGATTTCTTTACAACAAATGTAATATGTGGTAAGAGATAACTGCGCCCCTCGAGTGCTCTCTAGACTAGCTAGAGTGGCTCTACGAGCAGTAGACCTCACTCAGCGATTCCGACATACATTGCTGACTGAGATCTTTTATCGGTACAGTAAATGCGCCGATAAAATAGATAATACGATGATGAGATTCTAACGAGAGAGCCGAAATATGGACATGGAAACTCCTAATCATCAAATGGCCCGAAGTGTTACAGCACATTATGTAGTTATTGTGAGTACTTTTCAGTCGAGGGTGTGTCTGACAAAGAAATCGACTTCTTCCTCTTGTCTTTGTTTCTCTTGTCTCCAATTACAGTCAGCACTTGCTACAGCTCCTGCTTATGTGCCAGTATCGATGCGAGTGACCTGTTTCTTTTTTTACATTCTCGCTCTCTTTCTTCCCTGCTCACTTTCCTACCCAAAAAAGCTGTGCGTAAACGAGTAACTCTTCAGGGTTGCGATGTAAAGCAGATGTTTCTTGATTGTTCTAGGCAAGCGTGCTGCATCTTAGACCGTAACGTCACATAACATGAAATAAGTTGGTGGTCAAGCACCAGCCAATAATTGAATAAAAATAAACAGGACATCAACCTAAAATCAAACTTGACGATCCCATGGTACATGCTGAATTCCGTGTAGATTTAACAAGCAGTTTTATTGCAGGTGACGTAAGGGATATTTTATGTGTATTCTTGAGAGATATGCATCCCTTTTTACGAGTAGAATAGGTTTGCTGAAGAACCTTCGAATTCCCTACGATGTTTTATTTAAGGAGTGAGAAATATCACTCATGCTTTAACGATGTAACCTTTTTGTTTTTTTAATAATAAGCCGTCGAGGCAGGAGGAATCCCGATAAATTAGGCAGGACCATCACACATAGGGATCCTGATGGAAGACGTTGCGCTGGAAGGTCTAAAAAGCGCTGGCGTGACAATCATGACGCATTCCGGAAAAATTGGTGCCAATGGACTTCGATTTATGGAGGGAAGTAGGGGAGACTTTTACCTAGGAGTGGGACAGTATAGGTTATTAAAAAAAAATAAGCCGAGTGTACGCACTTACAAAAAACAGATTCATTTCATATTCAATCCATTCCATATTTTTGCAGTATGAATGGCAAAAATGGAATTAATAAAATTCCTTCATGTTTTTGAAATATGCACCATGAATTGATATTGCTTTTTAACCGACTTCCAAAAAGAAGGAGGTTATCAATTCGTCTGGTTTTTTTATACGTTTGTTCACCGATTACTTCGCCAATTGTAATTATTCTTTTTTATTTGGTAGGTGTATGACCTACAAAATAAAAAAAAACATTGAAATCTATGCACATTGATTTTGATGATTCTTTTTGTATTTGGTAGATCATACTTCACAGGTGGTCCTATATAAATTTTATCAAAATCGGTTCCTTGCTTTGGTTTTTATAACAAAATAACTGGTAAAATAACATTTTGGCTATAGAAAAGTGAACAGCAAGTCGCGTAGGTATACTTACCACTGCGCACCGGTAGCTAGTTACGAGTGTATAGGCGCGCTTTACATTATATTGTTGCACGCCCCGTCTGATTTATATTTTATATTTTTCTTCATCCTATGGTTGCCTGGAAGAGATCTCTTTTAGCGATAAGGCCGCCTGTTGTTGCACTAGTCTATTTAAGTACTTTGTTATAACTTTTAAGGTGTGTATAATAAAGAATTTATCTATCTATCTATATAAATTCAACACTTGCGACTTATCCGTGTTACCGAACACATCAATGTAATATTTTATAATTTTAAACAATTACTAGAATTTAGAGTTTGCTTGACACCAGTACATCCTCTAAAGTCGTAACACCAAGTAAACAAATTGCGTATTTTGAAATCGGCTCTTTCAGTTTTTTAAGCTATAATTATTCGAGTTTGTAGTCTTCCGATAGTAAAACGGATTAGGAGAAACTTATAGATAAAAAAACTGAAACAACTACTTCGAAATACGCAATACAACGCGTTCATACGCGACTTGCTGTTCACTTTTCTACAGACAATTGGATGATATTTTACCAGTTATTTTGTTGTATAAACCAAAGTACTGCATCGATTTTGATAAAATTTATATGGGACCACTTCTGAAGTATGATCTACGAAATACAAAAAGAATCATCAAATCAATGCACAATTGGCTGAGTAATCGGTGAACAAACATCCAAAAAAACATATAGACCGAATTCATAACCTCTTTCTTGTTGGAAATAGGTTAAAAACTGACCTGGCTTTTTCATATTTTTACCCGCTTTCAATTAGTTATCTTTATGTATAAAAAATTTAAGCGTGAATGACTTAATAACATACAATAAAAGAACAATTTATACCATTTGCAACACTGATAGTTCAGGGCGATAAATTACCATTTCAGAGAGCGCGGGATCCTTTTCTAACCATGAGCTCAAAGTTATTGTGAAAGAAATCAGACTATAATATGGTGTTAAGTACTTTTTAGTATCAGGTTAGTATCTAGCTGGCTAGTATCTAGTCACCACCTTCGATTTCGTAAACAAGCACATAACGGTGTGTTCCGGAAGTATCACATAAAAGTTTCTTACTACTCAATAAAGAAGAAGGAGCATTTACAGTAAGCTGTGGTGAAATACCTAGCGTGACGAACCTAGTAAAGAAGTTAGTTGGCTAAAATTACCAATTAGCACCCACAGCATCATATACTATCTTACCAAAACATTAATTTTTATCGGTGTAAAAAGTAGGCTTAATATTAGGTCCAGGATATATCCTTTCTTCGCTCTAAATTACTTTCAAATCTTAGTTAAGACTGAAAAAATCTCAAATATATTAATGTAATTATATATCTATGTAATTATATATTTAATATAATTATAAATTTGCTAGTCTGAATAGTTTAATTACTATTTCTATTATTAACTGACCAGGCAACGAAAATAGCTATTATTAAAACCTAGACGACTATTTAATAAGCTATTTGGCGAATTCGTATAAAAAATAATAATTAGAGTATCTTTAAATACACATATCATGTTCAAATAGTATATTTTCCTTCCGATTCAAGTCAATAAATGGACTAACTATCCTAAACGGCCAACTCAAGGCTGTACCTAGTCGTAGCATTGCAAAAACTCAATAGCTTTATTGACTTACTACCTATTAAACTATGTATTATTAAACCACGCCTCAATAATCCCATAAATTAGACAGAGAAGACCGATCGGCAGCCTCATTCATCGGTTATCAATAACCAATCATTCATTCTTCCAACCATTCCCCTGAAACAACTACACAGAATACTGTTGATAATCAATTTGAATGTTTAACCAGAATTAATAAGTTTGTCATCCCAATCAGTAGGTCTATCTAGAACGCCCATTAAAATCTGTCGATATTTTACGAACCGACGATATCAATCAAGTAGCGACATCTGTGAACATTCCTAAATATTATTTTGATATGTACTAGAAACGCTCCAAACAAAAAGCTTGATAATAAACCTTAAAACTTGATAATGGCAAATCCGCTTAGCAATAAGACCAAATATCCTATTCGAGAAAAAAATAAATAAGTCCCAATCATACTTGCTTAAGCGTTTCGTAGCACGTAGCAATCCGTAGCACCGTAGCAGTATCGTAGCAGTCCAATTGAAAACATAGTACAACTTTTCTATTGGCCCGATATTTCGATTGTAACAAGCAATTTATGTATGAAATCACCTCTCGGGTCCGAAACTTTGCCAATATCGTCCTTAATTCCCAATTTCAGCTCACTACCCTCAAAATTAATTAAAATCTGTTTGCCTCACGAAATTGTTCACAGCGAACACAATACTTACGTATCTATACACCATCAATAACCTCTCAAGCTAGTACTTACTCTCTTTGCATACCATAACCTAAACCTAGACTGACTTATAAGTACTACGTCTGCCAGACCTAGTTTGTGCGAATCGAGACTCCAAATGAACAGTATCCACCACTAGTTTGTCCCATTGCCAAATGTGTGTCAACTTAATGCTCGTAAGTAAAAGGGGTTGAAGTGATATGCTTTTTTTTTTCTTGAAGCGTCAGTGGTCTGGATTGATGTCTGCTACGTGATGTTTTGATGTTGGTATAAGGTACTTCGGGTGAAGTGGGGAAGGGGGGTGCAGGGCTGGTGGGGATGTAGGGCTCGTCACGTGGAGGTGCGCTGCTCACCCGCAATTCCCGAGCTCGTGATCACATGTAACACATGGTTCGTCCGTTCGGATGCCGGTGCGGCAGGCGGATGGGTGAATGTCACAGAACAACACTACGCGGCGCGTCGGGCGTCGCGCGTTCACGGTTGCAACATGGCCATGGCAGCAGCGCAGCTATCGACCGGCCGGCCGCGCGCCGCCCAGCGACTGACGAGGGAGCCCTGCGCGCGCACCCTCTCCCCTCCACTCGGCACCCTCACCGCCCCGCTCCCCTCGCGCCGCGCGCCGCGCCCGCGCGACCCGGCCTGGCGGCTAGGTACACGTGGAAAGCCCCGGTAAACTTAAGTGGGTAAACACGTGACCAATGGCTAAGCTATATCGAAGCCGCTGTGCTGGTCATAGAGCCTCTAGCTATATTTGTATCGGATCGGTCAATCTTAGACGTTCAAATTCAGAACACTAAACAGAAGATTAAAAATAATGGCTTATGTAAGTTCTTCAAACTAGCCTCTAATCAAAAGTTTATGCATCTTTACCACTAAATGACTCCTATTTTATTTTTTTGTATAAGTAAATTTGTTGCTTAGTACCAATCTGAATTTCTCATTTTGGTTAGAAATGTAAAATTTCTTTGTTTGATCTATAAGTGAAAACTATTTATAGCTTCTTTGTATCCTAGATTCATTTACCTACTTTGTGTATTAACAGCTGTTTGTTTTCCGAAAATAAATAAATAAATATTTTTCTATCACCCAGCATAATAAAGGCCGGTAGGTACCTCAAAAGTTGTCTCTACCAGCGTGAAAAGCCGCCCGTAGCGCCATTTCCCCCTCAGTAAGGTGCTGTGGTGTTTATTTTCGGGCTGCGCGCCACCGTCGGGCGCTGGTTGCCATGCCGACGCGCCCAGACGCGCCCGAAAGTACCCGAAGGCAGACGGCGCGCGCCGCCAACGCCCGAGCTTACCAGCTGGCCGCTTGCTCGACAAATGGAACCTTGCCCTAGCTGTCAGCTCAACTGTCAAATAAAATGGTGAATGTAAATCAATCCTAAATATATTTAAAGGTAATATAAAATAATTTCATAGTGGTCGTTAACGTCATGTTTTAAAAATCAGATTCTACTAACACATACAGCAGATTGTTCAAGAATTTATAACATGATAGTTTCAGATAGAAAATGCGATTGCAGCGCTACGGTTTCCAGATAAATTTGTTTGAAATAAGAAAGCAATATCTATACTAAATATGTTTATAAAATCTGGAATTGCTGAAGGTCCTATTCTCTACAGAACCATCTGACGATAAGAACGACAAGTCTCGATAAAACTTTGTTGTTTTAACGATTGTAAATGCGATTGTAAAAAGTCTCTACTTTTGAGGTAACTTACATAACGGAAAGTTTACATTAAAGCACAGAACATATGAATGATTGTACTATTTTTTTAATTAATTGAATATTTTCATCTCCACAGACTTCAGAGTCCGTTTCTTTTATAAGCTAATACATTTAATTTTTTAAATAAGTTTAATTATTATTTTTAACTAGCATACAAGAGGAAGATGGATATAACGGTAATATAATATAAAATAAGATACGTTTATTTCGGATAAATTAAATTTAACATGCTTGTAAGAAAAAACTATACTAAGAATTATGACTATACCTCTACTATATCTACACTTTAAGGCTACATAAAAAAATAACAATTTTAAAAGTATGTAAAAAAGTAATCAATTAAAAATAAAATTTCGACAATTGAATTGATCAATTTAATTGAGGGTCGATGCAGGATGGGTTCCTGCATCGACCCTGGTGGAAAGGTGCCCATAACGCAAGCAGCATTGCTACGCTGTATGGCAATAGCCAACCTTTGCACCAGGAACGAAGCAGAACGAGAGATTATATTAGATTATTACATTATATTCATTATAATATAATGTAATATAATACTACATTGAAGTTAACGACAATTCACGTTATGACAAGAGTAAAGACAATCTATGGTGTCGGTCTGCCCTTTTCACTATGTAAATTGTATTATATAAACTCTTTATTGTTTACACCTAGTTAAGGTGTAAACAATAAAGAGTTTATCTATCTAACTACCGCTTTTATCCATCAAATTATTTATGTTCCATCCTCGGCCACACCGTACGTAAGGATACCAGCAGGCGTGTTGGTAGTCAAACGTAGATAAATTTTGTATAAATAAAAATTTTAGTAATCATTCGATACCATCGATTTGTGGTTTCGAGACTAGGGATTTTGTAACATAATCTCAGCCATAAGAAGTCCACTGCTGGACATATGCCTCCTCCATGGATTTCCAAAAAGACCGATTGGAAGCGGCTTGCATCCAGCGTCTTTCCGCCACTTGTATGAGGTCATCTGTCCAACTCGTGGCTGGTCTTCCTACGCTGCGCTTGCCGGTACGTAGTCTCCACTCGAGAGCCTTTCGGCCCCAACGGCCATCAGTTCTACGTGCTATGTGCCCTGCCCACTGCCACTTCAACTTGCTAATCCGTTGTGCTATATCGGTGATTATAGTTTGTGCTATAGTGGTGCCGGTTTTCTCGTTCACAAGTCCCTTGTTAACAACATTCTTGCCATCGACAGTGTATCGAGCAGGGTTGCGTACCTGATACTCAGAGTATCCAAGAGATATTCGTTGAAGGTCATCCAGGTTATACGCACCGACCTCGGCACACTCGGATGATGAGGTGGAGGTGATGTATGAGGACATTAGTAGGGCCATACACACTTCTGAGACCTATTTTAATGTTGTTATGGGGGACTTCAATGCGAAGCTGGGCAGGAAATGCGAAAGTGAGTTGAGAGTCAGGCGAGCTGTCTGCCTTTTTACTTCACCTATTTTATAAAAAAAAAAAAAAAAAAAAAGAGGGGCAATTTGGATATGGACAACGGAACCCCAGGGGGACAGAGGTTGGCCGACTTTCTGTAGAAAGAGGGACTCTTCATGATGAACTCTTTCTTCCAGAAGCCAGCTCACAGGAAATGGACCAAGAATCCTCTTCGGCTACTGATGGACCTTAATTGCAGTCAACGCACAGCGCGTCGGATACGAGTGTATCCCGTGAGCCCTCCAGTTCCGAGTCATCAGCCCTCCACTCGGTGATAGGAGAGTCGGCTCGGGCTAGCACGGAGTGCTGTCGTCGTGGACTGTGGGGTAACGTGGGGTCACCAATTTGCCGGGACCCCCATCGGTCGGTAAGTAAAGATGCACGCGGGGTCACCAATAGACCCCATTGATTGGTAAAGATGCACGCGGGGTCACCAATATGCCGGAGGCTGGAGGGTTGATGATAATGAGACACATGATGGTATCGGTCTAATTTATTGTAACAAATAACTAAGCTTATATACTAAGTACTACGTGCTAGAGGCCTCCTATCTATATCAGTCATGCTCTTACTAACTACGCTATAAAGATGACTTATCATTCTACATATAATCACGCATCACGAACACTAAACTATGTGGCTACGGTACGTACATACGCTAGGTAAATACACCAACTATTTTTTGGAAGTCTGTGTCAGGCCCTAAGCTATCATCAACTAAGTCTTAAAAAGACACCGAACTCAAAAAAATAGTAGGTATACGAACCTACTTAGGTAGACGCCCAGTTTTGATTTTCTTCGAGTTATTTATTTATTTTCAGTTTGAAGTCGGTTTTTTTTTTTTTTTTTTTTTATTAAATTTTTTAATAGTATTTATTATTTTAAACGCTCATGGTGACATGATGTCATGGTCAATTGTTTGATAGACAGTGATGTCTATCAAACAATTGAAATAATATAAGGTGTAGACACTGCTCTACATTTGCTATGAACGAAGTGAGTGTTCAAAAGCCCATATCTTGAAAACTAATGAACCGATAAAACTTACAGTGACTCCTAAGTTGAAATATACTTTATTAGAATATACTTTAATATATTCAATAAAAAAAAAAAAAATTGAAATACGACTTCTAGTTTCTGCGTAATGCGTGGACAAATATACAAACATACATACACTTATGAAATTTGGCACACATGTTTAGAAGCTGGTATAGACTAACATAATATACAAAAATTGTGCAATTCTGGCAATATTACAAACATACAGGTCGAATTGATAACCTTCTTTTTTTTGGAAGTCGGTTAAGAAATAATTTTAGACTGTCGCAAACATTATGATCATTTACAAAAAATACCTGACTTAGCTACAAGGACAAAAAAACTGTTTGAAATTTGAATTTCCCGCCGCATGCGTGACGTACCACCAAATTATTTGAAATCGTGTTTCGTAATATATAAATTATAGTTTAAAAAACTCCAGCAACCGACTTCTCATGGATGCCATTGTCAGAACTGGACCAAATTGAGATGGGACCACACGGGAAGCAATAGCTTTCAAATAAAAAAATAATCATCAAAATCGGTTCATCCAGTCGAAAGTTATGAGCACAGAGTACTTTGTAATATACAGAAAGGTCTGCGGTAACAAACAAAAAAAACAGTTGAATTAAGAACCTCCTCCTTTTTTGAAGTCGGTTGGATGGAAATGGACGCCTTTATAAAGCATAATATTTTATTATCACTCTTAGTTAAGTATACAATTCGTGAAATATATTTTTTTATACTTGTTTTTACTCTCCTTGTACTGTTTTGCACAGGAGCCAAAGAATCATAAATGACTAAATAGAAAATATGTCTGAACGTTTAAAGAAAAAAAACACGATAGATTAGCGGTCTGATTGTCAATGTCAATACAAGAATGTGCATTGACATTTTACCAACTTCAACTTGTTTGATGGCTTCCGTGCGTTAACAACTTTGCCAATGTCAGAAGTTAGTTCAGAATCAGAATCAGTGATGTTCCTGATACGGCTATTGCCGTAATATACGGCTTTTAGGCATGCTAAGTATCTAAAATACGGCATACGGCAGCCATCCCAAGGCCGTATAACATTTGTATGAAAGTATACGGCTGATATCGTAAGTATCGACGAATAATAATTTCTTCGTATAACGGAACGCATCAACGCGGAAACGGTTTCAGGTTTGGGAGTTCCCCTGCACTTAGCGTATGAAAAATACGGAAAAATTAAGATGTTACGAAAATAGAGAAAAAACAATATATATCTTTGTTCACCGAGTGACTTTAAAATTTTGTCTGCTAAATCAAAAATAGCATCTTAAATCTTTAGATTGTTTTGAATAACATACAAACAAAATAAACTAATAACCTCCACTATCAATTGAGCTTTGAGCAAAGCAAGCCGTGCGAAACAAAGGCAATTGCACGCAATTTGAAGTACCAGAAGAAATGATGAAAAAAATGAAGGAGAAGAAAACATTAGGCCTCTCACCAACTGAATCTGAAGTATTAAATACCATTCAAAACTTATACGGAGATTAGTTATAAGTAAATAATTAGTGTAATTAAGTCATATAGTACCCATAATTTGTAAAACTAAATAAAATTTTAGTATACGGCCGTTTATTCCGGTTTTCCCCGAAAATACGGCTATTATAAGGCGGAGATACGGCAACACCAAAATTGACTTGGAACATCACTGATCAGAATTCAGATTGTAAAATTTTTAGGTTACGTTGAGGGAATGCTAAAATTAATAGAATAATTTTATACGGTAAATAAGTTCAACACCTTAAATTACCATGGCGATGATTAGAGCTGGCTTACAAAGACTCGCCAGCGCATTTAATGGTACACAAGGTACATACGCTGGCACTGTAGGATGTACGTTACTTTTGTATTGATACTGAATATCCTTTACATACATTGTTTGTATAATTTTTTCCTTTCCAGGAGGTATCCTATCCAGATTTATAACAAGCAACGTTCCCGCTGAGAAAAAAACAGTCGAAGAAACTACAAAAAGTGTCATAGAAACATGTAACAAATTAATTGCACAAAACACTTCTCGTAACTTTGCCATAGTTCACCTCCTGGGAAAGCAATGGCGAGTAACTGATGGCGATTTGCTCGTAGTCGAAGGTTACTGGCCACCAAACATTGGAGACCAAATAAGGCTGGACAAAGTACTATTAGCTGGATCCAAAGACTTCTCTCTCATAGGCAGGCCTCTTGTCCAATCTGGCTTGGTGAATGTTACTGCCACTGTTATATCCAAGGGCCTATCCCATACAAGAACACATTTCAAAAAAAAGAGGAGGAAGCAATTCATGAGAATCAATTTCCAACGAGCACAACAGACAATGCTAAGAATAAACTCTGTTGAAATAGGCAATAAGATAAATGAAACACCTAATAATGTTTTCTAAGCCTTGTAATTGTTAGCATAATATATTAATTTTAGTCTAAAAATTTGTATTCATTTTAAAACTAACTGAAACCCTATTAGATAAGGTTATTCTTCATTATTTAACTAATTTTACACTATCACAATATTCTTGAAACTTAACTTTATGTTCTTCTTTAAAAAATCTCTTCATGCCTTTGAATAAGTAAAACATTCTGCCACATTCCAATAAACTGGATAAGGTTTTTAAAAATTCTAAGTAATCTCCTTCTTTTTTGTAAGTTGTTATTGCACATTGAAATTCTTTATATTGATCGGGCTGTAAAAGAACTTTGATTTCTTTTACAAAGTCCACAAGTGATATAGGAGCCTCTTTCTCTACAACTATGACACTGGCTACCTCTGCATTGCTTTTTAAATTTTCCTCAAACCCAAAAGGCTTAATTTTAAGCTTTTTCCTTTTTACTGCAGACACAGAACTTGCATCTTCACCATTTCTTTTTTGTATTGTCACCAAAGATTGTGAAGCAGTAGACCTTTGGCTACTATCACTGCTGTCTATTGCACTAAATAGATCTTTAGCCTCTTTTGGTTTAAACTCGTTCACATAAGCTGATGATTTTGAATTTTTGTAGAAATCCATAGAAAAATCTGCATAGACTTCATTCGAGTTAGGATATTGAGACACAGATTTCTTAGTAGCATTCTTCACTGTTCTTGAATTGGTAACAGGGAATGAGATCCCACTAGCATGCAATGGTTTGGATTCGGAAGAATATCTGTCATGTGATTCATGTGGTAGAAGAGGTTTTAACTTGGGTGATGGCAATGTTGCTTGGGCAGTCTTGAAGAATCTACATATCTCACTCACAGTCTCTCCAAACTTGTTAGACACATTAATGTGGTCCCTCAACCAAGCAGATAACTGGCTTTTCAGTCTTGGAGAGTTAAATCTACTGTCACAGAGTAAGATTGCTCCATAATCATTTTGATGCCTTATAACTCTCCCAATAGCCTGATTCACTGCTCTAGTAGCTTCAAGAGAATACCACTCATCACCTGATAGAAACTCTTTGTCTTTAGTCCTCAGCTCTTCTAAATATTTTTTCTTCAGAATAATCCTGGGGTCTTTCAAGGGAGGAAATGGAAGGCCAGTAATTATAACAGCTCTACCATTCATATCTGCAAAATCTAAGCCCTCAGATACTTTGCCTCTACAAACAGCCATAAAACAAGCTCCTTTTGTATTGGGATCACTGATCTTGCTATAATAGTCATTAATGATAGCATTGAATGTGTCTTTTCGCTGTGGTTCCACAAATACTGGTTTTATATCGTTAATACTAGACCAAATCCCTTCAGCCTGCCATGACTCTTGACATTTTGTCATAATAGGATAAGATGGAAAGAAAACTAACAAACCATCTGGAATTACCCGACTAAAACTCAATATGGTTCTTCCCAATGCTGAAATGTATTTTGGGTTGTCTCTATTCTGGTAATTTGAATTAAGTTGTGTTCCATCTGGTCCCTGACTAATTATTTTCACACATACTTGATTACCCTTTACAATGTGGGGATTTTCTAACTGTACACCAATTGGGATACCTAACTCAGACTTCAGTGGTTTTAATGGAGCAAGAGTTCCGCTGGTCAAAATTATGCTTCTGACATTTTGATCAATAAGTTGTTTCATTCCAAACCCAGGACTAAAACACCAATAGCTAATGACTCTTTCTGCTGATTTAGAGGACACTGATTTCAAGGCTCCCCATCCATCTGATTTTTTGTTATTTTTTTTATCTTCAATCTGAATATGAACTTTATAACATAACTTGATTCTCTCTTTGTATGAATGTGTAGTGCCACAGAAAACCACATTCAGTAAGTCTACAATTTTCTGCAAACCGACACCTTTAAGCTGAAATGGGGATGCACTTGCTGTGGAGAGATACTGAATAAGATTTTCCATCAAAGTTATAACAGACATCTGATTATGATCCTTAATTTCTGCTTTTGAAAGAAGATCAAATATAAAACCTCCTGACAAAGTTGTACCTTCTTTTCCAACATCAATTTCATCTATTGCTTTTTCTAATGCCAGCATCATTTCTTTTAGTATGCACAGGTCATCACAGGTAAAATCTTTTGGTTGATTGATATCAATTGTCATATCCATCTGCTCTTCCGCTGTGTCACTGAATGATCTCATTACATGAGTTATTTCCTCAATACACAAAGCAACATCAGTACTCCTTATCTGCAAAGATGCTGACTCCTCACACATCTTCTCAACATTGTGTGCCTCATCTAAAATAATAATATTATTCATAAGCTCCACTCCATTAGCCTTCCTTGATTTTGGATCTAACAGATAATTATATGGCATGAAGATTATATCGGCATCCTGCTTCAGCTCTTTGGATAAATAATAAGGACAACATTTCAATTTCTTCCCCACAGTAACTAAATCTTCTATATCCAGAATCTCATCACCTTTCACTGATCTATCATCTTTTTTTGATTCAACATTGTTATAAAAATGGCATGTTCTCGACTTCACTTTCAGTTGACACATTTGTACTTTGTTCATATTATTTGTCTCTTTAGAAACCTCTGGATGGATGCACATTTGATCTCGTGAACCTAGAACTGTTGCCTTTACATGCCTGTAACTTGACCTTTTCAATTCTTGCATAGCTTGTGTCAACTGGGAATGAGTCCTTGAAGAGTAGATAATTTTTGGCATACCCCATGTTGTGTTGTCCTTAGCCTTGCCAGCTCCAGCCTTTAAATTTTCTCTAAGGTTTCCACTAAAATTATTACTGTGGTCTAAAAAATTACCTAGTTGAGCATTCATTTGCAACTGAGCCTTTTTAACTAAAAGCCATGCCAAAGAAGAACACAAAAGACTCAGTGTCTTTCCGGTACCTGTTGGAGATTCCAATAAAGCATTAGAATTGTTTTGAAGACTTTCGATAACTCGTTCCATGTACGCTGTCTGAACATCATATGGCTCAAAAGGAAAGCTGACTGGTATACCAGCTATCATTATGTCAGGCATTTTAACTCTTTTATAAAAGTTTTCAGTTTGTTGTGTGTTCACTTCTCCAGATTTGTTAAATTTTCGTGAACTTTTTAATTAAAATTTTACATGCAAGTTTTTGTTTGACACCAAAGAGAATGTAATACTATTTGACACATGCCAGAAGTAGATGACCCTACATTTTCCCGCTCAAAAATATAGACGCGTTCATAATTACAGAGCTTAAACGTGACATCAATGACATCGATCGGGAGAGTTTTAGCGGGAACGTCTTAGTAACATGTTGTTGCTTTGTTGTATTTTCCTAAACTTGTGTTATTTTTAACAATAATGCTATAAAAATGGTGGTGTTTTATTCATTAAGTGTTCGCTCAAGTGCGTGAGTGTGGGCAAGTGAAATAAAGCAGTGAAACGTGTGATTTTACGTTGTCGGCAAAAATCCATAGAAGCTTCTAGTAAAGTCGCCATCACTTTACTGAGATTTATAATGAGAATGATACATAAGACAAGGCAGTATGGCCAAACGGTCTTAGCCTGCCCGTAGGGCAAATTAAAACAAAAAAAAAGTCTGTGAAAACCAATGATGAAAACACATGGAAAAACACAAAAGACTTGGCCACGATGGCATAAATTATTGAAATAATGAAATTAAAAATAACATCAGACGATGGCTGTATGGGCTTGACACCCTTTGCCTTTCCCGAAAGGGAAAAATTAACCAAAAAAAAAAAAATGATTTTGAGATAACCTCAAACTTTGTTTTGAAAATAAAATTGGTTTGTTTGGCAAATGTTTCATTGCTGGAATAAATAAATTCGCTCCTCAAACATGAAAGTAGTAGCAAATCAAGTGTACACTGCTGTAGGATGCAATCGCACTCCAGAAATAGTTGACTGGAACAAAGAAGGCTGGATTTGCTTTGGCGCGACAAATGCTGTTGTTATTTATGATTTTGTACGTGTAAAGGCTATAAAAAATGTGTTTATTTCTACTTTTTAACTCTACACTATATCTGTCTGCATAGCTTTCCGCCTGTAGTATACAAATTATTTATAGTAATCAATACACGATGTTTTTGATAAGTCTGTTAAATTACATACGAAACATGCGCATGTTTCATCTTATTTCAAAGCACCATAAAGAATTGTGACATTATTTGCAGAACGAAAAAGGCAAAGATCCCATAACAGTACTAAGCCATCACCGTTCCAAAGTAAATACCGTGAGATGGCTTTATAAATCAGATGGTAGCTGCACAGAGTTCGTCTCCGGCTCTGCAGACAAGACTGCGGCAATATGGACCTTAGTGGATGGAGCATGGAAAGTTACAAGTACTCTCACAGGACATACGGACGGCATAACTTGTGTGCATGGCATATACCATGGGGATAAGCTGCTTATCTACACCGGCTCTATTGATTGCACAGTTAATGTTTGGGAGAGGAATAATGGTAAGTTATAATGTAACCATAAAACTTGTGTAATGTATGTGAGTTCGCCTTGTACATTCATGTGGGTTTTATAGAATGTACACGTGTGATGTCAGATTACTGGTGCAAAACAGAAAACCAGCTCTGGTTAATTCAATGGAAAGGCACCAGGCCAGGATTAAATTTCTAATGAGTTACTCAAACCAACAGCAGAACAAATCATCACACCATTAGCATATATCTTCAATCAAATACTACAAAATGAAAAAGTTCCAAAGCAATGGAAGAAGTCTATTATAATACTGCTACACAAAAAAAAAGATAGAAAACTAAATTAATAACTTTAGACGCATTAGCCTAATGTCCAATATGTACAAGATATTTATGCCGGAGGCTGGAGGGTTGGTAATACAAATACAAATACATTTATTTCCAAACACTTATAAAACATTTGTAACTACCCTCATTTTAATTATTGTAATAACAAAGCACAATTAATCCTATTAATTCATTATATCTGGCCAGTGGGGTGTTCCGTGAGCAGCCGTGCTAGGTAATACCTGTGTTACAGCTGCTACTGTTCCAACCTCCAACTGTGTCACATACCATAACATTATACAATTACAACGTATTTTGCACCTACAAGGGGTTTCCCTTGTGAACAATGAAACAATATTTTTACTACCAATATACACAAATATAGCTTGGAAAGCCCCTAAAATAATACTTGTTATTTTAATAATCTTAGGAATATTGAAAATTTGCAATAATCTGTTTGAATATTTCATTTTATTTTTTAAAGTAAGGTAGCTTCAGTGTTTTGTTATGGTGTGTGGTACAAGTTATGAAAGTTTGGTTGACGATGCATTTTTTTTTTCAATGTGTTGATGGGTTAACTTTTGAAGAATTTGATTGTTAATAATATGCAAATTTAAGATAGGGTACATATAGGGATATACATTATATTATTATTATATTTATTAAATTAATAGATTGGCAAATTATTTCTGCTTAACAGAAAACATTGTAATATTGTTATTTTATTTTATAGCATGGGCGGGTATGCATGCCTGCGTGATGTGTGTGTGTGTATGTGTGTGTGTGTGTGTATGTGAGAGTGTGGGGTGTGTATGTGCGTCCAAAAAATTTTGGTGTTGATGCTATTATATTTTTGTCAATTAGTGTTACTTAGGCTTATATGCTTCGTATTCATGTATGCGTAAAAGTTCTTCAGTGCTTTCATAAGAGAGATTAATCAGATATTTAGTTACTTCATTCTTACATTGAATGATTGATGAGACACATGCTGGTATTGGTCTAATTTATTGTAACAAATAGCTAAGCTTATATACTAAGTACTACGTGCTAGAGGCCTCCTATCTATATCAGTCATACTCTTATTATTTATGCTAACGTATCCTAAAGATGACTTATCATTCTACATATAATCACGGACACTAAACTATGTGGCTACATTACTCCTCCCTTTAAAAAAGAAAAACAAAAACGATAATAAAATAATAAATTGCAATCACATAATACATAAATAATGACCTAGTAACACGGTAACCTTGTTGGTTCAGTAAAAATAATGCTGACAAACGCATAGGTACCGGCTGGTCGATGCACTCGATGCTCCAGTTTTGCTGATGTCTGTTAGTGAGCTTGTCTAACTGGTACATTCCACTTTTATAAACAATCACAATTAGCCCTTGAATGGCGTCAAAAACCTGTCCTTAACACTTTTTCGGTAAATAAGGACGATATTTGCCTGTAAACGTATTGCAGCTAATGCTTTCAGTTGAATTGGGGAGCTTGACGTTTTCAAATATTAAATTCTAATTATTACGAAGTTGCATTTCCTGATTGTTGTGCATCTCATCGTGTTGTGTGTGTCGGCATCTTGATGAATCTGCATAATTAATCGGTGAATTGAATGAATGAATGTTTTTTTTTTTTTTTTATCGAGCACCACATACTCCAGGGTCCATGCCTTTCATAAACTAATACATTTTTTTTAAGCTAGAGTACAAGAGGAAGACGTTGATACTTAACTAATAACTGTTAATACTTATGCAACATGCACATGCATGCGTGAGGGAAGAGGGCGACCCGCCACACGACGTCGCCGCAAGAAGAAGCCTTTAAGCGAGCGTGAGTGCTCTGAATGAATGAATGTTGCATATCAGTACAATATTAAGAGATAAAATTCAATTGGCGTAGTTTAGTCAATAGTTTATTGCATTCATTATAGGTTACATGGAGATGTTACAGTACATGTTTGTTTTTAGTAATACAATGACCCTGCGTATTCCTTGGCTCGTTATATGATAACCTAAGGAACCCATTTCGCTTTTGAAGAACTCGCATTTTGAGATTAATATTTATCCCATTCTCATAAAGGCGGTTGAAAATCGTTTCAAAAAAATCTGTAATCCTCTTCCTCGTTAACATATAGACAAATACGAAATACGTAGAGAAGTAGTGCTGTGTCGATTTGCTCAAAATTACGGGCATTGTATGCTCTGTTACTTTGTCAATAATTTTCCGACCAGCTATATTCTACAAATTAATAACTTATAATGCTCCAAAAAATCTGCTCCGTTAAATAGTTGCTTACCATCGTCAACAATGAAGGTCAACATAAAATGTCCCGTATCAATAAAAAATCTCATACCACTTTTTCTGTAGGTAAAAATGAGACGATTTGACGGGTGAAAAACCCACAAATTCTGTGCTTCGATTAGTTTCTGCTCTGTTTCTTCATAACAGTCAATTACATAATCCTTGCTTCTGCGGTGCAAAAATTTCCTCCAGTTGCTTGAACCATAGTCGAGATTGGTCCCTCCAGAACTCCGGAATGCTGTATAAAGTGGAGGTTGTATAAACTCGCTGCTATTTCCATGACTGCTACTTGACTTGCACGATGATGATGTCATGCTAAACGTCTTCTTCTAGTATTATTAGTCGACACTCGGGGTCACTAATTTGCCCCGAAACCTGATCACTGCAGACACTGACGTCGGGTGAAATCCTCGAAGGTTGGTAACGCGGGGTTACCAATTTGCCGGGACTCCAAAGTTTGGTGCTGTGATGAACGCCGGAACCCCATTGGTTGGTCTTGATGCACTCGGGGTCACCAATATGCCGGGACCCCATTGATTGGTAAAGATGCACGCGGGGTCACCAATATGCCGGAGGCTGGAGGGTTGGTAATGATGAGACACATGCTGGTATCAATCTAATTTATTGTAACAAATAGCTAAGCTTATATACTAAGTACTACGTGCTAGAGGCCTCCTATCTATATCAGTCATACTCTTATTATTTATGCTAATGTATCCTAAAGATGACTTATCATTCTACATATCATCACGGACACTAAACTATGTGGCTACAGTATTCTCCAAAGTAATTTTAGCAAGAATAATAAGGGCACTGGATGACAACCAACCCTGAGAACAGGGAGGATTTCACTCAAATTTCAACACTCTTCACATATTCGTAAAACAAATCTTGTAGAGTATTTTAATTATTTTGATTTTGAGAGAAATATATAGAAATAGCACACATAAAAAATATATCCTTCTCAACTTTACTTATGCTTGTCAGACATGGGCTCTCACACAATAAGCATTAAGTACATTGAAAGTTTGCCAACATTGTATGGATTGGGAGTAAAACAGAAAGACAAAAAGTAACTCTGCTACATCAGAAGTGTAACTAAAGGAAAAGATACAGCAACCAGTATTAAAAAGCTTCAATAGAAATGGGCAGGACACATGGTCAGTGAAAACAAAAACAAATGAACCAAAGACCTAGTAAATCGGTACCCAAGGCATGGATCCAGAGGAAGGGGACATCCAAACCTATGAAGGAACAATGATCTACAGAAGACGGAGGGATCTCTATGAAAAAGAGTCACACAGGATAGGGCTAGATGGAAGTCTGGAGGTAGCCTATCAGACAGACTGAATAAAAAACAACAAGTTTTAAAATTTTGTATGTATATGTACTTGTAACAAAGAAATCAGTAAATATAAACATATTTACATATTCAGTGAAAGTAGGTAATTGAAGTAATTCAATGTGTTCCAGACACAGCAACACTCAAACACACAATCCAACTGAACGGTGGTCTCTGCCTGAGTCTACGAGCTCATATCATGCCATCGGCCTACAAGCCCATCCTGTTCTGCGGGTTGGATGACCACAAGATACACGTATACACTGGAGATGAGTACCACAGAGTGCATTCCATGTGGGGCCATGAAGACTGGGTTAGGGGACTGGACATCTTGGAAATTAGTAAGTAAATTGTAAGTAATGTAATAAAAGTTGGCGCATTACCACTCATTTCTCATGGAAATGCCTAAAATCTGTATTCAGCTATATCAGATTTTATGTTTTATACCTATATCAGATTCATTCAGAATGATAGAGATAGAGATGTAGTTTCTGTCTTTCCGACCTGATTCTGAATCCGGATGAATATGAATAGGGCTGCCATACAACAACCCATGCAACATATGAACATAGAAAACAGGTCTCATTACCAAAATGTGCTATAAATCTATAAATATTTGTAATTTCACAATATATTCTCTATAAAGCAGAAATATCCAGAAATAAATAAAATAAATAAATAAATATTTGTGGACATTTCACACAACACCATCTAGCCCAAACTAAGCAAAGCTTGTACTATGGAACTAGATGGCTGATAGAATACATATATACTTTTTTTTTTGTAAATATATACATATGATACATAGAAACACCCAGACACAGAACAAACATCCATGCTCATCACACAAATGTTTGGCCTGGGTGGGGATTGAACCCACGACCTTTCAGTTCAGCAGGTAGACGTAAACACACTACCAACTGAGCCACAAGGCCAGTCAAATGCAGGCATACCTAAAAAACATTATTGATAATAGCGCTATCTAGTGTCACTTTCATAAAAAAAGATGGCTGTGCGCTATTGCATACCTAAAGAAAAATATTATATTGAGGTAAGCGCTATCTAGCGTCACTTTTATTAAACAGGATGACTGATACTGTATATTCCAGACAGCACCACAATCCTAGTAGCGTCAGCGTCGCAGGACTCGTACATCCGGCTGTGGCGCATCAACCCCCGAGTGGAGGGCGAGCTCACGCCCACCGGCATCATCGCGGTGGAGCAGAAGTTGTTCGCGGCGTACGGACGGCAGTGGTCCGTCAAACTGGAGGCCGTGCTGGCCGGCCACGAGGGCTGGGTCTATGGGATTCAGTGGTACTGGCCCACACTTGAAGGAGGTACGTAATATCTTGACTAAATCATAATTGGGTCAATCAACTATTTTACCTACATTTTGCAGTCCCCTATACATATTGCTAAATATCTATAAAATTACAATATTTACGAATACATATTTTATGCCCTTTTTTAACCGACTGCGTAAGATTCAAGATTTATTTATTTGTCAGAACATGGTAGCACACACACATACAAAGTGGTATAGAAATCTTAACATATACTTAGAACACATGTTCTTGCCAACTCATGGCGTACAAATGTAATTAAACTATACAATTAAAATCATAGAAATAATAATAAATGTCACAAAAATAAAACAATAATACATAAAAGTCAAAATTACCTTCAAAATAAAAAAATATTAAATTATATACGTAAGAGGGAGGGTTACTTTTTCCAGTGTATGTATGTATTAATATAATATATGTTTATATATATGGGTGCCTACTGCCTAAATGGCTTGACTAATTTTGATGTGCGAGATGTCGTTAAATTCGTCCTCAGTCTGATTGTCATAGTTTATATTTTTTTGGAAGTAATAATACATGTCTCGCAAAAATAAAAATTAGCGCAAGCCTATTTTCTAAAAAAAATATGCGTATTTTCGTAACCCCTTGGAACTTTTTCAGTACAGTACTGTGACACCGTGCCTTAAACTTCCGTGAGCAATACAGTTATTCTAAAGAATGCGCATTTATAATCTTTTACAGCGATTTTACGCATACTTTCTCACAAAAATCTAACAACAGCATATCAAGCGTAACGAAATCGTTACTCGTCGTAATCGTAAATTCTGCTGTCGGGTATTTTGTTTTGTAACTGTCTACCGCAACTCATAATTTGACTGAAAGACCTGCATGCTTACACAAGTGACAAACGTTTCTATTTCTTCAAACGCTTACCTACGCTTCGAAATGCTAAGAAACTGACGTGCCGTCACGTGACATATCGTTAGCTAATGTCAATTCCATACATTTATTTTCTATTCTACTGGTGTCCTGTTATCGCCAGCCGTATAGCTATATTTTGACCTGTGAACGATACAACTATGGACCATTAATATTAACGGGATATTTGGTGGTTCGCGTTAACTACGGTAAACATCCCGTTAATAATAATAGTGCTTTAATGAATGACCGCGATAGTTTAAAAAAGTGTTAAACTTTGGACGCCGCGCCGTCTTGAAGGACGTGTGTTCTCAACCGCTTGACCCGTCGTTTGCCGAAGCTTGACGGCGCATTCATTTTTCCCTCGAGGCAACCGTTGCGAGCTTCAAGCGATCGAATCCCGACGTCACAAGCGAGCGGCAACCGGACAAGCGACCCTGATGTGTACTTGCGTATAACTCACCATTTTGCGTATAGTTTCCGGACGTGTGGACATATTTCCAATATTATTTTTATTTTTATTTCAGGCGTACGCAAACCAGTATACCGTCTCCTGTCATCATCTCTAGACAAGACCATCATCGTGTGGGAGCCGGACCCCTCCACCGGCGTGTGGACGGAGCGCGTGCGCCTCGGAGAGGTGGGGGGGAACGGACTGGGCTTCTACGGCAGTCGCTTCGGCCCGGGGGGGGAGGTGCTCGGACATGGCTACAATGGGAGCTTTCATGTTTGGACGCACTGTGAGGTAAGGCGAGACGATCGTTTAACAGACTTTCAAAACGAAGGAGTCTATAATAATGTACCCTATTATGTACCCTAGCAAATTCATTTTGGGTTGCTTAGGGTATAATTCCCTTAAAGTACGCCAGTTAAATGACCAAAATTTGGTCATTTAACTGGCGTACTTTATGAATGTACCTATGTTTTTTATTTGTTTTTGGTTAATAATTTGTTTTATTTTTAAAATTATTTATTTGCTCTAGTTTTTTAAATTTGACGATAATGTGATTCATTTAATGTAATTGGTTTTCAACCGTATTAATTGAATTAAATAAATAAATAAGTCTGCCATCGATAAAATTTTACATATGAAGAGTTTTTGCTCATTTTTTTTTTTTAAAGCTATTATTGTATTGTTGGCTTGAAAGTCTTAATGATTATACTCATGTATAAAAAAAGACTTTCAAGCCTTACAAATATACCTTTTTCAAAAAAAAAATAGCAAAAAACTTTTCTCCCTTAAAATTTTACCAATAGTAGATAGCTCTAACACGCACTGAGGCGACGAAATATTGCACAGTATCCCTGTTGTCCGACAGGAGAGCGATTCGTGGAAGCCCCGCGCGGTGTGCGGGGGCCACTTCGGCGCGGTCGAGGACGTGAGATGGGAGCCGCACCTGGGCCGCTACCTCATGAGTGTCGGCGCCGACCAGACCACGCGAGTGCACGCGCCCTGGAACAGACCGGACGGTAACTGCACTCGGCACTCTACACGAACTATCATGATGCAATAAGGACTTTAAAAAAAATTAATTTGATTTTGAACCCCCAACCCGAATCTTACACCCCTCGTTTTTAGTTTGACGTGTGTATCTGTATATGTATACCTGTCTGTGGCTCTGCAACGGATGAACCGATTTAGATCTAATGTTTTTTTATATTGTTATAAAAACCAAAGTACTGAACCGATTTTGATAAAATTTATATCAGACCTTTGAAGTCCTACCGAACAAAAAAAGAATCATCAAAATCAATTAATAATTGGTGAAGTAATTGCTGAACAAAACATTAAAAAAAAACAGTCCAATTGAGAACCCCCTCTTTTTTCGAAGTCGGTTAAAAAAGTAGTAATAAATATGTGGCCCCCAGGTTTGGTGGAATGGCACGAGTTGGCCCGTCCCCAGGTGCACGGGTACGACATGTCTTCAGTGGGGCTCGTCTCCTCGCGGATGTTCGCCTCCGCGGCCGAGGAGAAGGTCATCCGCGTATTCACAGCACCTAACAACTTCCACCACAACTTCGAGAACATCACCGGACAGCTGCTGCTAGAGGGGAACACTATAGGTGAGGATATCACTCAACTATACACGCTTAGAATAGAATATATCTTATTTTAATCAATTTTATCAATTTTATATAAAATAATATTAAAATTGTTCCTGATATTCCACTCGTCCGATTTTCTACAATTTTTTAAAATATGAATTGGAAATAATACCTGCTTGTTTTGTATCTCACTCAAAAAGCGACAAAATATGAGGGCAGTTTAAAGTTGAGGGACATTCATGCAAAATTAACAATATACATTTTTACCTTGTCCTGACTAGTACACTACAAAAATAGTAATAAACTGGCGTTTCGAGTATTGCCGACGCAGAAACTCGCGTTCCACGAAAATCTTATCCAGAATCGGGCTGGCACGATTAGCATATTTGCCAGTGTCAAGTATTGATATTTTTTCTAGTTTCGTGAATAATAAGTTACATATTTTCTAGCCGCAATCTAAGTCATGTAAGTAATTTTCAAATTCAAGTCACGCCTCGATAAAGTGAAGGTGGCTCTACTAGAAGCTACTAGGAACGTGGTGAAGACTAGTCTACGTTTTGTAATAAGACGGTATTACTGGAAGATGTAGAGTTTTGCCATATTATGTAGAAATAACACATAATATTACACTCTCGTGCCCACATTCGGGCACGTAACTTAATGAATGAATGAATAAAACCACCATAACGAAACAACGAAAAAAAAAACAACAATTGAAAGAGCCTGACAATATTTTTTTGATAATTTTTTTGGTTTTGTTTTCTTTTCCGCCATTATTGGGTCATAATAATTTTTGAACGGAATTTCAGTTTCGGCAACTTAACCAAAAAATAGTACAACTGACTTTGACAGATAAAGAAACGTCAAATGTTATTTGACAATGATCACGAGTTGTTAAGGTCGTGGTGTGATAAGAACTAATCCACTGATAAAAAATGAATTATATTAGAAAATTAGTGTAAAAAAGAATAATTCGAATTATGTGCAACTAAGTAGCGTCTTCACAAATGCTTTTAAAGGACTACCAATACAGTTTTAACATAAGCAATAATTTAATAAACGATGAACATCTTTGACCTTCCGATCGAGATTTGCATAGATATTTTACTAAAAACTGATGGTACTACATTAGGAGCCTGTCGCAGAGTCTGCAAACAATGGAAAAAAATCATAGACGGCTCTGAATATCTATGGGAAAAAATATGCTGCAAAGATTTCCCATACGCCTCAAGAATAGCCAAAGAAAGAAGCCACAATTCTTGCAGGTGGTACCATATATATAAAAACCTTTCAAAGTGGAACCATAAAGACCTTACTAAGTGGAAAATACAGTGCAAAGAATTAGAATTTCCGCTTGCAGAATTTGTCCAAAAATTAAAAATGGAACTGAGGACAAGAAACTACAGAAGGCTTAAGTTTGCCAATAATAAGCATGCTCTCATATTATTTTGCAATTTATCACTCGGTGTTGTCAGACCTGTTGACAATGAGGAGTATAAAGCTGAGAGATATTTCCAAGCTATGGGATTTTCTTTGTATGGAGTTAAATTATATTTTTATAATGAAAGAGATGTCTTTGTTTGCGATCTACTGTCACCAGAGTTAGATTATATATGTGTACATCATAGTGATTACAATATATTAGAGATACAACATTTTGATGGTAAAACATATCTTTTTACAAGCTGTGGAAATATTGTAACGCTATGCCAAGAGAAAGTTTTCGTAAAGCCTATAAGCTGTCCGCCTCAATGGAAAGATCAAATCAGACATATATGTGCGATTAATGATAAAAACTACATATATTACTCAAGATATTTGTTCAACATTGAGACAGAGAAAAAAAACCACTTGTATTTGGAATTTAAAACGGTCACAGCATTATTTTTTTATGAAGAAAATGTACTAATAGCAGATATTCAGGGTTGCATTTGGTTATATCGTCCCAGAGATCAGAAATTTGCTGCAAGACCTATTATGGAGCTAATAACGAGCCTTCCCATCAGTCAGTTTGCTATTCAACTGGATGTATTTGAGAGTAAGTCTGGCACAGTCATCATCGCAACAACATTTGACAAGATTTTCCTCATGGCTATAGATTTTTTTCCTGAAGTAAGTATCATTTGGTGTTTATATCTTTAAAGAATAGTGAAACTAATCAATTTATTAACGGAAATGTGAAATCTATCCCTCTACTTATATGTAGACAGCAGTCTGGCTGTGAGTGAAATTACTGAATGAACTGTAGACTGAAATATTAGGGTGTCCTGTCCCTAGTCTTCCTCTATTTAAAACTATAATTACTTACACCCAAATAATTTTGACACCATTCTGGTTGGACATGCATTTTAATATTAGAGAAACATGCTAAACTATAATACTGGCCTCAAAGCTCAGTTGGTAGTATGTTAGCATGCTAATCTGTAGGCTGTAGGTTCAATCACCAGCCAGGTCAAACATTTGTGTGATGAGTATGTGTGTTTGTTCTGTGTCCAGGTGTTTCTATGTATCATAAGTATGTGTTTACAAAAAAAAAATGTATTTTATCAGCCATCTAGATTCCATAGTACAAGCTTTGCTTAGTTTGTACTTGTGTGATATGTCCACCAATATTTATTTTTATGTGTAGTTGATCCATAATTGTGACATTTAAACGAGTATTTACAATGTTTCATATCTAGATTATTTGATAAATATACATACATTCTGAACTATGTTTTACTGATAATTAATTTAAATTTCAGGATGGGGAAGATGACGAGCTACCATTAGCAATTCAGAGAATGCAGATGTACAAGAGAGTATTAGAGAACAGGGTTATTCTGAAGACACAGAACTTGGGCGTCTTCTGTACTGCAACCGCGTGACAACACCTGCATGGCTACCATGGAACCATAGACAAATAGTCACCATTCAGATTCTTAATGATCTTGAAGATGTGTGAAGTCTGCCAACCTGCTCTTGGCAAAAAAAAATGCTGGGCCAGCTGAACAATCTGAATAGAGAACACTGAATTTGTTCAGAACTCTTTGAATCAAGCAAATATTCATGAATATTGTAAATGCAAAATTTCATACTGAAATATTGGACTTTCATATTGTTTAACACTCATAAATATTCATCCTTTGCCCATAGTTGTGTGGATTAGTTGATCTTGTCAAGTATTAATTATAATGTGAAATAAATATTATACAAATTGTGAATAAATGTAATTTATGATATTATTTATACATCATTCTTTTATTTTCGAAAATTGAAATATAAGTAAGAGTACGTGATTTTCTAACAATGATCGGGGGACAAGATGTATAATTCAATTGTTTATTTTAATGAATTACTCCTTTCCGAAATATTGCTTGGTTCACATTTTGCATATGTAATCAATTAAATTAACATTATGTTATACATTTCATTGCTATACATTGTAACAAAACTTATTATTATTCTTGCAGTCCAGTGCTTGCCAATATATATATATATACACTCTCGTAAAACGTATATATATATATATATATATATATATATATGTATATGTTTCTATATGAGCACCTACAGCCTAAACTGCTTGACCAATTATTATGTGCGAGGTGTCATTAAATTCGTCTTCACTCCCTGAGTGTCCGCTATAGTTTTTGTAATAATAATAATGCATGTCTTGCAAAATATATATTTAAAAAAAGTTTTTTAATAATTCTAACTTTTTCATAATAAACAAGTTATTTTATTAGAATTATACTAAAGAATGCGTATTTATAATCTTTTACAGTGATTTTACGCATACTTTCTCACAAAAAACCTAAACTCAACAGCCTGTAACGCTGCATAACGAAATCGTAAGTTAGACCGCAAAAACCGCTTTTCTGCAGTCGGGTATTTTATTTTTCTTCTAATATACACTTCTGTTGAAAACAAAAGAGTATGTATGGGTATAATGAAATTGGCTCAAGATATTTGCCGCTATGTACATTTTTATTAGAATCGTAATTCCATAGAATTAATATGCATAGCCTATTTAACGCACATAGCTTCCTTCTCTCATATCTTAGCTTACGTCACTGATGTTGCAATTGTCCAAAGGCGACGTGTTATCGCTTACCATCAAGCAAGTCAGTCAGTCAGTTTCAGTTAGTAAAATAGGACTACATGAAATATTTCCAGGTCCGGAAGGAGCATCAGTCCCATCGTTGGGACTGTCGAATAAGGCAGTCTTCAGCGGAGAGGATAACACGCTCACCGAGGATGGAAATGACGGCTACTTTGTACCTATCAATCTAACCGGTAAGCGCGGTATAAAATTGCTAAACGGTGTCCAATGTTTAGACAATTATGGCAATCAAAACTATAATTTTTCTACAGCACCGGCTTAGTGGCGTATATCGATAATTTGTGAAACTTGTAAAACAGTACACATTGTTGCTGGTAGATGTAAGATGTAACGGAATGTAACGGAATTACGAATTGTGGTTGGTCAAATTTAGAGGTCGAACAACCTATGTCAACGTAAACATATGCGATCTGCATTCAATTTTAAATGGAAATACTTAACGACTAAAAAGAGCAAATTATAATTAATTTATTAATAATAATAATACTTCTGTCGCAAAAATAAAAAATAAAATGCTTTTTCTTCCAACCTCCAACGAATTTTTTCGTAATAAACAAGTGATTTTACCAGAATTATTTTATGGAATGCACATTAATCTTTTACAGTTATTTTACGCATACTTTCTCACAAAAAACATACACTCACCAGCATATCAAGCGTAACGAAGTCGTAAGTTGGACTGCAAAAACTGCTTTTTCGCAATCGGTTATTTTATTTTATGCAGCATGAAATACTTGGCGCACTTGCCTAGAATAAACGTATTCACTCGCGATTTGAAGACCTAGATTATATCTATTCGGAAAGACCCATTCAGGAAGCGCATTCTACATTTTGGCGATACGCACAATGAAAGTGGAGCCAAAGCGTTTCGTACGTGTTTTCGGAATATCAACCATATAACGATGTCGCTTTTTCGTGCTGTGTATAGAAAAATGGGCATGGGGGAATGAGATCATGCAAAGCAAACGCACACTCACCGAAATGTATGCGATAAAAAACCGATAAATTGGCAACTTTGCGACGATGCTCCCGACCTTGGAGTTTAGTCCGAAAAAGGGAATCGTCACAAATGAGCCTCCTAGCACTCCTCTCAATGGTCTCTAACGCCTCGAGCTGGTACTTAGCAGATCCGTCCCAAAGGTGCGAACAGTACTCCATGCACGACCGAACTTGTGCCTGATATAGTGTAAGCAACTGTTCCGGCGTGAAGTACCGACACACCTTCGAAAGGATACCCAGCTTTTTGGCAGCTAATTGAGCTTTTGACTCAATATAGGAGCCAAAGTTAAGGGTGGACGTCAAAGTAACGCCTAAGAGCTCGGGGTGATTCTTAATCGGTATCGAAACATCTCGGAAAGTAGGAGTAAAGAAGAGTAGTATTTAATATTAATTATTATTATTAATAATTATTTTTCGGTAAGCTCGTCTATGTTTGTATTATTCTCCGAGTCCAGCATGCAGTCGTATGAATATAATATGTTGCGTGTGTGTCAGAGCCCCCGACGGAGGAGACGCTGACGCAGAACACTCTGTGGCCGGAGCACCAGAAGCTGTACGGTCACGGGTACGAGGTGCGCACGCTGGCCGCCAGCGCAGACTCCATGCTGCTCGCCTCCGCGTGCCGCGCCACGGACCAGGAGCATGCCGCACTCCTGCTCTGGTCAGGGACTTTTCACAATACTTTACATACTTTATTGTAACAAAAAAACAAATCATTTTTTTTGTTAAAATTCTAATTCAAATTATTTAATACAATGAGGAGGTACAACGTAAAACTACAGCTGTAACTCCCAAACTGGGTGTAATTAAACCGCCGTATATTGGGCGCTAGTTCTTCCCGAAGTATGATGCTATTAACAGGTACGAATTTACTACTACGTCAAAAGAAAACTGAAAAAACCCCGTTCTTTAGTTTTCTAAACATATACTTGTTAATAACTGTTGAATGATGCAGGGAGACGAAGTCGTGGACCCAGATCCAGCGGCTGGTGTTCCATCAGCTGACGGTGACGCAGGCGGAGTTCTCAGCTGACAGCCGCCGGCTGGTGTCCGTCTCCCGCGACCGCCGCTGGTGCCTCTACCAGCGCCGCCACGCCTCCAACCTCTTCGACAAGGTGGCGCACTCCGACAAGACTAACGGAGTCCACGCCAGGATCATATGGTGCTGCGCGTGGGCACCCGACGGGGTCTACTTTGGAACTGGATCTAGGGACGGGAAGGTTTGTATTGTTTATGGTATAGTATGGGGACTATGAACCGGCAAGCGCAACGTGGGAAGACCATTGTGACAGAAAATCTCATCCAAGTGGCAGGAAGACTCTGGATGCAGGCCGCTTCCAACAGGAAGACTCTGGATGCAGGCCGCTTCCAACAGGAAGACTGGATGCAGGCCGCTTCCAACAGGAAGACTGGATGAAGGCCGCTTCCAACAGGAAGACTCTGGATGAAGGCCGCTTCCAACAGGAAGACTCTGGATGAAGGCCGCTTCCAACAGGAAGACCCTGGATACAGGCCGCTTCCAACAGGAAGACTCTGGATGCAGGCCGCTTCCAACAGGAAGACTCTGGATGCAGGCCGCTTCCAACAGGAAGACTCTGGATGCAGGCCGCTTCCAACAGGAAGACTCTGGATGAAGGCCGCTTCCAACAGGAAGACTCTGGATGAAGGCCGCTTCCAACAGGAAGACTGGATGCAGGCCGCTTCCAACAGGAAGACTCTGGATGAAGGCCGCTTCCAACAGGAAGACTCTGGATGAAGGCCGCTTCCAACAGGAAGACTCTGGATGAAGGCCGCTTCCAACAGGAAGACCCTGGATACAGGCCGCTTCCAACAGGAAGACTCTGGATGCAGGCCGCTTCCAACAGGAAGACTCTGGATGCAGGCCGCTTCCAACAGGAAGACTCTGGATGCAGGCCGCTTCCAACAGGAAGACTCTGGATGCAGGCCGCTTCCAACAGGTCTTTTTGGAAATACATGGGAGAGGATTATATGGACAGCAGTGGACTTGTATCTCTTGTAATTTCCAAGGCTAGAGTAAATAGATATCTTCTAGATCGACGAGCTTCATCCTCGACCACACCGTCGCTTAACATCAAGCGAGTTGGTGGTCAACCGTAGATGTATTTCATGTAAAATAACGTACCGATCTGCCTGTGACACGTATAATTTGGCTTGACATTTTTTGGAACTACATCATCAACATCTCAGCCACAAGTCCACTGCTGGACATAGGCCTCCCCATTTTCCAAAAAGACCGATTGGAAGTGACTTGCATCCAGCATCTTCCTGCCATTTTTGTTGTTTTGTAACAACGAGCCTTACATTTAACCACTAAGTCGCGTGGTAGTAACTAACAGTGGGTTACATAATATATATTATATCATCCTACAAAGTTAAACAAGACACAGCAGTTCACAGCTCAGTGGTATTACGTCTGCCTTTTAAGCTGTAGGTCGTGGCGTCGAACCCTAATAGTACGTAAGTTCGTATAGACTGAGTGGCCTGCCCTAGTGTTAGAGTTATTAAGCCGCCGAAAGGCCTCCGACCTGGCTTGACGATTACTGTTTTTTTTAATAACATACAACCGGGATCTATAATTTAACGTGTCATCCGACTCACGGTAGCGCTTCGAGCCCTACCCGCTACAAACATTCGTGTGATGACCATGGATGTGTGTTCTGTGTTTGAGTGTTTCTATCATAAGTATTTAAATATTCTACAAGATGTCTGATTCCCACAGCACAAGCTTTGCTTACTTTATATTTGCGATGTGTATTAAAAAATGCAGCAGCAATCATAGGAATATTTTATACCTACTTGCATTTATCTTTATATATAAAACAAAGTAGGATTAATAAAACCATTTATAACTCAAGAACGGCTAGACCGATTTAAATAAACTTTGGTATGAATGTAGTTTGTATGAATAACACATCGCGGAGCGGCTAGTTGTAAATAATAATTAGTATGATATCTCTGGCAGGTGTGTGTGTGGGCGAAGACGGACATAACCCCGGCGCCGGCCAAGTGCTCGCTGGGTGCGTACGCGCTGCACGGCAAGCCGCTGGAACTGTCGAGCTCCTCCGTGACCGCGCTCGCATTCGCGCCCGTCCTCGTGCAGGGAGCGAGACTCATCGCGCTGGGGCTCGAGACCGGCGTGCTCCGGCTCTACGCCTTCGACGGACTGTGGACGCTGGCGCACGTCATGGACACTAGGTAATACACACACACACACACACTTTATAGTTACAGCTCAGAGGAGCCTATACTTCGACCATCGTCCGTCTCGCTCGCGCATACCCACATTTTTGTAGATATAAAATGATTGAATGAACTTATAAAAAAATAATCGTTCCACAAACCGCTAGGAGCAACATGACAAGTTGTCGACAAAAAATTTCATACATAAAAATTATTAACGAAATGAAGTTAATTTTAATACATAACAATCATTTTTGTCTATGAAAATTAACTTGGATCAAAATTAAATTTTTCCCTGTAAAATGTTATGATTTAATTTTTCGGTATTTTATAACAGTTGTTATTTCTCCCTTTTCAGTTAATGGTATTTTTTTGTAGTCGTTTTTTTTTCTAATTACTTTTATTATTTTTAAGTACCTGCAAACATATTTTTACGCCTACCTATCATAACCGACTGGCCTTGTGGCTCAGTTGGTAGTGTGTCTACGTCTACCTGCTGAACTGAAAGGTCGTGGGTTCGATCCCCACCCAGAGCAAACATTTGTGTGATGAGCATGGATGTTTGTTCTGTGTCTGGGTGTTTCTATGTATCATAATTATGTATATATTTACAAAAAAAAAGTATATATGTATTCTATCAGCCATTTAGTTCCATAGTACAAGCTTTGCTTAGTTTGGGCTAGATGGTGTTGTTTGAAATGTCCACAAATATTTATTTATTTATTTTAACCTCCGATTGAAAGGCGTGTTTGTGAACAGCGCGGCGCACCACCTCGCAGTGAAGCGGCTCGCATTTAAGCCGCAGAAGCAGGACGCGCGGAACCAGCAAGCGCTGCTGGCCAGCTGCGGCGCCGACCATCTCGTGCGCATCTACTGCCTCTCTGTACTATAATCAAATCTATTGTATTCTTGTTATATATAACTAAATGTTATTTTATGTTACTTTTTAGTTTTATTTTCTTTTTAACGAACTACTTATTTTCTGAGCTAGCAAGCCGGCGACGACACATGAGTTTGTAATTGCTGGGCAATACGAGAACACCGATACAAATACACCGCACGGGTTGAGAAGCAGTTTTATGATAATAACGATACTACGAGCAGACTTGATGGCCCTATGTAAATAGGGCCACGAACTCAGTGTCTGAGAGGTTTATCCACCCTCCGGTCTAGGCCTACGAGCAGACTTGATGGCCCTATATAAATAGGGCCACGAACTCAGTGTCTGAGAGGTTTACTCACCCTCCGGGCTAGGCCTACGAGCAGACTTGATGGCCCTATATAAATAGGGCCACGAACTCAGTGTCTGAGAGGTTTACCCACCTTCCGGGCTAGGCCTACGAGCAGACTTGATGGCTCTATGTAAATAGGGCCACGAACTCTTGTCTACGAGGGTCGTCACTTGATATTCTCTAAGCCTGATTTTAGAGCATAACTAAAGAGTTTTTGTTTTTCATATATTACTTTGAATATTTTTTTATTCCTAGTCAATGATCCCTAGCCGCAAAATAAAATGGAATTACATATGATTTGAGAAGTCATTGATTAAATCAATAAAACCGATATATTTCTATGGTGACTACCATTGATATATGCATATCACCACCGCACTACGACTCCACCCTAGTCTCAGAAATACAAACGATTACCAAGCGAATTGACAACGTCGAGGTTAAGTCTAACCTACCTACGATAAAATATGAAATATACCGACATGTTTAGATCTTCAGGACAATACGCCTATTACGATTCGTAAACATCACAAACTGAAAAAAGTATACGATTACAATTCTGTAAGTATTAAGTGATACTGACTGCACAGGACACATTGTCGGTTTATGCGGGAGAGGGATTGCGACTCACGCTGTTATCTTCAAAATATCGCTAACTAATGTGGGTTAGTATTTTGCGTAGCAGTATTTCTTTGATATGAAACTTGCAGCGCCTTGACAAAACCAGCACGTGTGTCGTGACGGAAAATGGCATGACGCTCTTTCATGTCGTCACGCCTTCACTATGTTACCGCACTTAACTCTCTTATGTGCGTACGCGTATATTATACATATCGATACTTATGTGTGAATTACATACTGCATATGTCTGTCTATTCAACTGTAGTACTTATATTAAGCGAATTCACCGCTTGTACAGGCGTCTGATTTCTGACAAAATCACCTTTTATTTCACATCTGTCAAGCGTCCCATGATGGCCAATTTTTTTAAGCCAATTTAAATCAACAGAAATATTAGCGCACTGCCCTTGCGCAGTGACACCGATTGCACGTTGTGGCTTGTTTTGACCCCGAAGCAAAAAAGGGCGGTATAAGTATGAGTATAAGTATGACGTGTTTATCTGTATATACGTACAATCACGCCTGTTTTCCCTTGTGGGGTAGGTAGGCAATTAAACCATGAGGCCGCTTAACGCCACATTTGACCTTTGCTAGGAGTAGATGGATGGGAGAGGATTAGAGAGGGTAATATGTGTGTCTGTGGCATCGTAGCTCTCAGACAGATGGGCCTATTTGATCCTTTTTTTTTGAAACAGTATTTCATCGACTGTTCTTAGCTATGTTTCATTAAAATCGGTTCAGCCGTTTCTGTTTGTCGAGGATTTTTGAGTTTTCTAAACTTGTATACTATAAATTTATTTTCCTCTCAGGCAACACGTCAGTTCATAACAACACGTGTCGATATAGAAATGATGGATGGTCCTAAATATGACGAGTTATCACCGGCTATCTACATGACAACTCGATTGCACGATTCTGATGCTATCATAACATAATAGTCACAAACTGACTACTGCACGACGATATTCAAATTATCGCATATTTTATCTGTAAAAGGATTACAAAAATAATCTAAGTGTATATATATATATATATATATGAGAGTATTTATTTGACAACAATATTACATTTTATTTCTAAATATAACAAAGATATGTATACTTTTACAAAAATATTGTAGGTATGTACCTAATGTACTTACTCTTATATTTACATTTATAAAGACTTATTATAACTTTTACAGTAAGCAAGTAATTACTTTTTACTTTTATAGTTTGTATATTTAACTTGTTCTTTGAACAACATTTTATACGTATATCAACTAAAAAATATACATTCATTTGTAATTTCTATATACAATAAAAATCCATGTATCTAGATAGTTTTTGTTACATTTTAAATATAACATTGTGGCCGTGAGTTCTAAGTAAATTTTTGATGGTAATAGATGTTTCTGCTAGATAGATATAAATCAAGTCCGTAGTACTCTACAAAATAGAAAATAACACAATAAACTCGTACATTATATTTTTTTGTATTACTTATTGTGGTTCTAATAGAGGTTAAAGCGACGAAAATTGCACCTGGGAGGTTTACTCTGATGTCAAAATTGCCTTGTGCTCGTTTTTATCTTGCTCTTTCTGCTATTGGCAGAGTGAGATAAAAGTTGAAGTGACTATTCAAAAAATATAATTCAAAGTTGGTTCGCTTCGACATTTGTCTCACTCTCATAATTGCAGGAAAACAAAATAAAAACGATCACGAGCAACTTTGGGTGGCAATAAGACATCAGAGTAGGCCCGAGATATATCAATTACGCTAGACTAAAAGAGCCAAACAACATTTATATTGTGAGATCAGTATTCATAAATACATACGAGTATGTTGGTTGTAAAAATAGTCCCAACGAATATCGTTGACTGTAACCCGTATATTTTATATATATTTTTGCACGCTTCAGTAGACCTGTTGCAAATATGACTAGTATATAAGTAGAGTAATAAAACAGCAGGTGATACGGCGCTCAAATATTAAGAGGGCGTCGAGCGTCGGGTCGTGCGGTCTATAAGGTCAGTGGTAGTGACGACTGCCTCTGAGCTGTAGGTCGTGGGATCGATCCCCAACCAGGACGAAAATTTGTGTGATGATCATGGATGTTTGTTTTGTGTCTGGGTATTTGTATCAAAAGTGTGTATTTACAAAAACAAGTATATGTGTATTCTATCAACAATCTAGTGTCCATAGTACACGCTTTGCTTAGTTTGAGCTAGATGGTATTGTGTAAAATGTCCACAAATATTTATTTAATTAGTCTTTGAAAAAAAAAACGTTTTCAGGGAAATTATATTCGATATTTCAAAAACTATTATTAATTTATAGTTAGGTAACCTCCACGACATCATAAACAGGACCAGACATTTCCATAATCCTGTATGCCCATGTACGTGCCACGCCGAGAACACCGCGCTTCACGTGCCGAGAACACCGCGCTTCACGTGCCGAGAACACCGCGCTTCACGTGCCGAGAACACCGCGCTTCACGTGCCGAGAACACCGCGCTTCACGTGCCGAGAACACCGCGCTTCACGTGCCGAGAACACCGCGCTTCACGTGCCGAGAACACCGCGCTTCACGTGCCGAGAACACCGCGCTTCACGTGCCGAGAACACCGCGCTTCACGTGCCGAGAACACCGCGCTTCACGTGCCGAGAACACCGCGCTTCACGTGCCGAGAACACCGCGCTCCACGTGCCGAGAACATCGCGCTTCACCAATATACACGGAAAAAACGAGTAACGCGCCGCTCGACGCCCGCGTATCGCTCAACGGACCTGTATGTCCTCACAAGTCTAATAATGTAAACATCCAATAATAGCTCTAATATAATAGAATAAAGATCTAGTCGGTTGCCAGTTCACCATTATTGTTTACATGTAGAAGTGAAGAAACTTGAACTATACGTAATAGAAAAAAGCAAAATTCTAAATACTTGAAACAGTTTAGGCGCCATACAACTATGTTAATTTGTGGTTTAGGCTACATGGGGCATCATTAAAATATCACTACTTCGACAGTCCCCAAATAAACCTAGACGAAGCAGCGGGCAGATGCTAACTTATAAAAATATTAAACAGTAGCGATCATCGATGTCACAATAAAAATGCATTATATATTACCTATATAATAAAATTAGAAAATACGGTTGTTTGTCCGCGTATTATCATGATACAACACTCATTATATTAAGATAATGATAGTAATTATGATAAATACTAATGATAATCGCAAATTAACAGAATCGATAATTTGTTTCGTATGTAGAGTTAAATAAATTCATTACGAATATTGTTTGCTATACAGTTGTCCATATAACAGAAAAAAATACTTAATTTACCCCCAAAATACATTTATTTCGATGATTTTATATTAAGACTAGCTGTGCCCTGCAGTGTCGCCCGCGTAATCATGATAAAATATAGCCTATTTCCTTCTTCAGGTTCTAAAGAATCTCTGTGCCAAATTTCATAATGATTGTTGCAGCCGTTTAGCGTGAAGAAGCAACAAACAGACAGACAGTTACTTTCGGTTTTATTACATTAGTTAGGACAGATACTAAACGCGAAAAATATTAAATTCAGATAAGAAGATAAAGACGAGTGGAGAAAATATACATACTGCAATGAGTGGGACAGAGATAGGAAGATGCATGATGATTAGATGTGATAAGAATGTGCGATAAAATAACTGTAGGTGGATACTATTGTCGCCAGTATATCGCGCATCCATGTCAAACCAGATAACTATTATCTGTAATATGAAATATATATCTTATTTCGATGATTCATTTGTATATGATTGGAGCTATGAATTGTTAGGCTTTTTTACCCAACTACGGCGAAGCAAAAGGGTGGATTATGTTTTTTTTTTTAAGATGATACGATTTCCATACACAAGTATAGGTTTAGAAAACTCAAAACCCCCGCCAAAAGAAACGGGTAATCAGATTTGGATGTAGCATCTAAAAAACTATGGATATAAGCCTCTTTAAAACAAACAAAAAAAGTAGACTAAAATTGATCCATCCGTCTAAGAGCTACGATGCCACAGACAGATACACGTCAAACACGTCAATTAAAGAAAAACCTCTTTTTGGGTCGGGGGTTAAACATATTTTTATCGATTATGGTCGAAAAGTCGTTAATAGGTTGGCGGTAAACCACATTTGTAAGTCGTTAATAGGTTGGCGGTAAACCACATTTGTAAAAGTCGTTAATAGGTTGGCGGTAAACTACATTTGTTGAAGAAAACAGGAAGTTAATAGAGTTTATTCAAATATATTTTTATTGAATTTTATGGATAAATGTTTAATTCACATTTTTGCTATTAATCTCAACTTCAACAAATGTGATTTACCATCAATAAAGATCGACACGGAAGTTAACCACGATTACAATATACTCTTTACGACCAAAATTGGTAAAATTACACTACTTTTGTATGGAAACCGTTCCACCTTAACTTTTTAACTTCAAAGTTATAATGAAGTTAAAATAAAAAGCCAATAACAACCTTATAAGGTTGTTATTGGCTGTACAACTTTAATACTAAGAGCTATGTATTGCTAGCTATACTATAGCTATTCCTTTAACTGGTAAATAAAGCACTGAATTGAATTTAAATAAAAATGTACTTAGCTACTTTTTTCAGACATTGGATCCTACATATATTGAGTGATAAATAGATAGATACACTATTAAACATACAATATTGTATACCTTAAGACAACTGGCAGCCTTATCGCTAATATCGATCTCTTCCAGGCAGCCTTAGAATGGAATGAAGAACGAAACGAAAGTAATATGACGGGGCGTGTAGTAATAGAGAAGGGAAGGGAAAATAAATAAATATATATTAATCTGAATTTTTAGTCAAAAGAGTGAATTGGCCAAAGTTGGTCCTTGTTCTTATGTGAGTAGGTTCAATAATGATAGGTATTGGATGAACTGAGAGAGATATATATAATTCTATTGGTCACTTATAACCACAAATATAAAAAAATAAAAGCCCACGTTCACTAAATCATCTGTATAGGTTATTCATTGACGATCACATGAAGCTCCTTTTCGCATGGTTACTTTGTATAAACCTTACAAATTTTTATTGTATACAAAAGCCTAGTCTTACTACTTTTCCCCGACTTTTTCTATTAACGTAAAGAAAATGTGATGTATCCACCTAAAAATATGTACATAATAAACTCAGTTTTGTTCGATAACAAAATAATGTCGTTATAAGGCTTACAGGTAGTTTGAGCAACACCATTATTGTCAGCCTGCAAGTTTTAAGGTTTTACAGTCTTGGAGTGCTTATAACAATGCCATTCAAATCTCAGTGGCAATGCACTGCGCTGGTAACGCGGTATAGATGTTAAATACACAGTAATTTTACTGTAAACTTTCCACAATAATGTTTATACATATTAATCTAAGTGTTTATACACTTCTCATAGGCTGTTGATCAATCAAAAGTACAGTACTTACTGCATATCTTGAAATCTAGTTTCAATATGTAAATATCTAATATACTGGGCAAGTATATTTTCATAATTAACCATGTCGATACTTCAGTGCAACTATCTTTTATACGTTTTCCGCAGCGAATGCTTACCGCACATGCGCTGCGTCGCGACAGATATCATAGTCATAGTTTTTGCGATGAACGCATGATTTAAACACTGCGTGAAACGCATTGAATTATTCCATTAGATAAATATTAAACATACAATCCGTGAACAACGCTGCGGCACATACCGCGTTTATAGCAACTGAGATAAATTTAAACGCAAACGGTTCACGCAGTAAACAAAGAACGTCATAATAATACTATGATGAACATATAAATATACGAACGTAGTAAGTATTAGTGCACGCTCTACATATTGGGTACACACTGCGATTATCATAGCGTAAAAATCAAAGCTCACTCATGGCTTTGTATGTAATATAATTATAGTTAAAAACAAAACGTTAAACCGAAATATTGATTTGTATAACACTTTAAACAAAAAAATATTCTAATAGGTTTATAAATGACGGAGTTATGTGGTAACAAACATTTTAAAAAAAAAACGAATTGTTAACCTCCTTTTTTTGAAGTCGGTACAAATAGTGTTCGTCAATAGTAACGCTGCAAATAACGTATAAAGGAAAAATTAAGACAGTGAAACGAAACCCATAATGGGTAGAATGTCAACTTCATAATAAAACAATATCACTGTCCAAACCACGTAGCATAGCAGCTCCACTTACCAAAAAGACCATATTATATTGGTCACGATTCCAGTACCTACAATCCATTCGTCTGCTCGACTACGCCTCTATTTTTTTCACGGTGAATTTCTTCCAGAACCTCCTAATTTTATTGGGTTTCTTCTTCTTGACCACCTCGCTAGTGTCGCTGATGATGGACCCTTCAGGCGAGGAGGACTGCTCGGTGTGGACGGTATCAACAGAACGGCTGCGCTGCGTCAGACGTAGGTCCTCCATGTTCAAGTAACTCTGGTTAGAATTCGACATCTCCACAATATTGACGGCTGAATGCGCCTGGGATATCTCGATGCGGGGTGTCGGAATGGCACCTTTGATTCGCATCCTAGAAACAAAAAAAAACCTATTTATTTAGAACGACATCCGGCTGACATCCGACATCGAGGAACCGGCAGCCTAGTCGGGAGACTGTCTGAATTGCGATCCGCAGGTCCTGGGTTCGAATCCCGCGGCACGCACCTCTGTCTTTTCGAAGTTATGTGCGTATTGTTGATTGCCGCCAACTTCAAACGGTGAAGGAGAAAACATCGTGAGGAAACCTACATGTCTGAGAGTTCTCAATGATCTTGAAGATGTGTGAAGTCTGCCAACCCGCACTTGGCCAGCGTGGCAGACTATGGCCTAACCCTTCTCGCTATGAGAAGATGGCCCGCGCCAAGCAGTGGGACAGTTTGTACAAACAGGGCTGATAAAAAAAAAATTTGAACGACCAGTCAAAGTGGGCAGACGTGTCGTGACAGAAGTTCATACAATAGGTCTTACTTCACGACACCGCCAGAAAGCTAACACACACATTTTGCATAACTAGTAATCCCATAGTCAGGATCTCCCGTGGACATTTTCCCGCCGAGCTCCAACAAAGAACGTTTTAAAAAGGAGCTCTCCGGGACAGTAAAGCAACAGTAATGTCACTGATGTTGCAGTTATTCATAGACGAGGGTTATCGCTTACCATCAGGCGAGCCGTCTGCCTTTTTGCTGCACTTTTTATAGTTTTTGCAACTTACGAATTCGTTACGCTTCATACGCTATTGAGTGTACGTTTTTGTGAGAAAGTATGCGTACAATCGCTGTAAAAGATTATAAATGCGCGTTATTTAGAATAATTCCGTACACGGCGTGAATACATTGACAAGTCGAAAATGCATACTTTTCAGGGCAGCCATTGTTAAGTTTATTATTGGTTATTGGTAAATCTATCCCTTTTTTCGAACTTAATTCTATAAAATTTAGGAAATTTTCGAGCTTTATACTTGAGAAAATTACTGTTTTTTGCCGTAATTCTTTTAAAAATCGGCATCTTTTTGCTGCCACTATTACGCAATAATACAATTATTTTTGTATACAATCATGCACCACGTGCCAAACCAAATCAAAATAATGGGTCAAGGACATCGTAGCAAGTGAGGCGGAAGTGTTTCAAAAGCTCACTCGTAGAAAAAATGGCGTGATTTGATTGATTAAAAGGAGGATAATGGCAAAACTATAGCTATCATTGACTTACGTATCGCTTTGTCTCATTAGACAAGCAACGGTCAGTTTTGCGCCTTATAGATACATTTACTTGTCACATATTACACTGCACTTTCGTGCCGGTAATAACTTGACAACTGGATATGTATAGTCGGGAACGCAATTATGAGTAATGTGAATAATTGACCATCTAAAGCTGTTCTGTTAGTTCATTTGATTATGAGGCGTAAATAACTTAACGTGTTGAGTTATTTAAATAAATGACATTAATATATTTAGATAACTCTAAACGTCATAATGTTCTCGTTGGAAACAGAGTTGTTTAATAATTCACAAGTGCGATATCCCAAAAATAAGTGAGAGAATTGAGTTACTCATTTATTCCCCATATAAAGCAAGTAATCTGGACGACAATTTTGCTATATCTTAAAATTTTATATTAGTCGACTTGTCAATGTATTCACGCCGTGTACGGAATTATACTAAAATCACTTGTTTATTACGGAGAAGTTCGTTGGAGGTTAAGAAAAAACGCGTTTATTTTTTATTTTTGCGATAGATGTATTATTATTATTACAAAAAAATATAACATATGACAGTCATGAAATGAAGACGAATCTAATGACACCTCGCACATCAAACTCGGTCAAGCCGTTTAGGCTGGAGGCTGTCATATAGAAACATACTTAAATACCCACATACATACAAACATACATTCACATTCGGAAAACATAACCCTCCATACGCAGTCGGGTAAAAAAGGGAAGATGCTAGATGCAGGCCACTGCCACCTGGACCTTTTGGAAATTCATGGAGGCATTTTTCTGGCAATGGACTTCTTGTGGCTGATATGATAATGTTGATGACTGCCTGTTTTATGGTCACAGTAAGCCCTTAACTGATAAAATGATTTGCGCTTTATTTCGTCGCAGCAAGGGACATTATCTTTTGAAAGATATCCATAAAGTGATCTTCTGTGACAGCGCTGTTAGGTATTCTAGGTCCTTCGGCCAGATGATGACCAAAGACGGATTATTGTTTGAAGTTTCGCGCATTTAATATTTGAGACAGTGTGGACTGGATACTAGTATAAATAGATGTGTGTACATTTCATAACTACAATCACTACGATTTC